>LQNS02276883.1:23553626-23565691 GCA_001587735.2 Parhyale hawaiensis | reverse complement strand
GGTTATTCAGGCTTATTTTGTCCAGTTCCTCTAGAATTTTTACATCTTGATGAAATGCTAACTCTTCCAGAGAGGTAATCCATTTACTGGTCTAGAAGCTGGGCCCGTCTGCTACATAAATTTGAATTGAAATCACTAAAGTAGCACTTCTTGAATCAACACAACAATGTGCAGAAAACTACTGAAGGGAAATGGCTGAGGTTGCCTTCCATTTCCCGGAAGAGACGCTGCGCAATAGGCCATTTTCAGTATCTGCGCAGCGTCACTTCTGGGAAATCTTTTGAAAGTCCGGAACTTTTGCCGGACTTTTTCCGGTAAATACCGAAGTTTTCCGGTAAATACCGAAGTTTTCCGGTAAATACCGAAGTTTTCCGGTAAATACCGAAGTTTTCCGGTAAATACCGAAGTTTTCCGGTATTCCAGCTTTGTTTGTTTCCCGGAATGTTCCAGGAAACCCCAGAAAAGTTAAAATAGTCCAGGAAAACGGGGTTCCACTGTACTTTGCTACCAATTTTCATCAAAATCAGTTGAAAATTGCGTTTTTTTTACAGGGAAAATTGTTTTTTTTTTGGAAAAAAAATTAAAATGCTGTAACTTTTGAACAAACTGAATTTTGCCAAAAAATTACACCACAGGGTACAGTTATGATGACTTGTTAAAATATTTGCATTGAATTTTTCAACACCCTATAGTATACAGGGTGTTTCAAAATTAAAGGTAAAAAATTTGACTCTATGGAGAAAAACAGAAAATAAAGCAATTTTGCTAGTGACAAAAATTCCAAAACTCCTTCGTTTCTGAGAAATGACCTGATTTAATACTTCAGGGGAGAGTTTGCCCAAATATTGTTTTGCTTATGTGCGGATTTGAATAAAACTTGGTACAGATATGTAAAACTGGAAATAAATGTGGGTTGGACTCATGTAGTTTTTCACATTTTCACCTTAGAAAATGAATTATTGAAAGAAAACTGGTTTTCTATTCTCTTTGATAACTCGTTTTCTATGAGGAAAATTGGAAAAACCACAAGAGTGTGACCCCCATTCTTTCTCGATTTTTTTTTTACATATCTGTGAGAAGTTTAGTTCAAATCGCTAGAAAAGTAACAAACTTTTTTGAACCTTTTGGCAGGAATTTTGTTAAAAAAAGTGAACAGAAACGCTCAAAAAACAAATTTATTTATGTAACAATTTGAATAGAATAAAACTTGGTACAGATATGTAAACCCAAAAAGAATGTGGGTTGGACTAGTGTACTTTTTCCATTTTTTATAGAAAATGAGTTATTCAAAGAAAGTGGAAATCCCCATTTTCTTTGAATAATTTGCTTTCTAAGGGAAAATGTGGAAAAGTACAGGAGTCTGACTCACATTTATTTTCAGTGTTATGTACCTATCTGTACCAAGTTTCATTTAAATCAGCACATAAACAAAACAATATATGGGGGCATTCTTCCCTGAAGTGTTAGATCAGGTCATTTCTCAAAAACAAAAGTTTTTAATTTTTATCACTCATGGAAATCGCTTTATTTTTTGTTTTTCTACGAATAGTAAAAATGTTTACCTCTAATTTTGAAGCACCCTGTATAGCTACTTGAATCTTCAATGAAAACATCACCTCTCCCACTTTATTCGTGGGTGATACCGTACCGTAATGACGAACTTGGAATAGACTCGAGACCAGAGTTACAGGATCGTAATGTGGATAGACTTAATGTTAGGACCAGCACCTGCCAACTTGGATTCCTTGTACTGGTACTCTTCATTTAGTTTTCAACAAATGAACAAAATCGGTTTGTCAATAAAAACAAACAAACAAGTAGGTTATTATCTACTGACTAGCTACTGGACCAATGGGTGCACCAAGCTGTGAAGTGTTGACACTTAACTGACAAAGGTACTTACCGGCAGGTATTTTCTCAACTAGTCTACATTAAATGGAGTTGTTGCAGGAATAATAAAATCAGGGTTGGGGAGTTGGAAAAGTTTCAGCTCAGGCTCCTGCCGGTTTCTAACTCCAGCTCTTTTGACATTTACAAAATAGACCTTTTTTTGACATAAACTAGACCATTTTTCACAGATATCAACTCCTGGGATGAGCTAATTTCTGACTCTGGTCCCCAAAAATGTTTTGTCTCCAACTCTGCAATCTTGAATGCAACTAGGAATACCGTTAGCTATCTAGGTTTTCCTATAGCTTGTGAGTAAGCACTGCCACATGTTAACATCACTGCTCTCCCCCTACAGAGTCTGTCAAAAGTTCCCCAGCAGCCAAAAGTGCAAAGGCTGCACCAAAACAAAAGGAAGCTGTTAAAAGTGAGTGAAATTCTGCTGTAGTCCTTGGAGTTATATTTTGAATAGTGACAAGTTGTTGCCTTTACCTATTTGCAGTTTTACCCCAGTGACGAAGAAATTAACCTTGCGGTGAGTGAGCAAATGACAAAAAAGGAATACCTAGGTATTTTTTAATGCTTTTCCTATGAGAGCATTTTGTTCAGCCTCATGGTAAAGGATTATTGTCACCCTTCCTGTTATTTGGTTTGTGTCATGCATAGCTCCTATTTTATTCCCTGAAGAGATGTTAGTTTCCTCTGATGTATATTATTGACATTGAAAGTTGTATCAGTTTTCACTAATTTTCTTTCCTTATTTCTTTTTAGAGGCTTAAGGGCCATAAGCCATAATGTGAGGTTTGTTCATCCTATATTGTGGAGAATTGTGCCCCCAGGGGAACCCATAGTTAGAATGTACCTTCTCACATAGTAGCTAGCTAATAATAATTTTTGCTATAAAGCCTTTTAGAACGTAGCTAACTGTGTTTCACCAGCAAGGTTGCACCTTCAATTATAGTTGGAGAATGGAGGCTGCGAAAGTACTGCTGTTTCGGGGCTTTACGTGCGAGTTGAGTTGTAAGCTTTCTGCAAGACTGCTGCACTCTTCATGATTGTCTTTCAAACTTCTCTATAACGTTTGAACAGAACCACAAGATATTATTATTATTATTAGAATACTACTATTCTTGTGTGTGGTACAACTGTTGCGCATCGTCTGTCACTTGATAGCTATTATTTGTAGTGGTCTAAAACTTTATCTTGTAGAACTAGAATCAGCTGTTCTTTTGCTTAATATATTGGCCTCCAACAAACTCTAATGTATACCCCTCAGGGGGTTTAGGATGGGTCATATAGCTATCAGATGGCGGGGTTAGTTCGGTTCAATTTTCCTATGTTGTGGAAGCATCGAACCCAGGGGTTTCTGGAGGTTATCTTAGGCATTAGCTAGGTCTTTGGGAAGTCTGTCTTTCATTCCACTTTTTTACTTCGGCTGCTGCTTTAATTTGTTCTTTCTCTTCTTTCTCGACTTGCTGTACCCAAACATGTTGATCCTGCATGGGAAGACCCCCTTGCATTGGTTCCTCGTTTTTCGTGGCATACTGCTGTCTATGTCCCTTCTTTTTCCTCTCTTAGAACAGCTTAGTCCTGATTTAGGGAGGATTAAACTACCTATCGTATGTACCGGTAACCTACAACTTAATTATTTTGTACGAAAATATGGACTTAGATTAGGCTCCTGCACCATTTGGCTGCATTAAGTTTGATAACTTGTATAAATTATGGCTGCCTGTTGCTGTCGAGTCCAGTTTTTATAAGTCTTTTTTTTTTTTGTTTTCCCAGATGAGAAAGCTTCCCCAGCAACCAAAGCTTCTCCCGAGAAAGTTACACCTGCCAAAAAGGCTGCCGCAAAGCCTGCCGTTGCCAGTAAAGCCACACCCGCTAAAGCTGCCCAGACTCCTAAAAATGTCCGCGCCTCAGCTACTTCAGACGAGGGCTCTGGTGCTGTCTCAGCCCCACGCACGCCTGTCAATGTCACTCAGAGTGTTAAGAAAACCTCAATCAAGGAAGTCAAAAAAGCTGCTGCCCTGAAGGGGAAGGTAGAAAAAGAGCCAGCCATTCTGACAACAAAGCGCGTTTCCAAGCCCAGCTCCAAGATTGTTGAGGCTATGGAAACTGATACCTTGCAGCCAGAAAAGGGCCGTGGTGACGTGATCGCCAAGCGCACGCCGAAGCCAAGTACTAAAGTTGTTGAAGCATTGGACACAAAAGTTGGGCAGTTAGACAAGGAGCCTGAAGTTTTAACTTCTAAGCGAGTACCCAAACCTAGTGCTAAAATATCCGAATCAATGGAGGTGGAAGCTGCAGAATTGGAGAAAGAACCAGAAAGCTTGAAAAAGAAACGAGTATCTAAACCTAGTGCTAAAATCGCTGAAATGATGGAAGCTAGCAGTGAAGAAGAAAGTGCCTCAGAGAAAGCTATCACAACACCGTCCTCTAAAAGTAACAAAAGTTTTGTAGCCAAGCCCGCTGCAGTTGCTGGCCGAGGAGGTAGGGGTCGAGGTGCTCTAGTAGCCCGAGGTCGTGGGAGAGGAAGAGGGCGAGGAAGGGGAAGACCTTTAATAGAGAATCCCATGGATGATGCTGATGATGGAGAAGACAGCGAAGAAGAAGACGACTTGGACGAGGAGGATGTAGACTTTGAGGATATGGATGATGAATATATGGACATTGATGATGAAGACATGGAATACAAAAAACTATCCAGACAAATTTTAAAAACGCCTAGTCAACGGGGGGCTCTTGGGAAGAAAGGATCCTCAATTCCCTCTGAGTTCTCAACTGCTGTATCAAATAAAAAAGCTGATGCTCCCGCCGCTGCTGCAGTGAAGGCTGGTGTGGCAGGCAGTCCTCTCAATCCATTAGTGAGGAAGGTGCCCGTGACCGCCAGTTCCCCGATCAAAATGGCCACCGTCGTCGCTAAGAAAGACAACGAGGCAAGCAGTCAAGTCAAGAGCGCCACTATAAAACAAGTAAACAAGGGCAGCAGTGGCGTTAAGCGCATTCTTACAGCCGCGTCTCCGCCAGGTTCGCCGCAGGCTAAGAAAGCTAAACTATCGTCAGCAGAGTCAGAAGGAGCTGCAAACGCTACTCCTGCTAGTCCATCGCGTAAAATTCTAACGTCAACTTCGGCGGGAGCAGCTTTGAATAAGGTCACTACTTCCAAATCTGGTGCCCAGTCGCCGGTCTCCTGCAGTTCCACAGTGGCGGCCAATGGCGTTCAGCAGAAAGTTAATCTTATCAAAACAGTAGCCAAGACTCCGCAGGCTTCCGCAAAGGCATCAAAAACTAATCTTGGAAAAGGGCAAGGTTAGTGCTATTCACTTGCTTAAAGGTAGCTACCGGTATTTTGTTGCTTTCTTTTTTCCTACCCTCAGGGGGAATAGCATGGGCCATAGGGTTACGTTAGTCTAAGTTCGCTCTTCATATGTTGGGGAGCAGCGCCCCCAGGGGGACCCTGTTGGTTACCAATAGCCCTTAGCTAGGCCTTCGGGACGTCTTTCGTGCCCACTTTGCTTCCTTCCCATCTCATACTCCTATTGTTCTTCCTTCCATCTGTTCTTCCTCTTTTTTCTCGACTTGCTGTTCCGGTGCGCGTTGATCCGGTGTGGGAACACCCTCGTACATGAGCTCCACTTGTCTATCCTCAAACTTATGCCCCTTCTTTCTTCCTGTGTGATATAGCCTTTCTTGTGGAAACCGAGACTTAAACTTTTCCTTATCTTTTTTCCTACTTTCAACAATATTCATACCGTAGTGTTCTTTCTCTTGCCCTCTTGCTGTTCCATTGCGCTGCATTCCGTGCTTGACATATGCTACTTCAGTTATCTTCACTGTTACTCTCTAGAGGCTCGGTGTCCTATCCAGGGGATCCCAAACTGATGTGGTGTCCAGTCCCTCTTTAAAGTAAGTGTATAGGAAAAATGCATCGAGTTACAAAGTCATCATGCCAGCAGCGGTTTGCCGTTTGACGTGCATAATGTCCTCATTAATTTAATCGACCTCCTAAAATTAGGTTCACAGTTATCTTTTTTGTTCTCGGTAGAAAGTGTTGGAATATCTTGTTGGTTCCTTGTCGGCACTACTGTAGGTCAATAAATAAAATTGCTTCTCTGTTAGCTGGCTTTATCAAGTAGCTACCACAAGTAAAATTTGGGATATCCCCTTGAATATAGAGTGGCTTGGGAATCTGAAGGCAGTGCACTCTACTGATGCAACGAAGCAACAAAACATCCGGACGCGTAGCAGGTTCTGACGGCGTCATAAGACTAGACTCTGAACCCAGCTTGAGAATGGTTGTGGCTCAGAATAGACCAAGACTTAAGCATCATCTGCACGCTTGGAAAGCCCCTCTTGATGCATCCGCTGTCCCGTATCTAATCCATTAAAGCACATCGTCCAGTTTTTCAGATATCTTTGGGCTGTTCCGACTAGAAATAAGGGCTACTTTGTCCGTTGATAGGCTAATCTTTGGAAACGGGCTCCCATTTTTTCGCAGCGTGTTTTACGCTTGGGCTTCTCCCTCCCCTTGTTAACACCTCTGAGTCAGTACTTGGGGATTCCAAAAGTAAGGTACCAGCTAGTCTGTTCTTTTATATTTCCAGAGTCTCCCCAAAGTGCTAGTGACTCTGAGAATCGTCGGAGCCGCCGCCAGCCAAAGCCAACAGAGCGGTTGAAGGAGTTCTTGCACAGATCTTCTGGTAAGTGCAGTCTGTGTTGTGGGGTGTTCCGTCGACAGGGATGTTGCTCTAGCCTTAGGGTAATCCTTGTGGACATTTTCCTTCTTCCCCAGTACATGTCGCTCCGCCTTCTACTTGCCATCTGTATTGCGTTGTTCCTTAGCTTTCCTTGCTCGTTGTCTCGCGCTAGGAGGCCCTATCCTCCTATTTATTTTTGGACGTACCAATACTAACCGTCCGCTTCTTAATTCGTGGTGACACCATGTTGTGTTCAGAGAGTATCAACCACATCTTCCCCAAGCCGTGGTTTGTCGTTACAAGTTCTCTTTCCCTTATTGCACCGTGTATGAGCGAGAGCACTTGTTGCCAGGACTGCGAAGTCGAATGGATAAGTCCGACTCTTGAAGTCTTTGTTCTGGGAGTCTCTGTAGGAGGAATTCATCTCTACTCTTGCTCCTGTGCCCATGTCACTTTCGTCTTTTATTTCTTCCAATCACTTCCCTGCAGAGCAAAAATCTTGGCTGTCTAAGGTGTTTACATGCAGACTGACAGCTGTGTTCGCGATTCCACTACTGGCTGATGCAAAGCAATATCTACTGTCTCGTAGCTTCGAATTGTGTTGATGTCCTCTCCTGATCGTGGGCAATATGTCGTAATGTTCCTGTGGGAATTGCTTCATGCCTTTCTTATCTGTTGTGTTCTGGCGTGGTGGTTCTCTATTCTTAACCTACTGCATGATCCTCCCGTTTTTATTTTGAAATTTGAAAGCCTGAGCAACTGAAAGTTACAGTTTAACCACCTTGTGTAGAGTAAGTAGTATTAGTTGTAATGCTAACTTCTTGTTGCTCTTTGCAGAAGATGAAGATGATCCATCGGCACTGATGGATGATGAATTAGGGTCTGAAGATGAGGAAGATGTTGATATGGAGGAGGAGGAGGACGAAGAAGAAGAAGATTATGAAGGTACCGAATCAGATAGTCAGCGTTTTTTGCAGTTTATGCGCAAGGCGTCGGACGGTCAAAAGAATAAAAAACTTACGGAAAACCCAAAGCGCTCTAAGCTGTCAACTAGTGGAGTCCGCACGACTGCCCAAAAGCTTATAAAAACACAGGTTGTTCGCAAAACTGTAACAGGCAAAGGTTTGGCTGGCGGTGACTCTGCTCTTAAAAATCAAGATTTAAATGCGGAGTCTGTAAGAAATCCCAAAGTTGTCCCGGTACAAACTAAAAAATTGGGACCTGGATCGAAGTCTGGAACACAGGTACCCAATGGCGATGTTAGGAAAGTTGTATCCGCCCTGCCAGGGTCCAGCATGAGAATTGCCACTGCAGGAGGACTTAAAAAAGCTGCGTCACGTGATGTTCCGAGCGAACCTCCCGTTGTCATTAAAATACGGACTAGAAAGCCTGAAGAAGACGAGCAGTTACAAAAGAAGCGAGCCGAAGACGACGAAAAAGTTGGCCCGAGGAAAGTAATTAAAGTTTTCACTCGAGTCAATATTCTTGATAAAAGCAACAGTTCGGTCGATCAAGATACAGAGTCTGAAAATGACGATACTGCTGATGACTTCCCTATTCGTTCAAAGCCTTTAAGTGAGAAAAACAAGAAATTGTTGAATTTGTGTCGAGATGCTATCAATTCGCTGAAAAGTAGTTTGAAGTCATACAAACCCGATCAGGCCCAGAATTTGAGTACTAAAACTATAGAAAAGTTTATTCGTTTAAGTTCAAAAATAACGAATACTGTGAACAAAACCATTACAGAGCTTGGGGATAAAATATCAAATTCCGATAATTTTGAAGAGTACTGTCAGGATGTGCTGGATTCTGTCGACTACAAATACAACGAAGGGGACGATTTGTCACATCAGGAGGCTGATAGTCTGCTTCTCTGGTTGCACAAGCGAGAAAAGATCAACCAGAAAGGTATAGAGTCTCGACCAGTGGATAAGAGCGCTCAGCTGGTACTGTATACACAAATACTCGAGATGCTCACTACCGCCGGTGATGATAGGAACGATGGAATAGACGAAGAAGAAGAGGAAGATGAAGAAGACGAAATGGTAGATGAAGAGGAAGAAGTAGATTATGACGACGAAGAAGCGCCTTACGATAATGAATATTATGATGAGCCTGGAGAAGAAGGTGACGTTGAGGAGGAAGAAGAAGAAGATGAGGAAGGCCAAGCTGATGAATTGGATGTGGAGGAAGAGTTGGAAGATGAAGATGTAGATGATCCCGAGGCGCCCTCCGCAGAGTCTCCCAGCCAAAGATAGTGAGGCGTTTTCCTCTGCCTGTTATCTGTAGCGCCACGGCCGATGACAGAGACGCACGCTTCTCTGCTTACCAATGTGGCGCCTTACCGAAAGAGAAGCTTACGAACTAGTGACGCCGCAGCCGAAGACAGTGACTCGTGCTTCTCTGCCTACCATCCTGTGGCGCCTTATCGAAGTGAGGCGTGCTCGTCTGCTGACGAAGTAGTGACGACTTAGCCGATGCAGTGAAGGACGCTTGTGTCATCAGTCCCATCCTGTGGGCGTTGTACAAAAGTTCCGTTGAGTACCGAGCTGTGTAGAGTACGGCTAGGTAGTCAGTTTTGACTGTACATACATTAACTTCTCCTTGTTGTCCTACCTGTATGTTTATAATCATATTGTGCAACACTCTGCTCTTCAGAATTATTGATTTAAGAATTGAGTTATAATAATCGCTTGTTCTCAAAGGTTGCACTGTCAAGCGTATTATTATTATTTATTTATTATTATTTTTTTTTTTTGCGGTAGAAGTTTTTATATTTTGTTACGACCCTCTTGATTACCCTGTACAAGGGTATGTACGCTTGAAGCAGTAATGTAATAATATAATAATCTTGTGGTTCTCTTGTTACGACCCGCAAAACTAAATTTGTTTCGATACACATGCATTGTAGGATAAATAAGCTCTCTGGACAAAAATATTAGTCACCTGCTATTAAGGTAGGTGTAGGACCTCCACGAGCACGTATAATAGCAGCAATTCAGGAAGGCGTTGAGTCTACAAGATTTCTAATGTGCACTTGATCCATTTCAGTGGAATCCTTAAATCAGCCAAAGCACGTGAAGGAGCTTCTCGGCACCTAACTTGTCGTTCAAGATGGTCCCATAAATTCTCGATGGGGTTAATGTCTAGGTGCCTTACATTGCCAGAATGGTTTTCATGCCAATGCATGACCGATTTAGCCCGATGCATACGGCAGTTATCATCCTGGAAGATTGGCAAAGTAGCAGTTCGATCCTCATGTAGATACTGCGCCAGTGGCACAACTTGGTCATTTAACAAACAATGTTGCCTGCCTGATTCAGTTTGATGGTTATTTCAACCAAGGAGCCCACTACCGAGTTGTTAAAAACTTAAAACAGCCCCAGAACATGACATACCCTCCTCCTGCTTGTAGGCTATCGTCCCTTACACACAGGCTTCATTGAAGGCTCTAGCAATTTTTTGCGACCGCAATTGCGCTCAGCATTGCTCTTTGTGCCCAATTGTTTGAGAACTCGCAAAACAACAAGGCGTGAAACCCCAGCAAATTCCGTTACTTCCTTTACTCGATGTCCCTTGAATCGACCAAAAGCTACAGCTACTCTTTGCTATTCCACGACATCTTGCTTTCTTCCCATCGTTCTAAGTAGATCAGGAACACAACAATATACCTGGACAGCTGTGAATAAGACTTGTGCTTCCACCTAACCTAAACTTCTTTGGGGTTGAAAATTCTGTTATTATACATGCTCGTGTAGATCCTCCACCTTACTAGTAATAGGTGCTTGATTTTTTTGTCTGACGAGCTTATTAGTCGTCTTATTTGTTATCATTTAGGTTGTTCTGGAAAATTCTTTGAGGTACATATATATATCATTATAATTTTTTTGTCTTATTTTTGAAGAGCAAGTGACTTGTAGTGGATGGAATACAGTGATGGAATATTAGTCTTAAGTCAACAGGTCCTCGCGTTTTGTTATCATCTCGCTAGTTATGCAGTTTCTATATTGTGAAGACTCCTAATATCAATAACTTGTTCGGTTCTGTGCTCAGGCTCTCATTATTGGTAGTTGACTATTTGAGTGCCAATGTGTGACTCGAACGTATATTTTCCAGTGAAAGTTCTTTTCTTTGCATACCTAGCCTGTTGATCTGTTTACTTAGGTACTTAAATCATGCTTTCCTGCTGTACATAAATCCGGCTGCTGTTGACAGAAGTTTGTACATAAAAGAGTTGATCTCTGTGGCCTGGTGAGAATAAACACCTTGCGATATCGTAGCATTTGTGTACGAATTGTTGGTCTTTGAATTTTAATTGGCCCTCTTAGCATCATGCAAATTCATCGTAGCACTGTCTCGTGTATTGCCAGCTCGTTCACTCCGTGCGCGTATGGTGCACTGAAGGCCAGCATTTTTGGAGGTGAAATCTCCTGCGATTTCACACTGGTAGTTAATGTTACCATCTGTATCATTGTATGTACAAGATAGATCATTACAACTACTTTACTGCTGGGGTGGTATTTCTTTCCTTCATACCAACTGTTTAGCGTTCACCTTTTATGTCAAGATAGCTTTTCAGGGACGGTAGAGATATAGCCGCCTATAGTGTCGAGCAGTAGGTCCCGTACTTTTTATCGACGCGGTGCACCTTTGAAGCAATCGAACTACTTCGGTGCACTTTTTGCCGATATACCTTAATTTTATCAGCAATTTGCACGTACATTGCTACAGTCGCAGAATATATCAGGGTGCTGTAATTAGAATATACATCTTTCTATTATATTTAGTTTGTCGCGGTGCGCCAGTATTAAACCATTTGTGAAAGGTGTAAAGTAAACCGAATATCAAGCTGATCGGAAACCTCTGTTGGAATTTTGACGAGCATAGATATACATCATGCACCGTGATGACCTCCGTTAATAGCACTAAAGTGCAGGAATTTACAGTTATAATTCCCTTCATAAGTTACGTGCTCTCAGGGGTATATTGTGGCGGGCCCTTGCCCTGCCACAATATATTTGGGCTTCACAACCCCAAGGGTCCCGAGTCCCGTCTCCGCAGGGGCTGTTGCAGCTTGCCGCAGTTCCTGCTGACGAGGTTACTTTTGTAAAGTTAGGTAGTCTTTCAATACTTCCCCTTCTGTTTTCGGGAGGTGGGTCGCTAATCGAGGAGGCCGACTTATTCCCGCTAGACTTCTACCTTCTTCTTTTTAGTTTCCTTCTGTACGGCCTAGCTGAGCGAAAACGTTTATCCATGCCTGTGGGTTAGGGATGTTCAACTTGCGCCTTTGCCTTCAGGGGCATATTGTGGCGGGCCATTTCCCTGCCACAATATGGGATTTTACAAATAACCCCTGTACCAACCGTTTACTGGTACCAAATTATATTATTGTGTTCATCTTTGGTGAAGGGATACTGTGTGCTTGGGACAAGGATTTGATAACTGGAGTACAATTTCCCAATTGTATTCAAGTCGCAT
>LQNS02276883.1:23526645-23537578 GCA_001587735.2 Parhyale hawaiensis | reverse complement strand
ATGCACTAATGCGTGACAAGTCCCTTTTCAGAGACTGAGCGACAGCATCACGCAGGCGAGGAGTAGGTATAACAGCTATCAAAGTTGAATCGTCGGCATAGTTGATCATCGTGTTTTCAAGCGTCTACACTAACCTAGAATTAAATGGACTTCCCAATGAAAGGTCTAGTGCTGTACGTAAAAACGTAATGGTGGATAAAACCAAAGAACGAAAGTTCACAAATAGAATACTTCAATTGTTAGGTACCGTTGAGATTTTTACGTATTTTCACTGTATAACCTTGAAGTCCTTGAAGTCCTTTCACCAGATGAAAATTGAATTGGAATCTATAAGAAAATGATATTTTTTTATAATGGTTTTGAAAAATGAAAGGTGAACACAATTATATGGGAAGAATTAAAGAAAGCTTCTTGACGTTAATTTTGTTGGTTAAAGAAGTATTCATAAGGATCCACTATTATTCACAAACATTTGCTTTAACGACTACAGCATATTTCTCATTTATTCGTATCACGTTGCGATTTTTAGACTTCCTGAATTGATTGATTGCTGCTTCAAATATGTCTCACCCTAACTGTGTCACCATTACCTTTCGGTATGACGTTTTTGTGAGACTGAGGTCAGGGCATTTATCAATTTCACCAAGAGAATCGTCGTCAATAACGAATTTCCTCCATTAGAGCATAAATAAACGAAGAGAATATACAGCAATTGAACAATAAGCAATTATCAACTGAAACATATTGAAGGCTGGTGGAGACTCTCTTAGCTCTAGCTAGAGGCAAAATCAGGGCTGATATCGCCCCTGTTTCATCTTCTTCGAAGTGAAGCCGCATTTACACTTCGTATTTGGTTACAGTGCTCTTGACAAAAGATATTTGAACAAATCACCAAATTTGTTCGTCTTAATTCATTTGATTTCCAGCTCGTGATTGCCGAGCTACTTGAGCTGCATGCGCCCGTACACTAAACACAGTAAAATGAGTGCCGTTAAGTAGCTACAGAAAGTTTGAGAAAATAACTATTCCTATGGCTTCTCTCGCGTCAAGAATATAACACTGCTTACATATTTGGTTAGGATC
This sequence comes from Parhyale hawaiensis, assembly GCA_001587735.2. NCBI lineage: Eukaryota > Metazoa > Arthropoda > Malacostraca > Amphipoda > Hyalidae > Parhyale > Parhyale hawaiensis. The sequence continues at coordinate 23,536,495 of LQNS02276883.1, read as the reverse complement.
AATGTCCAACCCGCAAATACTTCGACTCGTCGGAGTGCACCGGCGGATACAGGGAATACAGGGGGGAGGGGGGGCATTAGTAGTATTATCTCCCCCTCAGGAATTTTGGGGAAGGCATTCAATACACAAAGCCCCCACGGGAAATGATAATGAAGATGTTTTAACAAATTGTTTATTAAATAAAGTGTACTGAAACTGAAATAAAATATTTTCTCATGATTGTGTGCTGAGCCCATTTCTCTTTTTGCTCTACATTAGTTTTGCTCGTAAGTGTAAAGTCATTTACATACTGAGAGTCACCAGCTGATATATATATAGGTTGCTGCCAAATTGCCCCCAGAATGCGACGAGAAGGACTTGAATATGATCCGTGCAGCTTGATCATCAGCATTAAATTAAACTCGCCTACTGTTACACGCGTTCTGCGTGTTATCAATAACAGTGGCTGCAAATCACTGGTTCTTGTGTCAAGAGAGTAGAGTGAAATATTGTTAGATTCGTATAGCTGTTCTTATGCAAATTGCCAAAGTGTCCAATTTTATGTTTCTTTCCTTTCAAAAGTCTTTCGTATAAGTACTACAAATCATGAAGGTAAGTTACTCAACTATAACAAACAGACTAAGATACTCTGCAGAAGAATTACTTCACAGTATCCATAACTAGTGCTTTTAGCTTAACATGCCACTAGTGATTTAGATGCTTAAGACTGTAATGGTTCTTCAAGGACGGCCCAACCGTGAAATAAAGAAAAAGTTCAAGAAAAAGTTCTTTTGGAGTTGAATACTTTTATGATGGGTGCCATTTACTTCAGTATCAGTGACAATAGCTCCATAGGGAATGCAAGGTCCCTGGCGGATACAGGGGAGGCATTCATGGCATTTGCCTCTTCCAAAGAATTTTGTTTATGGGGGGATGGCATTCGATATAAAGAAAGTGCCCTCCACAGGAAATGATACTAATCATTTTTAAAGAAGTGGTACGTGAAACAAAGTGTTTATTTGTAATTTAAAATAAAGTATTTTATCATGACTATTGGTGCTGATTAGGATTTCCTTGACCATTTCCTATTTTCTCAGCATTCTTTGGGAAAAATAAAACATTCGTCTGACGAGAGATACCACATATTAACACTTGAGGTTGTAGCCACCTGAGGCCAGACGGAGACAGGAGTATGTAAGAAAATTCGCTCTGATTGTTCATCAGCAATTACTGTGTCTACTATAAGCCTGACGTTTTTCGTGTACGAGGTTAATGGTACTTGGCGTGTTGTTGAGTGATTTTCTTTTTTAACAGCGATGATATAGCATTTGGAGAGAACTTTGTTAAAACAAGTTGTCAGTTTGCTAATTTATGGTCACCAATTTTCCTTTGGATCGACGTTCTGGATTTGGATATAAATTTTAGTTAATAATAATATTAAGGCGAATCTAACGCAAGCCAGTGCGCTCATAAGAAATAAAAGATGTTTCTTGGTTGTAACTCGTAAAGGGCAAACGGCGGGTTTGGACTCCATTTTCCGTATATACTTTACTACGTGTCAGAAATTACCTTTGTTATTTTCGCTTGTGGTTATTTCATATTTTGTTACTTATTGAGTCTCAGTAGCTGTATAGCCACTGTATACGACCTACGTCAATACGATTATTATATTTGATTAATTATGAAAACAAAATGAAAATCATGGTTATAAGCAAGCCACAAGGAAAAATATGTAGGAAACTCATGAATGCCAAAAAGTACTTGCCTGCTTGTTTAGCGTGTTCAAGTACTGCTCGTATTTCTGACACATAAAGCAGTTTCGAAAATGGTACATGAATCGGCTAGTTCAAAGAATATTGCGTTCGAATAAGGTAGTGCAATATCCAAAGACATGGTATAGATTCGCGTCCCACGATATCTCAGGCAAACCAAACTGAACTTTACTCGCAAATTGCTCACGTATCAAGCAATTCAAGTGTTAAAGTTTCGTTCCCTGGTCTGGTGATGTTTAGAATTCATTGCCGGCATCAACTCTTTTTCGTGTTGGCCTGCAGGCGTTTAAGTCAGCTGTTAATGGCTTTTTGTTTGATTGCCTTTAGCAGCATTTTGGGCTTCCTGGTGTTGCAAGGTGCTTCATTTGGGTTACGCTGCCTGTCCGTGGGGGCCCAAGTGTGAATTTTCAATAATAATAATAATAACTAAACATTGCGATCGTCTTCGATTTCGCAAAAAAAGCAGGTGTTATTTAGCTGGTCACAGACCACCCGGTATTCGGTCGTCCTCTTCTGCCCGTCAAGAAGCGGTCCGTTCGGTTCACTATCAACAGATTCTTTGCTTCTGTAACGAATATTCAACACCCAGGTTGTAAGCAAAGTCAAATTATTATGTTACGTATTTCAGTTGTATTGCCCGTGGAACCGATCAATTGATTATTCCCGTTCTTGAGGCCCAGCTCACTTTAATTTCTGTATCATGCACAGATACAATCGAATTAAAGAGCTAATCCATGGAAAGAATGCCACAGCCCCCCCTCCCCCTCCCCATACCTCAAATTTCTTCTCGTGTAAAAGTGAAGAAGATGTGTCAAACAAGACACAAATAAATAAACAAGAAACAAATAAATAAACAAGCAAGACAAGTTCAGAGACTTTTAGTATAATATAGATATAATATGAAGGTCGACGTCGTTCCAGTGGTCATCGGAGCTCTGAGGGCCATGTCCAAGAATATCAAGACTGCCCTCCGAGACCTCAAGTGCGGCCATCTCCACCCAGGAACCCTCCAGAAGAGCGCTCTACTCGGTACAGCGCACATCATTCGCAAAGTGCTCTGAGCCCTAGGTCGCGGGATGTGACCCGGCGCCAGAGTGTAGAGCCCAACATCGCTCAACCGATCCAATTATCGGGTCGTGAAATCCCCTCGATAATAATAATAATAGACCCTCAGATATTGGAGGCCACCATATTCTATATGGCATAAGAAATCCAGGATCTTGATTGCCTCCAGAAATGAATTGCCAACCCCAAAAACATTCGAAAGTGAAACAAACCTGATATTTCTTCATGCAAAAGAATTGGGAAAAATCTGTTATAAGTCGTTTACCGCATGCTCTCTTGCCCAGGATAGAAAGAAACACCAACATAGCTATAATAATTGTTAATCTGCCGCAAAAGAAGCCTTAATTTAGCTTTGGAGTCGCTTCTAGACGGTTCCTGGACGTTTATGTTATTCGACATCGGACGACGTCACATTTATATAACAACGAAGTGCACATGTTTACTGAATAAAACTAAAATGACTGTAGTCAAACCAGCCTAAGAAGTCCGATAAGCGTGGCTAAGAACACAAAGCAGCTTTTCCAAATCCAATTTAAGCGAGTGGTATAATGTGTCTCAATCGTTAAAAGTGTGTTTATATTCGAATATAAGTATAATTTTATCGATTGCGACAAATTATACTACGAGCTTGAGTGAGATTTAGCAAAGTTGCTTTGTGTTCCTAGCCACGCCCATCGGATTTCATAAGCTGGTATCACTATAGTGCAGCAATAAAATCATCTGTTAGGCATTCAGACAAGCTGGTTTTGACGTATACGTTATTATTAATAAAATATTTGACTTCATTGAGTGTGAGTTAGCTGTGAAATATCGTTAATTTCATAATGGCTTCCGCCAATGATGCTACATTTTTTCATGTTTTTCTTGTCTGCTAGGAAGAACAGAAGATTAACTTATAGTGAAAATCTGTTCAACTGTTTGTTTCTTTGTCTACCTCCTTTTTTTTGATGAAATAACTCTAAATGTCAGCGATGAATTATTTTATGAAATTTGCACAGATTGTTAGGAATATTACGAAAAGCAACTGACCAAATTTTTGGGGTGATGTGTCAGTTCATTTTTTTGCCATGTCTTTGATTTTATATAAGTCAGCAATAGAGCTCAAAAAGTTATGAACGGATTTTTACAAAATATGCAAAAATCATTATGAATGCTGAAAAGCACCAATGACGCAAATTTTGATGATGATGATGATTGGTCCATCTGCTAGTATGTTTGACTAATGTTCGTTTTGTATTTGTCGGAATATGACTCAAAAAGTTACCAATGGATAATCAAGAAACCTCATGAAGCTGTTATCACTGCCAGGAGGCAGAAATTATCAAATTTTGGTGGTGGTGATGATAGAATGAAAATACTAGTATCAGGACAAATTTAAAATTTTCATTATCACTGCTTTGATCGGCGTAGGTATGCGTTCTCACAATGCTCTAGATCATTTGCTTATTGTTTAAATGGTTGCCCTAGTTAGATTACTTTCTTTAATTCTAAAGCAGTTTATTTATCCTTCCTCTCAGTATTTTCAGAAAACGCTTACTATGATTTTGTTATTTTCGGAGCGTCTATGGTTAACAATAATTGTGGTCATATGTTGGTGGTTATTTTCATCGTGAGAAACACATTCCTTATTGGATCAAACTCTGTCAAGAATCATTCATTGATATGAAATGAAGGCATGAAAGACCTATGTGATTTTCTTTAGGAAATATATTGTTTTAAAGAAACTTCCCTCTTAACGGTTAGTGTCAGCGCCAGGTACTGTTCGTCAGTGGCAGGGCTGGAAAACGGCTGTAGAACATGAAATATGGAGGGGCTTCACAAAATATCGAAATATGTATGATGGCTAAATGGTAACAATATTGAAGGGCTAAATGCGGCGAGCTTAGCTCAATGGAGGGGGAGGAGGGCTTGGCTGAATATGTGGTAGCTTGGCTTAATATAGGCCGGGGGTGGGCCTTGGCGCAAATTTGAGAAGGGGTCTTGGCGCCGAGGCTGATGCCCCCTCCCCTCCTACGAGAAGGGGCTAGATCCGCCGATGTCTGCGTGACGTCATTTGGCTACATGCGGTTATAGCTAAGTTTTATTTTAATCCCACTGAGTCCTCCCGTTACACTCTTTGCATTGTAAGCCTATTGGACAAAAATTGCTTATATACACACGGAATGCTAGGTAATTACACATGGATTCAAACCAATAGGCCAGGTTAGGAGGGCGGGGTCTGATTTTCTCTAATTAGCAGTCATAAAAAAAAGTGTTCAAGTCAAGTCAGCTGAGGTTAGAAAAAGGCAGGTTAGGCTAAGTTAGGTGAGAAGGAGGTAAGTAATGTTATGTCAAAATAGGTTGGGTTTAGTTAGATGTGATTAGATTAGGCTACTTTTAGTTAGAAAAGGCTAGACTAGTTGAGGTTTGGTTTCGTTTGATTAGCGCATTAATTAAATGCAGTATAGTATAACTTAACTTTTTTTTTAATGTAACTTGCTTTAAACTAACAAAGTACTCATAGTAAATGTACATTACTAGATAGCGGTTTTTTCCTACCGGGGTTAGAGCCAGTTGACCTATTTATATATTCCATTACAGGTGTTAGGATCTTTACACATCTGTGCACTTCTTTCGAGCGAAGCATGGCTGGAAGTTGCCAGTATTTACAGTGAATTCGTTCCGTGAGGTTCTCCGATCATGATGTGTCTCCACACACGACTCTCAGTCGTGACAAAGCTGGCACTTTTGTGCTTTGCAAATCAAGTAAGTTAAATATTTGGTATTGAAAAGTTTTTCTACTTCTGTGTACATGAACCTGTTGTGTTCTTAATATAAGTTATTTATTTATTTCACGTGACTGCTGCATGTGCTTTCGGGTGGTTAAATACTCAATGAATTTTATTGTTAAGTAGAGTTTGGTATTAAATAACGTTGTACACTAATAACCTAAATTAGTTCACTGCATTACTACATACTACTTGCGCTATAGAGCAGTGTGAGTCTCATGGTGTATGGTATAGATTTATTAAAAAACAGCAGAAATTTTCAAGACTTTAGGCCAATGCAGAGAATTATGCTTACCTTAGAGGTGTTACAATCCCCTTAACAGCTATTTTATTTCTTTATCAGTGGGAGTCTTGAACATAGTGCAAACTTATTTTACTGAACAATGCTGTAATTGGCTCTATTTGTGGTAATTATAATTTAAATTAAAATTTCCGCCGCTGAAGATGTTACATTTTTGTTGGAATTTGTCTGTCTGTTTGCATCTTTGTCTATGTCACCAAGCTAACTCAAAACTCCATAGATGGATTTTATTGAAAGTTACAGCGGAAGTTATATATGTTAGGAAGAACAGACGATTACCATTCGGATACGATCCGCCCAGCCGTTTGCTCGATTGTCTGCTAATTATTTTTTGATAACATAACCCTAACAGTAATTAGGCTATAAAATAGACCATATCATACATTGACTAGACACTGGCCTCGAGGTAGATTTCGGGCCTGCAATTGGGCCTGACTGCAGTACGGTGCCGTACGCGCATTTTTATGTATTCTCCCATTAGCCTACTTTTTGCCTCCGTCAAGGAGGTTATGTTTTTGTTTGGTTTATCTGTCTGTCTGCGTTATTCTGTCTGTCTGTCATCAAAATAACTCAAAAAAGTTATGGACCAATTTTGATTCAATTTACAGGGATCGTTAGGTATGTTAGGAGAAACAGATGATTAACTTTTGGTGAAGATCCGTCCATCCATTTATTTCTTTGTCTGCCTATTTTTTGTTAGTGCTATAACTTAAAAAGTAATGGACGGATTTTCATGAAATTTACATGCGTTGTTGTTTTTCTTACAATGAGTAACTGATCAAACTTTTGTGATGATGTGTTCATTCATTTGTTTTTCGCTGTGTTTGATTTTATGTTTGTCAGCACGATAACGAAAAAACTTATGGATGAATGATGAATCTTTATGGAGTTACAATTGATTAAATTTTAGTAATGATCGTTTGGTCCGTTTGTGTGCTTGACTTATGTTTGTTAAAATGTTTGCTAGGGCAACAACTGAAAAATTATGGAAAGATCCTTGTGAAACTTCAGGAGTTGTTAGTAACGTTGAAAGACATAATTGATTAAATTTTGGTGGAGATCTGTCTATCCGTTTGTTTGTTTGCTTATTTTATTTTATTTTTTTTGGAAGGGCCACAACTTAAAAAGTAATTGACGGATTTTCATGCAATTTACATGAGTTGTTGGGTTTATTACAGAGTGAATAATCAAATTTTTATGGTGTGCTCATTTGCTTGTCGCTGCGTTTGATTTTGTTTGTTTGAGCAATAACGCAAAAAATTATGCATGAATCTTTATGGAGCTTTGAGAAATTGTTAGTAATGTTGAAAGACATCATTGATACAATAATATTGTTGATGATGGGTTGGACCGTTTGTGTGTTTGACTTATATTTGTTAAAATGTTTGTTAACGCAATAAATAAAATAATATTGATGGATCCTTGTGAAATTTTCAGGAATTGCTAGTGATGTTTAAAGACATAATTGATTAAATTTTGGTGATGATCGGTCGGTCCATTGTGTGTTTGACTTGTGTTTGCTCAAATGATTGGTAGCAGCATAATTCATAAAGCTATGAACGGATCTCCAATAAAACTACAGATACTGTTAATACTATCAGAGGGCACAAGTGTTCAGATTTTGGCGTCGATACATAAAAATAATAACAATCATAGTTTCAGAGTGGATTTGAGTTTTTCGTTACCGCGCTTTGCCTGGCGGAAGTAAGCACTCTCAGAGTGCTCAAGTTCATACTTTGTTTAGGCTATTTGATTCAATTCTTTTACTTTCAGTAATGACTGGCAAACCTGTAATTACTTCTAAAACTTTCATACCAAACAGATTTACAAAAATATTAAGGCTCGAAATGTAATTACGTGGAGTAACTGTTTATGACATCCTATGATATTTATAATAAACTTATTTCACAATAGTTATTGAAATAAACAGTCTCATTTTATAGAACAGAAGCTTCTCAATTTCGTGGTATGCTCGATTTGTAATGAAATGCCAAGTTAGCAGCTGAAGGATCTGCTAATAAAATTTTTGTTGGCACCTATACCTGCTAAGCGAGATAATCAGAAGATATAGCAGAGCTTAAAGGTGAGTTGGAGCAACATGCAGCCATAAAGTGATGGGGCCCGGCCAGCAGTGAAGTGATGAAGCACTGGCCGTCGGAAGTGATCTAGCATTGGAAACAGTTAAGTGATCTTACATTGGCAGTATTGAAGTGATAAGCATAGGCAGTAGTGGAGTGATAGATATATCTTTGGCGGCCGTGAAGTGATGTAGTAGAAGTATTGACAGCAGTGAAGTGGTTCAACATTGACAGCCGTGAAGTGATTTTGCATAGGAAACCGTGAAGTGGTGTAATGTAGGCCTCTGTGAAGTGATTTGACTCCGGCAAACATATAGGCCTATTGTTTCTCCACTTTGGCAATCAAAAAGCGATGCAACATAGGAAACCAAAAAGTGATATAACGTAGGCAACCACGAAGTGGTATAACATACCTAGGCAGTTATGTGAAACCAGAGTGTCAGGGCTGTCAATAATGACAGGGAAGAATTTGGGAAGACCCGTCTTGTGCTGCCTGTAGCATCATTGCAAAGATATTAAGGTAGAGCCTTACATCTATAAAAGGAAGCTCCCTGACTGGGTAGTACCGCGTGTTGACGGGACATGTACTTTATGATTTGTAAGGTTATTACCTATTTAGGGTAGACGATTGAGTTCGCTCCTATACATGTAAGGCTCTTATTAACTTCTTTGTGTAGGATGCTGCGCAACTTTCAACTCGAATTAGGGAACCAAATAGATAAGCATGCAAGGCTGAACAACACCCAGCTTCTTTTGTTGATAAACAAAAAAGCCACGTTTTTTGCCCGCGTTCGATATTGCTTCTAATAAATGCGGAGCTCTGTATCCAAGATACTCAAGGGTGGCATATAATTCGGACTCGGAAAACTTTTCCCCAGAAGAAAACTTGTTCTGTTGAAAGAAGGACCAAAAATAAGTGGAGAAAACAATTTGTTGCCGAGAAATCATCGTGGTTTTTACGCTCCTGCTGACCGCTCAAGAATATCTTACCAGTTGCCTCGGTAATTAAAAAAATAAGAGTATCAGCTGAAGTTTGGATGGAGTAAATCTCAGAAGAGAGTACACATCACGATGGAAGAGAATGTTTAGAGAAGCCGTATGCATCTACATACGGTGGACTTCATACGAGTGGACTTCAACGTAGTCAAACTTTCTGGCCTTAAGTCAGTATGACAAGCTCACGGTAGTTCTGCAACCTGGAATATTTTCTACCTATCAGTTTTCTATGAAGCTTAGCAAGATGACCGCAGTCTTCAAGCAGATGAATACACTGTTGAATCCTGGAAGCCCAGAGTTAATTTTTGCCTATCTAATTCGTTAAAAGCGTGACACGAAACCTATAATTAAATAAATAATAAATAAATAAATAACTGAAAACATAACCACATAAACACCCGACGGTCATTCTTAGTATTAGATTAGATGGAATTGACAATCAAGACGTGCAGCTTTAGATGGTTTCAACAGTGAAGGGTTGTATCACACATAATTTATGTTTTAATATCATTCACCGGTAATTTTGGCATCTTAATCTCATAGTTAACCATGTATTATTAGTTCACTAGTGGACTCGTGCGTGAAAAATTCACGCGATAACCTATACGTTTCCTTATAATGCCTCTAGACCGGTGCGGAATCTCCTTTTCTCTTATTTGCTTCTTAATTTTCTTCATTGATCCTTTGTCGTGCTGTCATCCTCAGGTCTTCTATATAGACAGGCAGAAGTAACATCTTGAGTAAAATACTCTAACAAACTTGAACAAAATAGCAGCTTATATACAATGTGATCGCTCCGTAGCAAAGATACCGTTGATACCGTCTTCCCACCTCAAATATCTGTTTCATTTGAGGTGCTCAAATTTTGACATATGAAGAGAAAACTGCTTC
>LQNS02276883.1:23515966-23526370 GCA_001587735.2 Parhyale hawaiensis | reverse complement strand
TTTCAACTGTCCCTGCTTAAGATACGTTTGCCATCTTCTGCAACCCGGCTTATTTTCTGCCTATCACTTTCAATGGAGCTTGAGAGGACAACCAGAGTCTCCAACCTGGGCTAAATTCCGCCTATTTATTTCGTTAAAAGCGTGACACCGAACATATAAATATATATATTTATAATAAACCCACGACGGTCATTCTTAGTATTAGATTGATAGGTACGTACAAATGTAGTACCTATAACTGTGATTTTAATTCATGTTTTCAACATTCCTGGGTTTTTTTAACCTTACTTCTGTTGCAGCTGTTGAGATGAGGTCTACCGAAAGCTTTACATACAATAAATTCCGAGGCTATCGCTTCAACTCTGTCATTGGAAAAAACTCAATTGAATGCGATATTTTAGTATATTGCACATGGTATCTATGGGCCAATTTTTTCTACAACTTTTTAATATTCCTAGAAATGTTGATGAATTTTTAATATTTCTTGACGTCCGAAGGTAAGATGAATATTGCCTACTGAAGATATATAGTTGTGAATTTGATTCCCTGCTTTGCAGCGTATTCCTTTTGGTTCGACGAAGCAATTAATCTTTGTTTGAGGTCTCTGTGATTATTAGAACTCATTAGAACTTTGTTTGTACTTGTAAGCTTGTAAGCATATTTTGTGAACCCATTGTGTTCTTAATAAAAGCTACTTATTAATTATTTTATTGACACTAAAGTAAATTTGTCTTCAGGCTCCATTTCAGCATCCAGTCAATGTATGGTTTGGTTTATGGCTATATTATTAGCGGATCTTCATGAGTTTTGCAAGATTAATTATATCTTCTTTGTTTGTTTATTGTAGAGAGAACTAAGTACAATGGTCCTTTTTGTTGTCGCATAAGCAATTCACACAATTTTAGTGAAAAAGTAATAAAATCCGTGATAGTTCACACTGGAAAAAAATAAAAGATATGAAAGCTTAAACTATTGGAATTTTGGCTAAGAAACCAGATACCGCCTTTTTGTCGTTGACTTCCGGTGTTCCCCTCCTGGTCTTATGTTCGACTGTACACAAGTCCATCGATTCGAACTTTGAGTCAGAAACAAATTATTGATTCTCGTCGATAGCCTATTCCTAAGTCGACCATCTCCTCTGTTGGTTGATCTACATTTGCAATCGAAGTCCAATTCATCTTGGATCTTTTGGGACACGTTGGGGATGTTTCTGAACATGCACTTTGTGTATTCCTGGAAGATGGATTTGGCCGAGAGTTGGTTCAGCGAGAGAAAGCCGGTCCCTTCGCAAAGTCTAGAGACACGTATTTGATCACTAATTCCGACGCTCAGGATCAGCCTCATCGCAGTATTTAATACAACTTGGATTTCGTGCATTAGACCGCACTGCGGATCAGCATCGCTAGTACGCACACTGGCAAACACAGGAGGGCAGTTGCAATCTTTGACACTACAGTACAATGCCATGTATAACTGGATGCAGATTGACTCGGGGCGCCATGCCCGTTCTCTGTCGAAGCTCATAGAGTAGGTTTTTTTACACGGGCATGCCACCGACGGTCTTTCGTAATTGTGACACCAAGGAGTTTAACCCTGTCCGTCTGCTGCAGGGCTGCATCCTTGAAAACCAGAGTCAGAGGCTCTGGGGTTGTTCATGCGACTTGCATATGATGATGAACAGCTCCGTTTTGGTCGTATTTGCCGATATGATATTCGAGCTGATAAACAACAAAATAGCATTGACGACGATCTTTACTTGTTCCTTTGGCGTTTCTTCGGATTTGAAGCTCACTAAAAGAGTAGTATCATCGGCAAACGAAGTCACCGTTGAGTGGAGGTTGGTAGGAATTTAGAGATGAAGATCAGCGACGGAGATCAGAAACAATTGGGAATGTTACGGAGAGTAACTGACGAAATTTTGTGACGATCTGTCAGTCCATATGTGCACTTGTCTCTTGGTTTGTATTAATATTTTCCAGAACATAATCTAAAAAACTAATGGACGGATCGTTATAAAATTTTCAGCAATTGCTAAAAATGTTAAAAAGTATAAATTAACAAATTTTGCTCATTGTCGGTTGCCCTTGTGTGTTTGTATTTGACTGCTCATATACTTATATGAGCGTTTACCAAAATAAATATTTGAAAGAGTTATGGTATGGATCTTCATAAAAATTACAGGGAATGTTATCACTGTCAAGAGGCGGAAATGACTAAATATCTGTGAAGTTAAAAAGGGAATAATCGTTTTCGGACAAATTTTTTAATTTTTCGTCAACATTGCTTTGCAAGGCGGAAGTATGCACTCTCAGAGTGCTCTAGTTTTTATTTTTTATATCACGTCCTTTTAATGCATTAAAATGCTTTGTTTCATCTTAAGAAGTGAAATTTTATTCTATATTCTATATTATTGCCTCTCTAATATTGAAATGACTTGTATTAGGATTCATTCACCCAGTCTTAAGATGTGTTGTGCATTGCTTCCATTTTTAAAAAATCTACTTAAAGTACTAAAATTTGTCTGAATTCAAATTTTTGCCATAACCAAACAATTGAACAAATGCAATATGCAGTGCTCAGGAATGGTTTCATGTAAAGGGAAGAGATTTCAACCGGACAGAAAACTATGTATTGAGCCTTTTTTTTTATCAGATTTGTCGTTGGTGTATAACTTTGAACCTTCATTCATATCACAAACTATTGTTTTCAACGACATTGACAGTAATTTTTAAATTTTTGTGTACTATGAATAAATTGAAGTTGTTTTGAATTGTTTTTTTTTTCTCGCAGATTGCTGCTGGAGTTTCACCCACGTTGAGCTCTCGCGCTGAAGATACATTATATGATGTAAGTTTTCCACCCGCACTTGTTATCATTCGAAATATTTGACAGATATTTACATTTTGCACTTCTGTTGTCTCGATTTCTAGCTTTTTGGCCGAAATTTCCATCATATTAGCGAAAAAAACACATTCAATGTACTAAACAGTTGGTCTGGGAGTCGTATGTGGACAGTTGCAATGCACCAGTAGCAATAACTTGGGTATTGCAAGGCTGTACTGTTGACTTAATTCGTTCCAAAGTGACTCTGATGCAATGGTAGCTGAGGTAGATGATATCGTTGTAGGATGATGTTAGTTTATATAGCGCTCGAAGTGACTGTCTTTTGAATAGTTGATTTAAAAGTCTACGCACCGAAACTGACAAAATGATGAAAACAATGTAGGGGAAAAGTATATTTCTGGTGATATATGTATTATCGTGATTTTAGATAGAAGGAAATTATTTACGTGACCAATCCATACACCAGCGCTGTACTTTGGAGAAAAGTCGCAGAGCTATCATGTTTCATAAAGTGTACAATAATGAGAGGCATTGGTTGTATTCTTCTCTCCTTGCCCTCAAGGTTTTTGGGAGAGCGACTCGTGCTGCGTGGGGAGCGCACTCTTTCACTTTGGAGGCTGTCAGATGTCGAACTAATCAGTTCTGTCGGTGCTTCGTGTCCTGGTCGGCTAGGATTTGGAATTTGTAGCCCGCATCGGCTTATGTCTTATGGTCGTGTTGGCCTGCAGGCGTTTAAGTCAGCTGCTAATGGTTTTTTGTTGGATTCCCTTTAGCAGCGTTTAGGGCTTCCCGGTGTTGCAAGATGCTTCATTTGGGTTGCTCAAGCGTGAAAATTTAATAATAATAACAACAGCAACAACAAAATAACGAAAACTGCAAAAACTTTTGTTCGCAGAAAACTGAGTATAGTTCCTATTGGGTGAGGTAGTCTATTTATTTCCCTGTGAATATAATGGTTATGTGTTGAGTGGGGTGACTGCCGAAACGTTTGCACCACAGTTAGTGAACGACAAACAAGTGCTTAAAGGTAACATATAAACTCTTGGGTTATTCAACATGTTCGTGAGTCCGACAATTCAAATGAATTGCAATAGTTGAAAACAGCTTCAATTTATCAATACCAGCCAAGCTAATTCACTTTGTCGCCTGAATAACCGTATCATCAAAGGGAGAAATTTGACGAGGTAAAATAACGACTGAGTTATACAATTGGAACAAGCATAGTCGTTTCCTGGATTAAGATTTTGCGCAGTTAAATAAAAATGCCGCAGCAGATACAAACAACTTTGAAATATGTCTGGAATAGTTTTTTTTTGCTCCTTGTCAAGAAAGAGTATTTGAGCTGCTCTTCCGTGGTGACCAATTAGAATTTATAAACGATTCGTTCATTTAAAAACTGTCTTAAGTAATTTTGAACCACTAGTTCCTTGTCTTAGAACGACGTTGTTTTTGGAATTTTTTTAATGATTTTTGGGAATTTTTGAATTTTTTTATGATTCCTAGGATTTTTTCGATATTTTGCCAAATAAATTTGAAAACCAGAAGAAATTAAAAAAAATCTTATATCCGAAACCTGAATGTTTCTTTTTCGAAGCAGTTAGATATTAAAGAATATTAACTTGTGTTACAGTTTAAGTGCTAGGTGTTTCTTGAATGCCGAGATAAATTAAGGCCAATGAGTGTAATCTGAGCGAAAGAACATAAGATCAGTTCAACTAGTTTGTCTCAAATTTTGAACTTTGGAAACACTTATTAAAACTACAGACAACTGACTACTGAGAGATGCGATTGTCACTAAACGATTAGGCCAGTTGAAATACTTTTTACCATTTATAATTTTGTATTCTTATATTTTTTACTTGAGCCAAGTACAGTAAAGCGAGATAGGAAGTAATAACCGCCATTTTTTAGAATTCAGTAAGCTCCAGACCTAGTCAAATATTAATGAAAGGAAGTTTCAGGCACAGTTGACCCATTTCAGCAAAATTCCGAAGCCGAGAAATTTGAAAGTCAGTGCACTAATTGAAATTCACAGCACACTAATTTCTAATGGAAAATCTAATAAATAAGAGACCCGTGGCAACGAGGAGCACTACATGTGCTTATCATGCAGTGTTTGCTTATGTTTAGAGTACATAGTATAGAGTCCCTATCAGAAGAATGGTAAAATCTGTTACAGAAACAGGATTTTAGACTGGGAAACATGGTCATGAATTTACTAGCACCATTGTGCCCTTGCGGATATTCTATAAACCAAAGCAAAAGGGACAAAATCTGCAATTTAGTTTTTCCTCTTGTTGTATTCTAAGCTCTTTGACCAGAGTTGCGAGCAAAGAGGTGTTAACACCACGATTGCTAGTCCCTTGCGTACACCTTCAGGTAGGCGTGGATGAAATTATAGTGAATGTCAGGATCTGCGGGGTGCTGGTCTAGCAGATCATTTTAAAGCATTTTTTATATCTGTTGCTGGTCGTCTTAGTAGTGATATGATGAGCGTAGCAGCACCATCGTACGATATTCCGACACCACCCTCGAGAACAGCATGTATGTGTGATCCTGTCTTACCTGAAGAAAGTCTACTGTTGTCAAAAGTCTGTATACAAAAGTCTGTATAAACACAAGATACAGCCCAAACATTGGTATTCTATGCTGCCGTTCATTGCAAACTACTTGTGTTCCATCCTGAACAAGTGTTTGACACTTTGTGAATATGTGCTGATATTTTAAAACTGGCGCGAGTTATTCCTTGTTTCAAGGTGGGTAACTTCATGGATGTATCCAATTACAGACCTATTTCAATTCGGAGTTTATTTAGTAAGATTCTTGAAACGATAATTCATTTTAGGGTGTCTTCTTAAATTGAAACGAATGCTATAATCATCCCAACACAATACGGCTTCCGTCGAGGCAAGAACACTACTCAAGCAATTTCTAATACGGTTAATGATGTTACAGCAGTCTTCAGCTCCAAAACATTTCCCGCCTGTTTGTTTTTAGATATGAGAAAAGCATTCGACAATATAAATCATTCAATATTATCTAACAAATTGGAACATTAGGGAGTAGAAGGAAAGCTTTACGGCTCCTTTAAACTACCTAAGCAATCGCAAGCAATGCATTACTACATAGCTATGTACAGTATATACATATATAGTACGGGCTCTGGGGGCGTCTGTGTACATATCTCTTCTAGAGCTATGCCATGTATTTTCCTATTCTATATGATGAGGATATTAAAAAAACTGAATTTTCTTTGTATCGACTGCAAAATCCAGTCATATGTGCCTTTTGATAGTAATAAAAGTTTCTGCAACTTTCTTGAAGATACGTTCGTAACTTTTTACCTCCGCCAAGGAGGTTATGTTTTCGTCGTGTTTGTCTGTCTGTCTGTTTGTTTGTTTGTTTGTTTATCTGTCTGTCACTAGGATAACTCAAAAAGTTATGAACCGATTTGGATGAAATTTACAGGGATTGTTAGGTATGTTAGGAGGAACAGATGATTAACTTTTGGTGAAGATATGTCCATCCGTTTGTTTGTTTGTCTGCTTCATTTTTCTCGATGCCATAATTCAAAAAGTTATGAATGGATTTTGATGAAATTAACATGAGTTGTTAGGTATATAACAAAGAAGAGATTACCAAATTTTGGTAATGGTCCGTTGGTTCGTTCGTTTGTCACTGTTTTTAATTTTATGCTTGTTAGCACAATAACTCAAAAAATAACGAATGGATCTTTCTGAAATTTATAGGAGTTGTTAGTAATGATAAAAGACATAAATGAAAAAAATTTGGTGCAGATCCGTTGGTTCGTTTGTATGTTTGACTTATATTTGTCATACCGTTTGTTAACAGTATAACTCAAAAAAATTGAACAAGCTGTTATTAATACAAAAAGGCACAAATGATTAGATTTTGGAGTTTATGCAAAGAAAATTATGGTTTCAGAGCCAATTTGAATTTTTGCTGCCGTTGGCTTACTTGGCGGAGGTATGCGCTCTAAGAGTGCTCTAGTTTAGTTATACTTCTAACAAACATTACGACGAACACAAGTCAAAGATACATGGGAATCAACCGATCTGCAATAAAAGTTGATCGTATATGTCTTTTCACACTAATAAGAACTGCCGTGAATTTCATGAAGATCCATTCAAAACTTGTTGAGTTAATGTGCTAAGAAGCATAAAATAAATCCACTCAACAAATACACGAACGAACAAACAGATCATTACAAAAATTTGGTCAATTACTCTTCGTAATAAACCTAACGACTCATGTAAATTTAATGAAAATCCGTCCATGACTTTCTGAATTATGGCACTGACAAAATGAAGCAGACGAACAAACAAACAAAGAGATGAGCGGATCTTCACAAAAAGTAAATCATCTGTTCCTCATGACATATGTAACGTTCTCGGTAAATTTCATCAAAATCCCTCCAGAATTTTTTGAGTTATCTTAATGATAGATAAACCGGACGAAAACATAACCGCCTCGGGGGAGATAATTGTTGTTATTTACATCTCTTCTTCATCCGGGCCTGCCTTTAAAAACATTGAATGGGAGCCCACTTGAGTGGGTAAATTCATTTAGAATAATGTGAAACACTGTTTATTGGGAACAACAAAGTGTTACAAAGATGCATGCTTGACCCTCTAAGTTCGTCTCTGATGTACAATAATAATGTGGTTGCATATGTGGAATGCGCTATGTGGGCTCTACAACGCGTAGCCTTTGTATCAGACTTGCAGAGCAAGGAGGTGATAGTTCCAGGACCGGTCATCTCACGTATTCACCCTATCAACCCTCCATTCGTGGCAAGGTCTCCAAGTGAAAAAGCACAAATTCTTTTAAAGATATGCCAAAACAGAGGGAAATGCAAAGTGTAACACTCCTTTTTGCCACAAGTCCCTATGTAAATTACGATGTGCACAGTAAAATTTACTTAGAGCATTGACATTCAAATTAACTCGATCTTAGACTATTGCTAATGGTTAAAGCTAAAAGGTAAAGTCATCTCTGACCCCACCCTCAAATGGGAAACCCACACGCACTGGTTTGAGCTGCGGACATGGGCATACTGGCCCAAGAGGAGTAAGTGCGGCTGCCGTCGACCACGGGTCACAAAAAGCTACGGCACCAATTCGATGGAAGGTTCAAATGACCTGCATCCCCCCACCAACCTCATCTCTGAGGAATTCAAAGTCCGCCACTGCGTTCTGCGAGCGCAAGTGCCGAGTCATCAGACCTAGACCAGCGAAGAGCTCGAGTGCCTGGGTTGGCATCGAACCCGCAACCAAGGGAACTAGGACTGGGAACGTAAGCATGCTGCTACCATGTCCAAAACGTTCTTTCATCTATATCTGACTGGCTAGTGATTTTACTAAATTTTAGCGAAGCGGCAATTTTGACTTCCTATCTCGCTCTATCGTGCTTGAGATCAAGCCATGGATATACATAAGTTTAATACCTATTTCAAAAGTCAGTAAGTTTCTCAGCTGGGGTTTGTGTCCAATTCTACTTTTCCTTTATAATGCTACCAAATATCAATTGCTAACAAAGAAACGAAGCATTTCGCAACTAATAAATAACTGCACTATGAATAGGAAAAAAAATATCTTCCGGACCCTAAGTAGCGTAAGAAAGTTGCAACGCTATCATAAACAGACGCAAAATTTCTTGTGGCACAGTTGGGTGTGAGGTTTTAGTAACCAAGAAGCAAAAAGCGTAACGGGAGGACTCACGAGGAAACAGCTTCGGAAAATGACGTCATCTATGACGTCATATGTATGAACTGTACAGCTTAGTAGCCTATGAGTATTTTAATTAATTTTGCCAGAAAAAATCGTCGCTAATTACAAATTTCATTCCTTAAGCCCATAAACAAATGAAGAAAACATACTAATTGGCAAATAAACATAATTAACAACAGAAAATTGCTGCGGAGGCTGGTGGAAACTGTAACATCACCAGAATGAAATGTACCATTAGCTAGGGTTTTTTTTCTGTTTTGGTATAATGACTAAAATATCTGGCGATTTTTAACAAAAGATGTTAATTAAAATTTTTTTTAGTTACTAAAAACCTCACCGGTCTATCTGTGTGGATCGGTATGGCGCCCTGATTTAACATCTTCTTGAAGTGAAGCCTTATTTACACTTGAGATTTAGTTCACAGTGTTCGTCACAGTACGTAATGAAACACACCACCGAATTTTTTCGATGTAATTCATTGAATCTGCCTCTCGTGACCAGCCAGCTGCTTGAGCTGCACCCATACTCAGAATACGAGGAAATGGTTGTCGTCAAGTATGGAAAGTATAAGCAATAAATGTTAAAAGTTCCTATTGTTTCTCTTGTGCCATGAATACAACACTTCTTATAGTTTTGCTTAGGATTAAGAGCCCAGCCTACGAAAACCTAAGGTCCGACCCTCAAATACTACGACTAGTTACCGTGACATCATTCGGCGAGACACGTTCACGGCTAAGTTTTATTTTAGTCCGTTTGAGTTCTCCCGTTATACCCGTTGTTTCCTGCTAATATTTAACAGAGAGGTGATTTTTATATGTCTCATCCCGCCACCGCCTGTCAGGCGAGAGGGTGGCTCACTGCTGCATGAATCAAATGATGCGGACTATAATTACTTCTACCGACGAGTTTATGTGTTTGTCGAGTTATTTATTTGTCAGAATGGCTTTCACCAAGATGGCTAAAAACGTTTCGAACGGATCGTTACTAAATTTACAGAGATTGCTAGGTATGTTAGGAGAAACAGTTTTACTGATGGTAGAGGTCAGTTAATCCATTAGTTTTTCTGTCTGTTTCTATTTCTTAATTGAAAGGCATAACTGAAAAAGTTTTAAATGGATTTTTATAATATATGTATGAATTGTTAGGAAAATCAAGCGGTATAAACGAGAATATTTTTGTGATGCTCTGTCAGATTTGCTTGTTTGTTCCTGTGGTTGATTTCTTGTTAAATAAAATACCTCAAAATGTTATGAACAGTTCGTTATGAAATGCACAGGAGTTGTTACTAATGCTAAGGGCAAAAATGGTTCCCGTTTTGGTGATGAACGGTTGGTTTGGGTGTTTAACTAATGTTTACTTGAATGTGTGTTAGCAGCCTAACTCAAAAATGTACGAAAAGACTTTCTAGATAATTAACAGAAGCTGTTTCTACTGTCTGAAGACATTAGTGAGAACACTTTGCTGCTGATGCAAAGGAAATCATAGTTTCAGAACTAATTAAAATTTCTAGAACCGTGGCTCTGCTTGGCGGAGGTGTATGCTTGTGTTCGATCTCCGAGTTTATGCTCTCCAATGGGTTGGGATGCTGGACGTTATGGTAGGATGCAGCTACATTCATAAACGAATACCTAGTAAACATTTACCTGCTTTGTCCCACAGTTCAGGATGCCCAGCGAGCTGCAGTCGCACCTGTTCGATGGCTGCATAGCGGCAGCCAACACGGTGAGGGGCAGCCTGTACTCCATCGATGTGGGTGAGGGTCTGGTGTACACCCGCTATGCGGCGAGCGAGGCTGCAGAGATCGAGTGGA
>LQNS02276883.1:23456435-23470335 GCA_001587735.2 Parhyale hawaiensis | reverse complement strand
CCCGACATTGCCCGCCCATGTAATAGGGCCTTCAATGTTCGGCGGGCATGTTCCCCGAGATTCTGCCCACTATTCGCCCGACATTGCCCGCCCATGTAATAGGGCCTTCAATGTTCGGCGGGCATGTTCCCCGAGATTCGGCCCGCTATTCGCCCGACATTGCCCGCCCATGTAATAGGGCCTTCAATGTTCGGCGAGCATGTTCCTGGAGATTCTACCCGCTTTTCGCCAGACATTGCCTGTCACAACACAACGAGTATCGGCACGGTCACGCGCAGTGTTCGTGTTGCCCAGGGTATCCTGGCAAGGTTATTAAAGCAGAGCCGTAAGTTTAGTGTAATAGGGAGCTCATCCATCTATACTCTGAATAATTAATGACCTAAAAATACTTTTTGGTTAATTTAAACTCGAAAATTAACCATTTTTCCCTGCTGATTTCTCCAATTTTTCTTCTGTGTGACAACCACTAAAAAATTGGGTCCTAAACGTTCATTCATACTGTTATATCAGGCTTGTTTTCGAGTTATGACAAATTTCATCCATTTCTGTCTTATTTCCGTGGATTAGTTATGCTTATTGCAAAGAAATCTCGAAGGTGTGGAAAATTTTTTCAGTACTGACAGATGGAATGCTTTTTACAAAGTTTTAATATGTCCTATTAACTTCTCACAGTTTGAGCTTATCAGTTCAATGGCAGGCTGTCGTTATGGAATATGTACGTTCTAAATATTACAATTCATCCAGCGCCTCAGAAAAATGACTAAATGAGATGGTCATTTCATAATCACTTGCTATGCTTCAAACCAAGGGCAAAGCTAAAAAAGAGAGAAAGATATCCCCCCCTCCCGCCCACAAATCCCCTCCCAAACAAAAGTCTGAGGGCATAAATTTCCTCTCCCTAAGAAGGAGAGTCTGGGAGTAGACACATTTGAAACCAACCCCAAACTCTGGAGATACCGTATTTAGAACTCTTTTAGTTTCAGCATCATCTAAGCTAATGGAAAATAGTAAAATATTGTATTTGGGAACAATTTAAACAACAGATAACAAGGTGTAATAAATATACATGAAGTTTTCGTTTTATGCCAGAGATCCGTTCCGGAATCAAGAGGCTTTGAACAAGGATTTTGCGCTCAACAAAACTTCACGATGCGTGTTGCAATCAGACTGCCGTGTCACGTACGTTACCCCACATTCAGCGCGTCTCAAGTTAGGTAACACCGATGACACTTTCAACATGAAGAACTTGTCCGATTGGGTGCAAAAATTACGCCTTCTAGGCACGAGTTGTTTGAAACTTCGGACGCAAGCTTTGGCTTCGCTTATGTAAATCATGTTGCAAGTGTTAGATGCAACACGATTACGTTGAGTCGGCTAAAAACTCCCTTTTACAAACCGAAATTGAATTCCTGGAAGTCTGAAGTGCTACCGATTAAGGGCCAATGCCTGTAATGCAGCTAAACGAATCGAATCCAGCGCACCTGCCTGGAGTTTCGGATGAGTTAAGCTTAACTTCAGCACCCTCCAATCGAACGTGCCCTTACATAAAGCTTTGAAGTTGGTAAGAGCATCCTTGTTTACAAACATAGCCTTATTTGCAAGCAGTGTGATCAATTGATACACAATTTTAAGGTGGGGGGTTTCTGCTTATTTAGCTGAGATTGCATAGTATTCATCACATATTTTTGAGTGAAACGGTGTTATGCAGGAGCTCGTTGCAACACGATCTAGACTCTCATTGCAACACGTCTCAGTGCCTTCATTCGTTTTCTCTAATTACTGAAAGAGTAAAAGAAAACGAGCAGTTTAGTGGAATACCATATTTTTTTATTGCTTATCAAATTAATAAATCGTGGAAGAAAGAATCTTTGAATGATAATAAATGTTACATAACATCATAGACAGTGTTTAATTTACGTAAACTTAATAAACTGAGTCAGATAAAAGGTACGCGTGGACGTAGTACTCCTTTTAGAAGTTGGCACTAGTAGGCTACTGCAGGAAAGACGATACTATTCAAAACCAAGGTCGCTAAATCAAATACCTGGAACTAAACATTTTGGGGCTAAATCGAAACCTACATAAAAGCTGTCCTGTTTAAACCGAGGACTTCCTGTCCACACTTTTTTTACGTCCTCCAAGAACGATGAAGAGAATGAGCAACATAATCGAGACATTTTTTTACCATAAAAATGAAACTATTAAAGTCAGCCACCCACGTGGTGGCTTCTGAATTAAATATTTGTAAATAAAAGGAACAACGAAATCAAAATTTAAAGCAGTAGCAGATCAAAAACTACCGTACGCTGCTAGTAGCTTCCCCTCAGGGGCATAGGATGGGCAATGGGGTCAAGTTGATTAGGTTCGCCGATCTTATGTTATGGGGCTCGTGTAGGTTACCTTAGCCGTTAGCTAGGCCTTCGGGACATCCGTCTTTCGTGCCCACTTTGCTTAATTCTTAATTTCATACTCCTACTTGCTCATGCTTTATTCTGTTCTTCCTATTCTCCCCCAACTTGCTGTTCCCATGCGCATTGATCGTGTGTGGGAACACCTTCGTCGATGGGTTCCCCGTTTCTATCGGCATACTATACGTCCCTTGCTCCTTTCTGTCTGATATCCTTCAGCTCGGAAACGGAGGCTTAAATTTCTGACTAAAACTAACTGTTGGTAGCTTACCTTCGAATTGTGCAGCAAGGACAACTGGTCCGGGAGGCTCAGCTGAAACTAATACGTCGATAGTAACTTCACTATTAGCGGGAATGTCTTTGGTAAAAACTGCAGATTCCTGTGTGAAAAAAGCAAACCCATCGTCCAAGCGATTGCCGAGGTCATCATAAACAGCGAAAAGTAAAGCCCATTTGACTTCGCATGGATCGTAGGGGGAGAAGCTGGTCCAGGTTATTTCAACTTTGTTGTCGCTATTCCTGGAATAGGAAAATTCTTCCTGCATCGGTCTTGTAACGCCCTCAACTGTGGACAGAACAAAACAGTAACCATCAACCAATTGGTTAACAAAAATTATATGAAAAAGGCGTCAACTATGTATCATTTAAATCTCAATGGATTTCTCATGCAATTTTCTCATATGACTAAAGCCAAGCCAGAGGCAGGGATCGCAAGCTAACGAAATCGCTGGAAATTTTGCAGCCTACCTACCAAATCTGAATATAGTGTAAACACAGTATATGCGTTCAAGCTAAGAGGAGCATGCGAAAAATGCGTAAAACCTTCCAACCCAAAGGATTTCCAAACATGAAATACTACATTCAATACCGTTTGATATTATAAATACGTTGCACCCTGTCGGCAAGTTACGTTGGTAATGAATTTACGACGATATTTTTCGTTGTTCGTACTCTACATAAAGTACTGATATGTTTTAAATCATGCACTGTTTGTCTGTTGCTGATAACTTCATTGATCAAAAGAAGTAAGAGGAGAATATGCTCCATCTCCACTCGTCGACACTACGCCCCCTCCCGAACAGTAGCACATTTGGCAGCAGCACACTGTACTGTATTTTCTTTGCAGTAGATTGTCAAGCATTTCTCCATACAGGAACTACATCCGCACATTTTGGATACTTACGAATACGACAGCTAATGTCTTCGCGGCTACGATAAGCTGTCACGCTGACTGAAAGTATTTGCTAGTGAAAATAGCTATGGCAACGAAACCCCAAATGTCTCAGATTCTCTTAGTTGTTCTACTCAGGAAAACAACTTCCTCCATTCCTTCGTTCATCAAAGTAAATATGGTTTCATAGCACGGAAAAATGGAAATACAAGGTATAATTTCAGACACAATTAGAGCACTCTGAGAGCGCATACCTCCGCCAAGCGAGGCAACGGTGGCAAAAAAATTCAAATTGGCTCTGGAACCATAATTTTCCTTTTATAAACACCAAAATCTAATCATTCGTGCCTTTTGATAGTAATAACAGCTTGTGCAATTTTCTTGAAGATCCGTTCATAACTTTTTGAGTTATGCTGCTAACAAACGTTATGACAAATATGAGTAAAACATAGCAAACGAACGAACCGATCTGCACTAAAACTTAATCATTTATGTCTTTTAACATTACTATCAACCCCTATAAATTTCATAAAGATCCATTCATTATTTTTTGAGTTATTGTGCTGACAAGCATAAAATTAAAAACAGTGACAAACGAACGAACGAACGAACAAATGGATCATTACCAAAAGTTGGTCATTTATTCTTTGTTATATACCTAACAACCCATGTTGATTTCATCAAAATTCATCCATAACTTTGTGAGTTATGGTAGTGAGAAAAATGAGGCAGACAAACAAACAGATGAACATATCTTCACCAAAAGTTAATCATCTGTTCCTCCTAACATACCTAACAATCCCTGCAAATTTCATCCAAATCGGTTTATAACTTTTTGAGTTATCTTGGTGATAGACAGACAAACACGCAAATAGACAGACAGACAAACACGAGGAAAACATAACTTCCTAGGCGGAGGTAATAACATCAAGAGGTACTTAGAAATGAATATTGCTCCTGCCAGTGTAGTACCGCTTACATGCTTGCTATTTTCTTAGGAAGTGCGATTGAGTTTTCTAGCGCATCCTCAGTGGCAAAGGTCTAACCTACAATAGTTAATGATTGTTATCGATTTCCCCAATAGTGCTGTAGCAAAAGTTTTCACTAACCCTAAAAATCTTGACATTTTAACCCAAAAAATTCAATCATACCTAGAAACTCGATTTCTTGTGATCCAATTACTATTTTTCCTTTCTCTACAAGGCAGAGACTCTCATTCGCCACCACGTAAGTTCCTGCTTCAAATGATGCGCTCGCTGTAATGTCATCGATGTTCTCGACGAGAGTTGTTTGAGTAAAGTAATCTTCAAGTTCGATCTCAACGCTAATGTTTTCTTCATCCTCATGAACTGGGCAGCCGGAGTAAGTCCAGCTGACTGTCAGCACTCCAGGATCGTCCAGTGTTACGGACTGGGTGAACAAGCTTGGATCGAAAGAGGCTCGAGGGACTGTGTGGAATAGAAGTAATACGGTAAGTAAATTTGTTGGAACGAATGTAAATGTTAATATGAAGCTCTTACATTGTACTCATCAAATTATTTAGAATGACCAATGCAGTACCCTGAGAATTTTCGGACATAGTCCATGTGACGTTGCGCACGTCACCTCAAGTTTGTGGAGTCACATGCTGTCTTTTCTTGGGTCGCAGTTAGCAGACAAAGAGAGAGCCAGCAGTGAATTATACATTTGTGCTCCCCGCGCTGTGAAGTCATTAGAATATTTTGCCGCCATGGCTTTGTTACTATTTCTGAATGAAATGCGTGTATCACGAATCCTTTCAGTTCCTTCATTAATAGCGATACGTTCACACATTTTCCAGGATTGTCTCTAAGACTAGCAGTCTCGGAAAACAACAAAACCACAGCACCTAGGATGCCAATGACTCAATGGATAGTTAGGCTCCCATTGCAACAAGTTTGGTATCGTCAAATGAATGTTGAGAACAATAAGGGTCACAGTAGCGCCTATCTCCGGAGAACTATTTCATATGTAAAAGAGAAATGACGAAGAAAATAGTAAAAATATAGAGTTTGCAGGTTCAACGCAAAGACTATCTGTAAGCACTGATTTCATTATAATTAAGATATGCTAGACTGGCGACGTGAGAATAAAGGAAACTCCATAAAATTACAAACCCTCACGCCACCAGCCAAGCAAGCGAAAAAACAAGGAGAAGATGAGAGATCACAGAATAGCTCTGTTTACAGATTGCTTACAGAGCTGACTCCCACTGGCAACAGCAGAGCCATCAATACCGTTCCAAACTTTTACATTTAATGGAAAAAACGAACGAGAATACTTGGTTCTATGGTATCGTACCGGTTCCAAGGCAAACTCAAGACGAGCACCAGAAAGCCGAGTATACCTCACCCGAGCAAATGGCTCCGGAATAAAAGCCGCCGGTTAATGACTAGGGCCATGACATATTTTCATACAAGAAGCCGACCCCACCAGCTCTGTGACGATGCGCCAAATCATAAGGCACAACACCATCCAGCATCATCGCACATCGATGAACCACTTTGTGAAGCAAAGTCAAATGACAGTCAGCTGCAGAACCCCAGACTGTGGAGCAGTATTCTGGAAGAGGGAGGACATAGCAATTAAAGCAGCGACTTCGATGCTCATGAGGCAACGGAAAGGATGTGGGCTCAAACATTAACTTTGAATCAAAATTAGCCCCCCAGATTGCCAAGTCATTAACCACAGGAAGTGACACACCATCCAGTATGAGTACGGGATAGGCAGGTCTCACTGTACGTGACCTAGACACAAGAATGGTCTTAGTCTTGCCTGCATTTAGCCTTCTCCCCCGCCTAATACAATAGGAGTTAATCGTTTCCAAATCGTGCTGAATGGATTCTGAAACATCCAACCTATTATTCGGATTTTTGCAAACAGCCATCGAAGTAACATCATCAGCGTAAGCAACAAGTATGTTGTTAAGAAGTTCGCACGCGTCTGCTGTATATACGATCAGAACAGTAAAGGGGTAAGAACACTACCTAGTGGGACCCTAGGAATCACATCCAAAAACTCGTTACTCTTCCCATCAACAATTACACATTGTCGTCTACAAGATAAATACTTACTAAAAATCGCAAAAATGAAACCACCAATACCCATCATTCTTAGCTTATTTAGCAACCCAAGGTGATTCATGCAATAAAATAAACACTGAAATCAAGCTGGACCAATCTTGCCTCATGACCCTTATCAAGCACCAGCTGCAACCCATGAGAAGTGAGAAATAGGGCATCACAAGTTCCCAAAACTCTTATGAAAACCATATTGTGGTCGGGAAAGACAGCCCGCTTCTCAAGCAAGTGACCCAACCTCGTCGGAACCAACCTCTCTTAAACTTTCAACAAAACACGTGTGATCGAGCTGAATCTATATTCAGAAGTTTGGGATGAGACAGAGCCCTTCGGAACAGGCATCACATAAACGACACGCCAGCATGCCGGAAAAGATCCCAGCGCTAACATCCGTCGGAACCATGAAGCGAGCGGGCTGACGAGCTCACCAGCCAACCTCATAAGAAAGAGAAGAAACATACCCAATGGATCAGTGCCCCTGTTGGGGTCCAGGTCAAGAAGAAGGCGGTTGTCTCGCCGCGGCAGGTGTCCGCTCACCGAAAATAGCATAGTCACCCCTAACAACAATCAGTAGACCTACGACTGCTAGGTGCGTTGCGCCGCAGTCTCCTCTCTAGCTCACTCAGTAGGTTTACGACGCTGTGTGTACTACGTCCAAGTCGCGCCGCGGACGCTAGTAACTTAGATGAGTCACCGCTTGAATTCATATTTCATGCTCATGTTTTTTTTCGTCTATTGCCCACTGTATACGGTAGAGACAAATATTTGTATGCGTAATTTTAACTTGTATTATATGAAATTTATATGTATGTATGTGTATATGTAAAAATCTGCAGTGTATGGAATTCATAATATAAGTTAGAATTTGATTATCTGTTGTATAATGTTTAAGCCGGTGCGACACCTGGTTTTTGCAAGATATTTCGAGATTAAACTGGCAAATGACTTTGTTTTTGCTTTAAACCTCACCTGACACGTTTTTTTCTCGGACAATTTACGCCTGAGTTGGTAACCTTTCAGGAAGACCGCTCTCTCAGTCTGGCACACGACCAGGATAACGAACTGGTTGGCCTTAGCGGACTGAAAACGGCGTAGAGAACACTTCCAGGTCTTCCTAAGATCTCGCCACTAAAGTCTCAGCGGAACCATACGCCGACGGCTGCATCCTCGGTCTTTCCAGGGTCTGCCATAGTCTGGCACTTTAGGAGGGATTCCCACGCCAGCCAGAGCAGCTAGTCGCTACGGTCGACAGCTATAGGTCGCATAGCACAAGCCGAACGGCCCGCTCGTAATACCGGGACCATCCCCAGAGGCATCATATTGCCCCGGCTCGTCAGATGAGGCCGATTTATGCAAGCCGGACGGCCCGCAAGAGCTATACAGGACCGTCCGCCCTCAGAGAATCCTAACAGCGGTGTACTTTGGAAGATTTGACGTCAAAACCGGAGAGCCTCGGCTCAGGGTCACACCCTAAGAGAATGCCCACCCGGTCCCGGCTCTGCTTCCAATCAAAGTGGTGCAACAATAGGTCCGACTTGGGACCAGGACCCACAAGAAGGTCACCAGCAGCACTAATTAAAGGGGAAAAGAAGAGCTCGCACAACGCACAGCACTCTTCAAGGTGGACTCCCACTTATGTGCGCTAACAGACGAAGCTAACAACTCCCTGGACCTCAAATTATGCTCTGTTTCAACTTCCTAATAAGTACCCCCAGCACGACGATGCAGTTCCCTGAAACGCTGAAAGTCAGCAGACCGGCCGGAAATATGCCTCCCGCTTTATTTGGTGCACCCTCCCACAGGCATCATCAAACCACGGTTCATCGCCTGCCCTAATCGTTATGAACCGGGAAGAGACATAGGCACGCACCATGTCATATAAAAACCGATCCAAGGTAGACCCAGGATCAGGAGACTCACACAGCACCTCAAAGCAACGCAATGATGGCGCCATAAACGATGTGCAAATTCATTCTGCATTTCTAAAATATTTCACGCCTAATAATGACTCTGGGGACCTGCTGACGAGCTTGCAGCGTCGCAAAGAGGGCACCATGGTCCAAGGAACCAATGGAAGACAACACTGACACTCAAATAAAATCAGGTACATCAGTCAACAGAAGGCCAAGAACACCTCCCAATAATGGATGGGTCCCTCAACCAACTGCTCACAACCAGAGGCAGTCTCAAAATCGAAGGCTGCATTGCCAAGGCAGTCTCTCCTCTCAGAGCCTAACCATTCCACATGGTCATTATTAAAATCACGACAAAAGCAGAACGCCTATCCGATGACTGAATCCTAGCTATTGCATCCAAGAAACAATCAAAAACCCTATTGTCAGTGGACGGGCAACGATACACAGAGAACAAATAAATGTTCTTAAATGAGCCACAGACTCGAAGCACCATCAGCTCACAACATGAACACTCATATCCACTCTGCCTAGAAACAACACATTTTCGAACGTAAGCAGCCAGACCTCTAAATCCAGAGTACGAGGCTCGCAACGGAAATGTTGGCTGTTCAAAATTCGGGATCATCAGTTCAGAAACATGACGATGGCTAAAGACGAGCGTCTCCGAACACAGCACTAAATCATAATTAGAAGAGGATACAGACAGCTCAGCCAGCATAGGGACAACGAACGTTAGCACAGAATGTGGGGCATAAGCGAGCACCAGAACCGCGAGAACAAGGGTTAACCTCCGCATCCGGATAGCGAACTATCGAAAATAAAAATGCAGAAATAGCGAAATATAGAAAAATAATCACTAGGGACCGG
The DNA here is from genome assembly GCA_001587735.2 of Parhyale hawaiensis. Lineage (NCBI taxonomy): Eukaryota > Metazoa > Arthropoda > Malacostraca > Amphipoda > Hyalidae > Parhyale > Parhyale hawaiensis. Next base: position 23,460,875 of record LQNS02276883.1, on the reverse strand, counting down.
ATTTCCAGTTATTAAAGAAGTCACAATAGCACTATATAGATGGTTGTTAAAGCAAGAAAAAATAGTAGTAAAAGTCATATAACATATTGTATTTTGACGACTATAAATAATCTTAGATATGAGCAGGCGTGAGTTCAATATTGTCATGATTTGTGACATAACCTTCTAGTATTAAGACACTTTCAATAAATAAAGCACCAATGTCTATATCAATATATTATTTCAACCTCAATAAATTAATGCGAATACAGTGACTTCAATGTAATGGATGGTTTTATTGAATTAAAAAAAACATAATTATTATTTTGCTCCAGTTAACAAAGAATTCTGAATGAAGCCTTATTACAGAAATCAAACATTAACATTGAACAAAGTTGTAGGATATGATTAGGAATTTCTTCACGCTCTGGTAGTTACATAAGTTGAAGCGTTATCAGAAGGAACAATTTTTAGTTTCGAAAAACTTCTCTGTACTTCAACTGATGTCATTGGAGCATACTTGTAGAAGTGATCAATGCGGGCGATGTTTTCTTCAAGAAGCACTTCTTTTTTCCCGATTACTATTTCCCAAATTTTCTTGGTGGTTTCTAATGCCGGATTGTTTAATACAACGCGTTCGCACCTATTTTTTACAACGAGCCCGACACTGCCATAGGCGGCGCTCCTACTTAACAAGGCTCCCTCGAACACACCTACTGCATCTTCAATGTTTGAGTTCAGCTTTTCTAGTTTCTTCGTGGAGTCTGGCAGTGTTGAGGAGTTGGCAGCTATGTAGATGAGATTTTTTTCTGAGTGAATGACGATCTAATAGCAGTTGAGAAAATTCAACTGCTCAGGCCTTTTCAGCGTCAATTTATTCAACGGAGGTTTTATAATGCCGAAATTATTAGCGTAGAACTTTGCTCGATTGAGTTCTGGTTGTGGAGGGAGTGCTAAGTCGGGGGCTGCGTCTTTCAACACTTGAGTTCTTGATGGTGCATTGAGGAAAATTTCTTCACATTTGAAATTAAATTGTCAACACTAGGGAAGTTGAATCTGATTTCTTCTGCAGTTCGGCGCAATCCATAACACAAACGAGTGAAATGCATGATTCATGTATCAAGATGCGTCCTTGACCAGCAACAGGACGTTGTCAAAAAGCATGCCATCGGTCAGAGTACAGCTAATGAAGTTGCAAAAAAATAAGCTAGTGTAGTGCTATTTGTTTTGTTTAAATGTTGTATATTCAATGAGTAAATCTTAGATGCTTCCCCTACTTCAAGTGTTCATATTATCATGCTTGCAATTGGACGACCTGTGATGTCTGTTTCTATGCTCACTCATAATTTACTGTTGCCTGCGTTAGTCCTTAATTTACTCGTAGCCGTGGTGTTGTTGTCGCACTGAAAAGTTACATATTTTTTTTCTGATAGTTAACTCATCTAGCACTACATTTTTCATGTATTTTTCTAGAAAATCTTTAAAGGAATGATTCACCAAATTCTAGATAGAAATATTGGCATTTACTAGAGCCTAACACAAATCTACAATGTGTAAGGCTCTAGTTGTAGGCTCTAGTTACTAATGTCACTGAATGACTTGCTTCATTGAATAAGTCTCTGCAGTTTAGTTTTGCCATAAGTGTCTGCTATCGAATGTTAATAGTCATTGAATTGTGTAGGCTTTAATCGCATTCCTAGTCATCATAATTAATTGCTTTTTTGACAGTCAATTTTCATGCAATTTTTTCATAGTCGTTATAGCATTTATGGTGTAAATGCTGAAAATCGTGTCCCAATAATCACCATATATGAGCAGAGGATTTCATAAACACTAAGCAACAAAACAAATCGACCGTCACGATAGCTGCAAAAGCTGTCAACTATCTATGCGGAGAGAAGACGAGAAAGGAAAAGAGCATCAGGTGGTACTACCTGAAGAAAGAGAGAGAAAAGCAGTCTGTGGAAGACTGAGAACTGAGCTATGGTACCAGCTTGTTTATCTCCCCTCAGGGATGCTGTTGGACCAAAACGGCCTCATCCGACTTTTGAATGGCATTTCCTCCAACTCTGAGACTACTCAGATCCCCAACTCGTAGCTGGCCCTTATGCCGAGGACACACTAGGCATTTACACAGACAACTTATTGCAAGGATGCGAGACCCGGACGTCATTTATGCCACGGTATCTATGATACCGATTTCAAATATATAACAAAACGGCCGGCCTGTTGCACATCCAAGCAACCTGTTGGGCGTAGAAATGCATATGTGGCGCCGGCATTACGAACAAAGAAGCGTCCGGTGGCCAGACAATGGGGGCGACCTGATTACGCGCAGGCTAGAGGTTGCAACTTCTTTAATCTTGGAGGATGCTCAAAGCTTATGAACTATGGCAGCTATGGTAGTTCTAGTCCTAAAGATTGTGTCTCTTTTTCTTCCATGGATCTGTCATAATTTCTATCGAAAGTAGAATTCCTGGATCCTTCTAGATGCAAAATTTGCTTGACTGATACAATACGTAATACTTATTCTTAACTTTAAGTGTAAGATCAAATGGACGAGGGAGAATATGATGGCATGACATGGCGAAGATGAAGTCAAACACCGGCTAACCGTACAAAGAGAGGAAGTTCCAAAGCACGGCAGAGCATTGTATGGAAATTATAACCACCATGGTATAAGCACACACTACCAAGATGGCATAAGCGCACCCTACCAAGATGGCATGAGCGCACCCTACCAAGATGGCATGAGCGCACCCTACCAAGATAGGAAGCAGGACTTTTAGAAGATAGAACGATTTTGCTAACATTGTACCGGAAGATGTTATCAATGAGAACTTTTCCTGACAAAAAGACTACAAAGAATTCAACAAGCAACTTGGCACACAGCAAAGAAGGAAAGTCCTGCTCACCTGAGGATAAGATAAATAAATTGCCAAATCAACCACCGAATCACTGTACCGGCCCAAAAGAATAAAGGGTAACCAAATATAAAACAAATTCCATGTGGTCAGTATTTAAGGTCAACACACAACAGACTACAGAAAGCAATTAATACTTTGAGACACTGTAAGTGAGGAAAATGCACTCTTCCTAGCAATTACTGAAATTCACATTAATGGGAATATTTCTGATGCTGAGGTCAAGATGGAAACCTATGCTCTGCAGTGGTGTGACTGCGAAAACCGTAAATGCGGCGGAGTAGCGTGGGATGTGAAAGAACAATTTGGCTCATACGTTCTAAAGAAGTTGAAAATACTATGTAAGGCAGTCTATTTGTAAAAATAGACATAATTTTAAACTGCTTTTTGTGGTGTGAGAGGCTCTCAGCCACCGAAATGAGCTTCCGAGAAATTTGTGCAGAGTTGCTTGATAAAACTTGGACACATTGCAGCAAACTTGGAGACAAGTACAGTTTAACAATTACAGATGACTTCGACTTTCCATTCCTAAAATGGCTACGTCCAGACGTACCTGGTGAAACGGGTAGCATTGTTTATAGTAAAACGCTTTCATACGCTTTAGATGAGAGACAACAAGCCTCTCTTTATTTGAAGAAATGGATCGAATTTTTTTTTAGTACAGATGATGTCGTCGCCAAGAATGAAAGACACAATGTAAAAACTCTTTTTTCTACAGACTACCCAATTTGTAGAGTGCAATATATATCAACACCCAGGATACAGTTTCGACTGATCGCGATCACAAACTCGTTGATATCGCAACCCAATTCAGTACCAATGAAGCAAGTTACTCGAAGTATACGAGGCGAAATAACAGAAGGATCATTCGTGAGTAATTTCTTTCAATACAGAGATAAATTAGGAACGCGCGTGAATGTTGAACTGCAGTCTGTAAACTGCAACACTCAGGCTCTACTGAAAGCTAGTCGATGAACTGAATCTTCGAACAAGTTCTGTTTGAAAAGGGCGTGAAGCATCTCCCACTGACTACAAGGCAATGCCCTAAAAATCACCACAATAAATTCTGTGAATGATTAGTAAAGAAAAGAATAGGATGATCCAACGACAAAAGTCTTCGCATGTATTACAGCAATGAAATGAGTGCCAGCGACGACTGGAAGAAATCGAACGTAAACTTGTACCATCTCATGATGAAGAAAATCAGGAAAGAGAAGCATTACCCACCCAGATGATATAAGCAGAAGATATATGAGACTAGAGCACTCTGAGAGCGCATACCTCCGCCAAGTAAGGTAACGGTAACGAGAAAGTCAAATAGCTCAGATGACAAGATTTCTTTTGTATCAACTCCAAAATATAATCATTTGTGCCTTTTCATAGTATTAACAGCTTCTGCATTTTTTTGAAAATATTTTCATAACTGCTTGAGTTATGCTGCTAACAAACATTATGACAAACATAAGTCAAACATACAAACGAACCAACGATGTGCACCAAAATTTAGTCATTTATATCTTTTAACATTACTAACAAC
>LQNS02276883.1:23441896-23456356 GCA_001587735.2 Parhyale hawaiensis | reverse complement strand
TAGAAACAAATCAGCCGATCTGCAGCAAAATTTAATCATTTATGTCTTTTACCATTACTAACAATTTCTATAACTTTCATAAAGATTCACTCAAAACTTTTTGAGTTATTGCGCTAACAAACATTAAATCAAACACAGCAACAATTATACGAACGAACAAAAAGATCATCACAAAAAATTTTGTCATTTACTCTTTGTGATATATCACATGTGATATATATAGGTAACAATTCATATAAATTTCTTGAAAACTATATATAACATTTTGAGTTGTGGCATTGGGAACAATGAGGCAGACAAACAAACCAACAAACGAATGGACGGATCTTCACCTGAAGTTAATCATCTGTTCCTCCTAACATACCTAACAATCCCTGTAAGGTTTTCTTACATTCTGGCCATACACCATTTTGAAACGCTTATGATCTTCATGTTTAATGTTGTTTCAATTTATACGCTTCATTTCTTCATTTCTAAGAGAGTTCTACGCTACTTCAGCCTGTGGAAGGTGCATAATTCTTCAGCAATTCTAATAGGAAAATTTATCAATATATTTTTAATCCAACCGGATGGATTTCAAGTAAATTTCTCAACTTTCTTTAAGTGTCTAATGTGACTTAATGCAATTTTTTTTTTCATTTAAACACTGCGTAAATTGTCCTTTGATCTTGCCCGAATTAAACTCTAATGTGCATTTTGAATTTGCTCTCTCAAATTTAATTTTACAGAATTGAATTACTAAACAACTCCATCCTTAAGCAGTCAAATTTTTGTTTTCTGATCATGTTAGCAATTTCAAGTATCATCTTGCTCATGTAAATCTAGCGACCTGAGATACCGATATGATCGTCAGTATTGTATTCTAAGTATTTCTTTGGCGCTAGTATATATGCATTTAAATCGATCGTAGAAGTATTTTATGAGCTACGGAGTGGCAGATTTACAAATTTCCTTTCACAGATTGAGCAATATTTTTGTTGGAGATGAGGAAACATTGTTTTTACTGTTTCATTTTTCTTGCCAGCTGAAATTTCTAACTCTGATAACACAAATAGCTCGGAGAGTGTAATTTACTTTTCCACGTTAATTTCCATTTGATGCAAGAGTCATCATTTATCTTGAACGCTTTTTTTTGCGCATAGAGATGATATCTTAAATTCACTACTTTACATACACTGCCTAATTGTATAATTTTCTATTACTTTCTATTTCTGTATGATAAGAGAATACTTCGAAAAAGTTTATTATTTACGTAACAAATAGGACAGTGATATTTTATTTAAAAATTTTTTTTTAAATAGCGTAATTACAGCGTCAGAGTAACTGAGAAATCAAAACAGACGTAACGTAAAGATAAAGGGAACATCAACTTAGACCGCACCCTCATCGGTGAAAGCCACATGCACTGGCTTGTGCTACGGAGATAGGCCCACTGGCCCAAGAGGAGTAAGTGCGGCTGCAGTCCACCACGGGTCACCAAGAACTATGGCGCCAATTGGACGGAAGGTTCGAATGACCCCCGCGTTGCACACCCCCTCCCCCTCCCCCTCATCTCTGAGGAAGGCAAGTTCTGACACGGCGCAGTGCATGCACACAACTGCCGAGTCAGCACACCTAGATCAGCTAAGAGCTTGCCTGCCTGGGTTGGCCTCGAACCAGCGATACAAGGTGTATAAAGCAGCGCATGTAAGCATTCTGCTACCTTGGAATATATTAAATTTAACTACAAAATTAGATATATTTGATGAATATTGTCCCGAAACTAAAAACTGAAATGCATTTCTAATAAAGCCAATGTCTGATGGTCTACTGGCTTTTCCAAATAAATACTCGCCGTTATTATAATAACTGTAGCTAAAAAAAAGACATGATGGAAACGTATACCAACCATTAATATTACTGTGGTTACGACTACAACTCAAACAAAATTGATAAAAGGTGAAGTGAATTATCTCACCTTAACTTCTATTGGTCAATATCTTCCTACGGTACCTTTTTCCCAAGTTCGGGTGCAGACAATATTTTAGCAATGTAATACACAGAGAATAGGTTGAATAAACATCAGGAAGAATAAAACAGGTCTCGGATGCAAGCGACGTTATGAAGAAAATACACCTGCCTTATCGTCAAAATTTTCGTAAGTTATGGTCACGTTACGAAAAGTGTCACAAAAAATAGAAAGTTTGACAAGTTACAACCTGGCTCAAGACCGGTAGAAGTGCAATCATAGCAGTCCAAGGTGTCGCCCACCTCCATAGGCGTGTCGCCATTGACACAGCGAGCTGAGAAGAAATAGAGATTCAATTAGGGCAAGAATTCTTTCTCTCGACGCTATTAATACTAACCCTATTCGTACCATATTGAAAACAGGCTTTTCAAATCCGAGTTGGATGATTTTTGCTCGCTTGAAAGGTTATTCTGATGTTTCTGCTAATTCTGCAAATTTTATGTCTAAATATAACCAAAACAAATCGCATAAACAGTTGTTCTTCCATTTATATTTTGATTCAGCAAAGAATAGTTCCCCGCAAATCCCTTAAGGACTATTCCAAAGGACCTATATGGTTTACTTCATGCAATTATTAGTTCCTTATAATTCCACAAGTAGAGCCTCTGACACTGAAAAAGCTCCTAAATGAGGACCATATACAGTAATATCTACCAGGATTCCAGCTATGGCGAAAGCCAGCTAAATTGTGTAGTAGAACTTGATTGGTAGCATATATATCTATAGAACTTTACGATTTCTTACGGCGACAAGCAAATGAAATGTATTATTAATAAAGTGAAACAGGAATGCTGTAGAACTGAATTTCTCCAAACTGAGATGCCTCCCGAAACTGAAGCAATATGCATGTCTACGTTTTAGAGGATTCGCTGTGCAACCCCAGAAAAATCCAGGGCCACCCTATATTGAAAACATAATTAAACCACTGAGGAGATAAAAATTTTTGCTGTGGAACAGAAGACTACTACTTGGTTGCCATATTTCAAAGTGAATTTGGGAGTTAATAAAATGTTTATAGTCTATGTAACACGGCATGGATTACTTTCCAGGGAAAGTAGCAGACACAAATCGTGAGAATTTATTTTAAGCAATTCTTTTCTCCAAATCTGTTACTTTCCAATGAAGGAACGAAGTGAGTTAAAAAAACTTATAAATTTTTGTTTACATTGCACTAGGGAGAACTCACGTTTGCTGGTGATGTAGACAATCTCAGCAGCATCGTCGTCACAGGCCTGCTCGACTTCTTTGTTGTAGGCGTACGAGAGCGCCAGCAGACACTCGCTTTCGAACTTGAACATGTACGCGTCTAAGATAAAGACTCAACTATTAGTTCATAGCAGTGAAACATGTACGCATCGAGGTCACACATCCACGATTTTTTTTTTTTCAAGGCAATAAGGCCTACAAATGTCCATCATTGATCGTTGATTCGTTTGTTGAACTGAAATTTATATGCGTGTAAGAAAGAAAAAAGATGAATGTATGCTAACATTAGCTTACCGCAGTGCACATGGGCCCGTTTAAAAAAAAATATATATATACCCAAATATCACCATACTATAAGTAAATTATCGTAACGAACACTACACTTCTGTGAGTGTATAACGACCGTCGATATGTGCTAATGTACGTCAAGCGTTGCTAGATTCTCAAAGAAGCAGTAGTCGCACACTACATTCCTAAGCTAAAACCATCACTCTTCAATTGCAATCAAACTTCCCCCACAGTCTTTTAATAATCGTAAAAATGTTACTGGGACAACTGCTTCTGAAGATAGTTGTCCCCGACTTACAGCTACTCCCGCATTCAACTAGCCACCTCCTAGGTTTATTATCCCTCGGGCCATTACCACCTCCGATTATTACCCCAGTTTACAATTGCCCTCTATATCAGTACCATTTGCACCCAGTTTAGCAATTGCCTTTATGGACTATGTTAGAAATTACGCACTAGAGGAGCACTCTGACAACGCATACCCCCGCAAACCTTGCAATGTTAATGTAAACTTCAAGTTGGTCTTTCACCAAAGATTTCTCCTTAATCATCACAAAAATTAAGTCAATTATTCATCCTAACATTCCTAGGAGTTTCTGTAAACCTCTTGACGATCCGTGCATGACCTCTTGAGTTATGTTGGCACAAACAAAAACGATAAACACAGAGATAACTAGCCCGCCTCGTGGCGTAAGATCATCACCCACTGTGGGAGCAAATTCGACGAAGTCATTTTTGATGGCCAGATAATCCTAGTCTCTCAAATGGATGCTTTGTCCAACAAGGATAGCGCCGCGCTGACCACCCCGTGCAGATCTCTTAATAATAACATATGGAAAATATCTTAATAATGACATAGGGAAAATGGGACGCCTCGTGGCGTGAGACGTTCTGCCACGGTGGAGGCAAATTCGACCCGTAAGCCATGTTCGGATCTAGTATAAATAGTCTTCCTGGGTGTCATGGACATCCAATTTTTTCAATAACCGTTGGTGGATGATTTTGTCAAAAGCCTTTTGGAGGTCTAGATACACGAAGTCCATACCCGTGCTTTTCGCAAGATAAAAAGGAGAACCAAGCTAATTATTAAAAACATGTTTGCTATCGACATCTCAACCGCTTCGGATCATAACATATCCATCATCAGTGCTGTCAAATAGAGAAAGGAAACTTATATGAAAATGCTGAAGTGAAGTCAGGGATGGAAACACTCCAAAAGTCGTAAAATAGAAGATAAAAATAAAGGTACAACAGCCTAACTGAGAACCTATCTAGAAGCCATGTAAAGGAAGGAACATAATCGGTAACACCAGCCTAACTAAGAAGTTTCAATGGAACTGCCGATTGACAATTGTTACGCTCGGGTTTTTCAGTGCGAATTAAAACAAATTCCAGTAATTTAGGGTCTTGCATGTCATTTGTACTGCCGATTTTTTATAAGTTATTGCACTTTAGTGGATGATTTTCATTAAAGACAAAGATTTTTAATGGCTGAACTAGTTGTTGCAGTAAGTTCTTGCCCGGTACGGGGCGAGATCCCCCGATATTGTGTTACTCTAACGCAATGCTGTACGGAAGTGCTGCCTACATACGATAGCTGGCAGCTGTCACAAGCATATTTGTACACAGCAATCAGAACGAATGGACGCATCCGCTGGATCGCGACGCTTAAAGAATAAAACAGCTATTGCCATATTACGGTAGTAAAATAGTCGTGAAATTTGCGGAAATTACTGATTTAAATGAGACCTCATCTCATGTTCGAGGATTTTGTATTGCGACCCTAAATATGGCAAATTCAGGTAATAGTTGTTTTTTCAACAGTTTGTACCGGCATATTCCTTCCTTAACACAGGTATCCGAGACTGGGATTTTACCACGGAAAGATGCAGGTGCTTGTGCAGCTTCTTTACGATCTTTGTATTCCTTTCATGACTGTGTAATTTGTCTTCTATATTGTATATATGATATTGTACTGTCATTTCTATATTCTTCTCTCAATCTTCTACTTTTGCATCATCAATATGATTTGGAACTAATTCTCGCGAGGATGATTTACTTTTTTCTTTTTCTCACAATAAGGACCTAGTTTTTTCACTATTATGAAGCTGGAAAAAGAGACAAGCGACAGGATGGAAGTATAATCTGGAGTTCCACAAGGTAGCGTGCTTGGCCCACTTCTATTCATAATTTATATCAATGATCTCGATCATAATATCTGTAGTAAAATCGGTATGTCGGCAGATGATACTACTGTAAATTATACCATCCTGCCAGGAAAAGAGCTAAGCTCCAAACAAGACCTTGACCATCTATGGAATGACGCATAACGTAGCAGAGGAAGTTTCATGTCGACAAAATTAATGTTCAGAAATGCACGTTGGGCCGAAAAAACCCTTCAACCCAATCGCAAATGAACGGTAGAGAATTACCTTTGATGATACTCTACAACTAGGAACACGTCCTCCAAGAGTCACAACCTCTTAAGCTCCGTAGATCAGAGGCTATGCATTGCACTCGCGTGCATGCATTATCGACTCGTAACTCAGATCTACTTTGTCTTTTTTTCTTTCTCTGTCGTCTATATCATGCAAGCATAATGGCAATAGCTCATATAGAGGGCCGGGGTGTAAGTCCCGGTCATTTTTCTGGGAATGGGCCTGTTGGTCCGTCTACTGCAGCCTATTTTGTCTAATCTAATCTATATTGCTGAATGTAGGGCATTCGGCAGAGCTAATTCCAACATGCTCACGAAAAGTGAAGTTAAGGAAATTCAGATAAGACTGAAAAATTGAATTAAAACCACAGTAATACCACGATGTGAATCCACATGGGGGTCTGTAAACTAAAAATGCGTGCTTAATAATGATGTAAAGATACCAGGGCAGCAGGGAAAAAATTGTTCTTAAAATTTGACATTTTGATGCTAACACAACACTTCACCTTCACTACTGGAACCATCTCAAGCTGTACTTCGTGACTATCCATGTCATCTTACGTGGCTCCCAAGTTACCAATATCACACCACTTCGTGGTTGCCTACATTGCATTACATTACTTTATTATATGTTACCTTTGTCTGATCTCTTCATGTCTGCCTAAGTTAAATCACTTCATGGTTGCCTACATTACGTCACATCCTGGCCGCCAATGTTGCATCACTTTATAGTTTAATACGTTATAGGTATATCACTTCACGGCTGCCAATGCTGCAGCATTTAGTAGCCGCCAGTGCTATATCACTTTGCGGCTTCGAGTAGGTACTACAACATTTTGTGACTGGTAGTTTTTTGTCCAATTCCCACTTTAGCTCTGCTGACGGCTTTGATTTTCTCGCTTAGTGCAGATTTGAAATAAATTTTGTCATGAACTCCATTAGCTACCTCTTTGGCATTTAATAACAAATATATTACCGCAAAATATACAAGTTTCTGTTCTACAACATCTGCAACATGAGCCTGTTAATTTTACTATCTGTTGCAAAATCATTTTGGCTTATTGCTAAAACCAAATGATGTCATAAAAAATTGGTTTACTACTGTACACTTTCAGCCGTAATATATTTTTGTGAATTCGTTGCGTTACATATAAAAATTTTAGAGGTACGTGCATGTTGGTTAATCATTACCGAATGTAAAAGAATTAAGTAAAGTACCCTAAACTATGTATGAATAAGTAATAGAACACTATATGGATACATACTTATGCGCCGCATCGCACAGTCAGGCTAACGTGCAAACTTCAATCCTTGAGAGGGTGATCAGTCTTCACGAGCATCTATGGTTCAGCTAAGATTTGAAAGTTACTTACGATGCGTTGGACGCACTAAACAGAACACTGGACGGCGCAAGTGAACGACACAGTAGCGGAGTTGCTCCTATCTGAACCCTATTTTTTTTTTCAACTTCAGCGCAGATAATCAACCAAACGTGATAACAAACAAATGGCTGAACGGATTTTCACAAAAACTTCACCATTTGATTCCCAAGCATGCTTAACAATCCCTGAAACTTTCGTACAGATCCGTCCGTATGCAACTTTCTGAATTACCTTGGTGACAGAAGCGGAATCAGATAGAAAGACGAACGGACATATTCGATAAAAACATGACCTTCTTGACGCATGGAATTCAGACAGTTTTGCCAACAATATAACTTTCCATGTCATTAAAGACTTTTATGTCTCCTTCTCGAGTTTTTTTTTAAATCGCTTTTTTCAACAGCTAATTATGACTTTTGCATATAAACCAAATTTTTTACCACTGTCAGAACCAAAACTTTCTTCACGCCATGTCTTGTGTACACATCAAAACAAAAACAAAAAGCAAAGTCAGTTGATCCCACAATTTATGGCCACCTAATGTCGACCCTGCTGAATCTGAAAATACCCGAGTAAACATAGGATGAGCTTATATCGAACGTAAACACTGCCTTTGCTTAACTTCTCGAAGCCGTTTGATTTGGTCACACTTCACACTTAAATCGCTTCGTGAAATTAAGTCGAGTGCATTTAACTATCCCAGTGACCTAGCCAATCGAACTGGCCCTTGGTGGAGAAACAGCGTAATTATAATATACTACAGTATGAGAGTAATTCACAGAATACCACGAGAAAAAATACACTCTGAATTAATGTGTTGATCACCAAGAGTCTCCAATATGTAGTAGCGTTAGCTTGGAACTTACCTTCCGCCTTTGCAGCCATGGCACACTCTGTCGGAGTAGAAGGACTGGACTGTTGTGGGGACGTCCACTCGATCTCTGCAGCCTCGCTCGCCGCATAGCGGGTGTACACCAGACCCTCACCCACATCGATGGAGTACAGGCTGCCCCTCACCGTGTTGGCTGCCGCTATGCAGCCATCGAACAGGTTCGACTGCAGCTCGCTGGGCAGCCGGAACTGTGGGACAAAGCAGGTAAATGTTTACTAGGTATTCGTTTATGAATGTAGCTGCATCCTACCATAACGTCCAGCATCCCAACCCATTGGAGAGCATAAACTCGGAGATGGAACACAAGCATACACCTCCGCCAAGCAAAGCCCCGGTTCTAGAAATTTTAAAATAGTTCTGAAACGATGATTTCCTTTGCATTAGCAGCAAAAGTATTCTCACTTGTGCCTTTAGACAGTAGAAACAGCTTCTGTTAATTATCTAGAAAGTCTTTTCGCATATTTTTTAGTTAGGCTGCTAACACACATTCTGTTAAACATTAGTTAAACACACAAACCAACCGTTCATCACCTAAACGCGAACAATCTTTGCCTTTAGCAATAGTAACAACTCCTGTGAATTCCATAATGAGCTGTTCATAACTTTTTGAAGTATTTTATTAACAAGAAATCAACCACAGGAACAAACAAGCAAATCTGACAGAGCATCACAAAAATATTGTCGTTTATACTCCTTGATTTTCTTAACAATTCATTCAAATATTATAAAAATCCATTTAAAACTTTTTGAGTTATACCTTTCAATAAAGAAAAAAAACGTTAGAAACAACTAATGGATTAACTGACCTCTACCATGAGAGTAAAACTGTTTCTCCTAACATACCTAGCAATCCCTGTAAATTTAGTGACGGTCCGTTGGAAACGTTTTTAGTTATCTTTTTGAAAGCCAGTCTGACAAATAAATAACTCGACAAACACATAAACTCGGAAGGTAGAAGTAATTACAGTCCGCATCACTTGATTCATGCAGCAGTGGTCGAGCCTCCCTCTCGCCTGACAGGCGGTGGCGGGATGACACATTTAACATTCACCTCTCTGTTAAATATTAACAGGAAACAAAGGGTATAACGTGAGAACTCAACGGGACTAAAATAAAACTTAGCCGTGAACGTACGTGTCTCGCCGAATGACGTCACGGTAACGGGTCGGGCCCTTGGTTTTCGTAGGCTGGGCTCTTAATCCTAACCAAAACTATAAAAAGTGTTGGATTCATAGCACAAGAGAAACAATAGGAACTTTTAACATATATTGCTCGCACTTCCCATCCTTGACGACAACCATTTCCTCGTATTCTGAGTATGGGTGCAGCTCAAGTAGCTGGCTGATCACGAGAGGCGGATTCAATGAATTACGTCGAAAAAAATCAGCGATGTGTTTAAATATATATTGCGACGAACACTGTGAAATAAATCTCAAGTGTAGATAAGGATTCACTTCAAAGAAGATATTAAATCAAGGCGCCATACCGGTCCACACTGATAGACCAGTGAGGTTTTTAATAACTAAAAAATTTTTAATGAACATGTTTTCTTTTAAATCGCCAATTATATTAGTGATTACACCAAAACAGAAAAAAACTAGCTAATGGTACATTTGATTCTGTTGCTGGGACAGTTTCCACCAGCCACTGCAGCAATTTTCTGTTGTTAATTTTGTTTATTGCCAATTGGTATGTTTTCTTCATTTGTTTAAGGGCTTAAGGAATGAAATTTGTAATTGGCGACGATTTTTTCTGGTGAAACTAATGAAAATACTCATAGGCTATTAAGCTGTACCGTTCGTAGATATGACGTCATAGATGACGTCACTTTCCGAAGCTGGTTTCTCGTTAGTCTTCAAGTTACCCTCTTTGTTTCTTGGTTATTAAAACCTCACACCCAACTGCCACAAGAAATTTTGCGTATGGTTACGATAGCGTTGCAACTTTTTTACGCTACTCATGGTCCGGAAAATATTTTTTTTTATTCATAGTGCAGTTTTTTATTAGCTGCGAAATGCTTTATTTCATTGTTATTGGTAGCATTATTAAGGAAAAGTAGCCTTGGCCGCAAGCCCCAGCTGAGAAACTTACTGACTTGTAAAATAGGTATTAAACTTATGTATATTCATGGCTTGATCGCAGGCACGATAAAGCGAGATAGGAAGTCAAAATTACCGCTTCGCTAAAATTTAGTAAAATCACTAGCCAATCAGATATAGATAAAAGAACGTTTTGGACATGGTAGCAGCATGCTTACGTTCGCAGTCCTAGTTCTCTTGGTCGCGGGTTCGATGCTAACCCAGGCACGCGAGCTCTTTGCTGATCTAGGTCTGATGGCTCGGCAGTTGCGCGCGCAGAACGCAGTGGCGGACTTTAAATTCTTCAGAGATGAGGTTGGTGGGGGGGGGGATGCGGGTCATTTGAACCTTGCATCAAATTGATGCCATAGTTTTTATGACCCGTGGTCGACTGCAGCCGCACTTACTCCTCTTGGGCCAGTATGCCCATGTCCGCAGCTGAAACCAGTGCGTGTGGGTTTCCCATTTGAGGGTGGGGTCAGAGATGACTTTACCTTTTAGCTTTAACCTCAGCAAAAGTCTGAGATTGAGATAATTTGAATGTCAATGCTCTAAGTAAATGTTACTGTGCACATATTTCTATTGAAAACCCTAATTTATATAGGGACTTGTGGCAAAGAGAAGTGTTGCACTTTGCATTTCCTTCAGTTTTGGCATATCTTTAAAAGAATTTGTGCTTTTTCACTTGGAGACCCTGCCACGAATGGAGGGTTGATAAGGTGAACACGTGAGTTGACCGGTCCTGGAACTACCACCTCTTTGCTCTGCAAGTCTGATACAAAGGCTACGCGTTGTAGAGCCCACATAGCGCATTCCACATATGCAACAACATTATTATTGTACATCAGAGACGAACTTAAAGGGTCAAGCATGCATCTTTGTAACACTTTATTGTTCCCAATATACAGTGTTTGCACATTATTCTAAATGAATTTACCCACTCAAGTGGGCTCCCATTCAATGTTATTACAGGCAGGACCGGCTGAAGAAGAGATGTAAATAACAGCAACTCAAAAATTTCTGGAGGGATTTTTATGAAATTTACAGAGAACGTTACATATGTCATGAGGAACAGATGTTTCCTTTTTGTGAAGATCTACTCCTCTCTTTGTTTGTTTGTTCGTCTACTTCATTTTTGTCAGTGCAATAATTCATAAAGTCATGGACGGATTTTCATGAAATTTACATGAGTCGTTAAGTTTACTAGGAAGAGTAATTGAGCAAATTTTTGTAATGATCTGTTAGTTCGTTCGTGTATTTGTTGAGTGGGTTTATTTTATGCTTTTTAGCTCATTAACTCAATAAGTTTTGAATGGATCTTCATGAAATTCACGGCAGTTCTTATTAGTTTTAAAAGACATATACGATCAACTTTTGGTGCAGATCGGTTGGTTCGCATGTATCTTTGACTTGTGTTCGTCGTAATGTTTGTTAGAAGCATAACTAAAAAAGTTACGAACGGATCTTCAAGAAAGTTGCAGAAACATTTATTACTATCAAATGGCACATATGACTGGATTTTGCAGTCGATACAAAGAAAATTCAGTTTTTTTAATATCCTCATCATATAGAATAGGAAAATACATGGCATAGCTTTAGAAGAGATATGTACACAGACGCCCCCAGTGCCCGTACTATATAGGTATATACATAGCTATGTAGTAATGCATTGCTTGCGATTGCTTAGGTAGTTTAAAGGAGCCGTAAAGCTTTCCTTCTACTCCCTAATGTTCCAATTTGTTAAATAGTATTGAATGATTTACATTGTCGAATGCTTTTCTAATGTCTAAAAACAAACAAGCGGGAAATGTTTTGGAGCTGAAGACTGCTGTAACATCATTAACCATATTAGAAATTGCTTGAGTAGTGTTCTTGCCTCGACGGAAGCCGTATTGTGTTGGGATGATAATAGCATTCGTTTCAATTTAAGAAGACAACCTAGAATGAATTATCGCTTCAAGAATCTTATTAAATGACCTCAGAATTGAAATAAGTCTGTAATTGGATACATCCATGAAGTTACCCGCCTTGAAACTAGGAATAACTCGCACCAGTTTTAAAATATCAGCACACATTCACAAAGTGTCAAACACTCGTTCAGGATGGAACACAAGTTGTTTGCAATGAACGGTAGTACCTATCGAATACCAATGTTTGGGCTGTATCTTGTGTTTATGCAGACTTTTGACAAAATTAGACTTTCTTCAGGTAAGACAGGATCACACATACATGCTGTTCTCGAGGGTGGTGTCGGAATATCGTACGATGGTGCTGCTACGCTCATCATATCACTACAAAGACGACCAGCAACAGATATAAAAAATGTTTTAAAATGATCTGCTAGACCAGCACCCCGCAGAACCTGACATTCACTATTATTTCATCCACGCCTACCTGAAGGTGTACACAAGGGACTAGCAATCGTGGTGTTAACACCTCTTTGCTCGCAACTCTGGTCAAAGAGCTTAGAATACAACAAGAGGAGAAACTAAACTGCAGATTTTGTCCCTTTTACTTTGGTTTATAGAAAATCCGCAAGGGCAGAATGGTGCTAGTGAATTCATGACCATGTTTCCCAGTCTAAAATCCTGTTTCTGTAACAGATTTTACCATTCTTCTGATATGGACTCTATACCATGTACTTTAAACATAAGCAAACACTGCATGATAAGCACATGTAGTGCTCCTCGTTGCCACGGGTCTCTTATTTATTAGATTTTTCATTAGAAATTAGTGTGCTGTGAATTTCAATTAGTTTACTGACTTTCAAATTTTTCGGCTTCGGAATTTTGCTAAAATGGGTCAACTGTGCCTGAAACTTCCTTTCATTAATATTTGACTAGGTCTGGAGCTTACTGAATTCTAGAAAAATGGCCGTTATTACTTCTTATCTCGCTTTACTGAGCTTAGCACAGGTAAAAAAATTATATGAATACAAAAATACTAGTGGTAAAAAGTATTTCAACTGGCCTAATCGTTTAGTGACAGTTGCATCTCTCAATAGTCAGTTGTCTGTAGTTGCAATAAGTGTTTCCAAAGTTAAAAATTTGAGACAAGCTAGCTGAACTGATCTTATGTTCTTTCGCTCAGATTACACTCATTGGCCTTAATTTATCTCGGCATTCAAGAAACACCTAGCACTTAATCTGTAACACAAGTTAATATTCTTTAATGTCTAACTGCTTCGAATAAGAAACATTCAGGTTTCGGATATCAGATTTTTTTTAATGTCTTCTGGCTTTCAAATTTATTTGGCAAAATATCGAAAAATCCAAGGAATCATAAAAAAATTCAAAAATTCCCAAAAATCATTTAAAAATCCCAAATACAACGTCGTTCTAAGACAAGGAACTGGTGGTTCAAAATTACTTAAGGCAGTTTTTGAACAAAGGAATCGCTTTTAAATTCTAATTGATCAGCACGGAAGAACAGCTCAAATACTCTTTCTTGACAAGGAGCAAAAATAAACAATTCCAGACATATTTCAAAGTTGTTGGTATCTGCTGCAGCATTTTTTATTTAACTGCGAAAAATCTTAATATAGGAAACGACTATGTTTGTTCCATTTGTAACTCAGTCGTAATTTTACCTCGTTAAATTTCTTCCTTTGATGATACGGTTATTCAGGCGACAAAATGAATGATCTTGGCGTTTGTTGACAACTTGAAGCTGTTTTCAAATATTGCAATTCATTTGAATTGTCGGACTCACGAACATGTTGAATAACCCAATAGTTTATATGTTGCCTTTAAGCACTTGTTTGTCGTTCAGTAACTGTGGTGCAAACGTTTCGGCAGTCACCCCACTCAACACATAACCATTATATCCACAGGGAAATAAATAGACTACCTCACCCAATATGAAGTATACTCAGTTTTCTGCGAACAAAAGTTTTTGCAGTTTTCGTTATGTTGTTGTTGTTATTATTATTAAAACTTCCCGCTTGAGCTCCCACGGAAAGGTAATACAACCCAAATGAAGCATCTTGCAACACCGGGAAGCCCAAAACACTGCTAAAGAAAATCCAACAAAAAACCATTAACAGCTGACTTAAACGCCTGCAGGCCAATACGACCAAAAGCCGATACCGGCAACAAATTCCAAACCTTAGCCGACCAGGGCACGAAGCACCGACAGAACTGATTAGTTCGACATCTGACAGCCTCCAA
>LQNS02276883.1:23421354-23434748 GCA_001587735.2 Parhyale hawaiensis | reverse complement strand
CTCGAAAGAAGTGCACAGATGTGTAAAGATCCTAACACCTGTAATGGAATATATAAATAGGTCAACTGGCTCTAACCCCGGTAGGAAAAAACCGCTATCTAGTAATGTACATTTACTATGAGTACTTTGTTATTTTAAAGCAAGTTACATTAAAAAAAGGTAAGTTATACTATACTGCATTTAATTAATGCGCTAATCAAACGAAACCAAACCTCAAGTAGTCTAGCTTTTTCTAACTGAAAGTAGCCTAATCTAATCACATCTAACTAAACCCAACCTATTTTGACATAACATTACTTACCTCCTTCTCACCTCACTTAGCCTAATCTGCCCTTATCTAACCTCAGCGGACTTGACTTGAACGTTTTTTTTTATGACTGCTAATTAGAGAAAACCAGACCTCGCCCACCTAACCTTGCCTATTGGTTTGAATCCATATGTAATTGCGTAACATTCCGTGTATAAGCAATTTTTGTCCAATAGGCTTACAAAGCAAAGAGTGTAACGGGAGGACTCAGTGAAATTAAAATAAAACTTAGCTATAACTGCATGTAGCCAAATGACGTCACGCAGACATTGGCGGATCTAGCCCCTTCTCCTAGGAGGGGAGGGGGAATCAGCCTCGGCGCCAAGGGCCCCTTCTCAAATTTGCGCCAATGCCCACCCCCGGCCTATGTTGAGCCAAGCTACCACATATTCAGCCAAGCCCTCCTCCCCCTCCATTGAGCTAAGCTCGCCGCATTTAGCCCTTCAATATTGTTACCATAGTCATCATACATATTTCGATAGTTTGTGAAGCCACTCCATATTTTATGTGCTACAGCCGTTTTCCAGCCCTCCCACTGACGAACAGTACCTGGCGCTGACACTAACCGTTAAGAGGAAAGTTTCTTTGAAACAATATATTTCCTAAAGAAAATCATATTGGTCTATCTTGCCTTCATTTCATATCAATGAATGATTCTTGTCAGAGTTTGATCCAATAAGGAATGTATTTCTCACAATGAAGAAAACCACCAACATATGGACACAATTATTGTTAACCATAGGCGCTTCGAAAATAACAAAACATAGTATGCGTTTTTTGAAAATACTAAGAGGAAGGACAAAAAAACTGCTTTAGAATTAAAGAAAGTAAATTTAACTAGGGCAACCATTTAAACAATAAGCAAATGATCTAGAGCATTGTGAGAACGCATACCTACGCCAATCAAAGAAAAAACTGTAACGAAAAATTTAAATTGGTCCTAAGACTAGGACTTCCTTTCTATCACCACCACCACCACCAAAATTTGATAATAAATTAACTAGAGCATTGTGAGAACGCATACTTCCACCGATCAAAGCAGTGATAACGAAAAATTTAAATTTGTCCTGACTCTAGGATTTTCATTCTATAATCACCACCACCATCAATGGTTATTCGTACTAAATGTTTTATCAATGATCAATCATATCGAAGTCCGTATCAATGAAGTGCACCAATGCAGTTTCGGTGACATAAGATTATGTAGCTGTTATTCATCTATCTGGTAGGGTAAAAAGGCGTGTACTAGTCTCTTTTGAAAGCTTTTGTTCTCAATTTTTACCATGGTTACTAAATATGTATGAGTAGAGCAGAATTCAAATCATAAACTATTAAACTTGGATTACTTTTTTTTTCTGAGACACGCTTTATTTCACTCCACTCTCTTGACACAAGAACCAGTGATTTGCAGCCATTGTTATTGATAACAACACGCAGAACGCGTGTAACAGTACGCGAGTTTAATTTAATGCTGATGATCAAGCTGCACGAATCATCTTGAAGTCCTTCCTGAGGCATTATAACGGCAAGTGGCAGTAACCTATTTCAGCTAGTGACTCTCAGTATGTAATTGATTTTACACTAACGAATAAAACTAATGTAGAGCAAAAAGAGAATTGGACTGAGCACCAACAATCATGAGAAAATATTTTATTTAAGTTTCAGAGCGCTTTGCTTCGTATACAATTTGTTAAAGCATGTTCATTATCGTTTCCCGTGGAGGGGGGGGGCTGTGTAGTGAATATCTTCCCAAAAATTCTTGAGGGGAGGCAAATGCCACGAATGCCCCCCCCCCTCCTTGTATCCTCCAGTGTACACCGACGAGTCGAAGTATTTGCGGGTTGAACATTGATCCTAATGAAATATGTGAGCAGTGTTATATTTTTGACGCGAGAGAAACCATAGGAAGAGTTATTACTCAAACTTTCTGTAGCTACTTGACGGCAATCATTTTACTTTATTTTGTGTATGGGTGCATGCAGCTCAAGCAGCTGGTCAATCACGAGTGGGAGATTGAATGAATTAAAACAAACAAATTCGGTGATCTGTTCAAATACCATTTGTGAAGAGTACTGTAACTAAATACGAATTGTAAATGCAGCTTCACTTTGAAGAAGATAATCAGAAGGCCATATCGGCCCTGATTTTGCCTCTAGTGCTGTGAAAGTTTCCACCAGCCTTCACTGTAATTTTCTGTTGATAATTGTTTATAGTTCCATTGTCGTATATTCTCTTCGTTTATTTATGTGCTAATGGATGAAATTTGTAATTGGCGACGATTCTCCACGTGAAATTGATTAATTAAAATTTAAAATACTCATAAGCTGCTCAGCCCGACCGTTGGTGGAGGTTGACGTCACGTTTTGATGCTAGTTTCTCGTGAGTCCTCCCGTTAAGGTTTTTTGCTTCCTATATAGGGTAATCTGATATACCCAATTTTTGGACTTAGAATAAGTCTAAAATGTAAAAATTGGTTACCTATTAATATAGTCTAACCTAACCTCACCTAACCTAAAGTCACTTAACCTACACTCACCTAACATAAACTCACCTAACCTAAACCACCTAGCTAAATCTGACTTTAATTAACCTCATAAAACCTACTCTATTTCAGATGTTCTTGATACTCACGGTCGAGCATGCAAATGCTAGGTGAAATTTAGCTAAGCACAATATCGCTTAGTTTACTCATATATGCTGTATTCAGATGAATGAATTGAGCTCTGAAATATAGCTCCAAGAGAAAGCGGGGCTTTTATCCTCCGGAGCTTTTTTCCTAACTGGGCTTTTTCCTAACTGGGCTTTTTTCCTAACTGGGCTTTTTTTCCTAACTGGGCTTTTTTCCTAACTGTTTTTTTTTTTTTCCTAATTGGGCTTTTTTTCCTAACTGGGCTTTTTCCTAACTGGGCTTTTTCCTAACTGGGCTTTTTTCCTAACTGTTTTCTCTTCCTAACTGGGCTTTTTTCCTAACTGGGCTTTTTTCCTAACTGGCTTCTTTCCTAACTGGGCTTTTTTCCGAATACCCAAACCACAGTACTCTCTTCTACCGATCGCTTTTGATTTCACAACTATCAATTATGTTGCCACGAATACGTGAATTCCTAACTACATAATAACAGTGCGTTGGCATCATTAGAATAATATGATTGTCGATCATTATCAGCATTGCTATTATCATCATTACGTATTAATTGATGTTATTATGAGCAGTGATATTCTCTTCTGGCACCGCCCTTCTCTTCGTTCATAGATTTATTCGTCCGTCGGCAAGTTACGCTTACATCGAAGAAAAATCAGTTTGCTGAAACTGTGACTTTTTGATAGAAAAAAATGCAACAACAGCTGAACCCATAACCTTCTTGAAATTTCTAGTCGAGTACGATTAAATCATGGGTCAAAAACTGTCAGTGCTACCATCTCTGACGGTAGTTTCACTTGATTTATTATTCTATACTTGAATAATTTTATGCCTCTTAAAAGACAAGACCTTTCTCAAGATAATCCCACCGTGACTTGGGAATCACTTTTACAAGCAAACTACAGCAAAGTCAGCAAGTTGACATGAGTGTGAAAATGGCAAGCAGAGTACTGGAATTCATCATCAGAAATTTTGAATACAAGTCCCAAGGACATCATCGTTCCCTTGAACATGGCATTAGTGCAGCCACAGTTAGAATTTGCTGTTCAATTCTGGTCGCCACATCTGTGTAAAGATATCGATAACATGGAAAGAGTCCAGCGCAAAGCAATTAACGAAATTGATACCTCAGCTGCAAAACAAGCCGTATGAATGTCGCCTAAAGGAACTGGATCTGATATCTCTCGAGCAAAGACGACTCAGAGGGCAACTAATAGAAACATTCAAGTATTTGAATGGCTTCAACGACGTAACTACAACGGGACTCTTTGAAAGAGGCCTCAATGATCGCTTGCGAAAAACGGTCAAAAACTCAAGCATAGAACGCGAAGCACGACCTTAAGTCAGCAGTTCTTTCCGTATTTCATCGTCAGCATTTGGAATAGACTTCCTTCTGATGTTGTAAGTGCGGAATCAGTCAACGCGTTGAAAAATCGTCTTGACACGCATTGAGAGAGACATCCCCCACAACTAAGGTTTCCTCCTTCCGGAATAGCACACCCTTAACGGCCAAAGCCTCCGAGTTTTAATAAATCCGTCTTTTTGCTTCCGCACCAACTACGCTGTCTGACATCCTTAACTCAGCATATCAGCGGCTATTGGCCGTGATTGCGTGCATTGATGATCGTCTCTTTTGCTAAGACTCTTCTCAGTCCTCTTTTTTTTCTTTTCTTTTCCCCAGTCTTTTATATCCTACTAACTTAATGGCAATAGCTCATAGAGGGCCGAGGCGTAAGTTTCGGTGTCTATTTGCGAATGGGCTTGTTTGTTCGTCTACTGCCGCCTATTTAATCTAATCTAAATAAAATGTTGGGTACAAAATTACGGTCCAGCAAAAAAAGTCACGAATTTTTAGAAATTTGTTTGACAGTCAAGTAATGCAATGAAAAATAACGGGATGGAAGGAAAATACAAATTGTGTCCATTTCAATAATTAAAGTTAGCGGTGCAAATACTTAAGCGACGAAGACCTCTGATCAGTGCGATACTACCTAGGTTTAATTTAGGCATTACTGTAGGATTCATTTTAGTCCATCAATCCAGCCAAGCTACTAAACGCTCAGTGAAATTGATAGCACGGAAATAAAAGCTCAATTGAAAACCGAACCCAATCAGTGAATGCAATTGTTTGCAGTACCATGGAAGCCACAGAAATCAACAGAACGCCCAATTCCTTAGTGAAGCAACGAACTGAAGATTAACGTAATAATTTTGGAAAACTTGAATTCAAATAATAAGCATGCTTTATCTACACTGCTCGCATCTGCAGTTGATCGAATTTTTGTAATAATAAACCTGAAAAGTATGTCAGTTTCTACAGATACTTAGGTTGATTTGTAAACGGTGGGAGGAAGTTACACAAAAAAAAAACAGCTATTGACGCAGTTGACGCATATACAGCTAAGGAGGGGTTCAGGTGGAAGATTTTCTAACCAGCTCTTACAATAGCGTTATCAGCAAATATTAGATATAATTTTTAAGCTACAGGTAACGAAACCACTTTCTGACAGTTTATTCAACTCCACGCTTTTAAGCATGTAGAGTAGATTTAGGCTAAAAAATCTATAGACTTTAAAAGATTCTCCAATGCGACAAACCCACCAGCCTCACCAACAACAACAACTCTCGAGTAGCTTGCGGAACAATGAGCTCTAGGGCTTTAAGATTAGGTAGGCAAGGTTAGGCTTTGCTCCAGTCCTAAATGAACTTATTGTTCAAAAAAGTGTTGATTTAGGATGCTAGCGGAACCTGTCCTTGCATTACCTAACCGTAAAACAAGGGATTGCACTGCCTTAAGTATAAAGCTTACACGCCTAACAATTCAATAACTATACATGTTATATATACTCTATATATGGATTATTTTTCGATCAATTCTGGGTGGAAGTCAGGGCAGTAGTTGATAAGGTAGAGGAAGACTTGTCACGAGCGGAAAATTATTCTTATATCAGAGGTGTAACAATCACCTTAACATGTATTTTATTTCTTTATCAGTGCGAGTCCCGAATAAGAAGACTTATTCTACTGAACAAAGTTGTAATTACCTCCGCCAAGGAGTTTGTGTTTTCGTCGTGTTTGTCTGTTTGTTTGTTTGTCTGTCTGTCACCAGGATAACTCAAAAAGTTATGAACCGATTTAGATGATTTATTTTTTTTTTACAGGGATTGTTAGGTATGTTAGGAGGAACAGATGATTAACTTTTGGTGAAGATATGTCTATCCGTTTGTTTGTTTGTCTGCGTCATTTTTTTTTATGCCATAACTCAAAAAGTTATGAATAGGTTTTGATGAAATTAACATGAGTTGTTAGGTACATAACAAAGTGTAGATTACCAAATTTTGGTAATGGTCCGTTCGTTCGTTCGTTTGTCACTGTTTTTAATTTTATGCTTGTTAGCACAATAATTCAAAAAATAATGAATGGATCTTTATGAAATTTATAGGAGTTGTTAGTAATGGTAAAATACAAGAATGATCAAATTTTGGTGAAGATCAGTTGGTTCGTTTGTATGTTTGATTCATATTTGTCATAACGTTTGTTAACAGTATAACTCAAAAAGTTATGAACGGATCTTCAAAAAAATGAACAAGCTGTTATTAATATAAAAACGCCCACATGATTAGAATCTGGAGTTTATGCTAAGAAAATAATGGTTTCTGAGCCAATTTGAATTTTTGCTACCATTGGCTCACTTGGCGGAGGGATGCGCTCTCAGAGTGCTCTAGTCGTCTCTATTAATTTGTGTTAATTATCATTACCTCTACTGAATGAGTTACATTTTTGTTGAAATTTGTCTGTCTCTTTGCCTCTCTGTCATTCGCTTTTTCCATCTGTCACCAAGCTAACTCAAAACTCCATAGATGGATTTTCATGAAAGCTACAGCGGAAGTTATGTTTGTTAGGAAGAACATAAGATTACCTTTCGGTTAAGATCCGGGTAGCCGTTTGCTTGATTGTCTGCTAATTATTCTTTGACAACATACTCAAACAGTTATCAGGCTCTAACATAGACCACGCCATACATTGACTGAACACTGAACCCTATATAGGCAGATTTCGGTCCCGCAATTCGGTCTGACTGCACGGTGCCGCAGACGCATATTTATATGTTCTCCCATTAGCCTACTTTTTCATACTTTATTTTGACTATTTGACCTAATTTATTAACTCTGTTCTTTTTCTTTTCTGATTTTCTGTTCATCCTGTGTAAAAACATCTTCTTGCTTGTATTCCATATTTCTATAAACATACTGTGCGTCCTTTGTTTCTTTCTCTGGTAGAACGTGTTTCTTCTGGAAACAGAGGCTCAAACTATTCAGCATAATAGACGATATTTAGATTACTGACAACTAAAATTTAGTTTTATTAGTACTTTATTTTTAATTCCCATTACACCATTGTACTTTCTAAATGTGCGCTGTGTTCTATGGTCCTTTGGGCGTCTTAATCATTGTAGTTCTGTCGGTGCTTCGTGCCCTGGTCGGCTAAGGTTTGGAATTTGTTGCCGGCATCGGCTTTTGGTCGCATTGGCCTGCAGGCGTTTAAGTCAGCTGTTAATGTTTTATTGCTGGATTTCCTGTAGTAGCATTTTGGGCTTTCCGGTGTTGCAAGATGTTTCATTTGGGTTGCATTGCCTGTCCATGCAGCTCGAGCGTAAAGTTTTAATAATGCTAATATCCGTCCTCTCATTTCAACTGTGGATGTGTCAAACTTCTCTGCTGCAAAGCATTTACATCTTCATCTTTAAATAGTTCCACAGATGTGGCAAAAATCTCATTGCTCCTGGAAGTACTTTTGGGAAATTTAACATTCATCTCCTGCATTCGCCTCATCGATATAGTGGCTTGGAAATTAATTCGTTTAATGGGCATTCTTTCTTCATTATTGTGCAAATTTCTTCCTGCACACTTTTATCTCAATTCTCAGAGGCGTCTTTTCTTCGCATACTTATTTTTCAGTCATATAGCTCTGTTTTTATGACTGTGTTGCTCAAATTTGCGATTGCTTCAATATCTTATGATTTTTCTTCTTGTCTGATCTCTTTTTCTCACATATTCATAGGCAAAACCCATTAAAATCCCGCGGTAATGAGTTATTATCCCTTTTTTCCTAGTAGTATTTTGACCGCCCAGCTCAATTGTTTCCCCAGACCAAGGTGTTGTAACTCGGGCTTTACTGTGCACTATCAAAGATAAATCTGTGTTATTATTTCTTAGCCCATACCCTACGTAGTAGATTGAATTTGCTACCGTTGCATTTAATTATCATTACTTAATCTGTACATAGCTTTAAAAGTTCACTCGGTGAAGAGCTATATAGGGTGTACCATGCTACACTGTACGTGATTATTTATAAAATTGGCAGTCATCTTCTGTAACAGTGCAAAATCTGATGCTCGTAACCATGACTAGTGCAATCTACAAAGATTCAAAGCCGATGGTTGCTGGAAAGCACTGAATATAAAATTTTGATTGGAGTTATTTTCTTTGCGAACACGGTATCCGCAAGCTGAGAGAAAAAACTGTGGACTACAAGCTATTAAGATCCAAACTAATTTTTGAACATTATAGATTGATACACTAACTCATTAGAAGAAATGTGTTGCCTGTACTTTGTGCTAGTCAGCATAAAATTCGTGTGTATCATTCCAATTGGCCAGCCATGTATATGTCTCTGTGTTATTAATAAGTTATTAAGCTACCAAAAATTCATTATTTCTTCAATAATTGTGTTTTTCCAGTTGCGAACCCTGGGCCAAGCTATGTGACAGCCAGTAACGTGCATTCGTCTCAGGTCTGTGCAGGCCGCAGCTACCTAAATCTAAATGTCAAAACAGTAATGATATCCATGGGTGCTTAGCGTGCAGACCAACGAATGCCTGGACGAATGAAACCGCAAGCAAGAACATATTACGAATGTTACATCCGAAACTAATCATGATTTGTTACAGTGCTCTTTAGCTCCAGCCTGGCGACGTTATCAAAAGTAGAACTTGGCAAAAACTTAATTTGCTTTGTTGTTTGAATGGGAAAAATAGCTGCCGTAGCAGCTCAATGTCCTGACCTAAGTCTCACACACACGTTATACCGAAAGGTTTTGGTGACGCAGTGAGACATAGGAGGAATCAATCAGTTCAGGAAGTCTAAAAAGCGCAACGGGGGGGGGAGGGGAGTGTGATACGAATAGATGAAAAAGATGCTAAAATCGTTAAAGCGAAATTATATAGATATTCGAGAACAAAGTTCAATTTGATTACATACTTTCGACTGTGGAGCAAAAGGTGGATCTTTCAGTGCACAACTAGAATATTTGCCTGTTCTATAATACACGAATTTATGGAAAATTTTGAATTGAATCTTATAACTCCCTTGTTGATATCGCTGCATCAGAGAAGTATTTAGTTCATGGTAGCCACATATACGTTAGAAGCTTCAAACATGAATATACATTGCGGTCATTGACTTCGCTGCGCAGGTGTGTGAGGTGGAACAGGTGCAAGTGTGACCCAAGGGTGCCTTCAATTATTGCTTGTTTTTTTGGAACACCAACTCATATCAGGGACTCGGGTGCACTGTAGCTCCCCCTTTAGTTAACAAACTGCACGTGTGAATTTATAACGAAAAAATATCCTACAGCCAATTTAGTGAGGGTAATTTAATGATTATTTACTCAAAACGCCGCACACTCCTCAGCCAAACCCTAAGTAAACTAGAGCATTCTGAGAGTGCATACCTCCGCCAAGTAAAGCAGCGGTAACGAAAAATTCAAAGCAGCTCTGAAACCAAAATTCTCTTTATATCATCGCCAAAGTCTGACCACTTGTGTCTTTTGAAGATGTTAACAGTGTCGTCCGTAATTTTCTGGGAGATCCGTTCATAACTTTCTGAGTTATGCTGCTAACAAACATTTAACATTAGTCAAATATACAAACGGACGAACGGATCATCACCAAAATTTATTCAATCATTCCCTTCAACATGACTAACAATTCCTGAAAATTTCATAAAGATCCATCCATAATGTTCGAGGTGTTGCGTTAACAAACATAAAATCGAATACAGTGACAAACGAAGGAACTAACAGATCATCACAAAATTTTATCATTTACTCTCTGTAATAAACCCAACAACTCTTGTAGACCTCCTAAAAATCCGTCCATTACTTTATAAGTTATGGCACTAACAAAAAAATCGGCAGACAGACAAACAAACAAACTGATGGACATATCTTCACCAAATAAATATTATGTGTTTTTTTTCCTAACATACCTAAGAATCCCTGTGAATTTCATCACAATCGGTAAATAACTTTTTGAGTTATTTTGATGACAGACAGACAAAATAACAGACAGACAAAGCCGACGAAAACATAACCTCCTTGGCGGAGGTAATAAATGGACGAGATTGTACTTTAGCGCAAGCCTTGGCTTTGCTTAAAAATTGTAAATAAGTAGACAGCCTGCATCTTTAAAAGTTGAAAGTAAGCTTTTTACACAACTAATATAGTTGTCGATATGTCAATAAAAACAATATCAACAAAGATACGGTGGTAATATGATCCTCGACCAAACACAGATCTAAGTAGAGGGTACCTTAGCTAAAATGAGGAAGCATGAAGATCTTATTTTTGTTGAAGAGTGGACATCGCACTAGTGTGAGATAACATAGTTAGTATGGAATAACGCCATCTAGAGCAATTGATAGAGCACAACTATAAAACGGGTGGTACAATTCAAACGCAATAATTTTGGAGCAGAAATTTTTTCGCGCTACTGTATTTGCTATCGTATCTCCTGGTAAAGAATCACTAAGCTAAAAATTTAATACTGGAATTTCTAGGCTGACCTTCTTCTACTGGTTTTGACAGTCGTCCACTTTGAAGTACTCAACTGTCAAATTCTTTTCAACTTATTAATTTGGATTTCATTTTTTCATCACTAGCAAAATAAAAATAGGCCAATGCAGTGTCACCTAAATAGAGAATGGATACCTACTTGTGAAGCAACAATTGGCTGCCATAGACAAATTACACAAATTTAGTGTGTGCCTGCTCTAATTTGTTAGTGCGTAGTAAATTTGCTGGAACTGAATATTCATCACGTATTTGTAAATTGAGTAATTTTAGGACCAGCGTAAGGAGTACTGTACACATATATAAGTCAATACTAGTTCTACTCAGCATGAGTACGGGTACTGGTGACCCGAAAAGTCATGAATGGATTTTATGAAGACCGTTTTATCTTTGGCTCCCTTCGTAAATGTCTTCCTGGAGCAAAAGAAGCATTCTTGAGCATGAAAAGCTCAAAACCAGAAGCATAAAAACTTAATATCATCTCTACTCCAAACTTGTTTGATATTTAAATTTGGGTAGTTCCATCCTTGCATTCGCAGAGACGTACTGAGTATCGTTTCCGTACTTATCCTCATTGCTTGAACAATGCGTGAGAGGAGCTAGTCGATGATGGCACTGGCAAAACGTAAAAGCACAATGCATTTGAACTATGTTAATGTAGGTGGAAATGGATTGGCTGTAGAATATGTTGTCTAATGCTGGTTGTCGATGACTAAGGTGAAGTAGATCCAACTGGGCTGTTTTACATTTTACCTACGGAAACTCTGCTGTCATGGAGTATATATTAATTACATGTTCGTAGATAATATTTCTCAGGGATTATACCCATGCGCCTTCATGTTCCGATAGGAAACTACTACTGGTCCTATTTTAGGGCTACTCAGTGTTCTGAAACGTTTGAAAGAAAAACGAAGCTCATGTCATAATCGTCAAAGTTTGATGCTGATATCAGTTGTAGGAGGGAACAAATCATATTTTTTTAGATTTTAGTCAAACAGATTTAAAAAAAAATTATTGCAATGTTTTAGAATTGTATGGCTCATTCATGACTGTTTTTCATTTTTTCCAAACTAGAGAAAAAAACACTTGGAACAACATTCTTTTTTTTTTTTGCTTCTCTAACTACTGTTTGATCATAACGCCATTCCACCATAATTGCTCCCTCGTCATGAAGAATCATAATGTAATCGACGAGAATTAATGAACCGGTATAGATAATAAATTGCAGAACAGTGCACTTCTATCGCATATGATGAAGAAAATAACCAATCAATGCGACACAAGCCGCCTTGCTTTCGGTTCTTATAGGCGGGTGCGTGCCTGTAACGAGTGGTGCAGGACCCTAGCTTTAACGGGGAACAAACTGTAGTCCATCATCGCAGTCATTTCCTCTCCAGTCTCTTCTCAGAACTCTTTAGCGACATATAATCTCTACTTGATCTTGCGCCCTATGACGTCAGACGTGCATCTGAGTATCATTGCTGCAAACTTTGGTCTCTGCGACTCGTGCGACTGCCCGCGGCTGCTAAAGGGTTCATCTGAGACCAGGGGATGATAATCTCTTCAAGTATCGTCACGACTACCAGGATGTCAAGCTAAATACTTTTCATTCACCGACGGGCCACGGTTGGATTGGCGGCACCGGCTCTCCAAGCAACAGAGGACAGCGAATTACGTAAGTTACAGTACCCAGTAGGCGTCTTGGGAACGTGTTAGCGTGGCCGCCTCCAATGTTAGCCTGAGAACTAATTCAACTTAAATTAGTATCCCGGCATCACTTTATACACCTTCATTACTCAAGTCCGTTAAATTATTACTGATAATACTTATTGCGATATAGTAAACTTATTGTTAAATCTCTGTATTACTCTCTAATACGAATAGGCATTGATTTATCTCAATCATCTATGCCTAACTCAGTCATGAAGGCTTATCCTTCAATTACCTATTCGGTTGAGATTGTTAAAGGTAAAGGTAAAGTCAACTTGGGCCACACCCTCACCTGGGAAACCCACATGCACTGGTTTGTGCTGCGGGTATAGGCCCACTGGCCCCAGACGAGCAAGTGTAGTCGCAGTCGCCCTCGGGTTACGAACTATGGCGCCAATTTGACGGAAGGAACAAATAACCCGAGACCCCCCACCCCCCTCATCTCTGAGGAAAGCAGTTCCGCCACGGCGCCGAGCATGCACACACAACTGCCGAGTCAGCATGCCAAGATCTGCAAAGAGCTCGAACGAGTGATACAAGGTGTTAGAGCTGAGAACGGAAGCATGCAGCTACCGTGGCGGCATTACTATTACTATTCCTGCATCAGCCACCTACTACGTGTTAACTTATAACATACAAACTATTTTTCAACCTAATCCAGTTTGGGATTGATTTGTCGTAATCATAAGAATTCCTGCTGTAAATTCTAATCATTCCGACCCTACTTAATATCACTCATTTTATGAAATAATCATTAAAAAGGGACTCAATCAGTCTCCGTATATTTTATAGTTTATTCTAAATATACGTTCCCACAATATGAACAATATTTAACTCCGAGGTTCACTATAGAACAGCAGATGCCTATGTTTTAACCTCAAAAAGAAG
>LQNS02276883.1:23366540-23393497 GCA_001587735.2 Parhyale hawaiensis | reverse complement strand
GTAATATTTCTAACAAATTACTGTACACACAATTTTTAATGTAAGCTGTAATATAATAATCGAAGAACACCTCCCGCCTGTGGAGACACAAATGTTTAATAAATAAATAAATAAATAAATAAATTGATAGCTTGATATTATCTGATAGGTGATTACGCAATCCCAGCACTTTTACATAATAACAATAATTCTGACGGTGAAAATAGCAAGTCGGGCGCTGGCTTGAAATATGCAGTGGTTTTGACAATCGTATACATGTACTATATGTAAAACTTCATCTCTCCTACTCATTTTCTGCGCTTTCTTTGTAGTTGAGTTTCATTTTTTTTCTCACAAAAAAAAAACAATATAATAGGTAATGCAGTTCCAATTCATCAAACAATATATGCGTGTCCATATTAGTAAACCATTTGGCTTTCTGAATATTTTTAGTATAGGAATGTCGACTGTACCTCCAAGTGTGGCCGTTCGGTACCTGCATGTTTTATTGGTCTATACATACCTGTCAGGCACATTACAGTAAACAGTGTACGAGAACATCGCTGAGAAGGAAATGACAAAATGATAAGGCGTTTGAAAGTCAGAAAATGCTCAAATGAATTTAAATCGAATGAATACAAAATATATGGTTCAGTAATATTTGCAAACGGCCTAGGTGGAGCTAGTCAATCATGTTTGACTGTTTCATATTTTAGCTGAGGAAACTCTGCTGGTGCATGAACATATTTAATACTCTCATAGATTTTATTTCATACGGATAACGACAATAAGCACTCCAAGCTCAAAAAGTAAACAAACACCTGGCTCCATTTTCGATGTGACTTGCGCTGTGAAAATTTTCAAAAAAAAAAAAGACGGGAATCAAAAGTGGATTCTTGAACCTGGAAATAATATATAAAATTATGCATCATCAGTGGCCAGGACAACCCCAGTATCAATTTCTCTATTATGTTTCACAAATCTATTTCTATAACAGCCAAGTTTTGTGGCTCGCTTGAATATTATGTGGGTCATTCATCAGAACCTTGGCATAGGATGGCAATAAATTTTTTTTGAGCAGGTATCATTAATAACAAGAAAGCTTTGCAGTTGACCATTTTTCTGTCGTTGTTTTTCAATATTGTGAACTAATCGTTTCTCGTGTACTCGCTAGTGAACGATCATAACTCCTAACGTTATTTTAATTTACTTATAGTATATCGTCTCAAAGAAGCAAATTGCCATTAGTAACCACGATGCACAATAACAAATCGGAGGGAGCCCGTCCACGGAATTCTTTAAGATGAACACTAAAGCGATGCCCACGATCACCATAAACGAAAAGTGCTTATAAGAATTTCTCATTTCCGTGAAGTTCCTGCAAATCTTGCCCATTTATCTCCAGGGTTTAATCAAAGCGCTAAGTCTTATTGAGTCTGCTGCTGCTTGCACCGATATAGTGACCATAGATGCAAAATACTTATTATGTCTGTTTTTATATGCACCCTTGTGATAACGTAACTACCCCCTACACCTATCACTGCAGTCATTCGAAAAAAGAACGCCATTTGTCAGGGGTTCATATTGATCAGTGCTAAGCATACGATTTGTTTACCAACATGTTCTAGCACCCTTCAGTTTTTCAGTATCTAACAGTTTTTTAAATGCTGTAAATATCTTAGTATTAGTATATCTTAGTAATAGTAAATTAGTAATAGCGCGATTTCAAAGGATATCGTAGCCCTTGAAGGCTCTTACGACTCTTCGTTACCATACTCGCATTATACACGTACAATTCGTATTTACTCTCATTAACTAACAGCCAGATGTATGAGTCAGCCAAAGGGAGCCAACAGAGCTTACACGTGTTCCACTCCACTGCGATCTAGCGGGAAAGCAGCTAATCTGCATACAATACGCATCGCAGCAAAAATACCTTGGTTAGTGCACTATATTTCTTCAGATGGTATTCGA
The DNA here is from genome assembly GCA_001587735.2 of Parhyale hawaiensis. Lineage (NCBI taxonomy): Eukaryota > Metazoa > Arthropoda > Malacostraca > Amphipoda > Hyalidae > Parhyale > Parhyale hawaiensis. The sequence goes on along the minus strand of LQNS02276883.1, from coordinate 23,391,544 downwards.
AACTAAATACTAGTAAAAATGTATGCTTTCCATGGAAAATATTAAGCTATAATCTCTGCATATTACTTTACTTGGCTCATGAAGTAACGGCGCTTCTAGCGGCAAAGATGGCACCGAGCTAGCGGGAAACGTAAATGACCAGCTGGCGATGGTAACATCGTTCTAGGAATTCCAGGAAAGCGCTCAATGCCCAGGTGCAGCCACACTTGCTGCAACCGCTTACACTTGTCCGAATCTTCATCCGCTTCAGAGCCCAACGTATACTGCTGATAACCTCAATACTGTGCTCACTATAAGAGTAAAATGGTCCGACATAACTAAAAAACTTTGACACTACGGAAAGGTAATGTTTCAGTCTAAAAATTTTAGCAAGTATTACTGCTACAATAACAAGCATGGATCGAGATGGTAGCAACTGCTAACTTTTGAATGTTTATTTACTTATTTGGGTTCAGCTCGGGCATTCAAAACTATATAAATTCAATAAGCAGTATTTTGGTTTTAAATCTGTAATTTTCTCCATGTAACTTACTCTCTGCAATGCCATTTTCTTTTCTGTTATCTTATTTCCCTGTATTTTATTGCCTCTCCTATTTTATTTTATCCATAAGCTTCTCCACACTTGACTACCAACTGAAAACCCCAAATGCGTCCCGCGGCTGAGAGCTAAAACTGCAACAAAAGTTTCCAAAATACCAGGAGAACCTTGAGCAAAAACAAAACTGCTGTTAGTGAAGTAAGGACGGAATTTGTAAGCAAGAAATAAAATTTCGAAAATATAGGTATGTAGATCAATGGCGGGGAAAATCAATGAATTAATGGCACAAAAATGATCTAAAATGACGAAAAATCAAGTTTACCTTTTGTCGATGTCCTTTGCTAATGATCACAGATTATTACCAGTATGTGCATTGGATACATCACAATGAATAGTTTGTTTTCTGGGTCAGGTCGCTGCGTAGCTTAATAAAATTATTGAGGCTTTAAGGATCAGCCCTAACACCGATTTATACGGAGGAGTGTACGTTTTGTCCTATTTTAGCTCATTTTCCATTAATAGTATTTCATATCATTTCATTCCATCAGCCAAGAAGGATATGTTTTCGTTGGGTCTGTCATTCTCTTAGTCTCTTATCAAGATAACCTGAAAGGTTATGGACGGATTCGGATGAAATTTACAGGGATCGCTGAGAATGATAGGAGAAACAGATGCTTAACTTTAGGTGAGGATCTGTCCATCCGTTTGTTTGTCTGCCTCCTTTTTTGTCAATGCCATAAATCAAAAAGTCATGGACGGATTTCATGAAATTTACTTGAGTTGTTACGTTTATTACGCAGAATAAATTATCTATTTTTGTGATGATCTGTTTGTTCGTTAGTGTGTTTAATTGTTGCGGTGTTTGATTTTGCGCTTGTCAGTGCTTTGACTCAAAAGTTCTGAACGGATCTTTATGAAATTTACAGGAGTTGTTACTAATGTTAGAGGATATGAATGATTACAATTTGATGCAGATCGGTTACTTAGTTTGTATGTTTGACTCATGTTTGTTATAATATTTGTTAGTAGCATAACTCAAAGAGTTATGAGTGGATCTTCGAGAAAGTTGCAAGAAGTGTTAACTTAATCAGAGCTCACAAATGATCAGATTTTGGTGTTGCTACAATGAAAATCATGGTCTCAGCACCAATTTGAATTTTTCATTACCGGTGCCTTGCTTGGCGGAGGTATGCACTCTCTGAGTGCTCTAGCTTGTTTTTTTTAACATGTAATTTTTTTTATTACTTCCACCAAAGAGGTTATGTGTTCGTCGAGTTTGTCTGTCTATCAACAAGATAACTCAGAAATTTTCGGACGAATCTCTGCAAAATTTACAGAGATTGTTAGTCATGTTAGGAGTAATAGATGATTAACTTTGGTGAAGTTCCGATCAAGAGTTTGTTGTTTCTCTGTCATTTTTAGCAATATAACTCAAAAAGTTATGAACAAATTTTTATGAAATTTACATGATTTACTAGGCGTATCACTAAAAACAGATGACCAATTTTTGTGATGATCTGTTAATGGTTAGTTCATTTGTTTGTCTCTGTATTTGATTTTATGTTTGTTAGCAAAATAACTCAGAAAAGTGCTAAATGGATCTTCTATAAAGTAACTAGAACTGTTGGTTACGTGTATTGCAAGACAAAAATTATTAAATTTTTGTTATGATCGGTGTGTCTGTTTGTGTGATTGACTAATGTTTGTCAGAATATTTACCTGCAACATAAGTCAGAAAGATAAAAACTGATTTACAAGAAAATTACAGAATTGGTAATTACTGGCAAAATGCACAAATGGAGAGATTTTGGTGCTGGTAAAAAGAAAATAAAAAAAATAATTTCAGAATCAAATTGAATTTTTCGTAAACGTTGCCTTGCTTGCGGAGATACGCAACCCTTCAACGATGAATTGGCCCTCGAAAGGTTAGATTAGGGCCAAGGAGTGGTTCTGCTAACGTTCCAATGTGCGTTTATTAGGCACTTAGCGTCATTTATTCATCGACCAGAAAATGAGTTTTCGTTACCTAGCGTCAATCTTTAATTCGCCGTACCGTGGCTTAAAGTACTTAGAGGCGTCACTAGAACGTTAGCAGAACCAGTCCTGTCCAGCCTAACCTATATGAAGGCCAATTATTCATTGTTGGCCAGCTCCAGCATGTCGCCTTAGTGAGCGACGGTTTTCCACTGCCGCCCTAGTAGCACAAGCCGCTTATTACATTATACAAAACACATCCGCAACTTCGTCCATTGAGCCTCATGGTGTTCGAGTACTGGCAATACTCGTCAGCAAGTAATATGTATTCTAATTCATGTTGTAGACATTTAGCAGGATATAGCTGGCACACTCATTTCTTCTGACAAAGGATGCAAAGTGGAAACGCATCTAACCATTAGCACCTTTACACAGTCTAGTGTTAATTACGTATACATAATCTACAACAATGCATATTGCCTATACTGGCACGCGGCCTACCTGTGAAAATACCGGTTATAACCTTCTCCGTTTTATGTTTTTAGATTCGATTATTTCACTGATAAGCAACAACTGTTACACGAAACTCAGAGTTCGGCAGTACCTTTAGCGGTGCTGACACTCGTCTTTCTGCATTTGAGTAGAAAACGTGTCCCTGTGTTGATAGAGTGATAAGCTTCTACTGTAGCCTCCTACTATTCTTAGTTTCCTTCGCTTTCTGATATATGTATGCCACTGTCTTGCACTTTATCTATGGTGATTTTCTTCTTCGCACTTCTATTGATCTATGGCTCTTTCTTGCCCTCACTAAACAATGCCTTGTTTTCTTACTCATACGGATCCATGCGTTCTTCTAACCCTGCTAATCTATGCCAGTTTTTTTTTTTTTTTTTTGCTCCCACTGATCTTTGCTCTGTTTTTTGGCGGAAATGCTATGACTACGTAAATACTGATGCACGTCCTTTCCTTTCTTATGTAACTTAGAAAGAGAGTACTTTCTTTGATGCAGTAATTTCAAGAAATCATGCAATAGTTTTTTTTATTCCCAGCACGCGTTTTTCTCACTTCCAATTACTTAATCTCTGATTTTACATTAGCTTTCCGATACCTACTCCAAAAATAATAGTTGAATTTTTTATCGTGAACAGAGCACTTTCCTCCTCAAGTGTAGGCCTTTCTCCTGAACTAGCAGTCGACTTGAAAACACTGATGTCTATATACGGGTTGAGGGTGGAACCCATCAGATCTATCCCCTGTAGCTAATAATTGTTTTTGAAAAATTAATTTAAACAATGAAGTATAATTTTACAAAAAAATAACCATTGAGACACTCCTATTTAGAATAATAACACTAGAAGCAACGTACATGCGGACTTATAGGGCGTGACCACCTCGATGAACTGGCTGCAGCATGCGACGTAACACATTAGACTGCTTGCCTGCCATCACTTGATATTTCGCCATACTTCAGGAGGCTAACCGCAGCAGCGATACACCCCTACTTCATTACCGGCCAGCGGTCAAACCGTTACTTAGGCTATATTACACGGGCGAGCATTGTCAGGCAAACATGGGACTTTGCCCAACAGGTAACAAATTTTGCCCACATTCCGCAGACATTTGTTGTTGGCAGAGGTTTACTCACGACTCGAACTTTACCTCCTGAACAGCTGGCAGTATCAGGCCAACTTCATTGTTGTGTGCGCTTAAGCCTTTCCAACTTTTGCAAAATAGTTTTAATAATGTGTAATGTTTATGATATTCGTGCTGGGTAAATATAGTATTTTATGTGCATGTTTACAAGTTTGTAAAAATATAGTGGTAACAATATGACGCGATGTTTACAGTGAACTTGCTAAGAAAATATAATAATTTTTGAGCTTAATTTCAGGTTCTTGAAAACAGAGTAGTGACAATGCCCAAAATTCTGTTATTGGCGTGTTGCACTATCGCGGTGTGGTGTTTATGCTGCAGAAGTAACAAGATCTTCTTTGTGGCGCCTGCTGCACTGCCCAACTGCTGGCAGTTCCACAGGAAGATAGTGAAAACCCTAACGAATGCTTGTCACCAGGTGAGTACTGCTGTCAGACAAGGGTTACCTGGTGGGCTGCATTCTCTGCTGAGGTGACCTGGTGAGTATCGCCACCACACACAGGTAAAATGATATCACCCTCACATGAGGTCATTTGGTGAGTTTCATTTTCACAAAAGTCATTTGGTGACTATTACCTTCACCCAGAGGTCTTCCAGTGAGCATCACTCTTAGTCAGAGGTGATCTTGTGAGTATCACTTTCGAGCAACGTTACCTGGTGAGTGTCTTTTGCCTGCTTTTAAACCTAGCCTACTAATATATTATCAAACGGATATTAACGTCTTAGTCTTATTATATGTTTTCCAGGTCCGTAGCTTTTACGAATGTGTAATTTTATGGTATTTAAATGTATCACTCTTTTCGTTTCATTTTGCTAAAGCAATAAGTATTTTTGTTATCAACTACATTTTCCACTGCCTTTTCCTTAGGTCGTCAAAATCGACAATTCATTAAAATCTCTTCTACACAGTGAAGCTTTCGCTGCACATGCGGCTCCTTCCCCCGACTCCAAACTTTCTATGGCACCAAGTTTATCCCGTTTACAAACCATTTGGACTATTAGGCATGGTAAAGTCAATAAAATCTAATAATACTTTATTATTAATAAAAGTTTAGAACAAAAACGAAGGTTAGAGTGCAATATACATACTATACTAATATACTAAATATCCATCAAAAGACAGTTATCAAACTTCTAAAGTAAGGTAAGAACATTGAGAAAATCCCAAAGAGTACAGCCATAATTCACAGAAAAATTGCACTGCGCATACGTACGTAATACATGATACTCTTGATAGTACAATAGACTTAACTCACAGTTCTAACATCTACTAATTTTGTTACACATTACTTTGCAGATAACAGCCATCACACCCGTGGGGGCAGTGAAGCATCCCAATGTCACGACAATAGAAATAGAAGACAAATTAACCCCTTCGATGCGTAACACCTTTGAGAGCACCGGGTTGAAGACCACTCGAGCTGTACTGCATGTCGCTCCACCGCTCTGCATCGAAGCCTTGAGTGACGAACGAATACAAGCCCTTCACGTCCAGGATTATAGCGGCTCCATCGTCTCGGCGTCATGAAACGAGTGTTTCCTCTCGTTGCTCGAAAATCAGCCGGTAAGGTTTTTTTTAATGAATAGCCTTATAGCCTTATGCCGGAACAGCATTATAATTTTACTGGTTCAACTTATGACGGGCATTTAGCTGCTAAGTCTTCCAATTTAAGTATTTGGTTAATCGCAGGGAAAATTCTTGTGGTTTTCTAGTATATGCTTTTCTTTTCTCCAGAACACTTCATTACAGACGCTTATCGTATGTTTATATTAATAGCTGTAAATTTTGGAAGCAAGCCTTCTCGTATACATGTTTCAGTAAAAAAATTGACCATCTTCATCATTTATGATAACCTCCGCCGAGGAAGCTATGTTCTTCCCTAGTTTGCGTGTTTGTATGTCTATCTTTCTGTCTGTCAATCACTAAATTAACTCAAAAAGTTATGAGCGTTGAAAGAAAATCATATAGGCCTATCTTGACTTCATTTCATATCAATGAATGATTCTTGACACATGACACAGCTTGATCCAGTGATTAATGTATTTCTCACAATGAAAACCCACCAACATGGCCACAAGATCTATACGATATTTACAGGGATTGTTGGATATGTTAGGAAAAATCAATGATTTACTTTCGGTGAAATACCATTCAACCTAATATTTATTTGTTCATCTGCGTTTTTTCTCCATTATGAATTTTACTGGCGTTGTTAGGATTACTACGAGAAACGAAGACCAAATTATTGACGCGATCTGTTTGTCCGTTTCTTTGTTAGTCACTTTTTGTTTTTATGTTTGCCAGTAACATAACTCAAAAAGTTATGAACAAAATTTCATAAAATTCGCAGAGTTGATTGAACAAGCTGAAAAACACAAATGACCTAGTTTTGGTGCTGATTGGTTTATCCATTAGTGTATTTGGCTAATGCCTGTCAAAATGTTTGTCAGGTCATAATTCGGAAAGTTACGGACGGATCTTCAAGAAAATTATGCAAGCTGTTATAACTTGAGGCACAAGTGACCAAGTTTTGGTGAATAAAGGAGAAATCCTAACTCAAGGAGAAATAAAGGAAAAATCCTAACTTAGGGATTAACGTGAATTTTTTGTCAATATTTCCTTGCTTGGCGGAGGTACACCCTCTCCGGGTGCTCTAGTTTCTTTAATGACCTTCTCAGTTTTTCTAGACTATGCCTTACAGTCCTGACCTGAGATCTCTACCAATTTTCACTCAGATTTGCACGAAAATGAAAACTTTTTCCAAATCACAATGAAACATTTTTAGCAGATGACAAAAATTGTGCCGATTTGAATAAACCTGTAATAAAATTTTTGCCGATTTGAATAGAACCTGTAATAAAATTTGGGCCGATTTGAATAAAACCTGTCAAAATTCTACGTGTAACTCGTGACTCTTCTGCTAGTCATCATCATGATTTGGGTACAGCATGTCTCTAAAAGTTCGTGTGATCCATTCTCAATTTTATTTTTTAACATAGAATCTCAGTGATGCGTGTGGTGAACATGGCGCGAGTTTACGTCTGAATATTTCTGTGATAGAGCAACGATTTATTGGACAATGGAACCATGGAATGTAGGCAGACTACGGGTGGAACATAAACAGAGAAGATCACCCCCATACAAGCAGGAGATTTAAAAGGACAAATATTTAAGCTGACAGTTGCAAGTTTTTCATTTACAACCAATAATAAGAACATATGGTTCATAGTACAGCAAAACGTTCCCTAATCTTGAGGAAGAAAGGCAAATTCAGAATCAGGACCCCTCTTTTAGCCCGAAATGGGTCTTACTTATCATGTACTTCATTTAACCTGAAATTTGCTTCACATTGTTATTAGCTCTACTTTTCAATAGCAAAAATTAGTTTTAACCCGCCAGTCTGTTGCTACAAAATAATCTACGGTACTAAAATGAGCGAGGAAAGTTGTTAAATGGATGTGGAATCTGAATTTAAGTTTGCGTTCAATTACATAAATTAATTCATTCTCTGCTCTAGATCACTGCTAAACTTTTTGAAAGCGTTCTGTTGCTGATGATCGCCCGTAACCGATGATATAATAACTTACATATTCCACCATAGAGCCAGAACTATAATTTTGGAAAGAACTTGACTGTGTAATGGTCACTGCTTAATTATAATTTGAGAAATATGTTCGGCTGCAGTGGCTTTGAAGTATTCGTAAGGTCTATGCCGTCTGGACGTAGAAGAGAACAGTTTTTGTTGTCGGCCGATCCTAGTGTTCCTAATAGGTGTTTTAATAAATTGTGTAGACTGCAAACGTAGCTTTATCTTGTGTCTAAACTACTGCATAATCTATTTCCTTCTTTCAAAACAGGTCCTCGTTAAACTGTGCCCAAATAAGTTCATAGTTTGTTTCCTTCTTTGCAACAGGTCCCACTCATCCTGACATGTCCATTCGCAATGATAATTTCCTTACACGATGTGATGGGCAACGTCGACTTCCCTTCCATCGCATCAGCGCATAAATACATGTTGGTTGATACAATTACTTAATAAATAAGTACATGTTCGTAATTTTTATTTAAAATATATGCGCCGTGAAAAGGGAGCGCATCCCAGCCGCCCTACACACCATGGCTTCATAAGTGATGCCACAGAACAAGCAGTGAAAAAGTGACAATAAGTTCTTTGTGTCAGTTGAACAGTTGGACACCCTAGTAATGAATTGATGAATGCTTTACTTTTTTCAGGTATCAGCTTTACAAAGTGGATGCGTGGCTTTCAGTACTCTCGGTACTGACAGCTTCATCAGCACTAGTCGTTTTCCTAACTATGAAGCAATTGAAACGAAGTTGTGGTAAAGGCCAACCGAAAGTATTTGATCTGAAACAACTTACATATCTAACCGAATAGCTACAGGAGTTTTTTGCAACACTGCCGAACGAAATGCATTGGTAACACTATCAGGACAATATTTACTATACAGACAAGGTACTTGCTTGTAATAATAGTAAGCACCAATGGGTGTTTGATAAGCTGCCTTGAGGTTGTAATAAGATTAGCAGACAGTAATTTTGATTAAATTTTCTCTTTCTTAGCAATACGTGTTTAATTTAGCCTGCATAGCATTAAATACTGGGTGACCAAAAGTGAACAAAGAAAGGGCTGAAACCTGTGGAATGTTTATTGGGGTGAGACCCGTTTTCTAGGGTAGCCTCGTAGATGTACAAACTTTCATTCAGAAGGTACGCCATGCCAGTCTTGCAGGTTTTCCCAGGGTCCAAAATGATTATAAGGTAAGATGATTATAAGGTACTACAGTGGAACTCCGAATAGGCCGATAGTGTTATTGTCCCAGTTTGGAGGATGGGGAGAGTCTCTGTTTTCAGATGACGAGTTTTTCGGCATACTTGGTTTCTTCACATTTCTGAAACGTTTTCTTTGATTGGAGAATACACTGAAAATTATCATTCAGCATGGCGTCGGCTATTGCTGCTATTCACGATAGTTTGTGTTATAAGCAGTGTTTGTTATTTCGAGTTTCATCAGGTTTGGGGGTTTGAACGTAAAGGTAAAGTAAACTCAATTTTGATTGCGTCCATTTGTAGTAAAGATTCGACACGTTTATTTTAGAATATCATTTATTCTTATACTTAAATTAATAGCATTTCATTAATAATATTTTAGGTTGAACACGTCCACCGAGAGGATAAAGAAAGGTTGCAGCAGTGACACTGAAAAGGAAGTACTGTAATTTGACTCGGCCCTTCAGTATAGTTCTGGTAAAGTCACCTTCTTTGTTGACCTCAAACAAGAGATCCACATGCACTGAACCGTACTACAAATGCATACCCCTGAGAAACCAAAATAAGTGCACGGCTGCAGTCAACAATTGATTGCCAAAGTTATATCTTCAGTGGTGGAAGGCTCATGTGACAACTGTGACCTCCCAACCGTCACCATTACTGGTTTGATCAGCGACCTGGAAATGAAAACTATTTGTAAAAAAAAGGTGACAACGCTATAGCATTATCACCTTTTTTTATACAGCGGATATCTCAGAAATAGGCCTTCTTGACTAGGAAGCATACACTCGCCCTCTGGAGAGTGAGCGCAAAGCTCTAGGACTCTGCCCCAGCTATGTAGACCCAGCAAGAAGATGTACTCAGCCAGTAACGGTGAATATAAGAAGATATTATCTAGGTCCACACTCGTGCCTTCCGTCACGTCCAATATTCTCTTTACTGGGTCATTGTAGCTATCAAGCTGTCAGCATTAGGCTTAGCTTCCTATTTTTCGATGACCACGCATACCAGAGTCTCCATTGATAACGTAGCCAATTACCAAGAAAGTTACGTCCATGGCCAGTTTATCGTATCTTCTCTACTTGTTGTAGAACAGTTCTGAGTAAGAGCCACGCTGCCCAAATATATCATTTTTTACACCACTGGTGAAACTGACTCAGCGTTTCGTAAATATAATTATATATAGGTCCTTGTACACCTACTAATATGAGAAGCTGCTGATATGCGTTATCGTTCTCTAAGATAATAAATAGATGGCCTGTGCACCAGCTTCCTTGGTAAAGGTTTCAGTATGCACACTTCAGGTGATTGGAAGGAAGTTCTTTATAGCAGTGGTTTAAAGAGTTCCGTACTACCCGTGATTCAGTTAGTGGGTGTTGGTCATCAAGGGGATAGAGGGAATGGTAATTGCATCCTTGGGAATAGGAGCAGAAGTCCCGTAGCATCAATGTTTTACATGTAAATCCCTCCCCCCAAAGAGTCCTTGATGTTTTACATGTAAATTTCTCCCCCCCCCCCAAATAGTTCTTGTTTTGTTGCTTTACGCCAGAGGGATTTTGATCCATTTTTCGTCGGTATTGCGGCCAGAAGTCTTGATCCCTTTGTTGTGAGTTTTACAACCAGTTTGACCCGTTTTTGCAGGCCCTGTGGCCAGTAGTTTACACCCATTTGTTGTAAAGTTGACTTATTTGTTGCACGCTTTACAACCATTAGACTTGACACATTTCTTGTAAGCTTTACAACCAGTTTGGCCGATTTGACGTGGATACTGAGGCCAGTCTAACCCATTTGTAGTATCCTTCACGGCCTTTTCACTCCTGCAAATACCTAAAATGCTACAACTTGCCTTGACAGCCAGTCGCGGATTTGCATCAGTATATCTTAGTTTCATGAGCCATTATTATAAGATCTCTTCAATTGAAAAGGGAAGAGGTCATTGCACCCACTTTTCTGCTTGACGGCGATTGAGGAACCTATAGCCGTTGATCCTGAGTAAAAAAGTTGCTTGCAAGGTCGTGACATCAAGAAGGGGAAATGGGCCGCGCCCGAAATATTTTTAGATCAATCATAGCATAGTAATTGAATCTTGTCTTAAAAAAAAAACTTTCAGCCACGATCGCATTATGCTTTTCACATCTAAATTGTTGTTTATCGTTAACTGTAAGGGACAGAGGAAACGCTTGTGCATAGCGTTTGAGTGGAGATACGGTCCAAATGAAATTTTGAGCCACCCTCGATCGAAGCGAAAATGGTATATTAGCCTCTCGGGTGGCTAGAAATTCTGCTAGGGGGAGCAGTGGCTTAAGATTTACGTTAATGGGTTGCAGTGAAGCCTGTGTGGTGTCGGCAAATGATTACGATAAGTCAGTACTGGTTTTTGAGAAATGCTGTACTGTGAGAAGGAAAAAAAATTGGCCGGTCACAGAGACAACTTTAGCTCGTACTGTAATTACGACGGCTGAAACATTCATAACGTGTATATTCTCACAAGATAAGTGACGATCGAACACGTTGTTTTAATTATTCAAGGCTTTTTTGTAATAAGTACGAATAAAAATGCTAGGATCTTAAACAAATAGTTTTGCCTTATAGGGCTCCCTATGGCAAAGATTGTTGTTTATTTGGCAGTTTATTTTTATCTCGCTAATTATCGATCTATTTCCTGTCTTTCCATGAATATGCAATTCTCTTAGCCGTTGGCAGATTACATAGAAATATACGGAGATGTACGATCCAAAAATATTGAAACTCATAAGACGGGATCTTCCATCTCCAAAGATTAATACATTCCAGGAACATGGGAATATGCCAACTCAACAGCTTTATACTTATAGCTCAGACGGGCAAGGATATCCGCCTCAACAGATCGATACTGATCACGTACAGGGATATGTACCAGCTCTAAAAATTAAAACTAATTTTCAGCCTAAGTGATTAGCACCGTGAAATGGGTTGGTAACGCTTTTAATGCAGTAGAAATAGCTTCGTTGACCTCTTTCAACATTTTTTTTAACTAATCTACGACCAACCAAGGCGATGTAAGGTATTCTCCTCAACAAGATCATGGCAACAGCTACAGGCACTGTGACAAATTCAGCACAGTATATTCCCTTCGTTTTTTTAATGACACTTGCACGCTAAAATGATCATAGTGTACACAAAAAAAAAAATTTGACAGTAAAATATGGGCTACAAATTTTATTTTATTATGTTTGTATCTCTTTACATATTTTTAAAGTTAATGGAGACAAGAAGCTATTTCTATATATTTGTCCTGCTTTTGGCGTGGGAAGTTGGCCATGCCTCCAAGATCCTTTTCTTAGCGCCCGTCAGCCTCCCCAGCCACTGGCAGTTCCATAGGGGCGTCATCAGGGCCCTGGTGGACAGAGGTCATGAGGTGAGATGCAGTAATTAAAAGCAAATATTTCAAGGTGCAGCCCACATGTTGCAGAAATACGTCTTTTAATAAGATTATAAAGTTATTATACATCGGGGCCGTGATGGACAGAGGTCATCAGGTAAGATGCAGTAATTAAAAGCAAATATTCCAAGGTGCAGCCCAAATGTTGCTGAAATACATCTTTTAATAAGATTGTACCGTTATAATACGATACCTGAATCGTATTCGCTATACTGTAACATCCTAGTTCCCTTGGGAAATATACCATAAGTAATATCCTGGGCCGACCATAAACTAAACTAGTGCATCAGTTTCTGCGACCTACTTAAATTCTGCTTGAGACATCCTTCCCAGCAGTTCATAGATGTACTTAAAGCTCCCTGCAATTTTCTTTCTAAGGTTACCTATTTAATACCACTAGAAAATGTTGCACGGTGCCAGGTCTTGTGTATACTGTGGATGAGGAGCGACTATCAGTTTTTTTTTTTTTCTCCTTCTTCTTCTTTTACAAGAAGCTGCTGGACGGTGCACGCTGTGTGCGACCCAAACTTATTGGAAATTCAACTCATGTTCAGGATAAAATCCTCTGATTTTTCTCGTCCGACGGCCTCACAATATTGTCTAAGTCTTAGCTAATCAGCCAACAATATTCCAGGACAGTAGTCCAAAAATTAGTTATATTTTCCGCCATAATGCTGGTTGACGGTCATTCTGTACGCCGATTACCGTCAACTGACTTTCTACCATCCTTAATATATTCTAGCCCTTCATAAGCTTGACTGTGACTTAAAGCGTTTGCCCCATTTGCTTGTTTCAGCATTTGTTGCTTGTTGCAGGGGTGTTCCCACAGTGTTGAAGAAAAGTTTATGTAGATAAGTTACCTCTATGTGGTGCGCCAGCATCCCTTTCGAGTGTCACGTAACTTACGACTGCGGCAAAATGCGCATGAAACTAAACTCGACAGCCTGACACTAATCCACTTAAAGCATTGACTCGCAAAGGAAGTATGAGGTACCAATTTCGGCGTTTCATCGTCCTAGCTGGACTTCACGAGCTAAAGAGATATTCCGGGAGCTGCTGAGTATATTGTCTACCTTGTATATTAACCAAAAGCATATAAGTGTCTTCGACTGGCATATTAAGCCAAGTCCACTACTTTTGACTTTTCCGAAACTGTAGACAAGAGTATTGGCTTCGCCATTTTACATCATATTACTGTTTTTTCAACAAATCCATACGCGTCAGTAGGTTGAATACTCCATTTTAATTCTATATTGACTGTTATAATTCTCGACGTCGGATTCTTTTTCCAGTAAGAAGACAATAGTCTAAGAAAACCCTTTTCCTGAAAAGCAGCTTAGTTAACTATAAGGTTAAAGAGCTGGACTAGGTTTTCGGCTTCCTCACTAGCAATCGATTCGACTCTAATGCCCAAAATTCAGTTCAATGTTACGAAACTATAAAAACAACCTGTCAAGGCAAATACGTCATGTCTGGGATATTCTGGGATAATTCTATTTCGCGTCAATCGACAGGTGAATTCAAGCAGTACTTGACTTGCTGAGTCTATATTTATGAAGTACTGAGAATCATGAACAAAGAGAACTCAAGTAACGAGGTACCACTGCCCCCCTGCTTCCAGATCACAGCAGTAACACCTCCAGGCGCCTTGAAGAAATTCAACGTGAGCACAATAGAAGTAGAAGACAACATCCAGAAGTATCTCCCGAACATGTTCCAGAACAAGGGCTGGAGGACTGGACTCGCCCTCTCTGCTGCGGTGCCGATTCTCTGCGCCCAAGCGTTCGCGGACGAGAGAGTAAAGTCCATTCAAGTGGATGACTATGACTTGGTAATCGTGTCAGCATTTTCTAATGACTGCTTCTATTCCCTTTTTGAAGATGCTAAGGTAAGTGAAATAAGGAAAAGTGCTAAAGTACATGGACAATAGGACTTATACATCAGACGCACTCTCTTATGCCCCTTTCAGTGCTATGCTGATACATCTTGTGGTTAATTCAATACAAACATTGATGCTCTCACAAGACAGAGGAGATCTTAGTCTAAGGAAATGTGTTAAGTTGAACAGGCTCCAGTTATAAACTGCAATTCACTTGAATAAATGAGGTGAATATTATCATTTGTTTCAATCTGTAAACTGGTCATATATTTTTTGATTCAAAGTTCTGTGTTGAGTTAAGTTTTTTACTGAAGAGAAATAGTGCATATACAGTACTGTTACCCTTCGTATGCTCTCATAGAATGAATTCCGATTTACAACCACGGCAGGCTAACATATCCTACTTTACAGTCAATACCTAAATCGTACATTACCTGCTACATTTATTCCACTTACTTTTTCGGTCGTGTTCCTCTCATACTGCGTCACATGTCCCATTCATTCAAAGTAATTTTATTCTCCATGCACAGCCTACTGACCCCTCTTCATATTTGCTGAAGGAATTGGATTTTTTTTCTGCTGTATTCACGCTATTTTGCATCCTACTGTATACAACAGACTGCATTCACAGCATTATTTAGCAATGCAAGATCAATTCATTCAAATTTGTATTACAGAATGTATTGTGTATTTAAATTGTTTACAGGTGCCGTTTATTCTAGCCTGCCCTAACACCATCATAACGATTCTGCACGAACTCGCTGGAAATGTCGACTTTCCTTCTCTCGTCCCCATGCCGGGCCTGCCGTTGAGCTTTCCTATGACGTTTATGGAGAGACTTCAGAACGCCTTGGGTGTCATCTCCAGTCACGTCTACATAAAGATGCGATATCTGCCCGAGTGAGACCTTCCTGCACTAAGCTAGAGCTACCTGGGTTGCTGGCCTGGGTCTTCCTTGCGCAAGCGGGCCTGATCACGTTATGTCAGCACAGTGAAAAATGTCGTATTTCTTGAGAATATGTGTCATTTTTCTTCACAATGTATTGTTTAAACTGCAGACTACAATGATAATTTGTAACATACACAGAGCATATATATATATTAAATATATATATATATGTTACTTATCTATAACTACTGTCGACCGCAGAACATTACGGGTTTCATAATTATGTATTCTGTTGATGATGAGTGAAAATTATTTTCATATAAAAAAATATCTTTACGTATCACATTGCACTTTGATAGTAGAGAAATGTCGTCAAAGATGGCAAGCGCTGCGCGTCTGCAACAATCCCTCGAAAGGAAATAATTCCTATGCTGCGTGATCGGCCCACTTCCGAAACGCAGACCCAGGCCTGCCCTTAATTATTTAGGAGCCTCTGATTGAGCTCCAGAACCAATGCTTTCGTAAAATCAATAACAACAATATTCGTCGGAATCGCGTCCATTATTGCAGTGTTTTCAACTGAATGTCAATGTCGCTAAATGGTTAACTACGCTAGCGTTTTACCGGGCGGCTGAAAAAACTATTCGGTGTGAGTAACATTATGGAAGTACGAATGTATAGGTACTCACTTGATGTAAAGTTTCACCTAATAACTGCAGCTGTATGACGCCCAGAACTACCTGTTTAATTCGTTGGATAGTTGATCCGGTTTATTTTCTGGCGTAGTGCAGTTTAAACTAAAATGGCATGCGAATTGCTTATAAGTACTGTTACACTGTTGTAACACATACATTTCACAAGGTTTTGCTGCAGAAATACAGCCTTAAATTAATTAAACCAAAGGCTTCCTGAAGTATTTTTTATGTATAATTAAGTAGAAAGGCTGCTTACTTACCTTCATTACCCAATTTTAATGTTACTGGTAAAAATATTGGAAAACCAATAAATAACAAGACGGGCAGTCTGGTGTGGTATTCTGCTAAGCAACGAAAATTTTTGGAACAAAAATATATCTTTTGAAACACTGGAGTTAAACTGAAAAGTAGCAACAGGAAACGTCGTACGATTTTAGTGCATTACAAGGTACTGGAGTTTCTGCGCATTTAATTACCTCCGCCAAGGAGGATGTGTTTTGTTGAAGCTTGTCTGCTTGTATATAATATATTATGTCTCCCCGCCTAGCAGTAACGTAATTGAGAAAGTTACGAACGGATCTTTATAAGATTTACAGAAACTCTTAGGTATGTTAGGAAAGACAGATAATTGACTTTTGGTGAAGATGCGTCCAACCGTTGTTTGTTTGTCTGCCTGTTTTAGCTTGGTAGCAACTCAAAAAGAAACGGACCTTCATAAAACTTGCACAAGTTGTTGGAAATATTGCAAAGAGTAGCTGATCAAATTTTTGAGATATCTTTTTCAGTTTGTGTGTTTATCTCTATGTTTGTTAGTAATCCAAAAAAGTTACGTACGAACCAATCGTATTAAAATTTGCAGAAGTTGTTAGAAATCTTAAAAGGCACTTATGAGCAAATTTTATTGATGACCGATTTATCCTTTTGCATGTTTGACTATACGTTGTCTTAGAGCGTGTTCGATTGGGAGCCAAAATTGAGCCTCCCAAGCTTAACTTGTTCGAAACTTCAGGCAGAAGCTTCGACTCGGCCGCTTCGAATCGTGTTGCAGGTGCTGGAAGTAACCTTATTACGTTAAACTGGCTCGAAAATCCGTTTTAATGCGCAAGACTGACTTTCTGGATGCTTCCTGGATAATAAACTGTGGGTCAAGGCCAGAAACTTAATTCATAGGGTCAAAGCCAGCTCACCTGCGTGAAGCTTCGAACAAGTCAACCCTCGAGGGTTTTTTTTTCTAGCCCAATCTAACATGCTTTAGTGTTTGTTAGAACATACCTCAAAAAGTTACGAACGGAACTTAAAGGAAATTACAGGAACTATAATTCATGGATACGGGCACAAATGACCAAGTTATTTGCGGTTGTGGATAAAAAAGTCCTGTTTCAGAGCTACTTTGAATCTTTCGTTAACATTGTCTTGTTTGGGAAAGGTATGCGCTCTCAGAGTGCTGCTCAAGGTTTTTTTTTCCTTCTTCCTTTTTATTAGTTCAGTGCACATTTGCAGTTGCAAAATTATAGGGACACTTGCTTTCAGTTTTCATTCAGTGAAATAACATTCAACTTACAAGTTTAAAACATTCAACAGTTTCGAAGAAGAATGCAGGGAAGCTGGTGTATGCAGACAGGACATGGCTCCTCTAGCTGAAACGGCACTGAAAGCCTCGGCCCTTTTCATTAATAAGTAAGTAAAATATGAAGCAGCAATGTGTTCTCCGCCTAAAGCCTCTTGGAATTTTTTACAAACATGTCTCTCACTTGGTTAATTGCCACTTACGCCCTAGCTATATAATAAAATAAAAGCAGTACCCAAATATAATAAGATAAAAGCAGCACCAAACTGATCACAATACTGATCAAGCTATTAGGAGCGAGAATTTTTACTTCCGCCAAGGAGGTTATGTTTTCGCCGGGTTTGTCTGTGTGTTATTCTGTTTGTCAGTCATTCGGTCGGTCTGTCTGTTATTCTATTTTTCTGTCGGTCATCAAGATAACTCGAAAAGTTATTAACGGATTTGGATGAAATTAAGAGGGGTTATTAGGTATGATTTGAGGAACAGATGATTAACTTTTAGTGAAGATCCGACCATCCGTTTGTTTGCTTGTTTATTTTTCTGGCTCATTTTTTTCAATGCTAAAACTCAAAAAGTTACGGACGTATTTTCATGAAATTTACTTAAATTATTAGGTTTGTTTTTACGAAGAGTAAATGACCAAATTTTTATGATGATCTGTTTCTTCATTCGTGTGTTTGTTACTGTGCTTGACTTTGTGTTTGTTAGCACAATAACTCAAAAAGTTCTGAATGGATCTTTATGAAATTTGGTGGAGTTGCTTGTAATGATAAAAGACATAAGTTATTAAATTTTTGTGTAGATCCATTGGATCGTTTGACTTATGTTTGTCATAATGTTTGTTGGCAGTATAACTGAAAAAATTGTTCGTGGAGCGTCACGAATATTGCAGAAAGTGTTAATACTATCAGAGGGCATAAATTATTAGATTTTGATGTTGCTACTCCGAGAATCATGGTCTCAGCACTAATTTGAATGATTTGTTACTGGCGCCTTGTTTGGCGGAGGTAGGTATGTGCTCTCACAGTGCTTTAGTTTATTTTAGATGAAAAGTAATCCACTGCTGACATCCGCAGTTTCGAACCCTTGTTCGATTTAAACTGCAGCTGGAGCTGAAGGAGAGCACGTTAGCTATGAAGCTCTCAATAATTTCATGAATAATTCGTGTCTTTAACAGTTGCCGTAGATACGCTTGATTTCTGTGGTTCCTTTTATAACTTCATTTCCCGTTATTTCCAGAAAGCTAAAGATGGATTTTTCAGCAATCCAAAACGTCTGTGTAATTGATGTTGGTGATCAGCTACGTGTTTCTCTCTCTCTTGAAACTCAGATTCTCTGTGAATCACGCTATTTCTATAATATTGAGCTCTATAATAACTCTGCTTAACTATTCCTCTTTACGATACTTCGTTTCATCTTTAACTAGTAACCCCTTTCTTTTCAGATTCGGTATTAAATACGGGAAATTCAAATGTCCTTGATGCGGCACAGGACAGTAATGGCAGCGATCAAATTTAATTTATTTAGATTTAACTTGCTTGCAGGCCATAAATAAGATAATATGTCGTCTGACTTGGAACACTTTTTCACATTTAGTATGCATCGTACGGGTCTGAAATACTGTCAAAGATTATATAATATTATTCTTCTTGTGACACTTTCACATGTTCCGGTAGTGATTATTACTCTGTTCCTTGTTCCCTCCACCCAAATGCCCGTCTCCACGTTGCATTTCTAGCTATGAAAATAAGGGGTAAGTAGAGTATGTACTACACAGCCTCGATAACAAGTGCGACTGCTTAAAATTGCGTGCAAGTTTTAAATTTGCCGCCTGACTTGGAATATATTGTGATGGATAGTTTATATAAAATACGAACGATGAAACTTCTTTCCCATGGACTATCCACACGTTCATGGTACATCTATTATTTACTTTTAATCTGTAGTAGATTTCTAATTTGATATTTCCTCTACAAGTCAAATCATTCATGCTATCGGAACCCTTGAAAATTTCACAGTTGACTTGCGGCTTTGCCAGTGCAACACGTCTCATGGATCTAATGCTTCTCATTTAACTAAAAGGACCTAAGGACCTCATCTAATTAAACGCTTCTCACCCAATCAAACGTACTTCATATAACCTAAAGCTACTCATCTAACCTATTGTACATCCTCAAACCTTATTATTATCATCTAAACTAACGCACCTTTGCTACACCCCTTCTAACCTTACGCTCCGAATCTACGCTAACGCACTTCATCTGACTTAACAGACCTCATCGGACCTAACACCCCTTATCTAAACTAACTGTCGTTTTCAAACACTGCTGTATATAACCTAACGCTCGTTATCAAATAATGCATTAGCTAACCTAACGCTCCTTATTTAACCGAACGCGCCCCATCTAATGGAAGTAAAGCTCCTAATCAAACTTAAAGCTCTAAATCTAACCAAACGCCCGTCATCTAACCTAAAACACATTTTCTGCTCTATCCAACATAGCACTACTCATCCAACTAAGCAAATTTAACATTCTTTATTCAGCCTAAGACTTTTCATCCAACCAAACGCTCCTCAGCGCAGATTCGAACGATTTACAATCATATATGTTTGGAAAATTCTGGAATGTATCACTGTGAATGTCAATGAGCGGCGGATTGTCGCCAGACACTCGGAAAGAACTGGAAGGACCTGTGATATCCTTATCCCAAGCAGAGATGGAGGAAAAGCTGTGGCCACAAAATATTCTAATAGCTTCGCTGTACGGGGAGCAAGATTGTTTAATAAAATGCCTCGGCATATTCGAAACGCCACTGATATCAAAACTGTAGAGTTCAAGAATTTGCTGGATTCACATTTAAGAAGAATACCAGATAGACCAGCGGTCAGCGGTTACGTGCACTGTGGAGATAATTCGCTGTTGGCTCTCTCTTTGGTCGCAAACTGCGGTACCACAGAAGAAACCCAGCAGAGTGACTCCACACACGTGGGGTGACGTGAGCAACGTCACCTGGACTTCTTCCGAAGACTATCAAGGTAACTCAAGGTAAGGTATCTAGCCTAACGCTTTTCAACTAACTTAACGTAATTAACTAAAGTAACGTTGCTCAGCTTCAATGACTAGGTTTTCTAATCTACGTTTTCAATGGCTCGTGGTTTTTCTGTACTTTCTTTGTCACTTTTTTGCGGATTAATTATCGAGACCCATTCAAATACCTCGGTATGATTTATTCATTTGTGTTTTTATCATTTATGTATGCCTTAAACAAACAGTAAAGACTAATGCACAGCTGACCAATTAAATAACAAACAGCTAATGTTGTTAAACGTTACGAGTTTTCTTTTACACACCGTTTTTCTTTTACTTTTCTTTGACTTAGCTGTCTAATATTCCAATTTATTTATAAGCGGGCAACTCCTAACTATCGAATAAACATAACCACTCCCGCCATTAGTATTTTTACAGAAAAGAATTTCGACAAATTTTCTTAACTTGGCTTGAAATCCAGAAATACAATCTTGAGCGCTTGGCTCGTCATTTTGGGTCCCGGTTCAGGCTTTTACGCTGAATCAAGTACAAAACTCGATCACTCGTATCGAACCTAAAACTAGTGGTTAAAATTTCGAACAATTTAAAGTTAATCACCATGTATTGTTTTGATCTGAGTTGGAAACGCAGACACTCATCTGCTGGCATAATGTTGCAGTGTACGAAGCCTGGAAGATCCAGCAAGACCTTACGTGCCAGCTGTTATCAACGTCGGAGGTATCAACTGTCGGCCGGCGCAGCCTCTACCTCAGGTCAGTAATTTGGAAAAATTGAAAGGTCTTAACTGAATGTAGAAAATAATAAAAAAATTTGGCTATGCTGACATTAAGTGAACAAATAAAACAACTGAAACATTTAAATCCTGGATGTAATATGAAATTAGCACAAAGTTTTGGTTTACAATTAAACCGATGCAGCTTAAATATAGTAAATTTATTAAAGTAGAAAGAAAAAATTAAATATTCTCACTATAATTGAAGCAGTTGAAATTAATAACTGGATGCAATTAATACGCTAACCACAATTCCAATAACATTTCACAATAGTCCAACACATTGTGTACTAATCGCTGTCAAAGCTTTATAGAAAACTAGACGACCCGTGACCCGTTGGGTCCTCATTGCGATCGTCATCGTTCTCTCAAAAAAAGCAGGAGTTATTTAGCTTGGCATAGACCACCCGCTATTCAGCCTGTCAAGGAGCGACCCGTTAGGTTCATTATCAACAGATTCTTTGCTTCTCTAACGAATATTCAACACCCATGTTGTAAGCAAAGTCAAATTATTATATGTTACGTATTTCAGTTATATTGCCCGTGCACATGGAACCGATGAATTGATCATGCCAATTCTGTGCCCATTATAATATAGATAGACAGATAGATTATAAATTTCAGAGCTCATACACTATGGGACTGGAAAATTATACTAATGCAGTATCCCTAAGTTGACCCACAATACTTGAAATGAAAACTTTATGAGATTGTATCATGATTAAATTCGTGTTCCATTCATTGCATGTAAGACAACTTCGCAAGACAAACTAAACTATTCGAGATACAGACTAACAATTCAAGCCATGGGCTATCCAATGGATACCACTGAGCTACTTCTGCTGGTCTCACCTTGCAAGTGATTCAGTTGCGGATTCGTTCGGAACCAGGGAACTCTGACTGTATATAGAGGCACAGTATAGTGATTTTGGAAAATTCCATTTGATGGAGTTTTCCCTGCAGGATCTGCTGTCGTGGATTGAAGGCTCCGGCGATGCAGGTACCATCTACTTCAGCCTCGGATCCGCAGTGAAGGCAAAGGATATGCCCGAAATGTAGGTAAAAAGTTTGTGTTTTCATTCTCTGCTTATTCAAGGGCCATGCCCAAAACTGGGCTGAAATTTAGATATAAGCTGACCATCTTGACCTTTTATTTCACACTAAAAATCCCTTGATGCGGGTTGAAGAGTAGGTACAACCCAATGGCATGTTTAATTTTGACCTTCTTTACAACCCAAAATCATGCTGGAAATTGAGATGTAAACGTGCAATTTCATCTGCTGCTGCTCAACCCAAAACTTGCTTGATATGTTGGTAGTGTGAAATTTTAGATTTCGTAATATATATATATTAAATATTCATCGTCATATATAAGACCCTAAATATAGTTGTTTAAGTACCTGCACAAGTGCAGTAACAGTCATACTACAGCGAAATTCACAAAATTATCGCTGTTGCCAAATTAGCCTACTAACTCTTTGTAGTGTCAACTAATACATTTTACTAACCATCAAAAGCTTGTCTTAAATCAAGAACACGGAAATCAGTACTTGTGCTTGTTCTGTCGTTTAACTGCTACCGTAATAGCCAATATAAAAATTAATTGATAGGCATTTATCCGATGTTATCGGACACTTTTCACTATTTTCTCATAGGCACCGATAACTGCCTATAAATTTCTGATTAAGATTATAAATAGGGAGTGCTTTATGCATTAAAAATTTCAAACTTGCCGCCAGAAATTCCGTGTTGCTGTACATGTTATCGCATGGATCTCAGTAATTTGTAGTTTGGTAGAGTACCTGTACCACAATAATTGCAGTGTTCGCATGCATTACGTTTTCAGTTGACTGGGTAGGAAATTCCTCTACAGAGAAACAGTATTAAACTGTATCTTTATATAGTGAGTTCTGGTGATTACGTATGTGATAGGGAAAAATTTTTTTGTTCTGTTGTGCAGATTTTACCGTATACTAAGAGCGTGTTCGATTGAGACCTGAAAGTCGATCGAAGCCAAACCTACTTGACTTAACTCATCCGAAACTGCAGACAGGTGTCCAGACTTCGACCCGTTTATTCAAGTTTCATTCCTTGAGGCCAAGTTAATCACCTATGAGACTTCTAAAACTCAATATTACTTCGTACAATTGAGATTTCAATCGGTTCACCTTAAGCGGGCCGCTTCTAACACCTGCTACACGATTCAGAGCGACGAAGCTTAAATTCCTGTCGACAGCTCAGGACAAGTCAAGTCAAATGGGTTGGGCTCAACTCGACGTTTAGGTCCAAATCGAACACGCCCTTGAAGCATTGACTCTTGGCCAGGTCCCGGAAAATATTCCTGAACGTGTTCGCCAGTCTGCCCCAGCGCGTCATATGGAAATGGCACGAAGAGACCATGGAAGATCTGCCGCCTAATGTCAAACTTGCGAGCTGGCTGCCTCAGCAGGACGTTCTAGGTGTGTGAATCTTTCCGGCAGCAAGTGTTTTTAAACTCATCCCTTCATCCAACAAGTGACTATGGGCATGTTCGAGTGGGCGCCAAAATGAGCCTCCAAAATTTTCAAGCAGAAGCTTCTGTTTACAGGTTTGAATCTGTGTTTCAAGTGATAGAAGCAACCCGATTACGCTGAGCGTGCTAAAGTATACATTTTACGGAGCAAGATTGAGTTTCTGGATGTCTCAAAGGCAACCGAGTTTGGGCCAACGCCTGAAACTCAATTCAGTGGGTCGAAGCCAACTCATCTGCGTGAAGTTTCGAACAAGTCAGGTTTGGAGGGCATACTTTTACCGGCTGATTTTATGTGCCCTAATAAGTAGGATCATTTTCCTATACATTTTAATACTTTCTACAAAGGCATTTTCTACCGCCCGGTATAGGTTAATGCCCATATTGCTTCAAGAATTACTGAGTTGCTGAATTTTTGTGATGCGCCTTAGCCGCAAATAAAACTCTTCATCTGGTCTTAACCTCCAATCCTGTTATACTTCGTGCTATTCCCACAAATTTTTCAGAAAGTAGTACGTGGTCTTCCTTAGAAGTTATTGAAAAATGAAACTTATCACATGTTAGCTACTCATCAAAACCTACCGTGTGTCTCAGAAAAAAGGTAATCCAAGTTTAATAATTACCTCCGCCAAGGAGGTTATGTTTTCGGCGTGTTTGTCTGTCTGTCTGTTTTTTCTGTTTGTCTGTCACCAGGATAACTCAAAAAGTTATGAACCGATTCGAATAAAATTTACAGGGATTGTTCGGTATGTTAGGAGGAACAGATGATTAACTTTTGATGAAGATATATCCATCCGTTTGTTTGTTTGTTTGTCTGCGTCATTTTTCTCGATGCCATAACTCAAAAAGTTATGAATGGATTTTGATAAAATTAACATGAGTTGCTAGGTATATAACAAAAAGTAGATTTCCAAATTTTGGTAATGGTCCGTAGGTTCATTCGTTCGTTTGTCACTGTTTTTAATTCTATGCTTGTTAGCACAATAACTCAAAAAATTTTAGATTAGATAGGCGGCAGTAGAGGAACCAAAAGGCCCATTCCCAAATGTCATGGACCTTGTTATTTCGTCGGCCCATGACCTACGCGTCGAAAATGAAGGATCGTAGTGTAAACACACGGTTGATGGTCTTCAATATACTTCGAAACACAGCACAATGATGTAGGTTTCTTACAATTCATCAGGCCACCCACAACCGGGTGCCTGAGCGGCCTAGAGCGGACGCACCGCCTTGTTTACTTTGCGACGGCCGCTGCACAACTGCCCGCC
>LQNS02276883.1:23332023-23357449 GCA_001587735.2 Parhyale hawaiensis | reverse complement strand
CCCATTTCCCCCCCATTTTGGGGGGGGTTCTAGTGCCGCTAGCCCCCTAAAAATTTGGGACGTAATGCCCCCATACCTGAAGATACTTTTTGAGCAAAAAACAGAAAATTGATCATTATGACCATTTTCGCCGGGACGACCCCCTTAAGATACCAAGTCAGTTCTCTAAGCAACTGTCACTAAAGCAAAGTTTCAGATGTCCCTTCAAATTTGGAGGCCGTTAGCACGGAGAAGTGTACACTTCCCTGTTGTTGTTGTTGTTGAACCAGATCTAGCAGCGCATTTGACTGTTTGTGAAGCATAGTCGTAGATCAAAAGACCGACATGTGAACTAGGCTTAACTCAGGAAAATGTTAGGACCAAGACCATCGCGGGTTCCCGAAGATACCTGAGGCCGGTGCAGTGTTGTGAAGTGTTTGTGTACCTGTCATTCTGTTGTCTGAAAGTAACATAACTTACACTGTTGTAAATGGAACACTATGACATGTCCAAGAACAGCTACTGTTAGGAATATTAGGAAAACAGATGATTATATTTTGACTAAGTTCGGGAAGAAATCTTGGCTTGTGGACTGTTTTCGAGTTACCTTGCCATTGCGTCTCTTGGTGAAGATCCGTGCTTTCGGAGTGCTTCTCTAGTTAACCATTTTGCATGCTTTTGTGGTTTTCTTCACGGTACACTTCACTCGTTCGTTATGCAGGACTAACCCTGGCTATTTAGAACCCTGTAGAAATAACTAATTATTTCAGTAGCTCTTCAACATGCAGACGTGCATTCCCAGCAAAGATGTTGTGCGGCTGATACGCATTATCTCCCAGAATGATCTGATAATGAACCGCTTATGCACGAACTTCCTAAGCTGACGTTTCAGTCTACACGAGTAAGGTGATTGGTTAGAAACGCTCTTTTAGGATTACTGGCAATGTAGAACTTATTACATAGAAGAGTACACAGGCTGAATAACAAGAGCTGATCCGACCTGCATGTGGGGGTGTGACATGGGTAATTTACTATAAAATTTACCACAGTGAAGTTTTTCCCATATAGTAAGGAAAACAAATTTCCCGCCTCCCCTAGAAGATGCGGTATCCTATAGATCTGGGCCAGATATATCAAGCTACTTACAATGTTGTAAGTGCATGGCTAGTTTAGCTTGCATCTCGACTTACTTTATTGTATAACTCCGGTAAAATTTATCAAGCTACTTGTGTGTTGTAACTCATTTGTCTAGCACCTCGAATTACTACGCGGTTGTAGAAAAAAAAAATTTTCCTGCAAAAAATAGTGGAGACAAGCTAGAGAATCTGGTAAAGTGTGTTATATCGTTGCTAGACCTTGGGAAAACTTGTAAAAAAGGTTACAACACTCGAGTCTCAATTTGTAAACTAAAACAAAACGCTGGTATAATCCACCTGCGGATTGGCCGTTCGCTGAATGGAAGATGCAATCCTATACACCATTGGTTGTTTTCCGGAAGGAACACGTAAAGCGACCGTTTATTGGATGTAGTATTGATCCGAAACTTCCAATCACAAGGCGGGTAGAATACTGCCTTGTATCAGCATTGTAAGGTACAGCATTGCAAGTTTTACAACATTGTAAATGGTTTACAAATACAAGGTGTCTCCTATCAATTACTGAAGACGTAACGCATGTTGATAAGCAGTTAAAAACGATGTGAGTAGCAGTATGATAAACGCTTGGGGATTAATAGCAAACTTTTGTATACTGCGAATACTTCCTGTAACTATTTTCGGCATGAGCAACTTCCTTCGCCGATGAGCAAAGGCTTATAAGTTTTTTCCTCCCATTTTTTTGCCACATAAAAACACTATTATACGTATGCGGTATTGTTTGAAGATCAAAATTGTTCACGGTGGGCACAAAAAAGTATGCTTCGGGTTTTTAATCGCTTCAACTTAGCAACTGTGTGAAGCAGAAAGGTGAAGTAAAGAATGTCCAAAATAAAATCATCTAAAGTGGCAGCTAACACCCAGTAAAAGTTTCATGTATGTGTAAATCACACTCCAGCTATTGAGTGAGCAGCCATCACCCCCGAATATGCAGGTGTTTGCTATTTTTACGTATAATCCACATCCATTAAAAATTCGGAATATTTTCTGTAGCCTACGAGTAAAATAGAGCTGCTGTGTAATCGATGAGATATTTTCATTTCAGTTTTTGATGCTGTAGAAAGTTTGATGGTGATGCAGAGTTTCGTTTTACTATTTGTACTGCTGTTGGTGTGGCGAGCTGGTCATGGGTCCAAGATCCTTTTCCTTGGCCCAGTCAGCCTCCCCAGCCACTGGCAGTTCCATAGGGGCGTCATCGGGGCCCTGGTGGACAGAGGTCATGAGGTGAGATGCAATAATTGAATGTTATTAATATCGTATACAAAAGGAGGTCATCAGGTGAGATGCAATAATTGAATGTTATTACTATCGTATACAAAAGGAATGCATGAGGTGAGATGCAATAATTGAATGCTATTACTATCGTATACAAATGGAGGGCATGATCGAGGTGAGATGCAGTAACATAAGGCAATCACCATCTTATACAATACTAGTGCACTCTGAGAGCGCATACCTCAGCCAAGCATGGCAACGGTTAGAAGAATTCAAATTGGTTCTGAAACAATGATTTCCTTTGTTTCAACACCAAAATTAGTTCAGATCACAAACGAACAAACCAAGATTTAATCACCACATATAATCATTTATATCTTTTAACCTTACTAAAAATTTTTAATTTCGTATAAAGATCCATTCATAATTTCTCGAGTTATTATGCTAACGAGCAATAATTAGACTAACGAACGAACAAACAGATCATTACAAAAATTTGGTCATATATTCTTCGTGATATAATTAACAACTCATGCAAATATCATAAAAATCCGCCCATAACTTTTTGAGTTATGTCAATGAGAAAAATGAAGCAAACAAACAAACCGAAGACGGATTTTCACCAAAAGTTAATCATCTGTTCCTCCTAACATAGCCAACAATCCCTGTAAATATTGTCAAATCCGTCCATAATTTTTGGATTATCTTGGTGACAGATAGAATAACTGACAGAGAAACAAACCCGACGAAAACATAACCTCCTTGGCGGTGGTAACTAGTTGATGAACTGTGATGTAGTAATCGGAAGCAATTACCATCCCGGCCATGCACAACCAGGTCCTGAAGTGAGATACAATTATTGGAAACTATTACCATCCTATGCAAGGGATGGTGATGAGGTGAGTCTCATCACATGAGCTAATTCCATACAAAATTACTAAAAGTGCACCGGATTATAACTGATTATAACTGTCTTCGAGTCCGGATTTCAAAATTTCTACTGATATCCAAAAATTTGCTAAAGCGGATATCCGGTCCAGCTCAAGTGGCGCAGTGGCTAATAACGCCGAGGCCTCATCGCCACAACAAACAATGCAATATGACTTTTGCGGGAGACATGTTGCTTGTGAATGACACCCATGCATGGAGCAATGGGGATCTGGGTTGCGTCGGTAGGGACAGTAGATTACTGTACACGACAGTTAGTTATTTCGTGCAACAAATTTCTTACGTCTCACGTTGCTTGTTACACTGGTGTGGCGGTGGTCTAAGGATGCAGCCTCACTCGTTGTCACACAAACGACGTTCTGCCTCCAAGCCGGCGAGGAGAATCTTACTTTTCGCTAATGCAGCTTCAGCATCTCTGTCATTGCTACACTAGTTGGGTACTGACCTTATGATCGGTGAGCGCAGTTATCAGTTGAGCCTTCCGTGTATGATACCATGGCTCAGACAATTTTTGATCGATTGCAGCCTTACTCTCATCTGAGATATAGAGGGTATTTGTCTGCAGCACCAAGTAATGCACGTGGGTTTCTTTGATAGGATGTGTGGTCAAGGTGACTTTACCTTGAATCGTTAAGTACTGAAACTGTTGGCGCAACTAACTCTCACCTGGCTAAAATGCAACTCAACCGAGACAGCGTGACGTCACAATGACATGACTGAGTATTTGTGAGCGGGAGCAGCAGGCTTTCTTTGGTAGGACTCGTGATCTTGGCTACAGATACCAGCAGTGTAACAGGCTGGAGGAGAGCAAAACCATATAATAAGGCATTCTTGTCATCACTGTATTAAATGGTTGCGTGTCTGGGGACAATGCAAGTAGCTGGCAGGTTATGAGATGAATGTTTGCTGGATTTAAGCAGAAGCATACTGTGTTACGTTGAAAAATTTGCGAAGATCAAAATTAGTTGAATAGAAAGCACAAATTTACTTTATACGAAAAAAAGTTGAATCAGTGCAGCATGCATGCCAAGAATTTCTTCCTATAGTCTTATAGCTTCCACTAGCAAGCGGAAAGTTACACTCCTTTACCTTCCAACATGCCAATAAATAGATTAATATGTAAGTCGGGGCAGCCTTCAACTAATAGTTAGAGAGTCTTTGACGAATGCACTTGAAATATCAAGATACTAGACTGGACTGTAGATGCTGACACATTTAGTTCTTAACTTACCAAGGCCCGGGCAGCGGCTGCTACTAATCACCGAAAAGCGCTAAAACAAACTTCAGAAACATGAAAAAACCAAAAGCACTCAAACAAAAATTATGCTTCGCTTATCATACTGAGAGCGTAAATTTTATTTCAAAAACAGAAGTCATCAGTTGGGCTCTGATCGATGCTGTATCATAGCCAATAAAATCAGATTCTATCTACATTGAGTATATGAAAATATTGACGACTTTAGTTAGAAATCGAAACTTACTGTTTATCCAAAACATAGCATCAATAAATTAACATAACACAGACCCTTGTTCTTCCGGTATACCCCTTTTAGTACATCAGTCCGACTATTCTACAGCGATAGCGGCCCAACACTTTGTTAAGTATTATATATTAACAGCTAGTGCAAATCCACGGCAATGTGTTTTGTTACTTTCGAAACTCTGACTCCAAGGACGCTGCCTCGTCTCAACTTTCCGTCTTTTTTAGTCACTAAAACTAATTAGAGGCGATCAACATGATGAAAATTTACAAGGTTAACCCACGGGGCGGGGCCAAGCTGCAGTGCACCATGGGTAATGAGGCTTGTGACTTTACAAAATTCTAGTACGGTAATACGCAGCTATTTTGCATTGTTTCTCCATCATTTTATTTGGGCCTCCAGAGTGTCCTACATGTCCTACAATTTTTTATAGTTGCACAAAAATACGTATCATAGCATCTACAAACTTTTTTTTAGCTTTCTGAAAGATAAAATTTTAAAAGAGCACATGAATTCAACCCGGCAAATGCTTGCATGTGTCAGATGCACTTTTGGAGTCAAGTATATCGTCTCTAAAATGAAATGCAATCAAGTGAGTTTTATCGAGAGTAATATGGCATTCTGAAGATGGAATCTTAAGGTTGAAAACCTTCATATTTTCGATTTATTCTTGTCTTCTACCACTGACCTGCTATCCTCTATAATTTCAAACCGCTGCGACAAAAATTGTTCAGATGCGTATGGTTAAACGCCGGGATAGAAGAACGTCGTACAAAGATTTGTTTTGAAAACATTAGAGCACCAGAAAACAAATTTCTCTCCTTTCGGCCAAGCAATATGAAAGCAAAAGTGTATACATAGTACGCAAAAGTCATGCAATAGCTTGGCAATTTTAGAAAAAAAACATAAGCTACCTACTTAGGCCTACGCTGTCTGTGTTACAGCAGAATGGTTTTGGAAATAAATCACCTAATCATATTTCCCACTCCTAAACTGTCTTCGGAACGATATTGTTGAAATTTTCGAATGTGAAATCAATAATTTTTTTCCAATGATAAGTTAGTTTTCATAGTTAGTAGAGGAGGAACTGCTAACGAAGCGTACGCGACGGTGCAGCTTAGGGTCACAGTTTATAGACACTCTCTGAAATAATAATGATAAAATTTTATTCTTCAGAAAGCTAAAAGTGCTCGTACATGCTTTGATACATATTTTTGTGCAACTTTAACGATTGTAGGACATGTAGGACACGCTGGAGGCCCAAATAAAATGATGGAGACACAATGTAGAGTAGCTGCGTATTACCGTATTTGAATTTCGTGACATCACAAATCTCATTACCCATCGTGAACTGCGGCTTGGCCCTGCCCCGTGGGTTAACCTTGTAAAGTTTCATCATCCTTGAGAGGAGATCGTAGCGAACCAGAAATAATTGAAAGTATAATAATAAGGACTTGTTGCTCATGCTCGACCCATATAGTCTATGTAGCTTAGCACTTGAAAAACTGTGCTTCTAAAGCAATGATCGTTCCTCTGCACCTACACGAACAGTAGCCGCGCTACACCTGAAACAGTTTCTTCAGCAGGCAGCCTGCCGACGCTGCTGCCTATTTCATTAGTTCGTTACTTAAGCTTCTTTATAATTCAGCACTTCCATTAATGGCTAAATTCGACTGGGCTTAGGAAAGTGTCCCAAAAGCAGCCCAATATCCGGTGCAGAAAATACATACTTTGGCGAATTCGTGCGACCAATACAGGTAATGCCCGTCGGTCCATGGAAAAGCATGTTGGTTTCGGGGCCCTCTTTTTCTTCGTGTCCAGAAATAGAATTGTTCTGTTGCTTACAGGTCACAGCGGTGATTCCTCCCGGGAGCCTCAAGAACCTGAATGTTACAGCGATCGAGGTAGGGGCAGACGTTGCGCAGCATCTTCCGAGCACGTTCGAGAATCGAGGACACAAAACCGGCATGCATATCTCTTCCCTAATGCCAAAGTTCTGCGCACAGTCCTTTGCGGACGAAAGAGTAAAGTCCATCCAAATGGCCGACTATGATTTAGCCATCATCCCACCTTTATCCAATGACTGTTTCCTTCCACTCTTTGAAGAAACTCAGGTATGTCTAACCGTTAAGAGGAAACGCCTATATTAAGTACCTAAACTGTAGTGCCGGCTGCTAATTATATGATCAGCGATTTCACTTATGAAATATATAAATGATGCCTGTGCGGCCTAGGTGCATCAGTAATTTCATATCCATGTTAATTCACTGTATATATTTCAGTACAAGTAGGTATAGATAAGATAGAAACTAATAGAGTTAGCTTTATACATTTCAGTAAAACTAGTTATATGTAAGATAAAAAATTATAATAATTAATTATCTTTATATATTTCAGAGCAAGTACGTATATATAAGATAAAAAATCAAAACAGTTAACTTTTCCCAAATACACATTAATAGAAGTTTGTCGAACAGAGAACGATTGCATTGGGGAGCCATTTTCAAGAAAGCCTTTGTTGAGCTATATTTTGTGCTGATATGGAGGAACACTAGCATGCAAATTTCACAAATGTGCTGAATGTTAGCCAGCAATTTTTTTTTCCACAGCTTAAGCAAAAATTCCACTGTTTAGCTGTAAATAAAAAAAAATATTTAGGACTTGTCAACTGATTATAGTTAGATTCATCCACAGGTATACTGTGGGTCATAATTCAGACAATGTGGTGAGAGGTGTGTGGGGCTTCATGCCCATCAGTCATATCATGTTCTGCAAATACTAAGCCATCATTATGAAAGTTAGCAAGCTGTGTATAATCTTAAAAAAAAAATGACGTGACAGAGAAAACCCGTGGTCAGTTTTGGATTTTGCAGCAAAAATTAAGTTCGAAACAGCTGCCGGACCTAACCCAACAAAAACTGTGCCCCACACTGCTATAGTATAACGATGAAATTATTCGTATAATTCGTACACAACGATATCATTAGATTCTCAAAATCTAGAGTTGTAGAAGTTTTACGTTGTTTTCTATAGACATAGCTTTATTAAGTCTATCAATAGGTATGAAAACCCAACTATTCATACAGTTGGAAAATGGGAATATCATAATAGCATTGATCCTCAATATCCTGACTTTTCATGTTTACAACTGCTAACTGTCGTTTCCGTCAATTGTTGCAGAAAGTGAAACAAGTTTTTTCACAGATGTTCTGTCATTCTTCATCGGTGACGCGCTGTGGTTCTTCTTGGTTCTTTGAAGACTGACTATTTATGCTCACTTTCTAATCTCGCCATTAATTTTTAATTGGATTGAAGTCAGAACTGGTCGAGGGCCACTGTAAAACTGCTTATTCTGTTTTTTTTTTTTAGGCCATTAGTCAGAGATTTCGACGTATCTTTGCAGTCATTATTTGGGTTCAGAGGAGAATCATCATCTTAGACCAAACTTTGTTCCAAAAACTTAAAATTCCCTGATCAATTTTTCACTATTTACATACCTGTAGTGCTACATTATTCCTGCAATAGGAAGTAAATTTTACACCGACAATTGAAGAGAAAGCATCCCAGAAAATCTTAGATCCACTTCCATGCTTGAGAACTGTTATAGCGCGGTGTTTTTTAGGAGGAACGCCTCACGCTTCTTGTGCCAAATTTCATTACCATTATGTTTGAAAAACTCAATTTCCGTTTCATTGCTCCATAGTTCTCGTTTCCAGAAACAAGCGTCTTTCCAAGTGGCTATTAGCAAATATTAATGGCGCAGCAACATACTATGGTTAACGAAGAGACGGCCGTTTTGGTCGATAACCATGTAGTCCACTCTTCTTCAGTGCGAGAGTACTGACGCTGGTACCCTGTGCATCCAATATTTTACCAGTGACAGTCACCACAACTTCTGAAGAACATTTCAACTTTACGATGTAGTTTTCGTGCAGGCCCCAGCCATAAAACTGTTTTGCATTAGAGCCGAATTATCATATGGTGCCTTCCAAATTCAATTAACATGTTTTATATTACAGGTGCCGTTCATCTTCTCCTGTCCCAACACAATGATCTCATATCTCAGCGAAGTTATTGGTAATGTCGAGTTTCCCTCAATAGCCCCAATGCAAGGGCTCTCTTTGAGCTACCCAATGACGTTTAAGGATCGACTTCTGAACCTTGTGGGTGTCATCATTAGCCTCTTCTTCGCAAGGACTATATACCTGCCTGAGTATGACCTACGAATATGCAGTGGAAAACTTTTGGCATTCATTACAAGGATGTAAAACATTATGTATATGATAAATACATGTGCGTTAGAAAATCTACATCGTGTATACGAGGGGGGTTTTAAAAGTAAGTGCGGTTTTAAATTCAACCTTGGGGCGCCGTGGTCAGCCTTCCGAGCTGCTTACCTGCATCTTTTGGCAATCCACAAGCACCATTATGAAAGAATTCAATTGTGTTAACGTTTTCTTTTGATGAGCATTTAAAGTGACTGCGCCGGTTGAGATGAGTCACGGCCGCTTGTGAAATACTGTACTGTGCTATAGACGTGAAAGTGGGTGAAATAATTCATCATCTGACTTGTGAAGCCAGTGGATTGCTGAGACTATAGGATACAGCTTTTAAAGATGGCCGTAGGAAAGTTCATGATGAAGACCATCAAGCAGCAGACCACTGTGAAGAGGGAAATAAAAACTGGTTACACGATTCGATAATTAAGTGCCTTAATAATTGGCAAAACCTGTGTAAAAAATAGATTGAAATACAGGCATTCATATAAAAAATAAAATTAGCAAGAAAATTATACTTGCTTCATTTTTATTTTTATTCAAAACAGTACACACTTTGAAAACAACCCTCTCGTTACCTACTTATGTACTAAGATAGAAAACAATTCCTCCAAGTCATTAGCATTCATTCACGTAATGACTTTTAATATTTTACAATACAATTTTAAAGAAGCAATTCTGTCTTAGTTTTATATCAATCAACTACCTAATAATTAAAAACAAAACTATCAATTATATTCAAAATAGAAGAACATGCAAGTACTATATAGACCCCTGAGATACTGTACATATTTTAATTCTTAATTAAGCATTTATATATATAGGATACTTTTTATCTAATTGTATATTTTGTTTAAATTTACAATTAGCACATTCAAGATGTATAATAGATCATAAAATATGAAAAATAATAGGAAGTTTATTGATTGATTACTTATGTACAATTTTATTAATGCCATTCGTAAGTTAAAATCAAGGACCAATGAAAAACTTTTTTAATGCGTAATTCCAAACTAGAGCACTCTGAGAGCGCATACCTCCGCCAAGTGAAGCAACGGTAGCAAAAAATTAAAATTGGCTCAGAAACCATAATTTTCTTTGTATAAACTCCAAAATCTAATCGTTTGTGCCTTTTCATATTATTAACAGTTTGTCCAATTTTCTTGAAGATCCGTTGATATCTTTTTGAGTTATACTGCTAACAAACGCTATGAAAAACATGAGTCAAACATACAAACGAACAGACCAATCTACACCAAAATTTGGTCATTTATGTCTTTTAATATTACTAACTACTCCTATAAATTTCATAAAGATCCATTCATTATTTTTTGAGTTATTGTGCTAACAAGCATAAAGTTAAAAATAGTGACAAACGAACGAACAAGCGATACATTATCAAAATTTGGTCATTTACTCTTTGTTATATACTCAACAACTCATGTTAATTTCATCAAAATCCATCCATAACTTTTTGAGTTAGCCCGTCGAGAAAAATGAGGCAGACAAATAAACAAACAAACCGATGGACATATCTTCACCAAAAGTTAATTATCTGTTCCTCCTAACATACCTAACAATCCCTTCAAATTTCATCCAAATCGGTTCATAACTTTTTGAGTTATCTTGGTGACAGACAAAGAGACAAACAGTCAAACAGACAGACAGACAAACACGACGAAAACATAACCTCCTTGGCGGACGTAATTACATCATTATGGAAAATAACCAGAAGGTCGAATAGCTCAACAGAAAATTTTCTTCGACCGTTCTCACTTTTGTTCACTCAGTAAATCCCGACCTGTGAATTATTTACCCTTGATTTTTTTTTATTTTCCATTTTGCAGGTACGAGTACATATATTGTTACGTAAACATACATAGATATATAACCATTTTTATATTTACCTTCGAAGTTACGCCCAACTATAGAAAAGATTGTCAATTCGTGGTCTTATATAGGCTTTTAATTTATACCTGTCTATAAATGTATGCAATATGTATTTCTACAGTTTCGAGAAACAATGCAAGGAAGCCGGCGTCTGCAAGAACGACATGACTTCACTAACTGAAACTTCACTCAAAGCATCGGCCCTCTTCATCAATAAGTGCGTATCAGTTTTTAAATATTTTTTCTAGACCCATAATAGCTTGTACAAGTGGTATCCTATTTCTCTAAAATTGGTTGTTTAGTTAATTACTTCCTACTTTTTTTAATTACTCACTGAGCTTCCGAACTTACAATACACAGTTGACTTGAAAAATTATTGAGGAACTTAGTTGCATATTTGCATACTTCATTTCTTACACATATAGTTACCTCGCTACTTACCCCTGGAGCCCAATATATACATACTTACCTAAATGCTTCAGTGTAATCAACAGGAACAGTTGTAATGAAAATTATAGTATTATAGAAAAAGTAAAACTTAGTCGCCTTGCCCCTGCACCCAAAATATGAAACCCAAACCAAAGCAAGTATC
The DNA here is from genome assembly GCA_001587735.2 of Parhyale hawaiensis. Classification (NCBI taxonomy): domain Eukaryota; kingdom Metazoa; phylum Arthropoda; class Malacostraca; order Amphipoda; family Hyalidae; genus Parhyale; species Parhyale hawaiensis. The sequence goes on along the minus strand of LQNS02276883.1, from coordinate 23,345,913 downwards.
CGCCATCTCGGGTGCAGAGTTGTGTACGGTTGTATTCGACCTCAGCTTCACTGAACTACGGGGCCCTTAACGCCAGGATCAGACTGCAATCGCTCCCTCCCCCGACAGTAGGGTCAGTCTCCCTCCAACAGTAGAGTGTAAGTGTCAGAAATGCACATTACGCCATCACATTTCTAACTGGCTTAGGATAGAACGTCCGGCTTCGTGACAGCCAGTGAGACAACAACTCTAACCACTGAGCCGCTGATTGTATGAATGAATAAAGGTGATAGTGTCATTATGCATATCGACTGGCGAGGACTAATTCTATGTATAAATGAGGCAACCCCACGTATCTCTCCCTGAAGCAATGATTGTGTTTTTTTATAAAGGTTGTTGTACATGTGAAATTAGTACTCTAAATAATATTCTAGCGTAACATTGCAGTGTACGAAGCTTGGAGTGTCCAGCGAGGCCGTACGTGCCAACTGTTATCAACGTCGGAGGCATCAACTGTCGTCCGGCGCAGCCTTTACCTCAGGTGTGGTAAACTGGAAAATTGAAGGTCTTAACAAAATAAGAAAAAAATCGTGTTTTAACTGTGCTGGCGATAACACACCCGCCTTTGCGCTTACTCTTTACCTCATGTGCAGCAAACTGAACTGCTGAAAGCCTATCACACGTCACACTGATCGATTTCAAAGCAACTTTACGAATTTTAGAGACGGTTACTACGATTGGATTCACTCATTGCAGCCTAGCAAAATTTACACTTATGTTTTCTTCGGTGAAACTTGTTCCAGTACAAAATCATCACTTTACCTCTCATTAGACATGCATCAAATATGAACACACCATAGACCGTTTTCAAATTGGTCCTGCATGTTTAATAAGAGACTACGTGACACGCAGGACTGCTCGTATAGTGGAAGTATTATGCAGTATGTCTTGCTGAAACTTTCAATTCAATAAAATATTGTATTGCAGGATCTCATGTCCTGGGTGGAGGGCTCTGGAGATGCTGGTACCATCTACTTCAGTCTGGGGTCTGCTGTTAAACCGAAGGATATGCCTGAAATGTAACTACAAGTATAAACTTCTATATAAACACAAGATGGGAGTCATATATGTATATATATATAAAATGTCTAAGGATGCACATAATTTTTTTTAATTTTGGGTTTCATCTAAATCCTTGTTGAAGTTCAAGTCTTAAACTTATTTCGTTTCCAAAACGTAAGCACTTCAATTTCTTTATACTTTATCTATTTTTTTATGCATGTACAAAAGCTATTTCGTCCCTGTAAGGATAGAAATTTCATTGACTAAATAAGGGATGAGCTTGCGACGTAACTCTACGCTTACTCCTTTACATGATGCTTACAACCATTAATACTGGCTCTGTTAGTAATCACACAAGTGAAGCGACTCTACTGAGAACAACTTAAACAAATGACATTCATGTGCTGCTCAAAGCACTTGCCATATAAGCCCTCGAAATGAACATCGGAAACATTCATGGTCTACCAAAACCAAACAATGCCTTGGATGGGAACAGGGTGCCACTTGAAGAGGGCCTCATCTAAGTATTCTGCAGCCGGATGCTCAAACTCCTTACAAAGTTACAAACATCGCAACTGTACAGCTGCAGGCACGAATGCAACCTTGAAGCTGCTAAAATTTTTAATTTTTACTCTTCATTTTAACATTAGCGTCTGTCTATTATTTCGGCATGCATCATTTGGAGGTTCAAGGCACTGTGATCTTGACATTGTGAACATCAGTACAAGAAAGTTACAAAATCTGAGCCGTGATTCGGTACTTCTTCAAGGAACTGTACAGTTTACGTTACCTTAACTCTAAAAGGCGTTTGTGCATCTGGCCCCTGCATTGGTATCATCAAACTTGTATTCAGAAGTAACAGAAACACACTATGCTACTTATCATGCATCACAGGAGACGCTCAGTGAGCATTTCATTGCTCCTGAAATGATCGCAAGCGTTGCTCTTATTTCTTGTGGGACTTAAACCGCCAGTTGGGGGCCTGATTATTCAAGATCCCAGTTTGAGACTGCTAAAACCAGTGATTAATAGAAAGACTGCTACAAGAGCTTTGGGTCATAACCTTGAATAATTTTTTTTTAAGCAAGGGAATATCTTCACTAGTTGTTAAATATTAATTCGGGTCGAGAGTTGTTTGATCCTTCTGAACCCTTTGAAGAGTCGTTATGCAAAACTAAGATTTTATCGATTGAAAAAAAAACGGTAAGTGGCATGCGAATGATACTTTCTTATTGCCTCAATACGATACTTGAAATCAACACTGACAAGTACAAGCCAATGGAGTTGTTTAGTGAAGTATTTTTTTATTGCCCAGCATTAGAAAGGCATTACGATACAATGAAAGCCTAGATCGTCCAAGACTCTGCACTCGTCCGTGCATGGATCGAAAGTCATGTAGGAACACTCGCAGAAAAAAACTCTGTACTACGTGACGTGTGAACCTCCCCTCAACAGGCATCTCAACAGCGCACCGGGCCTGCGTTAATTGGCTGTAGAGCCAAGACCACCTAGAAAACATTGTGTAGGTGGCGTTGGTAGAGCGGGGTTCAGGGTGTGTCCAAGGCACATCCCATAGAAACAAAAAATCACTTCAGTCCCCATCAGGCGAGAATGGTTATATGATATTATTAACAATAATAATAATACGGTACACTTAAACGAAGCTTTCAGGGCTTCAACGTCATTTCGTATCAGTATTTGACTCGGTAATCGAGGTAACCTGTAGAGCCCGGATTTATTGCAGTTTCCGGTGTTAGTGCAATAACTGCAATGAGAGCTATAAATTCAATATATTAGGCCGTGTTCACACGTACCTCATCGTAACAAGTTCACTCAAACTGATGGACGCGGCGCGTTGATTTGAGAGAAGCAGCTGCAGCAAACGCGGTAGACTGAAAAATGTCATGCGCCATTCAAGTTCAGTAAACAAAACTTATAAATAATAATTTATCCTCTGCAGCGTTCACAGATCATGCACAAGTCGACAAAAAAAAAGTGCTTTACGCTTCAATGATCAGAATCACTGTACAGAACTGCCGTTTAAGACAAGAAAACCTGAAAATGTTGTAGGAACAAGGACGCCATCTTTGATTTGGAAGTCCAACTGATTGCTCTGTGCTCAGTTCTCTTCTATCGGTTTATCAGGCTTTTAAATATATTGAAAATAGGCTATTCCTATCATAATCACTCTATAAGGTTATGGGATGCGAATGTGACGTCAAACAGACGCGAAATATAAGCGAAAATGTAAAGAAACGATATCATAACTGCATGCGGGGCGTCATTCATATGAATAAAGGACACTTCTACGCGTGGACAGAGACAAAAAAAAAGTTGACGCACAGCTTGTGTTCATCTTCGTGATTGAACGCCTAACGATGACGGACTTTTGAACTCATGGCACGTATTATCACTGCCACGTGCCACAAGACTTCAAACGCCATGACAATTGGTTCCCTTATCAATTATTACTGTTCCATGTTTTTGTTGGGGTAAAAATGACAATTGGTTCCCTTATCAATTATTACTGTTCCATGTTTTTGTTGGGGTAAAAATGACAATTGGTTCCCTTATCAATTATTACTGTTCCATGTTTTTGTTGGGGTAAAAATACAATTGAGTTGCAAAATCTCAAAATCTGACAAATTAAATTTTATAACCTTTTCGGGGAGGAGGAGGGGCGTGGGTTGCATCATGAGAACAGGTAAAGTGGGATATTTGCAAGAATCATTCTCGCGATTGGGAAGAATTGCCAATTAGCAGAAGACGCAGTGTATACTGACACATGGTGTTTGGAACTGATATGGGTGTCCGTTGATCCAGCATGCTATTCCCGTTTACTATCGGACTTTTTTTTGTCCTTTCAATTTTTTGCCGTATTTGCCTTTTCCTTATTTCTAATTTCTTCAACTCCTATTGCTTAGGTGCAATAAGAGCAATTTTTAGGTGCAATAAGAGCAATTTTAGGAGCTATAACTGCAATATTTTAAGCGCAATAAATCCGTGCTCTAGTAATCTGTAAAGGTCGTGTGTTACAAAAAATTTGTTTCGTTATTTAGCGAAACATAAATTCCCATCTTCCTTTTTTCTGTTCATCAAATAGATTATATAAGTCTTAATTTATCCTTTGAATCGAGTGTTTCGTTAAGAGGTTAATTTAATGCAAAACTGCGTAATAGGGTAATGATGTTTTTTAAACAGTTTTTCAGTGGAATCACTCAATAATTCTTCAAAATAATGTAATGTGACTTTCTGTCAGGTACCGGAAAATATTCATGAACGTGTTCGCCAGTCTGCCCCAGCGCGTCATATGGAAATGGCACGAAGAGACCATGGAAGATCTGCCGCCTAATGTCAAACTTTCGCGATGGCTGCCTCAGCAAGACGTGTTGGGTGTGTGACACTTAGGCCGCGTCCCTAACGGCGAGACAAGCGACGCGCAACGCGACCAATTTGTTGCACGACAAAATGAAACGGAGGATACAGCAGTCTGCTGTCCCCACCGCCGCAATTGCGATGACTCGCGACACCCGTGCATTGCTGCAACACGACTCCGGGAAAAATCGCATCGCGTCGCTTGTTGCTTCAATGGGGCGGCGGCTTTACGCGCTTACAAAGAACATTCTTCTTAAATCTTTTCTTGATTCTGTATCATATGGCAGATTTTTTGCAAATACTGAGTTACATTATAGGAGGTAGGTCAACCAAGTGTAAGCTTTCCGCTCTCTCCTCAAACTCCAAACTCAATTTTTTCTGACTATTACTATAACTTACTTTCAGGAAATAATGAGTATTTCCGTACGTTACAGGGCACCTGAAGCTAAAAATCTTTCACCACAGGTCTTCCACAAAAACTTCTTTGTATAGGACTATTAAACAAGTCTTTCGCCAATAGAACTCATTTGTACGATACTGGTATCCTAACCATAAAACTTATAGTACGGGATCAACATGCATTCTACTTTTTTTCCAAAGGGATGTTAACTAATTAATTAGAGTAAAAATAACCAGTTTATCTTCGACGCAGGTCATCCAAAAGTAAAACTCTTCATCAGTCAAGGAGGCCTCTTCAGCGTGCTGGAGGCCACATACCACGCGGTGCCCATCTTGGGCCTCCCTGTGTTCTTCGACCAGCTCACCAACATGGAAAAGGCCGTCACTGAGGGTATCGCCGAGTCCATCGACTGGGACGACCTTTCGGAAGACTTGTTACGGAAAACCATTCTGGAGATAGTGACTGAAGAGAGGTTGCTATTGCCGCATGATCTGCTGAAAAATAGTAGTTGCAAACTATGAAATATGTAATATTATTGTCAGTCGCAGCCATCATGTACATACAACTCTTTAGCAACCTGTGATGCATTTGATGCCCTGTACTATAAAACCTTACATGTGGGTGCTAACCTCTGTGACCTACGCCTTGGAGAGAATATTGCTGTAAGAATGTTCATGGAGTTCCTATGGTCACAAAGTAAAATGGATGCAAATATCTATGTTATAAAGCTAAAACAAATACGACATACTAACTAATGCCATGTTTGGTCCAGCTTAGCGTGCAATATACCTAGATGACTGGCCAACATAAATTTCTTTGCTGAATTTGCTAAATGTTCTACTTAGATTGTCATCCACACATCGTAAAGTGTTCACGAACAATTTTTGTTTTTCATTTCAACAGGTATCAGAATGCAGTGAATGTTCGCTCGACCATCATGAGGGACCAGCCAATGTCTCCCCAGGAGTCTGTTGTCTACTGGACGGAGTACGTCATCCGCCACCAGGGGGCGCCGCACCTCCAGTCGCCCGTCAAAACAATGACTTGGTAAGGGACACCGTAGTTCGATAATTTCAGTGAGGTACGTCCACTACCAAGAGCGCCCAACCTCCAGTCTCCCCTAAAGCCATTTTTTGATAAGTTATACCAATAGTGGACGAGTAATAAAGAGGTCTTAGGGAATTTCTTCATTTTAAGCGTTACAGTCTATTGCAGTAGCAACCGCATAATAAAGCATTATTTTGTTCCTGCAGGTACCAGCTCTACAACGTGGACGTGTGGCTGTTAATAATCTCGGTGCTGATTGGCTCATCAGCTCTCGTCCTGTTTCTTACCGTGAAGCTGCTCAAACGATGCTGTGGAGCTGGTCGGAGCAAACCAAGAGCACGTGATGCAAAAAAACAAAACTAGAACCATTTGTGACAATTTTTTGTATATTTAAAGAAGTGAAAGGTTCGAGCTGGAACATGAAGACAACGTATCCATGTATACCGGACATTGAGTTATTGATAAAATGTGTCATCCATTGGTTCGTCAAAGTTGAGATAATCTAAGCCCACAAGGCTGAACTCTTCCTGTACTTCAGTCAGTATAGTGTTGACATCCCCACTTTGATTCATGAGGTCGATGTTAACAACAATGTATTTGGGTCATTCCACGCTGATGACAACCTGAGGCTAAAATTTGAAAATTCAATAAAAAGTAGCTTTTATATATAAATACACACTAAATTAAAGCTGATAACCTCTACTTTAAGAATCTGAAAAGAAAACACAACAATAATAAACCAAATGTTTTAACACTCTGGCAAAGATGAACAATTTTGTAAAAAAAAACTTAATACAGCCAGTAAAATGCAACAGATTCAATTATACTTCCTATAGTACTAAGTAAACATTATGCTTCAATCCTATAGATGTTACATATAGCGACTGCACTTGGAAGCCAGTTATGAATTTTCAATAGTCAGTTGAAATAATTATCGTGGAAAGTCATATATATTGCATGTTCACATAAAAAATAGTATTGTTAAAAGGTATTATAACACCATAGGACTACCTAAAGATTGTTAATTATATATATTATTTTTGGCAAGAAATTCGCAGTGTAACGATCGTCACGATATTTTTGTAACAATCGTCACGGCGCTACTTTGGCTTTTGAGGGAAAATGGCAATTCCATCTGACAAAACCCATACACAGTTGGATAGCCTTATCCTTCATCCATAACTCCCATAGAAAGTATTCAGATATCTAGTAGTACTTTCAAAAGAGTTTTGCACTTCTGTAGCACTAGGTCAAACTCAAGGTTGCATCTGTGTAACGATCGTCATGGCCACCTTAAAAGTTAATAGCTAAAAACAACAATTATCACCTAGAGCTGGGGATAGTTCCATTAGCATTATCAGACACTGGTACTGTAATGGTAAAAACCATATCAGGCTAATCATACAACTTTTCAAGTTATAGGCTGCAGTTTGGCAGTAAGTATGCTCCGAATGTAACGATCGTCACAGTGGAATGATCCATTTCCAGTAGAGGGAGATGGCTAAAAACTCCAATTTAAGAAACCAGATTCTGTTTCCAGACGACTCTGGAGGCATTGCCTGGGCTATCGCCTGAAACTCGATTTCGTTGGTCAAAGTTGGGGCACCTCTCTGAAATTCCGAAGAAATTCAGCTGAGTGGCTTTATTTAACCTGCCCATCGACGACACCTAACAATTCTTGCACTGTAAATATCATAATACATCACGGGTCTAAAATTTTGATATTAGCGTAATTTATCTAGCCGACAAACGAATAATAATTAATAAATCCCCCTGATATAGCATCAGTCAATATTATTCTTTCGGTACTGGCCAGCTGTTTTTATGATGTATAATTGATAAATTAAAAGAGCTCATGGTATTGTAATAAAGAACTGCGAAGCTTATGAATTAGAAAAATTCCTCATTGATACTATACTTTTGGTCCTACTAAACTCATTAATAGTAAGAAATTTACATTAAATCTGTCGTTTTCGTGTTATGTTCGTTTGCTTTCCTCCATATAATAAAATTATAGAGGCAGGTTCACTCGAATTCTCACGTCATTCATCGCAACGTGTTCTCTCATCCACTCATGGGTATGTTTTGTAGCGTCGTTGCCAGCACAAATTTGTGTGCGACACATCAAGATATTAAAAAATGGGAGTCGATAGGATTGGAAGCACTGGACAACACTTCGAAGCCCGTATTGACTAACATTTAGGTGTATCCAGTCGTACCGGTTTACCACTTGTAAAACCCTCGTTTCAGCGTCCCAGCCTACATGCTGAACAAGACAACCATCCCATCGGCAGGAATGACTTCTCCATCATAGACTCTTCCAATCCCATCGAGCTCACAACATTCCCTCCACATTCATAGAACCAAACCTAGCCTCAACATTATGACCTCGGCTGTACCGCTTCATACCGTCCACACTTAGCCTCAAATCTGCCTACACTACAGGAGTTGACGTGCAGCTCCTCTACGCAGCTCTGTTCATTTGCGTGTTAGACCTCCCCCCCCCNTTCATTTGCGTGTTAGACCCCCCCCCCCCCCCCCGATAACATCCATGCTCCCCTCATTCATTAGACAATGAAAAAATCTTTATTTTAGGTTGTAGGATAGTTTTCTTCCTTTTCCTTCTGATGATGGGATTTCTCATCCCGAAACGTTAAATTTTTAATTTAGTCGACTTCTATCTAATTTTACATTTTGTCCTTAGTATAGTTTTTAAGTTATTAAAATGTTAACGGTCATATCAGATTTCTCCGGAAGTATCACTGGGCATGTTACGGATGTCTCTTCAAATATGGAGTGAAAGAGAACGCAGAAAACAGTGCTCTTGACTACTATTTCTACGGCACGGTAACACATTCGGACAAGTGGATGAACGAACGTGTTGATATGGATGACGTGTGAACTCGCCTCTTAGTACATTTAGTTCTTAACCTAGCGTGTAAAACTCATTGCTTATTGCTTTACACTAGTGTACTGAACATGTACTGTAACAGAACTATTGTATGAATACCTCCCTACGGGGAGAAATAAATGGGCTTTCTTTCTTTCTTTAGTCGCTTACCAAACGTTCATACTTCAAAACGTAGGACTGTTTCGGCGTCTCCTTAACAACCACAACTGTAGCTACACTAAGTAATTTACTCAGATGTTAGTCGTCAAATCAACAGTCACCACAATAATTAAGGTTTTGGATGTCTTCAGTAACTTTTTACAATTATCCCCCCCCCTCGAACCCAGACCTTATAGGCCATTAAATAGATATTGGTACGTTGAACACGAATTTCATGGTTACAACCGTCGTAAATGCATAGTTATGGAAACACTGGTTAACACAATAACTCAAAAAATTTTGAACGGATTTTTTATGGAGTGTACAGGTGTATCACGATGAATGAATGGCCAAGTTTGTTGTGATGATCTGTTTGATTGTTCGTTCGTTTGTTTGCCTCTGTGTTGTTATTATGACTGTTAGAAAAAATATTATAAATTATAAATAGATCTCTCTGAAATTTACAGGGATTGTGTAATGCCGAAGGACATATATGGTTAAATTTTGCTGATAATCAGTTAGTCTGTTTGTGGTTTGACTTAGACTGTCAGAATGATTGTTTGCAGCATAACTGCAACAGTCATAAGCTGATGTTCAAGAAAATTAGAGAAGTTGTTATTACTGACGAAAGACGCAAATGATCGGAGTTTAGTACTGATACAAGAAAAAATATCCTAGTTTCAGAATCAATTTCATTGTTTCGTTACCGTGCCTCGCTTGGCAGAGGTATGTGCTTTCAGAGTGCCCAAGCTTAAGATACTTCCGTCACTAATATGGATCTGAAACATACGCTACAACAGCCGACTTAAATCGCTATAATGTATGACTGATATCTGTTTCCATTTATCTAAGGTGCACTGTCATCCCTTCTCTTGGATGATTAGATTAGATAGGCGGCAGTAGATGAACTATTCCCAAAGTGACACCGGAACTTACGCCCCGGCCCTCTATGAGCTATTATGTTAGTAGGATATAAAGGACTGGTGAAAAGAGAAAAAAATGGGAGGAAGAATCCCTGCCAAAGAGACGATCATGAATGCACGCATGCCCGATCAAGAGCTGCTAATATGCGGAGCTTAGAGATGTCAAACTGTGTAGTTGGAACGGGAGAGAGAAGAAGACGGATTAAGATGGCCTCGGAAGCTTTGGCCGTTAAGAGTTTGCGACTACTGGAATAGGAATCCTTAGCTGTGGGGGTGTCTCTCCCAATGCATTTCAAGACGATTTTTAAACGCGTTGACTGATTCCGCACTGTATTTTATGGAAATTTATAAAATTTATGGAATCTGTTCTTTATCGTATATACCTTTGACAAACACCTTAAGTTTTAATAAAGTAATTGATAGCCATAAAACCAGTGGCTGTATCAGGAAACGCGCGATAATGGTAATCACTGCATGAAAATAGGAAATTAATGGAAATTTATAAAATGGGCACCTACAGTAAGTACGCATAACATATACCGAGTTCGTATTCGTTCTACGTATATCGTCCCCAGCATCCATACGAACATATGTCACATAGTGCAATTATTACGTAAATTTTCTTCTCACTAGCTCGCTCAGGCCGATCCACGTGGGTGTCGACAAAAGAGAACGTTTTACGTTTTTAGAACAAATATTTCTGTGGCTCTGAATACAGCTTATCGTGTTTGGATATCGCAGTGAAATGTGGGTCGTATTGAATTTCGTTCTGAAAATAAGAGATATTCGTAACTGTGCAACTGGTATATGCAAGAGTCAAATAACCGGAGTGTCAGCTCGTATTTTCAGTTATTTTTGACAGTGCATGTAATATTGGGCAAGTCGAAGCTGTGCCAGCGGCAACGTAATCGAAAGCGTGAGGAGAACGTTCTCGTGTTTCGACTTGCTAAGCCACGCGCTTACCAAGTTTGAAGAAATGTTTACTTTTCAACAGGTACCGAGTGTACAACTGGACGTAAGGCTTTTCTTCTGGGCGGCATCGCTTGTTTCAGTCACACTGACTGTCATCTTGACAGTTGCCATAGTCAAACCGTAGAGGTAGCACTCACAGAACGGTGGCTCAGAGTAAGAAGAAACAGTAAAACATCTGAAATATGCACTTGTTTGTTTTTTCTTGACCCCCCAAAGGAGGCGAATGTTTCAAGTATTACTGAAAGCCTAATATTTTAATGCTAATTTTCGGTTGGTTGCATCTGTATCTATCATTCATTTTTTCTTTATTCTGTTCATTCTTAAGTCTGATAAAGGCAGAAACTTATACCGACCATCTCCAGAGAACAAGAGGAAGCGTATAGAAAATCTAATCAAGATGAGCTTGGTCATTAATGATTCTTGATAAGTGCGATAGTTGCTATCATAGAGATAAGCACGAGTATGTAACTCAGATCCCACTGTAAAACCTACACTTACTAGTACTTAGGTCCCTCAGTGTACTATGTAGAAAGTGGGCCAGTTGTATGTCCTTCCTATATATTGATAGTGCATCATGTGATGAACGATGTTGTAGTAAATGAAGTTACAGCTCAAGTCATACAAGGCCTTGACTCTGATGGACCACTGGCCCATCTTCATTTGTGCTCCATACAATGAAAATTTCAATGCTCTATATACAGCCAATATGACTCGAAAGCCATGAATCATGGGACAGGGTTCATGTTTGTGAGCTCCGGCGGAGAGAACTTGACGCATCTGTGACAAACATGTTGCTAACAACATCTTATTGTCCGTAAACATTGCCGGAAACATCGGTCTCCATTCTAGGACTACAGTATATTATGTATATTAACAGCTTGATCGACGCTAGAGGTGGAGTGCCCTTGCACAATGAGACACCAAAAAGAGTAAAATGAAAAAAATTCAGAAACGCAATTTTATGCGTTTTATTCAACGAGGACGCACAAGACCGAGGTCAACAGTTACGTGTACTGTGAAATAACTCACTGGTAGTGGTCCCTTATATTTCAAACTACGATAAAAAAAGAGACAACTACTAGTATAACAGAGAGGAACCTGCAGTCGTCCCACGTGAGGCTGTGTCCATGGTACCACGTAGACCTTTTCTGCAAGCCATCAAAATACATCTTTCAAACAATAAAAACGGAAAAGTTACGTTGTAAGGTATCCTTACTTAAATGATATCTAAGGAATAGCAGCAACCTAATATCACTGGCGTACGCAAGGGGGGGCACAAGGCCCCGGCACATGCACCCCCCCCCTTAGGCAAGTGCGGCTCAACATATGATGGTGCTAGAAATGTCAGAAAAAGTACCAGGATAGATAAATTTAGCAGTTATAATGTTCTATAGAAGTAAAAATAGGTGACATATATGTTTGAAACGCAAGTCTTAGGCATATTTTCCTTTAGAGAGTGGTAATTAAACACTAACAGAGTTGTCTTAGCTACACAAATTTATATTTGTAACTTTGATTGTGTGCCTCTCCCGTCGCGCGCTGAACAGCCGGCAAATTTATTGCGACTCGAGTCTTGCTCGGTTATCAGCAGAAGGTCTACAGAGTACAATCTCTTAGCTTCTTATTACGGTCTCCAGCAAAAACCCGAGGAATGTTCCGGTGTCGTACACACACACCGCTAGAAAGAAAAAAAATCATTCAATCCGCGGAACAAAGTCGTGGCTCACCATACTACCGTAGGCAGAGACTGTTATCTCTGTTCCATTCATTATAACACACCGTTCGGCCGAGTGTGCCTCTCCTTGAAGCCATCAATATCATAAAACGCGAGCTACAACCATTGGTATTGTACACTCACTGCGAAAGTCATTATTGTCTTTCTTTAGCTTTAGGCGGCGCTTGTTCAATTCACAGCATCAAGAACGTTATGGGAACGATAGAAAACACAACTTCGTTTGTAACTCGTTCTCAAAACCGTATGAACATTCCAGAAAATAACATCGAAGAGAATACACCAGACCAGAACAAAAGAAAAAGAAATTGATTTCATTTTGTCAGACAAGATGGGTGGGGCGACACGATACTGTTACTTTGTTTCATGATCTCCTCGCATTCATAATATGTAAATATTCTTAACAATATACAGGAACGTTCTCCAGATACTAAAATTTTCCTAGCAACATGCCAGAATTCGAGAGCGCCACTACGAAATTTGACTTTATTATTGCCCGAGTGCCTAGAATCATGTGTTATTGTCTTTGGTATAACTATGCTTCTTTCAGTGCAGTTTCACGCCACAGTACAGGATGTAGCTTCAGTACATGACTTATGTCCTTGTGTGTCCGATCTCTACAATCATGCAGAGATAAATTTTGAAGCTGTCACAGTGCGTTTAGTTCTGCTGAAGAAATTGCAAACACACTTAAAATAAACGTCGAGAGACCTAAAATTCTTGGAAAACGGAAGCATCGTTAAATTTAAACATAGAATCTACATCAACCTAGCTACGACAGCTATAAAGTAAACATTTGTTGACTTTTTTGCTGAATTAAATAGCAGGCTTCCTCAAGACCATCCAGCGTCCGAAACAGCAACAAATTATTCCGTCACGCGTTGAGTCATTGGATTTGGAGAACTGGCTACAAACGGTCTAATATGAAGCATTAAAACTAGAAATTTATTTTCATCTACTAGCTGGGAACAGAGGTGTTGCGTGTGGGGGCGTAAAAGGTGAATGACTGAAGTAAGCTCGGGGAGGCCATTAAAGATTCATTTCTCCTTTTCAACAATAGACTATACAAACAAATTGAAGGAGTCTCTATGGGCTCCCCGCTCGGTCCCTCACTAGCTAACATATTTTTACGTCATCACGAAGCAATATGGCTTGAAGAATGCCCGAATAATTTCAAACCCATTCACTACAAACGCTACGTAGACGACACATTCCTAATTTTCTAAAACCCAACCGATTCAGACCTATTTCTACAATATTTAAACGGTAAACATCCCAACATAAAGTTCACAGCCGAAAATCAAACAAATAATTCCATAGCATTTCTAGATATCCTAGTCACAAATGAGGA
>LQNS02276883.1:23303253-23320157 GCA_001587735.2 Parhyale hawaiensis | reverse complement strand
TTGGCAGCGGGGTCCGCAACAAGATCACCACCAGTACCAATTAAAGGAGGTACAGAAGAGCTCACACCAAACACAGCGCTCTTCAAGGTGGACCACCACTTATGTGGGCTAACAGACGAGGCTAACAACTCCCTGGACCTCAAATCATGTATATTCTTTAACATTACAATTTCATAAAGATCTAATCAAAAACTTTTCGAGTAATTGCGTAACAAACTTTACGTCGAACACAACTGAAGCATAAAAACGAATCAACCGATCTGCACCAAAATTTAATCATTTTTGCCCTTTAACATTATCAACAACTCCTGTAAATTTCATAAAGATCCGTTCAAAACTTTTTCAGTTATTGCGTAGCAAACATTATGACAAACGCAAATCAAACATGGAAACGACTCAACCGATCTGCATCAAAATTTAATCATTGATATCTTTTAACATTTCCAGGATTTCCTGGATGATGTTTGATATGCACGTCCCGGGTTACGCTGGGGCGCCGCCCATTCTTCGTCTCGCCGCAGCCGCAGCTCTGCTAGACCGCTTGCGCCATCCAATGTGCTAGCTGATCCAGAAGACTGTTGCCTTCCCCGGCCAGTGGGTAGTGCGGTAGCGGGGACTCGTCCTGGACTCCGTCCAAAAACGCATCCAGTCTTTTCTTGACTGCTGGCAGTGAACCACCAAATTCCCTGAGTTGCATCGAGAGTCAATTGAACACCTTATGCCCCATTACAGAGAAAGAGCGATCACACATAGCTCGAACTCCGGCTGGAGCTCTCTCGCTATAAGTTGATATTAAGCAGAGAGTACCAAGCCGAATGTGCTGCTTTGTTCTGATTTGTAGTTGACGGTCTGCGAAATTAGGTACAATGCCCATTATTATTTTCCACGTGTACATTATTACATATCTGTCTCTACGACGCTGAAGAGAGTACAAGGAGAGAGATGCCAATCTCTCCCAATAGTTAAGCTGCTGTATACCTGAGATCCTCGCCGTAAATGTTCGCTGGATTCCTTTCAGTTTCCTGATATCACCAAGCGCCCTCGGGTTCCACAGCTGACAGCAGTATACAGCGATAGGAGGATTAGTGCCCTATATAGGGTAAACATCGGCATGGCGTCACGTGTTCGGAATGTCCTAAATATCCACCCCATCTGTTGTCTGCATCTACGCTCAATTGCGTCAATCTGATCTCGAAAAGTAAAGCCGTCGTCAATTATGACTCCCAGGTCCTTGACGGCACTTTTACGCTCAATTTCTAGTTGGTTTGCTGTGGTGTAACGGAACTCCGGTTCTGGATGAGTGTCGTATTGGAGCAGCTTAAATTTAGCCTCATTAAACTCCATATTATTAACTCCATATTATTATTTGTGGCCCATCCATAAATCTCACTCAAGTCCCTCTGGAGCTCCCTACAGTGTTGGATCCCGGCAACGCCCAGAAGTAATCGGGTGTCATCCGCGAAGAAGAGACACCCGCATCCATGTCCGTGAAGTGAACAAGGAACAGTAAAGGTACCAGTACCGATCCCTGCGGCACTGCACTAATAACCATCGACTCCGCCGAGACAAAGCCATCCACCACCCCGCACTGACTTCTGCTAGTGAGAAAACTGCGAATCCATTCAAGTAACGGGCCCCAAACCTGCAGTGTCCTTAGCTTCTTCAACAAAACTCCGTGATGAACCTTATCGAACGCTTTGGTGAAGTCCAAAATATATCACTACAGCGAGCGGGCTTGTATTGTCCCTGATGCTCCAATATATAAGTAAGACAGGCATGAGTTTCCGGTCCGAAAGCCATGCTGATGCGGATTGAGCAGTCCAGCTTTCTCCAAATACTTGACAAAGTGCTCCGCAACCAGTTTCTCAAGGATCTTGATAATATGGGACGGCAAACTCACAGGGCTGTAGTTTTTGCCTGTTAGTTTCATACAGATTCACTCAAAACTTTTTGAGTTAGTGCGCAAACAAACATAAAATCAAATTCAACCACAAACATACGGACGAAAGCAACAGATCATCACAAAAATTTGGTCATTTACTCTTTGTGATATACTTAACAATTCATGTAAATTTCAAAAAATCCTTTCATAACTTTTTGGGTTATGGCACTGAGATAATGAGGCAGACAAATAACGGATGGACGGATCTTCACTAAAAGTTAATTATCTGTTCCTCCTAACATACCTAACAATCCCTATAAATTTCGTCACAATCCGTCCATAACTTTTTGAGATATCTCAAAAGAAAGACGGACTGACAAAGTGACAGACAAACCCGACGAAAACATAACTTCATTAGTGGAGGTAATAAAGGACAAGCACATTTGTATTGCAGACCAATTTCTGCAGGCTCAGTATAGCTCGTTCACTTCTCGTTTGTGTCATTTTCTGTAGAACACTTTTTCTGTTTAGTTAAATGAGCAGACTAGCTATTGCTGTAATAGCACATGAATAATAGTGGTCGCAAAGCACTGATATGCTAATGTTACTCCAAATCTACTTTAGATGAGTACTGTATTCAGTCATACTCAACGTTCTGATTGCCTATAGGGCTGAAACTTGCGGTCCTTCCTACAGGTGTGACTCAACTGGCAAAGGTCTCACTGAAACTCTGTCATAACAAAAACCTGGTGCAAATGTACTAATGACTATTGAATGACTATTGAGTTGAACTTAATGATCAGACTACGGATGTAGCACAAGGCCCAAACACCGATTTCAGAAATCGTACCCCTAATCCTCTTCGAAAACTCTCATAATGTAAATAGCTGGGGATTTCTATCAAGCTCGTATCACCTACATATAGCCATAATTTTCTTCTTTACTGCACAACAGGCTCCCATCATCCTGATGAGCCCCAACGTGGCGTTCCATATGGTGCACGATATGATTGGCAACATCGACTTCCCTTCCATTGTACCGATGATGGGCGTTCCAATCCAACATCCTATGACTTTTTGGGAAAGATTGTTGAACTCCATCCTGAATTTGATCAGCACGGTGTGGGTCGATCGGCTGTACTTGCCGGAGTAAGTATTAAGTTAATGAGTACAGTCTAGACTGGGAGTTGGTCCACTTTCCTGACGTCAGGCCAAGCCTTGGCAGGAATTGTCACGTAGTCTAGGCAGAAGTTAATTGTAATAATACAGATTCAAACTCATCACTTACATTTATAATGCTCTTGCCCTTTTCAGTGCAAGAGAACTCGTGTGATTCAGCGGTTAGGTAGAAGAGGGTTACGTAGCTTTCAAGCTCTTAATAAGCAAAGGAGTCGCGAGCGCTGAAAAGATAGCTCTTGCAGTTACATGTGATAAGTTAATTACTACAGGGTGGTTAAAACTGAGAAGTACAGTACAAAAAAAAAGCCAGATGTACCTGACTCGTTATTCAAAATGTAGGGATTCACCATTGTTGTACGTGTCGCACTTGGCGTGAAAGTAAAATTTTTCAACAAGCTCAGAATGGCCTACCAACATTATTGTGACTTGAGAGTGCAATTATTATCTATCTCGTACTAATAACTTTAGCGCACGATTATTTTACAGCCTCTCAAAAGAAAATATAAATAAAGAGATCAAATGTATTTTTTCCAGAGTTGAAGCCGCTTGCAAGGAAGTTGGAGCCTGTAGAGAGGGCATGACTCCCATCAAGGATATCCAGCAACGAATAGTTCTCACGTACATTAACATGTAAGACCGATCAGACAATTTACCTAATATATCAAATTCTTAAAACTCTGGAAGAAATTTTACTTGTTTCGATGGCAGCAGCAAGTATGGAGGGAAAGAATCCTTCAACGTTTGTCACATTCCTAAGAATTTTAAGTATTTGGTACAAAAGCAGTAACTTTCACTGTTGGTCACCCTTGAATTTCGCTATTATACTATGTAGGATATATACAATAAGCATATGAGTCTCTCGCTCTCTCGATTACTGCGCCCGAGCAAAGCTGTCAACTATATCCAATTCACCCTTGGCATGGGCTACCAACTTTTTATATGTTAAACTATAGGCCACACCATACATTGACTGGACACTGGCCCCTTAAGCAGATTTCGGTCCCGCAATTGGGCCTGACTGCACGGCGCTGCAGACGCATTTTTAGATGTTCTCCCATTACCTTTTCATACTTTGTTTAGGCTATGCGCCGTAATTCTTTTACATTAAGTAATGACTAGCAAACCTGTACATACTTCTAAAACTTCTATTCGCAACAAATTCACAAAAATATTATGGCTTGAGGTGTAATTATATAGAGCAAATGTTCATGACATCCTTTGATATTTGCTCTAAACGTAGTTTGCAAGAGTGAAATAAACAACCATTTCATAGAACAGAAGCTTCTCAAATTCGTGGTATGCTCTATTTGCTCTATTTGCAGCTGATGAAAATGGTAATGAAATTTATTAGGTAGCTATAAGGGCTAAGTGAGATCAAAACAGACTGCAGGGCTGAAAGTTGTGTTGGAACAGCTTGCAGCCATCAAGTGAGCGAGCCCGGCCAGCAGCGAAGTGATCAAGTATTGGCCGCCAGGAAGTGATCGAGCATTGGAAGCAGTGAAGTGATCGAGCATTGGAAGCAGTGAAGTGATCGAGCATTGGAAGCAGTGAAGTGATCGAGCATTGGAAGCAGTGAAACGCAACAGCATTGACAGCAGTGGAGTGATATAACATGGGCGGCCGTAAAATGATATTGCATTGACCATCGTGATGAAGTGATGTAGCTTTGATAGCTGTTGAGTGATATTATTATAACTGATGTATCATATATCGTTGGACACCCTGAAGTGATGTAATGTAGGCCACTATGAAGTGATTTAACTCCGGCAACCATGATGTGTTTCGACTTTAGGCAACCAAAAAGTGATGAAACATGCGAAACCATGAATTGATATAACGTACTCAACCACAAAGTGGTGTAATGCACTTATGAAATTATATGAAATTATAATAACCATCACTATGTGTAGCTTCAGATGGTTCCAGTATTAAAGGTTGTATCAGCCATAAATTGTTGCGTTTTAATTTTATTTACCGGCTGTCCTGGTATCTTCATCTCATAGTTAGGTATGTATTTTTAGTTCATTGGTAGGTACCAATGTCGTATTACTGTGGTTTTATTTCATTTTTTCGATAACACTAGGTTTTCTTAACCTCACTTTTGTTGCGGATGTTGGGATGAGGTCTACCGAGAGCTCGACATACATCAATGGGGTTTATGCTTCAAATCTGTCTTTGGATAAATACTGAATTGAATGTGATATTAAAGAACATTACGTGTATTATCTATGAACCAATTTTTTTGATAAAATTTCAGTATTCATGGAAATTATGATGAATTTTCATTTTTTCTTGAAGTCCAAAGGTATGATATATATCGCTTACTGAAGATATATGATGGTGAATTTAGATTCCCTGCTGTGCAACGCATTCCTTATGGTACGACAAACAAATCAATCTTTGTTTGAGGTCTCTGTGATTATTGGAACTCATTTTAATAACACTTATGTAAATTGGCCTCAAGGCCCAATTTCGAGAGGCCCGATTTCAAACTCCAGTCAATGTATGGTGTGGTCTATGGTTAAACAATATCTGTATGTATTATAGTACAGCACATAATATCGTACTTTGTACTTTCGGCTTATGTTTTATACTACATACTGCAAAATTTTAAATTTTGATTAGTATTCTACATGTGAAATGAGTATGTAGAATATTGTTATGACTATGGTACACTTTAACATATACCGAGTTATAGATGCTGACAATTCTATCGTTGTATATTCCGATAAGTTGTTTTGCATTCCAAGCCATACTATGCAGTCTTGTCGCAGATCGTTTTTTTGGATCCAATAAATATGAATACTCCATTATTATACATTATATATACGATGCTATCCAAATGGTGCCTCAAATTATCCACCTTGCAAACTATAGAAAGCAGCGCATGACCTGTAAGCTCATCTACTAAATGTTTATCTAATTTTGCACTTAGAATAAAGACGCTCGAAGATCCACCAAGACCCTACATGCCTGGCATGGTGCACGCCGGAGGTATCAACTGCAAGCCGTCAGTACCATTGCCTGAGGTAACCAAATAAATCCCATAGAAAAATTAATTAAAATTTTTTTTACCTATTGCATAACGCCACCTGGACCTCGTCCGAAGTATCAAGGTAAGGTAGTCCATGGATGAGTAGAATGGTGGGAAGTTGCAAGTACTATCCATGTCAGTTGTGTTTTTCTGCTAAGTAAGCAAAGTAGGTACAACCGTCATACTTGTATATTTAAAGTGCTATTGAAAAAGCGAAGCTTCAATATACCCCACAGGACTTGCTTAACTGGGTTGAAGGATCTGGAGACGCTGGCACCATCTACTTCAGCTTAGGCTCTGCCGTAAAACCAAAGGACCTGCCAGAGGAGTGAGTGCATAATTTTACAGCGAAAAAATACGCTAAGGCCATTACAGCATTCGCTTTACGTACTCCTTTCTCAGTGGAACCGCTGTTCTGGCGCTATTCAGCTTAGTGTGCAGGTGATCTGCGTCGTTACGAAATGACGACAGAAAATATCTACTCCAACAAAACCCTTCTCGTTTTCTTCGCTCTTCTTTGTGGCTCTGGTCTGAAGAATGTCTTTCACTTTTACTTAGTCGAGCTACTCAATCTGCGCCTCAGGAGCGTAGAGCAAATAAAGTTTTGCTGTGGAAAGGAGGTGAAACTCAGTCGCCAAACTACATACGGTTAAGCAGAAATTCAAACGTCTTCCATACTTTGATTTTAAATTCGGCAAAGCAACGGCCTCTTTTGCATAAACATTCTATACCTTCGAAAGATAAATAAAAGAGCCAAGGTAACTGAAGCAATCATGGTAGATTTAAAAAATCTGTTAAAACTTTGTAAACGTTTCGGGATCCATCCCATTATCAACACTCTGAAATAAGTTAAGAATACGAGAAAAATTAAGGCCAGTACTATCAATTATCAAAACACTGGACGACAAATATCAGTAATCTAAAATTGAAAAGAAAACTAAAATCAAAAGTACACAGTTGAGAATCCTATCTATTGGTTATATACAGAGGATGGGCTCTGTTTAGGTCTTTTAAAATCGGTGTAAATTCAGAAATATACATTGATTCTAAAATTTGAAGTTCAAAATGGTCAGTCGCAAATGCTAAAACACTAAAATCAGTAACAGATACCGGCACTCCGCACTGCTCTGCATGAGCTCTTACGGAAGAATGAGAGGGCCTGGTGAGGATGCTGCCTGTTCAACATCTCCCCGCATGCTCGCTGGCCCTCGTGTGCAACGTACGATAGGTTGACCCTATGTAAAACGATGCACACTGTGCACAACTAAATTTATACACGAGGGAGCTTTGCATGCTGAGAGGAAGTCGATCTTTATATCGGAAAAATGAGCCTATAGCGTAATTGTTCGTCACGATAATTTTAAAATCGATATTACTAAAATATCTTGAGAGCAATGTTACAAGCTCTAATTTCAATTTGTAACACTTAGGTCCAAAATATTGTATTGAGAAGAAAAACTTTCTTCTTTGGGCTGTTATGGGTAGACAGTCGATTGTCTTGTTCAGAAATTTATTGATTTGTGACTGTACTAAATTCTGAGGATAACTATTACATTTAAAAAGGAAATCAAAAACTGAAATTCTGAATTCATTTGAAAGTAAGATGAGCAGATATGGTAAGCGCGATGTAGTAAAGTAGCTATGGCATTGATTTTGAAACTGCTTGGGATGGAACTGAAAAAAGTGTTGCCAAGGCAGGTAAATGTGTTTTTTCTATAAACGAATGTTTCTACAGAGTTACTACAACGCAACACTTGAACGTCTAAGAAGGAGAGCTGGTCATTCGCTTCACATTCCATGGAATACCTAATATTAGGGTGTTTACTGTTCAGATAGTGAAAAAATTTAGAAGCATGGGAAAGGTGTTGGAATAGTAAAACATGTGTTCTACATATCGTTGATATAAAACGGGCGGAAATTTTCAGGACAATCTCTTAACTTTGTGTATGAATTTATTTGTGCATAGTGTGCATCTTTTTACATAGGGTCAACCTATCGTACGTTGCACACGAGGGCTAGCGAGCATGCGGGGAGGAATTCTCGGTCAGGCATCATCCTCGCCAGCCCCTCTCATTCTTCCGTAAGAGTTCATGCAGAGCAGTGCGGAGTGCGGGTATCTCTTACTGATTTCAGTGTTTTAGCATTTGCGACTGACCATTTTGAACTTCTAATCTTAGAATCAATGTGTATTTCTAAATCTAGACCGTTTTTAAACGACCTTAACAGTGCCCATCCTCTGTATATAGCCAATAGATAGGTTTCTCAACTGAGTACCCTTGATATTAGATTTTCCTTTCAATTTTAGATTACTGATATTTGGCGTCCAATGTTTTGATAATTGATAGTATTGGCCTTAATTTTTCTTGTATTCTTTACTTAATTCAGAGTACTGATGATAGGATGGATCCCGAAACGTTTACGAATTTTTAATAGATTTGTAATCTACTGGGATTGCTACTGTTACCTTGGCTCTTTTATTTATCTTACGAATTAGTAAATCACTTGATGTCCTTAGTTCTATACCTTCTCTCTTGGGTACAACTAGATGCGAGGATGTGCAGTTAGCACGTCATTTATGCTATCACATCGCAGTTACCGACTTGAAATTCGTATCGGAACAACGTGCTGGTGCTGCGTATCATGGACAAATGAACACAGACGTGATTTTTTTATTCAGTATTTTTCTGAGCAGCTTAGCGACAAAGGCGGCATCACAACTGATGGCATATATTAATCAAATTGTGTGCTCGTAGCCATGCTACCAGCGCCATGTAGATATCTCCAGCCTCGCCCAAGTAGACAAGAATGACGTCACAACGGTTGTAAGAGGTCAATTTGAGGGGCGCCTTGAACTTGTGCGTCTAATCGCGCCTTTCTTTGTCAGTGCTGGACATCCCGGTATCAGGTTATGCGTGCAAATACGTAATGGGGCCTCGGCGTTTGTCGTTGAACAAATGCATATCTTATGTGTAATGCTAGTAGGGGGTGTAGGGGGTGAAGAGATCACCCTACAAACTGTGTATTACTATGTATATGAAGAGATCCGCTAGTGAAAAATTCTCCAAAAGTGGAAACCATGTCTCTCTTGCGGTATTTCAAATTCATAGAGCAAATAAATTTTAAGCAAAAACCCCCATGTTTATATGCATACGCACTGCATATCCAGCATATTGTTAATAATGCATGGTACCACTATGAAACTACGGTAATATTGAACGTTCCATTAGGGGTCGTCAGCAAAATAGCGCCAAAAGAAAAATTTAATTAACAAAAACTCTGGATAGGTGCCACCTGCACCGTACATTTGATTCTCTCTTTTATATAACCAGGCAGCATTTTTGATGGCGGTCTATTCCATAACTAAGCAATGCGCAGTGTTTCTATCAGCCTGGCCATCTGTTCGTCCTCCTATCCAATCATACCTCTGAGAAAAGCTAAGCGTACACCTGCAGAAACTATCTAGATAGGACAGGAATTTCTTCTGTGACTGCATCTGTGAAAGCTACCATCCAACTCTAAGGATTTCTCTTCACAGGCACCGTAAGATCTTCATGAACGTGTTCGCCAGCCTGCCCCAACGCGTCATCTGGAAGTGGCACGAAGAAACAATGGAAGATCTTCCACCCAATGTGAGACTTGCAAGCTGGCTACCTCAGCAGGACCTTTTGGGTAGGCTCTAACTTTCTGCCCAACCCACGAAGGATTGGCTGACCTGAGAGCATCTAGCATTGCTATGTGTTGTTTTTTTTCTAATTTCATGAAGTTTATCTAACCCTGTAATATATGTGAACTTTTTATTGCTTGAATTAAATCATACGAATGAATTACGTGTGCAAAAAGATATGCAAAGCTTTTTTCCTGACTTTTTCTCAAAACTTCGTTGGAACAGTATTATATACATTTTAATGGAGCTCCCCAGAACAATAGGGGGCTAGGCGACACTTTTTAAAATATACAGGAGAACCACTTAAAGACAATGCACTGGTGTAATAAAGTACAAACTAATCGACTTTACATACGATTCTTGACCATTTCTTCTCGTAATTTACGCCTTTCTGACTTTACAGAACGACAGGTCTCAATCTGTATTATCCGATGGTTTAAAAAAACTACTTTTGAAAAACCTGTCGCTTACGCCTCTATTGTTCCAAGGCCCTCAATTCCTTACTACATTTACCTTGCTTGCTATGCTTACTTACCTACATACTTTAAAAACTGGAGAGACATTCGACGAGCATGGACTGGTTGAAACCTTCGATCAGGTGGACTGGTTTCAACCCTTTGATTCAAGTTTCAGACATTGTCTCTTAATCGATTACGTGTGAGGCTTCCAAGAACTCAATCATGCTTCATAAAATGAAGATTTCAGTAAGCTAAACATAACCGCTTTGCTTCAAACATATGCGACATGATTTGAAGAGACAAAGCCAAAGTTTCTGTCAGCAGTTCTGGACACGCCAAGTCGAATGGATTTAGTTTCAAGATCGAGTTCGAGGCCCCATGCACTAGAACGGTTGTTTACTCTTTTACTGACTTACCCTTTACAAGCTGTTCCCTGCTCCTCTGCCCAATTCGCTAAGTCGAACAAAAATTAATGCTTCAAGGAAACAGCACTAATTCATGTACGATTTTTACCTCTCTTGTAGAAATAACAGCGTGTGAATCTCTGCGTATATGGTTCACCAAACCGCCAACTTGGAATGGCCGACAACGTGATCCTGTAGAGTATTTTGGGCTGTCTCTATGTTGATTAGTGCTTCAGTTTTGTTTGCCTATCCCTTGTTACTCTCGTAACGTTTCGTGATAATATCCCAATGTGAAACTGCTGACGAGTTGTGGTGGATCTCCGTATTGATTAGTGCTTCAGTTATGCTTACACCTTACTTGGCAAACATGGAACGTTCGAGTACATAATATGAACTACGGGATACGTTTTAACACCAGGTACAATACCTTTATGCCCTGAAGTGTTTGTAATCCGCAAACTCCTCGCGCTGCAGGTCACCCCAAAGTGAAACTCTTCATGAGCCAGGGCGGACTCTTCAGCACCTTCGAGTCAATCTACCACGCAGTCCCCATGTTGGGATTTCCCGTATTTGCCGACCAGATCTCTAACATGCTGAAGTCCACGTCTGATGGTTTTGCTGAAGTAATCATCTGGGAAGACCTTTCCGAAGATTTACTGAAGCAGACGATCCAAAAGATGATTGCAGATGATAAGTATGTGGCCTTACTTTCTTCTTTAAAATTGACGCTTATGAAATTTGGTCTCATTAATGTATTATAAGTGATAATTAATGCAATAAGAGATTTTACTTCGAATTCTGATGATCAAGGTACTGACATAGTGGAGTAAACTGACGTTCTAATGGGGTTATAAAGGTCACGTGGCAGATAGAGGCTTCTCTTCTTTTATTTCCAGTCGTATCGTAGCTCGCAACCAAAGTAAAGCCAATGACAGCTTACCACCGCAGTGCACGTAACCGGTGGATATATTTGAATATGAACTATCACATTTTAATTAACTTTTGAGCTCGTGCCTTGCTCTATCATTAGTTTATCGAGTCTACCCTGCATAGCGCAATAACTGCTACCAAAAACATGAAACGAGCTCCTGCTGATTTACAAGGCGTGCGTAAAGTCCCAAAATTGTGACTTTTATTTGTTGATTTGCTAGCCTAATTGGAGCATTCGTAAGAAAGTATTATCACAGCATTTTTGTTAAATCGCATTAGCCTATAAAAATATTAGGCAGAATTTCTCGTAAATGTTTTACATATTAATTCTGTTTATCATTCTCAAAGGTATCAGAAAACGATCGAAAAGATATCAGCCATTATGAGAGACCAGCCAATGTCCCCCCAGGAGTCTGTTGTGTACTGGACGGAGTACGTCATCCGCCACCAGGGGGCGCCGCACCTCCAGTCGCCTATCAAAACCATGACTTGGTAAGCGACAGCATTGGTCGATGATTTCAGTACAGGACTCGAAGTAAGTATGGGAGGAGAGAGCATAACCTTATATTTGAATAGCAAACTCCGCCTCATACCTTTTGTTCGGTGGCTGCCCCCCCTTGATTCCCCTGACGGTCATATTGGGTAAGCTTACGTCGGTTTAAGCTGCACTTCCTTCAAATGTTATTCAATAAAATAAATACATGAATCGTTGTGAGCATATTTTTTCTTTGAACAGCCACATTGAAGAGCAAAGAAAGTGTTTTGGCGGGAAAGCCATCCGCCGATGGCAGCGGCTTAACGAACATTCCGCCATTTTTCAACAACTTATACGGGTTTAAGCTACACTTTTCTCCAGTATTATTCAATAAAATAAATACATAAATCGTTATGAGTATATTTTTCCTTTGAACTGCTGTTTTTAGTTTTACGCCGCCACGGTAGCTGCATGCTTCCGTTCTCAGCTCTAACACCTTGTAACGCTCGTTCGATTCCCCGTGCACACGAGCTCTTTGCAGATCTTGGTGTGCTGACTCGGCAGTTGTGTGTGCATGCTCGNAGTTCGTAACCCGAGGGCGACTGCGACTACACTTACTTATCTGGGGCCAGTGGGCCTATACCCGCAGCACAATCCAGTGCATGTGGGTTTCCCAGGTGAGGGTGTGGTCTAAGTTGACTTTACCTTTACCTTTACAGCCTTTGAGAGCTGTCCTCCATGTCCTCCCACCAATTTAGGATTGCCAGATATAACTAATTTTAGGCAAATTTACTACTTCTAGCTAATTTATTCTTTGTTATTATAATTAATTTATTGAATTACGACAGCATTACATCTAATCCTAAATTTAACATGTTTATTGGCTGAAATGACCTCAAATTTCCCTAAAAGAGGGAAATTTCCCTGAACCTGACGTCACCGTGGCACTCAGCCTTTCTCCTCCCCTCCCCTCGAGTCTAGGATACACCCACAAAAACCCTTTGGCACAATTTTAGGTGTACGCTCCCGGACACCTGCTCCCCCCCCCCCATTTTTACTCCGATGTACAGAACGCTCCCGCAACAAGGGGATGCCCCATATTGCCCCATGCACCTCCTGTCAGTTGGTAAAATCAGGTCCTGTAATTAGCGTAGCTCATTCCTTTGATTCCTAGGACGTTCAGAGAGAAAGAGAGGCTCCATTGATTGCATTATATGTACTGTGTCAGTATTATTTAAATAAGAAGAGAAAGCGTTTACCATTTCAAGCAAAAGTGGGGATTGCACTACCTATAACAGAGGATTAATGACAATCAGCAACAGCAAATAATGAAAGAATGTGCTGATTTTGTTCTGTCTAAATTTATCTTTTATTAACAGCTAAAGAAATTCGATTTGAAGGATAAGCCTACACCAAATTCATAATGCAGTATTTCCTCATAGGTATTGGGTAACTGCTAGTCACTTTATTCTATTAAAAAGAACTCAAAACTAGTCTTAATTTTTTTTTTATTAAATCCAAAATTTAACATTAATAACTATGATAAAGACCCAAAAAGAAATCTTGGCCGGTCTAGAAGCTACAATCGTAAAATAGCTCCTGGAGCGGCCGAAAATTCTGATACGATGATATATTCATTTTGTCCCCCTGTAATACGGGATTTCCCACTTCATTACAAGTAGTTATTATTTCACACCCTGAAGATAAAATATTTCCCTACATTAAGCGACTCGGTACATTTTCAGGATTGAAGTCTACAACGCCGATGTGTGGCTGTTCTTGCTGGCAGTGCTGACAGTTTCGCTAGCCCTCGCAGTGCTCCTTACTGCGAAACTGGTCCAGTGCTGTTGCTGCCGAAGAGCCAGTAAATCGAACATTTCAACAGCAAAGAAAACTCAGTGAGAAAAATTTTTCGCTGCAAGAATTCCCTCGAATTTTGGAAGTACACCACAATAAAGACAATTGTTTTCATTTTCCAAACCATAATATAACTGCTTATCAGACCCATTTTATTTTTTTTAGAACAAAGAATGATACTGAAAAAATTAAATGCGTTATAATAAGTTTTATTTGATTAATTTTTAATCTAATTTTGACAGCCGATATCAGTTTTACCAATAAGAAATAATACTCATTTCAAAACGACTCACTCTGCTCATTACAGCTGAGGGACATTGACTACGAAATTGCATGCAATTAATTACCAGGCTGATATTTTATGCCACGGGCAGAGCTGTGGCTCGGCCAATATTACTTTCCTCAACATATTGCTTGTAAGCTCAGCGGCCACTGCAGTGTTTTCACCACAGCCAGTGTCAATTTGTCCAATATTATATTGCTCAAGATATTGCTGACAATATGAGCTGCTATTGCAGTTTTTCAGGTATAGCCTTTGTCGGTATAATAAATATTACGCAGCTATAGTGAGGTTAAAATCGCAAGTACCCACATTGCAGTTTTTCAAGCACAGCCTATGTCGGTATAATATATATTACACAGCTATAATGAGGTTAAAATCGCAAGTACCCACATTGCAGTTTTCAAGTACTGTATAGCCTATGTCGGTATGATAAATATTACACAGCTATAGTGAGGTTAAAATCGCAATTAAGTACCCACATTTCAAAGCGCTGTCTAAACACGTTGCGCCCTGGCCAGGTCACAGAAATTTTACTTCCCACAACATGGAACGTTTTGGAGTTTCCACTCTCGTGAGCGCTACGTCCGGCTTCGGTCTCGTATAGACTGGTATCAATCTTACATATTTTGTTGCTGGACTGCGTTCAATGGTCTCCTCATGCAGTCCAGTCCTGACTCGCAAGCTGTAAGCCCTTTTATTTTCTTTCAAGTCATTATTTTTGTTATTCATCAACTTGAATTCCGTAGGATGCCGTCTGAATCATATAGGGATATTTTACGCAATTTTTTTTTTTCGCAATACCAGCAATTAAATAATTTCTCGAGCTGGTCCGGTGTCAGTTGGGTGCAGAAATTAGAAGCCAATAAGGGATTAATAGTGGTGTAGTTCTCACGTATGCCGTGCCAAGGGAAAAAATACAGACCAGCGCAGGGTGTAGCTAGAGTGAGTATTGACATAAAATTTGGCATGCTCACTACAATCATTACTGCAGTTTCTTTTTGCCGGATGCATCGCTTCGCGTTGTTTTCTTCCGAGGAATGCAGCACTTAACGAGCCTGAGCAGCAGCACGGCCAAGCTGACCACGATGACCGTGGCAAAGAAGAATAGGGATGCCCAGACGTCTACGTTGTACACTTGATACCTGCGTAGAAAGCAGACATTGTAGTCAAATAAGAGGATTATATGATTAATTTCGCTTGTCCTTCTGTTCAGTGAGTACGGAAGTACGTCCGTGGGTCACACCAAGGAAGTTTAATAAGCGGAGGTAACAGCGGCTCAGGACATGGGAAGTTGAACGAAAAAAAAAAAACACTTTATTCAGATACTATATGAGTTGTAACTTCACTTATAATGCCAAATATTAGCATCAGCTTCACTATCTCCTTTTATTCGTTTGCTTTAAAACAAGGGTTCCCACCTTATTTACGCCTGGCACCCCTAAAAATCTTTTACAGCTGTATGATCGCTTCTACTTTTTTTTCTGACGTCTCTTTTCTTCTTTATTATATTTATTATTTCATGTCACCTATTTTTAGCCTCAAAGTTAACATGATGTGTAAGTTGATTCACAATAGACCTGTGTGTGAATTGTGAACCTATTGCTATCATAGGACGTTGTACAGAATGTAGGTCGTGAAGTAGAACAGTGCTATAATTCTGCTCCCTAATCTGTCAGGCTCATTGCGATATTTAGTCTAGTCTCCGCAACAAGTATTTTAATAGAATTATTTTATAAAAAAAAAAATAAAAAAAAAAAAGCTATGGGAAGAAATAATTGTTTTTTTTTTTTTTTTTTTTACGAACAGTAGGCTGTGAAGTAGAGTTGTACAGTCAATTCTTAACCTAGCTAGTAAGACTCCTTGCTTATTGTTTTACACTAGTGTACTGAACATGTATTGTAATAGAACTATTGTATGAATACCTTCCTACGGGGAGAAATACATGATTTCGAATTTGAACGTTCGGGCAAGGCTGAAACCTGGCGGGTTTGATGATTGGCTGCACAAATGGCTGGGAACCTGTGATTGGTGGAAAGGGAGCAGCCATCGAAAAACAAAAAGATTTCCTTGGCCGGTACTGTGAAATGTGGCTATGTTCCCTCCTGCTACTAAACCTCTTTGCGTCACACTTGCAATATTAGATAAGGGAAAATAAATTACCAGTGCGTCACACTTTTAATGTTAGAAAAATGACAATAACGTATCTGTGCGCCACAATTGCAATATTAGTTAAGAGAAAATAACGTATCTGTGTGCCACACTTCCAATACATATTAGATAAGACAAGATACATCTGCTCGTCACACTTGCAATATTAGATAACGGAAAATAACCTGTCAGTGCGTCACACTTTTAATGTTAGATAAGGGACAATAACGTATCTGTGCGTCACAATTGCAATATTAGTTAAGAGAAAATAACGTATCAGTGCGCCACACTTGCAATATTAGATAAGGAAAAATAACGTATCTGCCCTACGCGTTTAGGACCATCAGGTGTTCATCTACGTTCTTCCTCTTACGTGATAGATGAGCAGCCAGACTCGAAGCGCATTTGCCCTCTACGTGTGTACGATACGAAGACCCCCTCCCTCCGTACCAGCCGAGTTCGCAGGCCTCCGGGAAGCGAATTTTTTTTTCCTGAACCTTTCAGCAAGTACAGTCTCAAGGCAGCCAATGGCGTGGCAGGTCACAGGCCACAGTGGGAGGGGCGAAGGGTGATGCTCAGTGATGGTGTTGC
>LQNS02276883.1:23227998-23247457 GCA_001587735.2 Parhyale hawaiensis | reverse complement strand
AGTGGGTGAGAGCCACCCGCCCACAGGGGGCAAGAGGCTAGTGGAAGTTGAACTTCCATCCGGCGTCTAAACAAAGCACTTTCGCCTCAACTAACGTTTCGTTAGCTCAAGGCGAATTTTATGTCCTTATCTTCTCATGCTTGCAAATTATATTTTTAGCTCCCTTACTTAGAATCTTGCTGTTTTCTATTCACAAATTACGTGTAAATTCGCGGTCTTGTCAACAGTTTCTATTAATTTTTCTTTTTTTTTTTCAATATTTTCAAATGAATTACGTGAAAAAAGACAGAACGTGTAATCTGTATAAGTTTGAAACAGAAATATAATCTTCATATAATTCTTTACATTTTCATGTTCCTACCCATGGGCATTTTTTACTGGTCTTCTTTCTTTTCTAACTTGCTGTTTCCTCATGGGATGAATGCCCAATGTGTAGATTCTTACCTATTTTATGTGGCTTCCTGTTCCTTCTTTGCTACGTCCCTTAGTGGCTGTCGAGCCCTAAACTTTTATGTATACTTTTGTATTATTTACTTGGATTGCTTTTATTTTATTTGCGTGTTACGAGCTATATCATTTGTTGTAGTGCAGGTATAGGTGGACATATGTGTCGAGTATCGTTTTACTGTTGATAGGTACGTGGATATCTTGTAGGTTTGTTAGTATACGTATTTAAGGCACACGTTTAATCGATAAACTATATATTCTTATTGGAATAAATTATATTTTTAGCATACAATGCATTGTTAAATTAACTGTTGTAGTTTCCTACAGATCTTACATTCCTTTGCATAACCCACATTATTCTTAATATTCAGCTGGGTTAGGTTTCTTTTCAGTTTATACACGTGAATGCTTTGGATACATTCTGGAGGTTGCGGTATGTATCCTCAGTTACTACTAATATTACATTCATTGCCGTTTTTCCTTTATATATACTTATATTCACACTAGTATATTAAAAATATTGCAGATATTGCCGACTGTATTGTACGTTTCTAAAAGTATTACATCCATTTTAAATTGTAGAGTTATGAGCCGGGTAATACTACTTTTGTTTACAAACATTGAACAAAACATATAACTGACGTATATTGCTTGAATTCTACCACGTAAACACTTTTAAGTGTACGGTCCGGAGTTTACTTCTTGCATGTTGGAATGATTTTAGTGTGAATAAAACGAGCACTAAAATCATTCCAACATGCAAGAAGTAAACTCCGGACCGTACATTTAAAAGTGTTTACGTGGTAGAATTCAAGCAATATACGTCAGTTATACGTTTTGTTCAATGTTTGTAAACAAAAGTAGTATTACCCGGCTCATAACTCTACAATTTAAAAGGGTTGTTGTCGGTGACCGCCGGTGTTACCCAACCTGTGTCGCATTGGAGGCCGGTGTAGCACATGTGAAACGGAAGGCCAGGGGTGTGTTAATTGCAATCAGCATTTCTGGGTCACCGATGCTACACCGGTGACCTAGTCAGTCGTAACTTGGGTCGCAGTCTGAGCGCAAATGTCGATTGCGATTCAGGTTACGGTAATACAGGTCACCGAACACAAACGTCCATTGTATTACATCCAGTGCTGTATTTTCCTTCACATAACTTCTTATACATGCTAGTATTTTCGAAATGTTTCAGATATTACCATATGTATCCTACATTATTATGTGGTTTATAATAATAGTGTCGGGGCTGCAATTTTTTTTTTTTTTTTTTTTTTCAGATAAAGAACTCTGTATCGGTCTATTGATAATATGTGGCGTATAACTGTATACATTCTACATTACCCTGCTTTTTCCAGGTCAAGCTTTTTCCATTCATTGACCAATTCATAAGCTACATCTTGCTTGCCGGCCTACTCTTACTAAACAAGTCTTGCGCCTGATTATTCAAGAGAAGCTTTGATAACTATTTTTTTTAAACATAACGACTTCAAAAAAAGCTTTCTTTGTAACTCAAAGTATGTATAAAATATTAAATTTTTTAGTGTTATATTGAATTCCAGGTAATGTGTAGGAATTGTACGGGAAAATCAACACGATCGTGCCCCGTACGAGCCCAAAAGGTTAGAAACACAATTTCATCAGTACAGACTCTCGGTGGAAAAGAAAATAAGTTTAAATTATTTTTAGGACAGTTTGAAGTCATAATAATTCAGGGATAGACGCTCACCATCGACCTATGTAGACAGACTTCAGTTTGTTACTGATAAACACATTCATGAGTCTGTTGCTGATAAACACATTCATGATTTTGTTGCTGATAAATTCATGAGTTTGTTGCTGATAAACACATTCATGAGTTTGTTGCTGATGAACACATTCATGAGTTTGTTGCTGATAAACACATTCATGATTTTGTTGCTGATAAACACATTCATGATTTTGTTGCTGATAAACAAATTCATGAGTTTGTTGCTGATGAACAATTCATGAGTTTGTTGCTGATAAACACATTCCTTGCTCCACCGTTCGCTTCATCTTTGAGGTTTCTAAGCTCATGAAGTAACATTTTATTGAAATTTAATCAGCTTCTCGTTGGACCTTGTATTGAGTGAGCCGTGTAGTATAGTGTGGTATATTTTTATATGAATTTTTTTTTTAATTTAGTAAGTTTTGCAAGGGGAAAAAATGAAGTTCATTGACGGCAAATTGCCCAGAATATAATAGCAGTAGCTAATATTACACTTAGGATTACTGGTATTCCTTCACGACCGCGACATATTTATCCGGGTGATTTCCTTGTATCGGATTTATTTTGAGACCGCGCCTAACGTGTTCAGACCGACACTGCAGAAAAAGATCTTATTCTGTCGTGTTTGGAAAGCTGCCGGCCATAGTAAAACAGCAGTTCACCATAAATTTCCAACATTTGGCCTTTATTAAGAAATGGATCAAAAGTAGTGTATCGCAAAACATTATAAAAATGGAAGAAAGTTTCAGAAGTTGATTGTGCGATGTGCCGCAATCAAACCTTATACGATGAAATTAAACATCATTAACTTGTATGCTAAGGTTCTGTTTTCATTACGTACCCAATTGAGGTATACGTATTTGTGTGTATGTATTTTCCGCGAATCTGTTAGTTTTGAATCATACGAATAACTCAATGGGTATGTATATATGTAACTTATATATATAGCTACCTTTGGATTTTAGAACAAAATGAACGTGGGTTATCTGTCTTTTAACTTACCCTTTCTAGCATTCTATTTGTTACCCCATGAAAAAATATTTTCTCAAAAAATATTCAACAAAGAAAACAGGAAACTTTTAAGTAGAACTTATAATTTTACTCGTGATTTGGAGAAGGCGCACTTTGACGACGGCGTTAAGCTTGGGACGTAGAGTTCGCGGTCGTGGAGGAATACCTGTAGTGTATACAGCGGTACTTCTTACTTACAAGCTGTTACTGAACTCGACACTCAGTTTGTTCGTGTACCAAACTGACTGCTGACTTCAAGAAATGTTTGTGCCGATAAGTTACAGAATAGAAATGTTACTTGCAACTTGAGAGCCTCAGCCACAAATCAAATTACCGACCGAGTAATGGTTCGTAGCTTCCTCAAAAAATTAGTAACTGTACACTTTTAAGTCCAAGTGTCTACTGCATGTTTTTTTTTTTTTACGGTTGTACTTTGCTGTACTCCAAAGTTTGCTATTATATGTACCTACAATGCTATGTATATCAATCATTAATGTTGCTGATGTTGTCTTAGCAACTTATATATATACTATACTTCCGCATTATATACGTGTGCCGATTTTCCAAGTAGGTACTCTTTGTGTCTCAAAGCTACCTCCGGGCTACTGGGTCGCATTCCATTTGATGTAGCTATTTATTTTGTATCGACAGCTATTTGAGGTTTTTTAATTTCGTGCGATGTAATTTTATAGTATCTCTTTAATAGTAGTTTTCTATGGTAATCTTCCAACTTTGACAATACTCATTGTAGGTAGGTCTTAAAAAGACATCGTGAACAAGTTTCGAAGTACAGTGGTACTTCTTTCGAGAGGAATTGATTCACTTTAGGAAGTACTAGATACAGGGAAAGAAAAACGTATGTGAAAATTTGTGTTGATGGGCATTTACTCAGATTTGCATATTCGCGTTTTGCATCTCTGTTTTTTTTTACAATTTATGAAGCATAATAAATGGCTAATTTTTTACTCACGCTTTATTGCTCATCTTTTGTCCCAAATTACGCTTCGCTTTAGCTTATTTGCTCACACGCTTTCAGTTTGTGATCAACACTGCACAAGATAGGCTATTCGTAGTAGCTACCAGTATAATATGTGGCATATTTGACCTTCAGGTATAATATGCGGGTCAATATATTGAGTTAGACGTCTATTCTGGCTAAACCGGACGCATCTCGGAGGTAGGCCACGTACTATACCGGCACCTTATATACCATAGATCCAGAATTTATATGCTTTAGGCTATATATGATCATTGCTGTGGTAATGGCACTGGAATATTTGTCCGTCCCTCTCTCACGCCTGGAGATGAGCAGAATAAACACAGTCGTTTTATGCACGAGGAGTGATTGAAAAGTTCTGAGCCTCATTGGTAAGACTGGTTCTCAGCTATACTCAAGCCAGTGTAAGCAGTCCTTTAGGGGCGGGGCTAAAGTGAACGCTGCAGTGCCAAACCCTATCAACTAATGCACCTTGAGTTTTCGAATATAAATATAATTTTATCGATTGAGACAAGTATACCACGCGCTTAAGTGAGATTTGGCTAAGATGCTTTGCGTTGTTAGCCACGCCCATCGGACTCCTTACGCTGGTTTGACTATAGCACTTGGGAGTTGCCTATCCTCATCGCTAGCTGACGAGAGGACAGCCGTGATCGACCCTCGGTCATCATTTCACGGACGCGGTCAATAATTTCTGGTGTGGTCGCTGTCGACAGCCTCCCTGACCTTGGTCTATCTTTAGCGGTGTCTCTCCCCCATTTGAAATTGGTTGCCCAGCATAAAACAGTGGTGTATGAGGGGCCATCCTACCCTAAAGCCTCCTTCTTATCGTGATGGATTTGGAATGGAAACGAGCCTTTGTACTCAGTCTTCTCTTATTTCTAGAAATTTCATGAGATCCTTCTCGTCCACAACCTGCCAATATAAAACAGGAAGGCTTGGAACATATGAACGGTGTACGTCACCGTACTAATAGTATAAGATCCCGAGAGCAACTTCTTAGTTATTATCTAACTGTTGACTGTTAAAGGCTCAGTACTTTTAGTCACCCCGCAAAACGTTTTCTCGTGCACCAGGAGCCCTTCACGTAGAGCTTGACTTAACTCTTGGCTTTCCCTTGGGATCGATACGTGCTTCCAATGGAGCACTTTGCACTAGAGCAGGGGTTGTCAACATTTTTGAGGTATTAGTCCGCAGCGCCAAGCATCGATGTTATTACCACTTCTTTTAATTAACAGCTCCGCACTCGCGACACCTTTCTGGGATGCTTAGATCCCACCTTTCCCATGTTTCTTTTTTGCCCAATCTCATGTCATTTCCAGCATCCAGCCAGCTGATGAATTGTAATCTATATTATCCCACGCCACTTCTAGCAGAACGACTAGACTCCCGCGGCCAGGCTTCGTTGCCCACCACTTGAGACCTTCGTTTTTATACCTAGCAGATTTATGGCTCTGGCAGCGTCCAGGCTTCTGGTTCTCAAAACCAACTATTCAATGAGTGATGTACTCACGCCTGGTATTCTACATCTCCTGTATGAGGCTATATAAGATGCGCTCGTCACGGAAGACTCGTGGAATATATACGACGCAACTAGGTTGCATTTGTAGAATGAGAGTCGCTACAGCTCCTGGAACATCTACTACAAATCATGGTGCGATTCAACGTTTTGTTTCCCTAACTCCATCGTCGAGTCTGTGAATTCAACAAGTTCTAAGTTTCTGTATTTTTGACAATGCAATTGCATCAGACGCGACCTTAACTCTCTACCAAACATATTTCGAAGTTGTGGATGCTGTTTTTTTGCTCTGTTCTTGAGAGGTGGAAACGTGACTGTCTTGGCACTTTCAGCCGGACAGTTTTGTACCTTTTCGTAACAACAGCGCTATAGAAAAGCTAGACATGATCTTGTGCTCAGTACCTATAGGCTTAACCATCTTGCGCGACTGCTACGTCGACTTTTTACCCGTAGGACTACCCTAGGAGAAAATAGGCGCACTTGTAGCGAAGTAACCCACCCTGGGTAAAGTAAGGTGACACCTGCCACCCTGTAACAGCCTCAATACTTCCTGTTGTACATGTTCGTGTTGTGCTGCAGATGTAACGCTTAGCTGTGAGGTACGGACCACATATCCTAATGTTAATTGCTGGCTAGGGCTGCAGAGAGGCATTGAAGCACTTAATTCTTTAGGAAAAGTAGAGCATTTGTTTGGCTTTTATGAATGTTGGAAATGTAATGTTTTAGTTGATTCGAATACCCTAAAGTTCTGTTGTGTCTTCGTGCACCATCAATTGAAATTCTGTAGTCCTTTCTCATGCATATTTCCATGATCGCATTTACGTTACTACGTGTCCTTGTACTTACCGTATCTATCGAGTAGTCAAGCAACTTCGTGCGGTTTTCATAATGAGTGTCTAATGTAAGAACCATCTAGGTTCCCTCACATATCATTGAAAAAAAAATTTGGTTATTGCGCATTTCGCATTTTAGAAGCATCCTCTATGTTTCACTTGCTACTTTTGAATTATCCGCTTCTGTTTCCTTCATATTATGATGAGCATTGACTCATTAGTCGTTCAGACTTTTATTGTATCTTATTGTTTTACCTGCGAAATATGGAATGCAGTTTATGAAAAATAGTAATTCTCATCGCAGTAAGCTTTCCATGGACTTGGTCTCATTTTACATGGTGAAAATTATTTCAGAGCAGCTTTTACGCGCTGCTAAATTTTCTTTACCTGTATGTTGTACAATTTTACATAAGGTAGTCACTTCACCAGTAATTTTTTTTTTTTTTTTGCAAAATGCCCCGTAACGTAGGGCAAACGTAAGACGTAAAAATGAACGAAGGAAGTGAATGCGAAAGACGTCAATGCAACCGCAGTCAATGGTTTATTGGCACAAAAAAAAATAGTAAATTAAGCTGCACCTTTTGCACAGTTCATTCTTTTTACTTGACCATATCTAAATAATTTCTTCTGTGCAGGCAGAGGACAGAGGGCTTCCTTCCCTGTTACCTCGATCTCATCTCAGTTATAATGATATCCTTGCGTCTTGGTTGTACTACTCAGTGTATTTGCATAAATAAATGCTTGCTGGATCACCTAGTTCTGTGACCTAAGAACAGATCCAGCTTGTTATGCTTTGTTCTGTTCCCTCCTCTGTCTCGACTTGTTCCCACGCCCATTGATTCAGTGTGGGAACTCCTTTGTGCATGGGTTCCAC
This sequence comes from Parhyale hawaiensis, assembly GCA_001587735.2. NCBI lineage: Eukaryota > Metazoa > Arthropoda > Malacostraca > Amphipoda > Hyalidae > Parhyale > Parhyale hawaiensis. The sequence continues at coordinate 23,240,026 of LQNS02276883.1, read as the reverse complement.
GTTGCTATTGATCGTCTTAGGTTCGGAAATAGCTGGACTATACCAATATTATTCCACGTTTAAGGGTCCAATTTGTTGTCAAAGAAGGCTTAACCCTTTTTCTACGAAAACTCCGCTCTTGCTGTAAGGTTCTAAAGAAGCTCATAGAAGACACTATCACTGTAGCCACTTGAGCTCACCTACAGTTTAGTTCAGTCGTAAATAAGATACTATCACTGACTTCAGGCGGGTTGTTAAATGTGTTGTCCAAATTTCCAAAGAAGGAAACAACGCACTGATTTTAATAATCAAAATTTTAATGCGGCATCCGAAGATTCCGCCAGTACTGAAAGGGTTAAACTAATGACCGTGATAGCAATCGCACTGTCTTCGGACAGTTTCTTCTTGCCTTATATACGCAGCTTTGATATTCCGTAACTGACTCACACTATCTTTGAGCGATTCACCTCTCCCCTTTGTACGCAGCGTTGATATATAGGCTATATATATAATTTATATATATATATATATATAGTGCTGGTAGTGTCAGTACGGAGACACCTTAAGAAATTCCTTTAATTTTACGGGTACATCAAACTTTAAAGGCGACACGTTCATGTACCCCTTATGTAAAACGGGACTGAAATCCTCTTCCGTAGACTGAAATCAAGGGAAAAATAACTCTACGGGACCGTGCCGCCGTCTTCTCGATAGTAAAAAATTTGTGTGCTGCCACCATCGTCTTGGACCAACCACCGCTAGTACCAGCCCCCTTCCAATGGGCTTTTACCTCCGAGAACATAGGTTAGGTCCCTCCAGGACTGGTTCGCGTAGTGTTCTAAGTGTTTAGACCGGTATATATCATAGGATATTAGGTGAACCAGTCCTGAAGGGACCTAACCTCTGTTCTCGGAGGTAAAAGCTCATTGTTGGTTAGCTTTATGTACCCGTAACTAGTGTTTTTTTGCCATATGTCGCCCTCTAGACACTACCATCACTTTATATATATATTCCATTACTGAATCGCTCCTTCAAATCCGCAACTTGATATTCCATAACTAATTCTTACTGTCCTTGAGCAAATTAACTTTCCCCTTTGTGTTCGGCTTTGCCATTGTTTCGCTGTATCCTATTTGTGTTCGTTGTTTATTTGTTGATGCGAAAACCTTTTATTGTGTAGCGTTCAATGCTTGTGAGATAGACTATAAAATAGAGACAGCTTTGTTGTATTTTGTTACTGGACAAATACTCATTCTTATTGAAATATATTCTATGTGGAAAAGCGCGTTTTACGTCCTTTCTTACCTGTCGGACGTTTATCGCAACTGCAAACGGATTCACACGACATTCATATGAAAGTACTCAGTTGACTCAAGTGTCCGAGTGCGTTGTTGTGTTCGCGTAACCAAAGAAAACTGCACAATTTTCTACTCTCCGGAGCACTCCAAATTTGGAGAGATGTCCGAATATACAAGCGTTATTATGCTGAGTGTACACTACCCCAAACGTTGCCCTATCTCTCAACTTTCCACTGCCACGGTCGCGTCGCAGTGAGTACAGCTTACGGCTTTTGAAGGTAACCCTAAAACTATGCGGCTACAACTTTTTACAAACTCTGAAACTGTTGTTCGGCCTGTACGAGGCGTTACAGCTAATTAGAGATAGCGATGAGAACAACTTTACAATATTCTCCGACTCACTGAGCGTGGTGCAGCCCATTCGAGCATACGAGAGCATCCACCCCGTCGTCAACCGAATAATAACTGTGTTACAACAAGTACAACAGACTGGGAAGGCAATGTGTATCTGTTGGGTGCCTGGCCATGTCGACGTCGCGGGCAATGAGCTCGTCGATGAGAAGTCGAGGCAGCTGGCCCTGTCGGAGTTGCCCGCGGCAAACCGTGCAGTCTCCTGCCGAGACTATTACCCACTAATTAAGCAAAACCTTCGCGAGCTATGGCTGGCCCAGAGAAATAATAAAATTACGAAAAAATTGAAGAAACCGCCGACAGTGGCACTCGTCAAATAGCGACGACCGCCGAATGGACGTCGTACTGGGCCGCCTACGTATTGGGCACACGAGACTTACTCATGACTATCTGCGGACGAGGCACCCGCAACCCTATTGCGACGACTGCCTCGTACCTCTCACCGTCTTGCATCTAATGGCCGAGTGTCCCACCTTCTCCAACGAGCGGAGGGACTGTTATCCGGACTTGTATGAACTGGATGCTGACTCCATCCTCCGAGGAATGCTGTCTGAGGAAACTCGCGGCCAATTTAGCTGAAATGCCCTTGAGACTTTTCTTATCAGATGTGACCTCTATAACTAACTGATGAATCCATCACAATAAATACTACCGACAACTACGACTCTGGCCTTTTCTTTCCGAAGTATATGTACTGTATGAAAAAAATAATAATTGACTCCTTAATATTTATTAAATTTCGCGCCCTAGGGACGCACGAGCCTTTGGTTAAACACAAAAATAGTTCGGCGCGATATAGGCAGTGTGCCACTGAAGCGCTAGTTGCGTCCACAACTTTTAACAAACTCCTAAATAGGAAGAATTCCGAAAGCTTGACGTAGCGTACAAACTGCAAGAAACCACTTGTATCTTAGATATTCATCTCAGTTGCAAAGGCCCGTGCAAGCCGAAGCATCGTTCGCGGCAACGCAGTCGGATGAGGAATGGTGTCGTGGTGCAACTTTTGTGTTAATGTGCACCGGCCTTTACTTAGCCAACTGTGTTGACGAGTCACATTTAGTAAATCTATTGGTAGACGTGCAGTTGTGTTTACAAGGATATGACTATTCGTTCGGAGGCTTCATTAAAGGGACACATACAGCAAACTATATTTACTCGCGAAAGAGTTAAGTTCCTGCTGCAATTTGTTTTCTGGAGGTAACACTAGACTATTTGAAGCTTGACGGAACAGACTTTAAATCTGAGATTTTTTTCCCAAGCCCCCAAATGCTAGAACATTTTACGTTTTAAATTTGGAGGTAACTGGCACAAATAAAAGTGAATATTCATTTCGTATGCCATGATTTTTTTTTTTTTTTGTATTATATGCTGCCGATCTAGACAAGAAAATTTAAAAAAAATCTTTAGGATTACACAATTATCCAATATGAAATTTTTCTGCTACGAGCATGAAAAACTGCAGCCTTTCTGGCAATTTGTAAGCACGTCTACGGGGGGTGAATAAAAAGTACTGAGCCTAACACAGATGTGCGTGTCTGTACGTGATCAGCTAATAAAAAATTGGACCGTTATCCGCTGCTATTTTTTGGCATAAGTGCTAAACCTGCGGGTTGTATTTTTTAGTCAATCCTCTTATAAACGTTGGCTAGGATGGATCTAGCCCAATCCAACCCTTCTCTTTTTGTGTGTGTGTGTGTGTGTGTGTGTGTGTGTGTGGACACACAAACACCTCAAGCTGCTGGAGGATTTGAGGCAGTTAGTAAGTACCACAGTTCATTATTCCGCGTTTGTAGACATTTTTCCCACGCATCACAACTCTGACGCTTAAACAATATCAGTAACACTTGAGAGTGCCCTAGATAGCTGCCAACTGTTTTTTTTTTTTTTTAATTATTATTTTTTTTTAGGGGGAGGGACAAATGACGCACCCTGAGCCTATGGGGTTATGACCCCGTGCCAGTATCTGCCCTCTGAGTCCTATCCGCCTCTGAGCATTAGCGAATAACCATGAGATATTGAACAAAAATGCATTCTGAAGCAATAAATTTTTTCTTCGTGCACGACAATCGTTTCATTTAGTAGTCTCTACAAAACGCCTTATCTCTCTACTGAATTCAAGGAGATCTTCAACTGATAACGCTCGAGGGTTTCCGCTGCCTGAAGCGGAAAATTCCACATACCTGCACTTTCTGTTCCAAAGTTTCCTTATATGAGAAGAACAACGCAATTACCGTACACTAAATATTTAGCTAATCAACTTACGATACCAGTTTCTACCTTCTATTTCAAGGTTCCTCGAACTAGAATGATTGAACTATTTACACTACAATTGTCATTTACCGTGTCGTACCAATTTCAGTTGAATTGTTATTATTATCAGTTCAAACATTGCAGCATATATATATAGCAGCAGCAAACCACAACACCCAGGGTTAAATAACGTAGTTCTGCCAGGGTTTTACCTTGTATTTGGATGCGGCAATGCTTACATTAAAATCATTAGATTATTGAGTAGTTTAAGCCTCCGTCTCCACAACTAAGATGATCTAACAGAGGAGGAAATGAGGGATGTATAGCATGTCAATAGAAAGGGGGAACCCAGGCACGAAGGTGTTCCTGCACAGGATCAACCTGCATGGGAAAAACAAGTCGGGAAAGGAAGAGGAAGAAAGTAATATCAGTAAGAGCACGAAATCGAAAGGGAGCAAAGTGGGCACAAAAGACAGACGTCCTGAAGGTCCAGCTTATGACTAAGGTAACCTACACAAACCGCCTGGGGTCGCTGCGCCCCATAACATAGGATGGGCGAGCTTGCACTACCTAACCCTTGTAACCCATGGCCTACGGCCCATCCTATGCCCCCTGAGGGAAAGCAGGCAATGCACTGATTTCGGGACTTCTTCAGTAGACTTCTGCATTTGATCACAACGACCTTCTTTTTCATTGTATATAGGATTTTCAAGAAAAGAAACTGACCCAGTCCATCATGTTATAATTCTGCTTGTTTTTCCCTACGTTCCTTCCTTAGTTCCTGTGTTAGTACGACCGTTACGCTTTCACAATTAGATAGGAAAAAAATTACGATACCTTGTACCATTTCGGAAGGGTAGAGCAGGAGTCAAATTATCACTTCTTTAAGCTCCAACTGCTTGCAGGTCATTCCGAACAGCTATAGTCTTAACGGCTTGTAATTTTTGCGCTTCCTATTTTCGCGCGTCGTATGTACGCGGATGAAATGGTTCTCAGATGTTGACAAACGGAGCTTTTGCTCTCTGGAACTTTCGCTATCTCCTGCGTTTTGTAGCTCTTCTCATTCCAGCTTCCCAGTCGATGCTCGAGTTCCTTGAAATTTCACTGGGCTGCAGGTGTATTTAGAACGCAGGTTTCCAGTCTACGAACTGCTTAATAGTGGAATAGTTTTGAAAGTCTTCTGGGTTCTTTATTTATATTTAACCTGAAGCTTTCGGACCATTAAAAAAACGTTGCCCGTCTTCAGGAGAACAAAATTAAAAAAAATAGCTACAGAGCTCAGAAATTAAGTACGCAAGAGTCGTATCCTGGCAACCGACCAGGAAAACCTTAAATTATCTATCAGATTTTTGTCGCTCAATGTACTTCTTTCTTCATCAGCTGCTTAATATATCTGACTAGTGGCCCGTGCCGTCATTATAAATGACGGCAAAAAATTAACACTTCACCAAAACCCCCGCCGTCTTTTGGGCTTCCTCATTTTTCCCCTATCTAATACTGAAGAAAAAGATTGCAAGGTACCCAACTTTTTTTGTTTTCGCCGAAGAAAAAGATTGCAAGGTAACCCCACTTTTTTTTACATTTTGAAATCTGAATTTTCTCCTATCTTATTCCCATATAGCGTGACAGGAAAGATATAATATAGAAATAAATAAATAAATAAAAACACGACGTGAATTATTATATAGTGCTGATTTGGAGAATGCATCAGATCTCCTCCTGCTATTTGCTGTTAGATGGTAAGCTCATCTTCCATTGTTCAGCCATGAATTGCCGGTAGTTAAAGGTTGATTGTTCTTTTTCTTGTATCAAAAACCTAGGAGACTTTCAAAATTTCTTCAATATGAATATGACTGGGTGTCATCATACGGTAAATTCTAAGATATACGTGAACTTGATACAATACGAAACCGTGCAGGTATAGCCGTAAGTTTCACTGCAGAAATTCTTGTAAATTTCTGCTTATTTTCATTCGTTTATGAGTTTCTCCACTTGAAAAGAATCCGGCAAATGAGCCACCTCTGTCAAAGAAAGGCAAACGGAAAAGAGATATCAAACAGCAATCTGGAAAGTTTTACCTTAGCCGTTAGTTAGGCCTTCGGGACTTCTGTCTTCTGTGTCCACTTGGCTTCTTTCCGACTTCATACTCCCCCTTCTGATATTACTTCCGTCTATTCTTCCTCTTCTTTCCCAACTAACTGTTCCCATGGGCGTTGATCCTGTGTGGCAACACCGTGCATGGGTTCCCCGTGACTATCGACATACTATATGTTCCTTCCTTTTCCTCTCTTAGAAAAGCTTAGTACTTATTTAGGAGGATTAAATTAACTTATACTACTACTACTTCTCTGGAATGTTTAACACAAAAAAACGCTTTTTGATAAATCGATCAGTTCTGAAAGCATTCACAGTAAGTAAAAAAAAATAATAAGAAAATTCAAGCGATCCCGTAGTTATATGTGGGATAAAAAATCATAAAGACCGAAGTGAAAACTGTTGAGAAAATTGATTCAAACGCGAAATTGAGAAATACAGTATAGAGCGTGAGTTGAAAAGACTGAAGAGCAATACGAACTGAATGTACTGCAGAATGGAGAGGCAAAACAAAACATACACACACAGGAGGAAAGAAAACCCCAGGAACAAAATACTGAATCCCATACGTGTGGTCACATGAGATGGCTGTATTATGATCACAATGGAATAAGTACCATTAGATACAAACAGCATTGCTTAATAATATATTGCACATTCTTTCCATTTTCTGGAAGACTGTCACGATGGAATTGTGAATGGCTAGCAGCTGAGACACTTGCAATATCAACTGGTACAATAACATAGCGAACTTATAACTAAGCTTGCATGGCCATATATCATACAGGCGATGTAAGCACAGTTTCATAATTCTATTGAGTATTGTCCGAAGTATTGAAGTAAAGGACGAATACAAGGTCGTCAAGCTAGGAAACTGAATTTTGGCATTTTCTCCGAGAAAAAAAAAAATAAAATGCCATATATTTTTGCTACAAGTTTAACTTTCGAGCTTCAATGTATTCTTTTCTGCGTTAATTTGCTCCCATCTGCATACTGTAGTAGATTTGTGATGGGTTAGGTCCCAGTAGATTTGATGGCGTGAAGTAGGCTAAATTTAACTCGTTTGGTTAAACAAGGCGTATTGGCTTAAACAAAGCAAGGTCTCGGTGCAGAGACGATAATAACAAAGAAAAAAAGCATGTATTTTCCAAGTAGGAGATTTTTATACAAATATGCTATCACAATACTTAGTCAGTATACCTACTGCCTATAGTGTAAAACATTATCGCAATGAGCTTTAGAAATTAGGGAGCATAATTATAGCACTATTCTAGTTTGATCAGATCATTTAGTTTCATATCGTTACTAACGTGATACTTGCTTTAGGTAAGACGAAGAGTGGGAGCTTAGCTAGATTGAAAGCGTAAAGTTTGGCCAGGCGGGTTGGGTTAAACGAATTGTAGTATATTAAAAAAGGTGTGTTTATATACGCCTGCTGAGCTGTGTTTGAATGAACTAGCCGCGGGCGTCGTAGCTCAGACGCTTCAACAGTGAATTTCTTATTTTATTATAACATCAGTAGGAATAGTTTATCTCTGCATTCCCGCCGGAAGATCTCAATTTGGCTCAACGCGCTACTACTGGCGGGATAAGGCGCAAAGAATAGAAAAAGACACTGGAGTGAACGGCCCCATTCGAGGCCTTCCACACGAGAGAGAGAAGAGAAGTACCACGGACTAGGTCTGCTATCTCGATCGACAGCCGACGTCGAGGAACGGAAAGGGAAAAATTGAGAACCTACCTAATTTTACAAAACTAACGTCGTCAGTAGGAACTGCGGCAAGCTGCAACACCTCCTGCGAAAAAGGCATTGGGACCCAAATGTATTAGGTGGGACAGGGAAAGGGCAAGCCAGAATCTACCCCTGCGGAACACTGGTGTTATATCAGGCTAGGTGCATTCCGGTAGACAAACTTCGTTTGCGCAGACTATGTAGTAGTAGAGGTGCATAAGTTGCAGTATGCTGATATAGACAAATAGGTCATAGACAAATAGGTCATTTTAAATAGACGAGATGCAGGAGGGTAGGCATTGTTGGCCAGAGTAGATAAGACACGTTGGGGGGGATAAGAAGTATCAAGATTGGTTGGTCACACAAGGTATGTTTTGCCAAGAGGATGTGTAACAGTTTAGTTATAAAATATGTAACCCAGGAACTTCCGCGGGTCCATTTAAGCGTTAGGTTATATTTGGAGCGTTATATTAGGTCAAGCGTTAAGCTAGATGAAGATCATAAGGTTAGACTGAGTGGTGGGTTAGCTTAGTCTAGAAACATTAGAGCAGTGCGTTAGACTAGATTGTGAGCGTTAAGTTGAATAAGAAGGGTTAGATTAGATGAGGAGTCTTAAGTTACAGGAGGAACCTTTGGACATATTAGAATTGCTAGGTGCGGTCAGTTGAAGTGATTTAAGGCAGATGACAATTGTTGAAATAGACGGTCAGGTACATTTTGAGTATTAGACTTCGTTAGATAGAATGCACAAGTACCGTAAGACGAAAAGCATCAAGTTAGAAAACTGGGCTAGGATTAGCACGAGAAGCGTTAGATCAGATGAAGATCATATGGTTAGATGAGGTGAATAATGCTATACGAGGAGTGTTGGGCTAGAAGAGCAACGTAGAGTACATGAGAAGCGATAGGTCAGAAAAAAAAGGGTGCGGTAGGTTGAATAAGGAGCGTTAGGTAGGATACAGCAGCGTTAAATAGAAAGCGTTAACTTTGTTAGGCTCGATCACAAGCGCTAAATGAGTTTATTATCGTTATGTTAGATGTAACGTGGTCAATAAGATTAGAAGCATTAGTCAAATGAAGATCGTTTCGTTATTTATTAATTTATCTATTTATTTATTGATCATATATTTCTCCACGGGAGGGAGGTGTTCTTAGATTATTCTATTACAGCATACATTAAAAATTTTGTGTACATTCATTTCCTAATAACATTACAACTATGAATTTACAACCTAATCAACAAGGCTCAGTACAATCACTGACCAAACTAGTTTGCTGAACTTACACCACAATAGTACCAGCTAACGATTATCCTCACACGAGGAGCAATGTCAGATAAGGAGCGTGATATTTTTCGGTTTACTTGGCGTTATTTTAGTCGATACGAGTAAGGGTAGACGGACTACGATACGTCAGACGTAGTTCGCTATGAAATACGTGGCGTGTTTTAGTTTAGACGGAGGGGGTTATGTTTGCAGATCTGGATGAGGACAAACTAAGAAAGGTAGTAATAGCGTAGCTTAGAAATGGTTCATAATAGAAGACAAAGCTATTCATTAACCGTAGAATTTCCACGGGTCCCGGTAGTATATACTAATCGCTGTTAAATATATATCAGTAAGTTTGAGAATCAGAATATTTATGGGCTCCACAACCGCAAGGGCTGTACCAAGTGCCTTTCTGCAAATCATTATGTATTTAGCCGCAGCTCCTGCTGAGGAGGTTAGTTTGTGAGCTAAGGTAGGTCCTCCCTACACAGTTCCCTTGCTGTTCCCCGAATGGGGGTAAGCGCTGCGACTCATCCCGGCCACGGGTCTCCGACCTGCTCCTTATGTGGAGCCACGGAAAGGATCCCCCGCACAAGTGTTTATTTCTTGTGCCTTTTTCATCTTCGTCTCTTAGAATTACTTAGTGCGTGTGCTTTCCTATCAGTATTTGCGCACTGGCTACTTGAGACAAAAAAAAAATAACTCTCCTGAGTGCACATATACTTGTACTTTGAAACATTCGGGCAGAAAAGCCGAGATATAAATCAATGAGACCTGAAGGACGTTGCGCATTCCGTAACGATCTCGTTTCTTTGCATTTTCATTTATATTTCGCTTCGGCTAAAAGGCACATTCGTATCCCATAATCTTATAGCCTGATTTTGATAGAAACAACCTATTTTCAAAATAATTTTACCCTGATAAATCGGTAAATGTGAAAGAAGTGTGCAGCAATCGCTTCGTGGTGAAATCAAAAATGGCGCCGCTGTTCTTAGTACAAAATTTTCAGCTTAACTAGTTTTCTTCTGTTAAATGAGAGTACAGTCATTCTGATCGTTAAAGTGACAGTAAAAAAACATTTTTTCAACTTTTCATGATTTAAAAACGCTGTAGAGGATTAATGCTGTATATTTTGATTCTGCTTACTAGACTTGATTTGCTCCACGTGTTCAAAAATGCAACGTGCTTCATCTTTCCGTCTTCCGCACTTGCTGCAGCTGCTTCCATCAAATCAATGCGCCGCGTCCATTAGTTTGACTGAACGCGTTACGATGGGGGACGGATGAACACAGCCGCCTAAGGTGCGCTGGCTTCGGCCCGTTGATTCAAGTTCCAGACGTTGACCTCTTCAATCGATTACCTGCGAGACGATCAAGAATTGAAACATACTCCGTAAAATGCAAATTTACTCATCTCAATATAATCGGGTGGCTTTCAACACCTGCAGCACTTTTTAAAGTGGCGAAGCCAAAATTCCAATCTGCATTTCCGATCAAGTCCAGTGAGCTTGGCTTAGATCGACTATGATTGCCCAATCATCTGTGCCCTTCGCATGCTCAGCGCGGTTGAGACGCAAAAGGTTCACGCAGATTCTATACTCACTCGTGTATCATGCCTCACCGTCGCCTATAGTAGACGCAGCTGAAAGCTTGTCTTCTCGATCTCGTGCAACACTCGAGTTGAGGCACAAAGAGTGGCGCATGCGTGACTCACACACGTTCCATGCGTCACTGTCGCCTAGTGTGGACCCAGCTTCACGTCTTCGCGAGTAACTGAAACTGGTGGTTGTGCTTGTCTTCCTTAACTTCAAATTGGTGTTCAGTCCCCAGACAGCTTTTTTTTTCTCGTCCATTTTTCTCCATTCCTCATTCATCCTTCTATTTATGATCTGTGTTGTTCTTCCTCCCTTTTATTGTGTTGGTTTCTCTCATGTACGGTTTTGCTCTGTCCGCACATGTTGACGAGTTACATATGTCTTTTCCATCTTCTCTGTCTTTGTCGCAGAGCAAATTGAGGACAAAATCTCTCAGTGGTGGCGTGTGTTTTAAAGTGGGGGAGCTGGGCAGTTCTGTGCCAGGATTTTGTATATTTATGACTTACCGGTTGTGGATATGCTTTGCAATGGAGCATCTTTAATATGGCACATGAAGGAACATGAGAATTCAAAAATCTTCTAAGCCACTTAGTTACCTATGGAATGATTTCTCTCTAATTTGATGATGACCTACTCGACGTAACCACCTTTAGCCTTAACTTCTGCTCGAAGACGGTTCAAAAATGTAGTAGCTGAGGCTTGCAGCGGGGAGTGGTTATTTTCACCGATAACAAAAAAATAAATAACCACAGTGCGTTATTTGACGACAATAATAGCTTTGATGGATGCTTGTAGAAGCCCAACAGCACTTTGAGAACTGCATGTGGACTTTCAACATAATGTAGCTTGTCACATATCGCGAAGGACCCTAGGACTGTGTAGCAGCAATTTGCCCTCCTTATTAATGAAGATTTTTGTGGCCCTCATCTTCGCCCGACCTCAACCCAATGGACTACTATTTTCTATGGTCCATCCTTGATGCAAAGGCTTGTGCAAGAAGTTACAAATAACTGGATGGTCTGAAGCAAGGTCGTTTTCGCGTATGGGCTGAAATCGACTGGATACTGTGCGTACTTCTATTACTCATTTTTTCCGAACGTCTTCGGGCACCAGTTAAGGCTAAAGGTGGTCACAAGGAATAAGACAACGACAAATTGCAGAGAAATCATTCTAAAATTAAATGGCGTAAAAGATTTTTGAATTGTCATTTTTCTTAGTGTGACAAATTAAAATATTCCCCGTTACAAAACATATTCCCCACCCGGAAGAGCGTGACAGTCAAAAGCTGCATTGCTAGGCGACAAGTGCGTTACAAAGCCTGGAAGCGAAATCCAACAGAGGAAAACAGGTCCAGTCACATAAGGGCCTGTCGGGATGTAAAGAAAACAGTCAGAAACACAAA
>LQNS02276883.1:23203133-23226119 GCA_001587735.2 Parhyale hawaiensis | reverse complement strand
CTACATTCTACTAACATAATGGCAATAGCTCATAGAGGATCGGGGTGTAAGTCCCGGTGTCTTTTTGGGAATGGGCCTTTTGGTTCGTCTACTGCCGCCTATCTAATCTAATCTAATCTACTAGCACCGCAATACTGTGAGGCCGGGGACCCACAGAGAGCCACAATTGCGACGCAATGCAATGTCTACAGAAGTCATGTTGCAGCAGACTGCTATCGGATAGCTCAGGAAATAAGTGTTCTCGGTAATCAAAAATAATACTAAGAAAGACTTCTATTTATACAAAAATCTTCAATTCTCTATGAAATAAGGCCGACGCCATGTGAATGGGTCAACTTCTGGATAAATATAAGATTACGTGTGTGCATGCTCATTATTTTCTTTGGCTGGAAATGAATGCATACGCCTAGGAAGCAAGATTGAAGTCTCAAAACGACACGTTCGTGTTTTTAACCACACGACTTGAATGTTATGAATCAGAAGCTATATCCAGTCCGAGCAGAAACACTGCATTTGGGGACGGTGCGTTACTCGTCTTCAACGCACTGCCCAAATTGGTTCGAACGCTATCATTATCCTGACATTAATCTCAAAGTTTTATCCCAGTTATGTCTTTGAAACCGTGAGGACTTCCACTTCAACCTGATGTTCCCACCGTAGCCAGTTGAGGCAAGGCCACCTAGAAAAAGTTGTTTAGGTGGCGTTGGTTGAGGACGGTACAAGTGGTACGGTTCTTTTAAGAATTAATATTAAAATCTACTGTCATCGATGACATACGTTGTGACCATAGGTAGCAGTCTCACATTTGCTTCCAAATTATTCGCTTAGGCTGTGTTTCCCAAATGCTCCTGTCCACAAAATTATGCTGAAGAGGGGCTAACTTCTCTACCGTGATCAATATCGCCTTTAAGCACTCTTAGATTTCATCTTGAATACATTACACTGACCGCGTGGATGCATCAGGGCCACCTGGCGGTGATGCCCAAAAGTTTGGTTGGAGCACAAAAGAGTCGATGCAAGAGAAGCGATGGTGGGCTACTCTTATGCAAAATCGTTGCTACACCGAACACTTTACTAAGCGTCGGGTAGTGCATTCTTTTCTTTGGCTAACTAGGCATACTATGATCACAGAATAAATAAGATTCATCTATTTTAACAGCATCTGTTGGACAGAATATTTTATAAAGACCTAGTACTCATGGAGGGCAGAGACTCGTAAGGGGTCACTCGTGATTTTTAGCACTTCGAAAACGGAATAAACTAGACAGTACAGACATGTCTTGCCAACGACACAGTCACTGTGACTCAAATCATTAGTCAACGACTGAGGCTGAAGCATCGCCCTTTGCAATAATCAATACTTTAGGGCTCGTTCGGTCGGGCCGTCCCAGTCGATCGAACCAAAATCTACTCGACTTGACTTCTCTGGAACTACAGCAACGAACTTGGACTTCGTCACTCCGAATCATGTTACAGATAGTCCGAGCAGCCCTATTATGTTGACCCAACTGAAATCTCCATATCGGGAAGTCAGCGTGAGTTCTTGAATCTCCCACAGGCAATCATTGAGCGTCTGAACTTGAAACTTGAATTAACGGGTGGAAGCCAGGGCACCTGTCTGGAGTTGCGGACAAGTTGGGCCTCGGCGGCTGAATGTCGCTGCTCTATCGAACGTGTCTCCCGGTATTGCAAATGTCGCCTTTGCACCAGTGACTTTCAACTGTAGCGCTTTATTCACAGTCCATTAATGTTATTTCTCGTAATGTCTGTGATGAATTTCATTGATAGTCCGCCAATGCATGGCTCTGTCGCAATGACCCTGAGCGCTGTTCGATTATTGAGGGGTCTGACTTCTCTGAATAACATGTGCGACGCTTCTTTATCTGCCGACCCCCCAATGTTGTACTCTACCGTCTCTTCGCATATCGCGATAAAGAGCCTACACAGCGCCTCAGATAAAAAGTGGTTCTGATTACGCAGTGCAGTGATAAGCCGCAGACTTTGTTTTACAGTCTGCTGCATTATCGGGCTGATCCACCGAATACTCACATGTGGGATCTACTTTCTACTCGCATTTCGGATATCTATGTAATCGCGTATTGGGTCCACTGGACACTCGTATGTTGAATTCACGGTTTCATCGCATGTTTTATTCACTTAGTGCATACTTGTATATTGGATGTACTGGTAACTTGTACATGGAATCTTTTGGGTAGGTACTCGTGCATCACATCTACTGCGTACTTTTACTGGGTTCTCGCACATGGGTCTACTGATTACTCGTACATGGGATCCTATTGCACTGCCTCTTCACTCCCATTTCACTGCCTCACAACCCATTTCACAGCCTCTTCACAATTTAACCTGTCACTATCACCTTAGATCGAGCGACATATTCACAAGGATAATATTGTGTAATGCATCTAAGACGAAATCCACAAACGATTCAAGATGATTCTCTTTCTCATAGGAAGGCAAAAAAGACAACATATGACGAGTGGCGCACTCGAGGAACACATCGAGTGGACGAATAGAGTTAAACGTGGAGGTGAGTATGTAACCCACAGCGTCGACAGATGGCGTCAGTGACTGTTCGAAGGTTAAAACACCTTGCTATTTTAAGGAGTACATATTATGCAGGCTGGACCATTGGTCATAGGTTACGCTACTTTTGTTCGCCCGTCTTATGTAATGGAGAGGCGCACCAGAAAGGGACCATATGCCTGTATTCCTGGAAGTTCTTCGGTCTGCACCGCCCGGGTTACGCTGATGCGCCATCCAGGCCCCCTCTCCCAACACCCCTACATCGCCTGCACCCACTAATCAAACGAAAGCTGCTCGAGCTATGGCAATCCCAGTAGCTGACGCAGAGAAATAATAAATTACGAACAATCAAAGAAACGGTCCGACATTGGCGCTCGTCAAACAGCGACGACCGCCAAATGGACGTCGTACTGTGCCGACTGCAAATTGGGCACACGAGACTTACTCACGACTATCTGCAGATGAGGCGTCCGTAACCCTATTGCGACGACTGCATCGTACCTCTCACTGTCTTGCATTTAATGGCCGAGTGTCCCACTTTCTCCGATGAGCGGAGGGACTGCTATCCGGACCTGCATGGTCGAGATTCCGACTCCATCCTCCAAGTAATGCTTTCTGAGGGACCCCGCTGCCAATTTAATAGAAATGCCCACAAAACTCTTCCTACAAGATGTGACCTCTATCACAAACTGTGATGAATCCGTTACGATAACTGCTATCGTAACTATGGCTCTACCCTTTTCTTTGTGAATTACGTATGCTATATGCAAAATTAAACATGATAATAAAGCTCTCCCTACAACTACTTTATAATACAAAATAACACAAATTCTGCGCCTTAGCGGCGCATGAGCCTGTGGTTTATCACAGGAATAGTTCGGCGCGATATAGGCAGTGTGCCACTTAAGCGCTGGTAAAATTTCTACTACTAGCCTGCACCCTCTGGTGGCGAAGCTGGTCCAATAGGCTGTGAACTCTCCGCAACGAGGGCTGATCCGGAACTCCCTACAGGAACGAGTCCAACTTCTTCAACTATGGGTTACCGTGGCCTCAGTTCGGCTATGAGGGCGCTCCTTCTGTTCTTTGTGGCCCTGCTGTTTATCTTTCTATCGCGCTCGGCAGGAAGGCGAAAGTGAAAACGTCTAAAAGCAGTAGCAGGCACTATAAATATCTAGGCAATAAATAGCACTGAGCATTTCTGCAAAGCCTGTTCGGGCTCTGTCACCTTACTTCTCTTTTTCCGTCCTCTAGCTACCTCTTCGAACCCATAATACCCATTTGGGGAAAGCAATAATATATCCCATTCATCCGAGAATGGAAATCTCTAGCAATCATCCGACATTATCACATTTCGTCCCACAGACAACGGATAATTGCGTATACATATATATGATATTCCGGTAGGGTAATTTGGACTCAGTTGAGTTAATTAATTTCTCTGTACCAGCCTGTGCTGTCTCGCTATCATACCCTTTTATCTCGCACCTATAGAATAGGACAGAAAAAACCTTGTAGGAAAGTAACACAACTTGGCTTTAAGAGGATTTAATCGTCTTGTTGTTCTAACGAGGCTAGATAGAACCGTTTACTTTCCGGTGAGCAGGATCAGGTTCGCCCATTCTAGGATTGAGAAGTCCTCTCCCTCTGTGGGAGTGGATTCCACTGGTGATTACCTAATCTAGTGTGTTCTCACTCATACATATATCTTAGGTGACGATCCGATCTTTGTCGATGATGCAGACTGTAAGCATCTGACAAGTGCCTAGGATTTTTCAATACGATTGCTGTAGGTTAGGTACTATAAAGCCCAGGTCGCGTACCAATGTAAATTCATGGCAAGTTGATGACGTTCATGCTAGAGCAGCAGCACTATACGAATTGATAATTATTCTGTGACAAAAAGAAAAACACATACAGTGATAGCTTCAATTTGGCTGCCAAATAGATGATGAGGCTTAATTATAGTGGTCATTAATTTCGTTAGTTTTTCTTTCGCAAAAGCTAATCTTTCAAGAATTAAATATTACCACCTCCGGGACTGTTAGGAATTTAGCCCTATTTGAACTAGGTTATGCTGATTTATCAAAAAGGTTTTTGGTCCTTTCGTTTTCTTGCGAGAAATGCTTTGATGCAGAGTACAGAGTCGGGTTAAATCGGGTGGTGATATACCAATTTTTAGTATTGTATTGAACACAGAGTAGATAATAATTAGTAATACGGTCATTAATGCTACACCTTTATTGAATAAAAACCGATCTAAATAGAGCATTTTTCAGTGTGACTCCTACCGAGAGCTTGGGACGTGACATTACGTCAAGGCTACAGCTCGTGGTCTATTTTATTATTATTTTGATACGAGTTTGAAACTTATTTCATGTTTATCCGATATTAGGTACAGCTCGGCATATGAAGATAGAAGATCCCCCTCCTTCCTTTCTTGCAAGAAAAAAATATATATGTACTGCAGTCTGCAGCTATATTAAAGTTAGACGCGATTTTTGGTGTTAGGCGAGATGCGTTAGGTTAGGATAGTGTTGGACTAGGTAGTCTAGAAGCATCCTAACAGTCTGTGTATTATTCGCTAAAATTTTGGGTTGTGTCTTTTCTTTTAGAAATTTTGCATTTTCCGGACTCGACGGAAAAAACTTCGCTTTGCGCTCTAGGGAAAAATTTACGAGCGTCACCGCTGTACTTAGGTATTTGAAAAAATAGTCCGCACTTTTATCTTGAATCCAAAGCTGTTGACTTCTATTCCCACTTTCGTAACGTGCATAGAGTGTGTGAATAATGACGGTAACATGTTATTCTAGTCATCGCAAAAATAGCCTAGTAGCTAGATATTATATTGGATGAGAATATTTCACCTTGTAAACATTTTCACATGATGATTTACAACACATAGAAATATATTTACTCGTAAATTTCCTATCAGATCTTATCACTGTGTGTGCCGTGTTGCGCTTCGGCCTTCTGTGTACTCTTAAAATTACCATATTGTACTTCTCTCCGAACATTTATGGTTTCCACTTAGACTTGTCATTATTAATTCTTAGACACAACAGCGTTTCACTCATCTTAGCCCATTGACCTAACTCCTTATTGTTACTACTGGACATGTTAACTCTTGGATTTAACACCCGTAAACCTTGAGGACGTTTCCTCTTGGACTTGACACTCCTACACTACTGATCCTATAGCTATTGGATTTATACATTACACGCCTAACTCTTCGACTTCGACGCCCATACACATAATTCTTAGGGTTTTACACCATTACACCTAAGTCTCGGACGCATCACCCTTATACCTAACTCTTGGACTTGACGTCCATTCACATAACTCTGGGACTTCACGCCCTTACTCTTAATTAATGGACTTATCACCATTACACCTCAGTATTGGATTCAACACCCTTGCACCTAATGCTTCCCCTTTTGTCGCTGGCAGCGCCATAGTATTATGTTATACTTGAAAAGAAATTGAAGTTAACTCATTGCATATCTGAAGCTGCTTCTTCTACGACGTCTCATCTACAGTTTACGATATATGCAGTATATCTACAGTAGAAACCTCCTCACTCGATCTTGCAGGCTGGTTGCAACTTGCAAAGCCTATCAGTTCGTGTTATCAGTTGTCTTCAGATGGAGGTTACTGTCGCTGCTCCCAGGATTTTTTCAATGGGCACTTTTGTTAACGTGTTCAATATATAAATACTGTATATAACAATATCTTGTAGGGCCCAGTAGTGCAATACACTGTAATAAAGCTTGTAATGATTGTAGCTGCATCTGGTTATTGAAGTGTTCTTTATCGGAATCATGTGTAAACTGTGAGCATAAATTGTTTTTATCATGTGTGCATATTGTGTGGAAATTCTGTGTTTTCTCTCATTTTTAGCATGCAGCTCTTGTAATAGTTAGTCACACGGTAGGGTATTGCACGTATCTTAACTAATAGTAACCTGTTCGAAAAGAAGTTACAGGATTTGCAAGGGATCGACTATGGTTAGACTTGTGGCCATCTGATCAGTGTACTGAATCTGTCTCAAGGTTTTCTTGTTCAAAATCTAACCTTTCAAGATGTTTTATGCAGCAAGAGCGTCCATGCAATTAAAAAAACAGTAATTGAAATTGAAAGAATGGTTTAGCACCGAGCAATACAGAAGTTCTCCGTTCTCTCTAAGGTTCTTGTTCGAATAGTTTTTTTTTCAAAAGTCTGTGAAGAACTTGTTCACACGGGATTTGATCTAATTAACTAGTGTAAGATATAGCATACACAAACACACAAAAAGAAGATCCTTGTAGTATAACTGCGGCAGGGAACGAGGTGAGAAGTTTATAAGAATAGGTTTCTAGTAAAATTATTTTGTTTTTGAAACGGGCTTCGTCAGGACAGACAGAACATGGTGTCGATGAATATAACTTTCTCACTATGGTATCTGAGTTTGAAGCCGGTGACACTGCCTGTAAAGAAAAAATACATATATTTCCAGCAGCAGCTATCTGTCTCAAGGTTCTAGCTCAACATTTGATTGGTATATAAATGCACATCCATTTAAAAAGTTTTCGAAAGAACATACGCACCAGCGGAAATAATACATATTGTGATATCGTTGTGAAGAAGATGATTTTGACAGCGCGTATTATACGCTAAAATTTTCAGCGCACATTTTAGTTTCAACTGTCGAGATTCCTCTCAAAGTATATTATGTATTTTGCGCAATAGGTCCATATCACCCCTTCTAATCGCTGCTGCTACAAGAGATAATTTCAGTCATGCGTTAAATAAGTAATTATTATTATGAAGGGCAAAAGAATATTATTCACCTCTTTATGCTAGTTATTCTTTAACAGCATCCCTGTTCGCACGTCAATAAAATACTAGTAAACCTTGTTCACGTTGCCAGATACTACGTTCGAGCCCTCTATTGAATTCATAATCCAACTACTTATCTTCTACCTGCTCGTCTCATCTTTCTCTTTTCTTTCATTTTATGTATAATTTCTTCCTCATAGTACAGTCACTGCATGTTCCTTCTTCCTTCCTTTCTTCGGATCGCTAGAAATGTTATGGATGGGAAAACTTAAACTAGGACTATGATAACTACAATCGACTCTATCTGGACCCATGCAATTCGCTGAGGCATACGCTGCACCTTCCTTCTCACAGAAGACACAAATGACCGATGAAATAAAGCAATATTTCTATTATTCAGATTCTAAATAAAATTCACGGCCAACACTTTTGAAAAAAAAAAAGTACATTCGGTAGATTGTCTGCCTCACTTGCACAATAATTTCAGTAAAGCCTTTCTCCCCTATTATGCTTGAGAAAGACATTCTAAAAAACTGAGACATGTGTGAAGTAATCGTTTAAAACGTGCCAATAAGTTTGCCTTTCGTTAGCGATTCTCCAGTTCTACTTCTGCGTTCACGTGCAAACTTTCTCACCCGGTTCTTTTTTTTTATTTTTGTTTTTAAGCAATAAACCGTTTATATTCATCAAATTTGTCACACAGAAGGGTTACTTTACGAAATAATGAACATATAACAACACAAAAACAATACAAACCAATCAAGCTTTATTTGCAACTCAACACAAAATAACCACCACCAACACCAGTGAAATAGGTAATGATATGAAATGTAACTCACACGCGCACAGGTATATAGGCACCAAAGTGCTTCTTACATATGTCTCGCTATAAATGGCTGCTATAAAAAAGCAACGTGTCAGAATTTTCTAAACAAACCAACTTTACTGACATGTTTACTGAATCACTGTCTCCCAAAATTTGAAGACTGGAGAAGAGGACGAACTATTCAGTTCAGTAGAGGGTTCTTACCCCAAATCGGCAGACAATATCGGAATTCATCGCCGCGGGATCTGTTTTCGGCCCTCTAGACATGACATTAAGAGAATTTTCATTAATATCTCCGTTACAGGATGTTAAGTCTATGAATGACATCAACTTCCCGAAAGGAAAAAGTGACGGTAAATAAGAATAATGTTCAAGAAAAAAGAAGCATTTGTGGTTCCAACAGTGAGCTCTCAAGTGGATAAAGCGGGCTTTCAGCAGGAAGACGTCGATGATGATGATGAGAGAGGAACTTGGGGAAACCAGTGCGAGTTTATCCTGTCGTGCTTAGGTTTCGCCGTTGGATTCGGCAACGTGTGGAGATTTCCATACCTGTGCTACAAGAATGGAGGAGGTAAGATTGAAACTTAATGTTTTGGGTGGAGACTGGTGTAAACAACTTACGGAAATTCCTCTGTGCATTTTTCTGTGCTACAATAGTGAAAGATATTGGCACGGATCTTCCTTTTTATTTGACGAGGGAAAGGAGCTCGGAAGTACACAATTTAAGAAGGTTCCTTCAAGTTATCTTTGTTTTCTACGGTCATAGAAGTGTTAATACTGGAATTGTATTTTTTTTTTTATCTAAACCACCTATAGAAGTTCCATTATCTAATTATTTTACTGTTATTCATTATTTTCGCCAAGGAGGTTATGTTTTAATCGAGGTTGTTTGTCCGTCTTTATCTTTGTTTATTTGTCTGTCTGTCACGGAAATAACTCTAAAAGTCATGATCGGATCTTGGTGAAATCTACAAGGAATGTTAGCTATGTTAGGAGAAACAAATGATTAACTTTCCGTTCATCCGTTTGTTTTTGTTTGTTTGTTTGTTTGTTTGACTGCCTCTTTTTTCTTAATACCACAACTGAAAACGTTATGGAGGGATTTTTATGAAATTGTCTGAGTTGTTAGGTGCATCACGAAGAGTAAGATAAATTATCATTTTTTTATGACGATCTGTCAATTCGTTTGTTTGTCCGTCTCTGTGTTTGATTTTATGCTTGGTAGCAGAATAATTCAAAAAGTTAAAAACGGATGTAAATTAAATTTGCAGAAATTGTTAACATATTGAAAGATACAAATTATTTAGTTTTGGTGATGACCGGTTAGTCCGTTTGTGTGTTTCATTTGTTTCTCAGAATGATGTTATCAGTTTAACTCGAAAAGTTACGAACAGATTTTGACGAAAATTACAGAAACTTTTTTTACCCTCAAAAGTAACAAAAGATTAGATTTTAGTATTGATACGAAGGAAATCATAGTTTCGGTGTGTTTCTCTTGTCTGCGAAGGCTGGGCAATCAATGAATAGGTGCTTCAACGTCATCCGCTGAAGATAGTTTTGATATTGCTTGGGAATGGTTTCCTTGAAGTAATGCTCATGTTTTAACTTGTCGATGTGACTCCCTTCGACTACATGCGATCACAACTAAGTTTTATTTTAGTCCCAGTGAGTCCTCCCGTAGCACTCTGTTTTGCTTCGTGGTACTACTTGTCCGTGGTTTTACTAAGAATAGTAATTCATAAGGGGCAGCATTGTATAACATCGAACAATCGCCAGATACCTTTTGTTTTGGTATCCAACTGAGGGACGATGCAAAATATAGCGGTCGTATACCTAGCCCCAGCATATTCGGGCTTAAACAGCTTAAAATGCATTAATTGTTGAAGTCATTAGGAAACAAAGTATTAGCTAGAGTAGTCTTGTACCCCTCCATATATAAATCTGGCTTGGAGCCCGATAAGTCAGGTAAGTGAATATTTTGGCGCCCGCGATTGCAGCGTCAGCGTTTGTTATAATTTAAGTCCACTGCGAGGACCGTGTCCTAACTATCAGTTGGGGCGACGATCGGGGTTTACAATAGTAATGAAACCTTCCATCATAGCTCAGATAACTCTGGTTGATTCCAGCCATTCACTCCTCGAGAGCCCAGAGGGAATGCATGTATTTGAAACACAAGCATTGCCCCATTTGGGGCATATGTCCCATTTGGTGTAGGTAGTCAAGTTGACTTGACCTTTACAGACGTTCTGAAAATTGTTAGTGCATGACTGGTCCTACGGTCTCTCTTTTCTCAAGAAAGGGAGTGATATCAACTTCATAACTGATAAGAGCGACCTCAATGGTGTTATCAGTGAACGTCGTCATTGGATCGCTTGTTCATCTTGTCTTTATTACGTAATTTTTTATCACTGTATGCATTTACGCATCTGCTAGCGTATATTTAACGTCCACTTTATCAATGATGAGCTCAATATCAATGGTGATGACGTCATTACCTGAAGCTTGTAAGGCTAGGAGAAGCACTGGAACCTTACAGGTAAAAATAGCAATATAATCTTTATCAGGTAACTCAGAATGTTATTGAAATTTTTCAGTTAGACGATTCATTTTAAAAAAACTACCTGAGCTAGCTTGGAAAGCTCGTACTTTCTTTGGTGAAATTCACGAGGCTGTTGCATGCATCATATATACTTAAAATACTTTTTAAAATACCTATTATTTGTAATGTACATAATAATTATATCTATGCACACAAACAGCGGGCTGGATACGACTACCAGAATGTACGTTATGCTAATAAAGAAATAACGTGCATGCTAGTGGTTGTTCTAGCGACCCATTTTCTATGAATATGTATCTTTGGAATAACAATTTCTTCACCCTCTGCTCTTGTATTCTTTATCCCCTGAAAGCACCAGCTCGAAATATAATTTCGAGGTCTCTTTCCTAAAACTTGAGACTTTTCTTATGTTGTTGCGTGGAATCGTAGGAAATTAGTGATAGTTTTAGTTTCAGATGTACTGAGTCGAACAGATAAATCGGGCATACTTCAACAAATGTCTCCTAAAAATGCGAGAAAAATAAAAGAAACGAAAATATTAGAAGCTGTGACTTAGCATATTTAATATTAGTAATTACGGCAAACGTTCATTCATTTACTCTAAGTGTCCTCTATCAGCATCAATCATAGCCGAAGTCGTTTACGAAAAAAGGCGCAAGTCGGTGCCGTTTCGTCTTTTCTTTTTCGATCATTATTACATGATCGCCTGTTATACAAGCCCTAAGTGACGCTTTGCTGAGGCCTGTTGCAATCTCGAGCTAGCCGGCGGCCTTCCGCAACCTAAAAAAAGTTACCGAAACTCGAAAAGAGGTCAGGAGAACGCCATCTATCGACGGGCGGTGTAAGCATAACAGTAATGAAATTCTCCCTTAAGTGAAATTTTGCCAACCGAAGCTCGAATTAAGGGATCTAAGTTACTGATTCTGGGCTACTGAAATTATTCGCTGCTCGCTGGTGTAATTTCTGTGTTCTCTTTATTTGAAAAAGATGTTCCGTCACCGACGCCCGTGTCGCAATCGTCACAACCACTTTTTGTGTGATGATTGCAATACGATTTGCGACTATAGCGTGGTCACCGGTGTAACACCGGTAACCCAGAAACGGTGATTATATCACACCTAAAACTGTTAACAGCTTTCACGTGGACGCCCTCACGGCGAATAAGTCGTAGCGGGTTGAATTTATGAAGCACATCTTTCGGCTCAAGGATAGGCAAATTTTCCTTCAAGCGTTTGAACCGTAATTGATCGATGGGCGAGGGCACACCACTAGTCCCTTCCTCTCTTTGTGAATAGGGAAGCGAAAACTATATGAATGTACCCATGGCGGTGGACTGCTGGTGCATGGCGATTCCATGCCAACGTCGCATGTTTGCTTCTCAGCCAGGCAAGTGAATTCTTGCAACACTCCAATTGCGGCGTCAGCGTTTCTGGCATTCTCATTCTACTTCGGAGGCGCTGGTCTAACCGGACAATCTGAGGTCGACTGCTGCCGCGCCCTCCTGAGGAGCCTAGTGGGATCTGTCTGCAGCACGAACCAGTACATTTATTATTTCCCAATTGAGTTGAACATCCGTGAATTTACTTGTAATGAGGTATCTCAACTTCCAGCCGTGTTCCTGATCCCGTACATCACGATGCTGATATGCGCTGGACTGCCCATGTTCTTCATGGAACTAACGCTAGGCCAGTACGTGAGCTTCGGACCCAACATGCTCTTCCCCAATATGGCGCCTATATTCTCAGGTTTGTATACTCGTCATATCTCCGACTCAACCATTTCTGTCTGATGATACTGTTTTCTACCTTGCGTTTTATTTTTAATACAATAATTCCTGTACTTACTGACAAGGGTTATGTTTCCAGGTTTGTTATTATTTTTTCAGCATAATGTCTACAAATTTTACTGTGTGATGTTGCGTTTCAATACGGTCATGTTTATCACCACGTAAAGCCTGAACACCATACTTGGTGAAATTGCGTTTTTAGGATTTTAATGATTTTCCGAAGATAAAGCCTGTAATTTCTTTTCAGTGAAGTTACGTTTCCAAGATTGTCAAGTTTTCATAACCTCAAATGTGCAACTTCTACTTGGTCAAAATGCGTTTTCAGTATTGCTCCGATTTTCACAATGCAAGGCCTGAATATTCTGTTTGGTATTATAATGCTTTCCACATGTGCAATGTATTTCACGCACAAGAAAACAGAATTTTGTAATTGGTTTATTATTTCCAATGTCTATGATGCTGCCTCAACGTACATAAAAATTGTGATACGTTTTGGATTTGCAATATCATTTTTTATAAGCGTGTACTTTAAGCATATTTTTGGCTTGTTTACATCTTACGAAATATTGGACCATTAAGTGCCAGAATTCTGCGCGGCGAAGCCACCTCCCCTATCTAAAGTGCCACACAAGCTAAATCATATGAGTTGAGTCAAACTCTCCCTAGCCCTGCAACATAAAAAAAAAATAAAGTTTAGCGAAGACCGTACCCTGGGGACCTTTTGGGTCTTCGGAAGAAGTCCGGTTGACGTTTTTTACATTGCCCCACGTGTGCGGAGTCACGATGCTGAGCGTTTTCTATGGGACCGCAGTTAGCGACCAAAGAGAGAGCCAGCAGTGAATTATCTCCACAGTGCACGTAACCGCTGACCGCTGGTCTGTCTGGTATTCTTCTTAAATGAGAATCCAGCAAATTTTGAAAGTCTTTAATTTTGATATCAATGGCGTCTTGAATATGCCGAGGCATTTTGTTAAACAATATTGCTCCCCGTACAGAGAAGCTATTAGAATATTTTGTGGTCACAGCTTTTCCACCATCTCTGCTTGGGATACGGATATCACAGGTCCTTCCAGTTCTTTCCGAGTGCCTGGCGACAATCAGTTCATTCACATTCACAGTCATACGTTCTAGAATTTTCCAAATACATATGATTGTAAGTCGCTCCAATCTTCGTTGTATTGTATACAAGTGGAGACAGCTAAGTCGTTTGTGTTCATTTCGTGCTCAGAATATTTTGGCAATCACGGCACAATCTTAAGTCACTAAGCTGTTTACTAAACAGAGGCTAAACAATGGCCCGCATGCAGTTGGGTAAAACGATAGTATTACGCTCTCACAAACTTGCTGTTCTAAATTTATAACTTCAGTGATAAGCTAAACCTCATTTTGTTTATCATGTGATGGATGTATTAATGTTTCTCCCGACTGTATCATGAGGTTCTTTTCATCGTTAATAGATTTTTGCAGTTCATCTTGACATCCATTAATGTTTGTCAATCCCCCCTCCCATCTAGGTCTGGGAATCGCAATGCCGATTGTGTCGTACTACGTCAGCACGTACTTCGGCGTCATCATAGCCTGGTCGCTGTACTACGTTTTTTCTTCATTTACTGCCGACCTACCTTGGGGAAACTGCGATAACAGCTTCAACACTGAAGGTATTTGTTGTTACTTGAAGTATAACTAGTATATCTTTTTTCTCTTATCTTTATTATCGTAAGGATGAGTAGATACGATAAAATGCAGGACGGTAAATTAGAGAGACATATCGATCACCGTATACAGACGGCTCGACTTAATTAGAAAATTGCTCTTGAATTAGACAGACGGGTTCTATAGAACGAGAATGAAGGGAAGAGTTTATAATACAGCCACAACGCTTGATGCGCTTGCTGTACGTACACTTAGATGACATAATGAAAAAAATAAATGTTTATGAAAGAAAAACTGTTGACGAAGCTGCAATTATCGAAAACCTATGCTCAAAATGTTAGGAAACTAAGGATTTTAAACTGTTATTTTCATTGTTAAATCCGACATAGCTAGCTTATTGAAGCTCATACTGTAAATTGTACTTTCTTTCACTACCTTAAGGGAACTATCAGCCACTCCTCTGAAGCAAAAATTGTAAAATAGTTTCTTGAGCAGACAAGAACTCTGATACGGTATAGTGACACGCAACATGCAGTATGGACATGGAACAGGAGCAGGGCCTCTATAAACGGCGTAGAATAATACCCTGAATATGGCCGCAGTGAGGAAATTATGGTAGAAACTCGGTATTAAGTATTACAGGAAAGGAGAGGATAAGTAATGAAGGGAGGCATCACTGGAAGCTCAGGACCGAAGGATTACCAGCAGAAATAAGATTATTTCCTGGCAATGTCGTACTTAATAACCATCAAATCATGAACTCAAATATTTTTTTTGGCCAAAACAATAGGTCTATGGGCATCTTACTAGGTAACTAAATGCTTATTACAGATTCCTATAGACAGCAACGTAAACACACGTTGGGGGAATATCTAGGAGCTTCGATAAAAATTCCGATTTTTTCCCAGTAGGGAAAATATTGGAGTTCAATACAAAAATATTATAGTTAGCCGAATCAAATATAAGCATAAGGTTTATGAATAATATGTTAGGTAAACTACAAACCGTTGGACCTCACAATCCACTCCTAAGGCTTGGAAAGACAGTAAAGCCGTACATGCAATACAAAAAATACTCCCCTCACGATAATCAATCTTATTTTGCCACCCAGTTATTTCTCCTACAGTCACTAAATACAAGCTTTTCAATGAGTTCATTGTTTCATACGACGCCCATCTATTAACTCTCCAGAGCAGAATGCGTCACTGTAATGCTAGTGTAACTATGCGTTCTCGATTGGACTTGCTATATGAACTGTGCCTGTCTCCTTTGCCGAATGCACAGCTGTGGAGGAAGTGCAGCTGCGTATTCTTAATTGATTTACTACTTTACCAAACAGTTCCTGCTCCTTTTCAGAATGCGCGACTGTAGGGGATGTGCAGCTGTGCGCTCTCAACGACACGTACTACTTTAACAAACAGTGTCTGTCTCTTGAGGGCATCTGTGCCGTGGGTGGCTACGAGCCCTGGACCAATGGCACTTGCTACGATCCCAGCAACAACGAAACTTTGTCGCCAGGCCAAGCTTCTCACAGATTATCTTCAGCCGAGGATTTCTATAGGTAAGGAGCAGCATGAACGTCGTTTGTTTGTCAAAGATAAAGCAGAACTGAGTATGAGGATATCCCAAAGGAAATCGATTTTTTCCAATACGTAAAGTAGCGAATACACAGATGCGAATACACAGCTAATGCAATCAGCTGATCTCGGCAGTAGTGTGTCAGCTACTTATAGGTTATTGGTACCGATGGTGTCCACTGGGCCTGCTTCATATCTCAAACGCACTAATTCGACGCAGTATCACCAGCTACAAATACCCAGAAGTAAGAACCAGAAGAATGATAGTTGTTCATGCATACGAGCAAAGTATTGATATCCGATTCGAAAGTTCATCAACCACTGAGAAAATCTGTGAGTACGAACAGAAGCACAACATCGTAATATAGCGGATGGGCTTACAGAGAATTGAGCAACGACTCTCAAAGTTCCTTCCCGTCGACGCTCTCATCGTGTATATGGGACGTTGAAACCTCTGCAAATTCTGTATAACTAGGCGTAATCGATTGGCGAGAGAATAAATCGAGTAAGGCGAAGCCCAATATGCATGGCTTCTCTTAAACTCAAACACGTGCTTTAGTTGTGCCACATCGGATCATATTACAGTTGCTAGAAGCTTCCCAATTGATTGTGATTGATTGATCAACTGTTTGGCTGAGTTAATTCTCTTCATTTTCTTCTTTTCTTCTTCAGCTATCTCTACGATTCTGACGTAATGGCACTAGCTCATAGAGGGCCGGAGCTCAAGTCCCGGATGCTTTATGGGTATGGGCCAGTTGGTGTATCTCTTGTCTACGAGCTAATCTAATCTAATTATGTCTGAGACGGCTGATCCCTCCATTTAATGGAGCACGAGTGAGTTTTCAGGCCTATCAAGGATGTTCACTTTAGGGTTAACGTCTGGAACTCGATCCGAAAGAGCGAAAACAGAGCACGTGTTTGAGGCTCTCGATAACTCAAGTCTAGAACTGAACTTAGCCCGACTTAGCCAATCCAGTCCATGGAGCTTATTTTCACGTTTCAGTTTCAGCTATAGCGTATGAACCTATGCACCTTCTCCGACAGGAACGGAGTGTTAGGCGTCGGTGATGCAACGTTCGAGCACCTGGGCGGGATGCAGTGGGGCCTGGTCGGATGCTTGGCGCTCGGTTGGTTGGCGGTTCTGGCTGGTCTCTTCAGAGGAGTCAAGTCTTCCGGCAAGGCTGTCTACTTTACGGCGTTGTTCCCTTACGTAGTTCTAACGATACTACTGGGCTTTGGTAAGTAAAACTGGTTGCGATAATTATTTTCGGTAAGCAGAGGTGACGGTGGTAGGCAGAACTGCTAGTCCAAGATATCTGAGGCGATCGGACAATTGCTTGTACATGGAATCTGAGTTGGATGTTTTTGGTGCTGAGAGTCAACGTCGAAAACCTGATAGTTCCCAGAATTTAAAGTAGGAGGTCGAGTCAAACCGTCAATCATCCAGCTCAGTTAGCTTGGACAGTGCTGATGGACATCGCAAATGCTCATGACGAAATTTCAGCTTTTGTAAGCGGTTTAGGTGATACGTTATTTATAGTTTGGCATGGGGTGTGAAACACAAAAATACAGCAGGTGTAATTCACGCATCATAAGAACTAAAACCTTCATTCGTCTAGACGAGTGGACCCAAATAATGTCAGCCCTCTATCAATATGTAGTAAACATGTTATAAAAAGTGTATGTATTTTTCTTTAGGTTTGACTCTGGATGGCGCCTCGGAAGGAATTGAGTTCTACTTTCTGCGGCCCGATATTTCGAAGCTCGCCGACATCGAGGTTTGGACCGACGCCTCAACCCAAATCTTCTACTCGTTGGGATCGTCATTCGGGAGTCTCATCACGCTAGCATCGTATAACAAATTTTCAACGAATTGCATGAGGTTACTAAATGACTTACTTTTTATATTTCTTGTAAAATTGCGCTATTTTAACTTCATTGATGATAAGTATACGTATGTTCATTTCCTTTTGTTAAGGACTCACTAAAACGTCAGCTCTCGTAGAAACAGTACTATTATAAACATCATTTTATCATGTGCGATAGTTTTCATATAAATTTTGACTTTAATCTGGGTGATGAGTCCAAGTTTTCGGTTTCTTCTACCAAGTTTCCAGTAATGCTTTACGGAATTTAGCCTATTTTGGGAACCCAGCAATGCCTTATTTTATCCATCCACCCGTAATAATTCATTAATGTTACAAAGTTGTTCATTTCCAGGACAACTCAAATGTAACTGACACCCATATTCTTCTCATAGCTCAAAGAGTAGGCACATATTACAACTTCGTTTGTTGAAACCAGTTCTTGCCATTAAAATTATCTATCGTGCGCTTTCGTTTCCCAGAGACGCCATGATCATCTCAACGTTGAACTGCATGACATCAGTGTACGCTGGCTTTGTGCTCTTCAGCGTACTGGGATCCCTCGCCTATGAGCTCGGCGTCCCCGTATCGGAGGTGGTCTCCTCTGGTTCTGGTTTGGCCTTCATCGCCTATCCTCAAGCTGTCCTAAACATGCCGCCTCCACAACTGTGGTCTATCCTGTTCTTCGTCATGTTCCTCAACATCGGACTCTCGTCTCAGGTTTGTTGGTTGGTGTACACAGAAAGAAGACTCTCGAACGGCCTCAAGATGACACCTTTACTCTATTCGGTTCATCATTATCTTCTCAATATTCCTCAGAATTGGACTGTCGTCACAGGTTTGTACTGAAGTGTACTTACATACGAAGAAAGATCTCTTAGGCTGTCCTGAACATACCGCCTTCTCGACTGGGTTCCATTCCATTTTTCGTCATGTTGCTCAACACTGGTCTGCGATCAAAGCACATTCAGGTTATGCTTATGCTTCTGCCTCCGCAACGGTACCTTGAGTGCATCTTATATTTTTATCCGGCTCCTCGATAATGGACTTAAATGACAGACTTGTAGTACGACTTAACCTCAATGTACGTCTAGGGCGGTCCTCAAGGTATCACGGCCATAATTACGTTCCATCTTGTTTTTTGTCGTTGCTCTCATGCTCACTTCGCTTCTCAAGCCATTTTTACTGCCTGTTCCATCCTCTTCCGCAACTCTTCCTTCCTTTCCCTGGTTATTGCTCCAGTGAGTGGACTCCTCGTTTTCCATGACATACTACTTGTCCCATTTTCCCTGCAGGTTCTCAATATAAGTGAGCTTCTATGGTAGAGACGCTTGAATTAGGAGAATACATAAATGAAATAACACTGATTATGATATTGGCCGTCTAGCTTACAATACGACTGAGAAGTTCATCACAGTTGAGCAGTGAACACAGCCAAGCGGCAGGTATCCTGACTGAACATGATGATATGTGTGCAGCTCACCATGGTGGACATAGTGGACATGTACCATTGCTAATCACGATCAAATATGTGCAGTTCGCCATGGTGGAGACAGTGAACACTGCCATTTACGACCAATGGCCTGAACTGAGAAAGAAGAAGTTCATCGTCGTATTATGCGTTTGCTCCACCATGTTCGTGCTCGGACTGCCCATGTGTCTGCAGGGCGGAGTTTTCTTCTTCGAGTTACTTAACCTGTACTCGGCTGGCGTTTCAGTGCTCGTGCTTGCCAGCATCGAGGTTATACTCGTTCACTACATCTACGGTACGTGGATCAGCCCGCAACAGACTTCTGAACCCCTGGAACCGGAAATCGGCTTCTGGAGCGGCCAAAGATGTTGTTACGAGCAATGATTAGTAAATTTCAGGTTTGCTCGATGTACTGTATACGAATCAATCAGGTAGTAAAAAAAATGCTAGTGTGGTTTTATATTAAAAGAGAAACGCAAGAACTTTTGAGTTATCTAAGGTAATTCAGTTCTTTATAGTAGGCAGATCAACCATCACTATATTTTTAAGTACGCACACAGCATGCACAGTACTGTTCCGCTTATATCGAGCGATGAATCATCCGTTCAAGTTGTGTCATTCATCTAATATTTTGCTCCCTTTACTTGTCAGGACACAAAAAGTTCCTAGGTCACATTGAAAAAGAGATCGGCATTTGGATCCCGCTTCCGCTCAAGGGTTTCTGGAAGATAACGTGGCTGGTTATCACTCCCTTGTCTTTATTGGTGAGTTATTGGATAGCAACATGGCTACTCACCACTACTTTGTCTTTAGGTGTGAATTACAGGCAATTTATATGGTTGGTCAAGTTCTGAGCTAAGGAATCTCTGATGCAAGAGAATGCAGTCACTTTTATATATCAGGATATAGTTTTGTGAACGGTTTTTGGGTATTCTCCGTGATTAAAAGGTATAATTAGTTAATTACAAAGAAATTCACAAACAATGGTAGAAAAATATTCAAATTAGAAGTTTAAGGTATGAATATATGACACGGGCATCTCAAGAAGGATGCAAATTTTTTATGAGGTGGGCCGGTAATGAGTTTTGCTGGTGAATCGATGCAGGAATAATTTGAATTTCAGCTGGCAGGAAGTTGCGTTTCCGATTAGAGGCGATAGTAAGTTGAAGCTTCATCGTGGTACTAATCGAGAACTACCATTTGCAGGCCATCTTGGTACTGTCGCTAATCTTCTGGGTACCAGCGTACTGGGGAGACTATCTGCTACCTGTCGGCGCTCAGGTAAGTACCCAGAACCTAGAGGGTCATTGGACGGGGTCCAGGTGATGTCATCCACGCCACACCAAGTGCATATAGAGCCGTCTTCGTGTTATTGTTTCACTTCGACCAGAAGTTGTTGTCCACGGAGAGAACCAGCAATTATTAATCTTCACAATGCATGTCTAGCTTACACCTTTTCTCCATAAAATATAACTAGTCAGGGGTTATCTTCATTGAACTCAGAGCTTAAACTCGGACCTCATTTCTTCTTAAACCGAACTTAGGGTATTTTGAAGTAAATATCAGTCATGTTAAAAAATGAAACATTTGTGGATTTAATTTAGTAGTCAACTACTGTATTTTATTTCTAGGATAACACATTGCAGAAATTGTGAATTTTATCTGGGCATGGAGCTTAAGAGCACCCGTCTCAGCTTCTCTATTTTGACTCATAGGTCTATTAAATATGTTGCTTGAACCCATACCGTCGTCCTTCGAAAAAGTGCACATGTCCATACATGGTCAAATAGAGATATCGTGAGTTAACTTTATGCCGTTTTTGTTCATCTGTTCTCTAAAAACCATTACAAATTTTCCGGACATGTGTCCTTTGAGTGAAATAGGTAGATCTAATTCTGATGAAAAATGGGGTACGGGCTGGACATGTGCCATATCTCCAAAGTGAGTTTAATTATAACAACTAAACCTACTTCTGAGAGGCGTTTACGCCCTTGCACATTGATAAAAAGTGAAGAACTGTACGATATCTCTTCCATCATCGTGTAGAACTCAACGAGCTGAGAATTTTGGTACCAATATCTCCAAAACTTCCATATTTGGACATGTGCCCTTTTCCCGAAGGAAGGCAGCTTAGGTCTACGCCGTCATTTGGACCCTAAGCTTAGGTCTACGACACACTTTAAAGATTTCTAGCACTTCCATTATCAGCCTTCCCATCTAGAAGCGTAGGCTCAATATTCCTTGCCAGGAACGTTTGGGAATCAGTGGGAATCATTCCCTTAATTCGGCGAGTTTGCCTTGATGTTTAGCCATCGATTCCTCGCAACTCTGTAGTGGAACAAAATATGTCATTAAAGATTTACGTTTCAATTGAACCGCACTATTAGAAAAACGGCTATCTTTCGGTTTTCCCACCTTTTTTGGTTTCGCGTATCTTAGTTTATTCCATACTTTAGTATTTGTTGTTTCCTCTTTCTGCTTTTGAAAGTCACAATTTATTTTACAGGTGATTGGTTGGCTCGTTTGTCTCTCGTCCATTATATTTGTACCTATTATGGCCGGAGTCGTTCTATACCGTGGAGAATATGTGAGTACTTATTATTACTTACCGTATCTTTGTATCAGTGTAATCATTTTGGGCTAGCATGGCCGAACAGTAAGAGTCCCGATAACCTTGTCAGAAAAAAAATACATTTGAAAAAATGATGGCAGCTTCAGCCCTGTTTTTAAAACATATTTTATATTTAGGAAAAAGCTCGTTTTATTCCTTCTTTAAAGAATGTATCACCTATCTGTATCTAAATATAACGCTGATCTTGAGTGGAGCGTGTCTCTTGTTTTAAGGAGTAATTTTGAGGTAGCTATAAAACAGAGTCGTCGCCTCATAAAGCTTTCTTCGCTGTTAGGAAATTTTATCTGATCAAATTTAATAGTACTAGCAGTTGTGTAAGCCTAAGAGCTGGAGGGTTAATGCCCTAACCGTACTAGTCACATTAGCCCACCCGCTGGAGGCCTACTGCCACAGTACTACTAGTTGAATTATCCCAATTTGACGATTATCATTACCATGGACTTTACCCATATGAGAATTCTCGTTATTCTCTGCTAAGGCTCAACCTTAACAACCCTGGGCCGCCTCAGACGCAAAAACTATTAATCAGTTTCAAGGACGGTCGAAAATTCTATTACGAAAGGTTTTACTGCAGTAATAGCCGTAAAACGGTATCCAGTGGACTTGGTATCATTGCTGTTACCCAATTTTCAGAAAGGCAAGGAACTTATCAAGTCCACCGAGCTGATGTGTCCGGCACAGGAGCGTAAGAGGAAAGAAAGAATCATGAACGTAGCGAGGTTCAGCTACACCGCTCCTCTCTCTACCAGAACACAGACGGTAAGCATTGAAAGTATAATAATGATGATAACAATGAATAATGAATTTATGAAGCCATAATTAATAAGATAGGATGCTGTAATTGCATATTCTTGAAGTAAATAATGATACAGTTGTTATTCATATATCTATGAATGTCAATGCTCTTGGTAGCAGCGCTATATAGGCAAGAAAATAGAAGAGATCGACCCAGATATTCTTAAGTTCGTTCTTCGTTATTTGACTTCAGTTTAACCAAGAACTGAACTTACCGCACGTCATCTGAGAAGGCGAAATGGGTAATATATTATACTAGACGACCCGTGACCCGTTGGGTCGTTATCACGATCGTCTTGTCTGTCTTCCGTGCCCATTTTGCTTCCTTCTCACCACTTACTCATACTGATCTTTCCTCCATCTATTTTTCCCCTTCTTTCCCGACTTGCTGTTCCCATGCGCGTTGATCCTGTGTGGGAACACCCTCGTGCATGGGTTCCACGTGTCTATTATCACACTACG
>LQNS02276883.1:23177731-23201477 GCA_001587735.2 Parhyale hawaiensis | reverse complement strand
AACAAGATCACAAGACACAAGCAAGACACAAGCAAGATCACAAGCAAGACACAAGCAAGACACAAGCAAGACACAAGCAAGACCGGTTCACAGACTTTTAGTATAATATAGATAGATAGATAGATAGATAGATAGATTATAACACTTGAATAAGTAAAGGCAAACTAGTGAGCCGACTTCAGTATAGGTCGGAGGAGTCGGAAGCCAACAGGCTATTCCGACTCCTCCTGAAAGCAGCGTGTGTCCGCCGAACCCGCCTGCATTTACCCAATAGCCTCTGACACCAACAACTTGGCGAAGTGGAGTGACCGCAGGGGGCTAACTTCGAAATTTCACGAGTCCGACTCTAACTGCCTGTTGGTGCCCCACGCCAAGCATGAAAAACCTCTGTTATGTAGCCCTGTTTCCCTTAACCCTGTATCGCCAGGCGCCAAAAAATTCTTGGCGTTCCAAGACTGCTGCAACTGCACTAAGAAAAGTACTCTTGCAATATGAGCTCGTCTTCTCGTGCTCTTCTCGTGCAGTGGCGGAAAATACCCACTTAGACAAGAAATTAATTCAAATTACGTAAAATTTCGCGATCGCGGAATTAATTCAAGTTTAATAAAACCGTCCACGATCGCGGAATCGCAAACACCCAGCCCTGTTCTCTCAATGACGTGTTCTGCAGATCGAGAGACGGCGATCCACCAACACCACAGCCGAGGATATCGAAAGCAAGAGAATATCCTCCTTCTAAACAGCCGCAGCAACAGTATTGAGATTAGTATTAAGATAAACTATATATTAAATTATGTAGCTTACTGTAAGTTCTATCATGCGCATGTTCCATTGCGTCCTGTAGCAGGTTATCTGCATTCCATGTCCACCGTGAGGGTAAAGGCCTAGCCAGAAGTGAAGGTTGGCGGAGGGGGTCACTGACTCGCTGTTATAATGAATCTTCCGTTATTTGACGCAATAGCACTAACTAACTGTAGTTTATTACAGCCGTTCACTCCTCTTGGTGCTTTCGGGTACTTAATGGCAGCACGAATCAGTGCCTATGAATTTCTAAGTTGCTGTTTGCGGTTCCTGTTTGTTGACTACCTTTACTTTTGCTCCCAGTTAGACCATTGGGACGTCTTTACTGACGTGACCACTTTTTTTTTCCTCGCTCTCCTACCGACGGTCTTTTTTCGCTTCTCTTCATCTTTTTTCAAGTTTATTGTACTCATGCGTGAGTTATTCATTTAGACTAACGCTACTACATGTTATTGTTATTATTTAGCTTTCTTCTCTGATGCCCTCAGAAAACCATTATTCACCGATAAATTATTATTGTCCCTCACATATAGCGGAATGGCAGTCACAGAGTTAAATCAAGTTCGCAACGTGTACGGTATTTCTAAGTGCAATATGTCTATTTCATTTTATTTCTAACTTTCATTATTTTTACCGTACATATTATCTGTTCAAAATGTTACCCACATAAAACGCACACCATATTTCAAAGTTTTAAAGTGTAATACCTATGTCTATTTTAAGAAGTTTAAAATTTTCTTTTTATCATATATAGGATGAAAAAAATATTAAACAACAATGTCTGTCGGAAATTGTGCTACGTATTTAGTTTCTTACTGATTAACACTGACTATCTACTCGGATAAATCCCCAAGTCAATAGTAAATCTTATCCCTTGTATATATTAGCTTTGAGGATGTTACTTATAACTGAAGAATGAATACCTCAGGGTGCAGCACCCTGAATTGTTGGCTTTGCATCCATATGGGAAAATACATGCTTGTTTCTTTCTGTTGGCTTCTATAATTGGGTGGCATTGAACGCGCGGGGTCGGGTGCCTTAACTTTTTTGCTCCCAAGACTGTACTTTTGCTACGAGTTTCTAAGAGAAGCTCATAATAGACTCTGTTATTGTAGTCACTTGAGACCCGCCTGTAGTTTTATTCAAGTACATTTATTTAACTATTATTTAGATATTTTTAAATACATAAAGTAAAAGCACTGACGTCAGACGGGTGGTAAAATATGTTGTCCGAATTTCAAGAGCGAGAAACAACGCGATGGTTTCCGTCGGAAACTAAAGAATTAAACAGTACTGAAAAAGCTGGTGAGGGCTTCGCAGAACCCACAATCTGTACCAAAGCACAACCTCAAGCGACATTACTCAATAGGCACAAAAGGCCCAGTCTCAGAACAGACTTCGGACCCTCGGGGCACGGGCCCACACCGTAATATCTCCTTTACTTCCCCCCTTTTACAGCTCTAAGAACTACTAATAATGGTCCCAGTATTTTCCCGTGCACAAGTAGTGCCGAAAACTGGTTTTATTTACAAGAATATACAGTCGAGCCAAACGTGAATTATGCCTGTAGAAATGAGATTGACATTGCGTAACCAACGTTACCGGGATAAGAAGAAATTCCGCAAAACGAAAATTTTATTGAATTCGAGCTATTCTCCTTGAGCGCAGGCTTCCGCCGAGTAACGCTAAGCTTCAAGATACATTAGAATAATAGACAGACAGACAAACGGACTGACCGATCATCACCAAATTTTCATTATCTATTCCTCGTGACGTCCCTAACTACTCCTGTAAACTCCATTTAACATGATCCGACCGTAACTATCTGAGCTATAGCCTATGTTTGTTGCTAATAGACAAACAAGCCACATACTTTGTAAGCAAAACGAAGATCAATCAGTTTGATAAAATTGGGTTGCTTCTAACGCCAGTAACACGATCCAAAATAACGAAGCCAAAGTTCAGGTGTAACGTTTCGGACCTGTCAAGTAGCGAGCAGCTGGCTTAGATCGACTTTCAGGTCTCAATCGATGGCGTCATTATTTACTGGACTTCCTCTAATCCATTTGATTGGTGATCCACTGTCTCTGGTGCGCCAGGGCCTGTATCACAGATACTCTGTTTACATCACATGGGAAGCGTGGCAGACACAGCAGTTATGTGAGTATTTCGGTATGAACGTATAAAATTTAGATGTATTTTGTGTATCTCCACCTCACTAGCTGCACTTATCTTGCTTTCAAAGCGTAATTGTTCAAGGTCGCAACTCTCTTGCTTATTTCACTGGCGAGACTCTGATTCAAGCTCAAGTACAACCATTTGTTAAAAAAAATGTATTTAGATAGCTTGGTAATTCGCTTCTAAAGCCCGGTGCCACATAATAACTACTTTCCTTGCCGCTAGCCGCCTAGAGACAACTCAACTGATGCGACTGCGTAGTCGTGGTTGTGACTTCAGCATGATGTCTATGAACATCGTACACTAATTCTCAGAATATCGATCTTTGAGTATTTAACTGCTCATAATTATGAGCGATCGTTGAAAGTTCACCATTGCCTCTTAGTATGGTGTAAAAATTGCCGTAGCGACTGAGATTTTCAATAATATTTTATACTGTCAAATTTTACAGAAGCTGAAGCCGTGCTGCGACTACGCAAATGGTATAGTTGAGTTGCCTCAAGGCTGATATAGCGCCACCGAAAGTTGTAACGTGGGCACCGGGCTCAAGACTTTTAACGGGGAGGGGAGGGGGTTGTTACTAGTTATGTTATAGGTAGGAAGTTTAAGCCTCAGTTTCCGAACAGAACGATATCACAGAGGAAAGAGCAAGGGACATATAGTTTGTCAAGAGAAACGTGTTCCCACACAGGATCATCGCGCATGGGAACAACAAGTCGGGAAAGAAGAGGAAGAACAGAATAAAAGCATGAGCAAGTAGGAGTATGAAATCGGGAAGGAAGCAAAGAGGGTACGAAAGAGAGACGTCCCTAAGGGTTGTTACTACATTGCCCCAGTTCAGTCTGGGCAAGCAGACCCGTATTCAGATGATAGTCAACGGTAGACATCGGGCGACTGCACACATCTATACTCCTGCTTTACTGTATTTTGCCCGTATAGAGACTGTGTTGCAGGGAAATTGGCTATGCAAGTTGTATTGTGAGTTGTGCATTCAGGAAGTAGCTATAGCAGGAGTGTGGTGCCATCAGCACGGGCGTAACGACCTAAGGGGACGGGAGGAGACGTATCCCCCCAACTTTCAGACCGGGGGACAGTATATAATTTGTCCTCCTCAACTTTTCGTCTTGCGGTAA
This sequence comes from Parhyale hawaiensis, assembly GCA_001587735.2. Classification (NCBI taxonomy): domain Eukaryota; kingdom Metazoa; phylum Arthropoda; class Malacostraca; order Amphipoda; family Hyalidae; genus Parhyale; species Parhyale hawaiensis. The sequence goes on along the minus strand of LQNS02276883.1, from coordinate 23,197,365 downwards.
AGTTTTAATTATCCTTTTACGGCTCACTCATGGAACGTATTAAAAATTCCCCGCAACAGATATGAGCGCATACACCAAAACTAAAGCAAACTCGTCATTTCATTTTATTTCGATCAGAGTCATTTTGTCCACATTTTGCTTCGCAAGACACGATTCCTGCATAAACTCTTATTACAACCGTACAATACTGGATAGCTATATGATAATTAACCAGCGCGAATTGTGCAATCAGCATGGGTGTTGTAACACCCAGCTATTTGGCAGGATTTCAGTTACCCAAAGCACTGCAGTTGACGTCCAGTCAGGGAGTTGATGAAACTGAACTGAAAAGATATCTGGAGTTGTGCCTAACTGCGCTAGAACTCGTGGGCGGTAGTAGCGCCGCTAGGTTTGAGAATTACTAGCTACGCTAGAAGCGCCGCTAGGTTTTAGCCAATGTCAAGTGCTAGTAGCTAGTTTTTGTAGAGTGATTATTAATAGCTAGAAGTGCAATCGAAGAAATATCAGTTTTCTCGACTCAACGAACCTGCAACTGTACACAGGATGGAGTCCAGTTTGTTGACAACTCAATTTCAACAGAAAATCTCAAGAAAGTGTTCATTAATTGAGCCTAAAACCCCCATTCCTTCGAGCGCTGCTGTTGATAGGATCTTTTCGACTGGAAATGATACCTTGAAGCAAAGCGCTCTTTCAGAGACTCACTGACGAAAATTTTGAACACCTGATATGTTCCTCACATTAAACAAGGGCTTATAAACTGCGTACTCTCTAAACCCTAACTTGACGCTATTCTCTATTGAGTGCCAGTCAATAGTTAAGTTGATCAACAAATATATACCTTTATCTAGGAATTAGCTATCTCATTCGAATTGCGTTTCGGTTGTATTATATGGTATATTACTTATTTCCATGAATCTTTTCATTATGCAAAAAACACTTTTTTGATTTCTTCCATTTGCAATGCAATAAAAATTATATTTTATTTCTATCTCGCTTTTCATGTTTTTCCTAGCACTAAAATAAATGTTTCTAGATTTACGATTAGTAGTATTATATATAAGTAGGATTACACTTCGGTGTTGTAGACCAACGTACTCTAGGAGAAGGAAAAGTCCGAGCATAAACCAGTGAATGACCACCACTTTGCGAACCTGGTTTCGGATGCTGTGGGCTACTTACCTGCTCATCTTATTTACCCAATTACTGAAACAGCCAATGGCTTAACCCCTGGCGGTGAGCTCGCGCGCGCCGGTGGAGGATGTAATGGCATGGGGAAGGGAGGTGTGTATCGTCAGCTCTGCCCCGACAATGAGCGGAGCAATTTTGATGTGAATATAATGGGACGCAGTGGAAGTCGCAAGGAAGCTGCGCCCCGAAAGTCGCACTTTTTGTCTCCAAAGCAGGGAGTGAAGATTGCAGTCTGGAATGTCCAAACTTTGTGGGATACAGCCAAGGGATTGAAGCTGGCAAGGGAAATGAATAGATATGAAATGGATGTTCTGGGCGTGGCGGAGTGTCGGTACATGGGATCTGGCAGGGTGCGAGTGGGCAGCAAGATAGTTCTCTACTCGGGAAGAGTGGATGGTTTACACAGAGAGGGTGTTGCACTGTTTTGTGCTGAGAGGGCAGCGGCGGCCTTGCTATCGTGAGAGCCCGTATGTGAGCGCTTGCTGGTTGCAAGGTTTGGCTCTAAAATTGGCAATCTATTCATTACTATGTGCTACGCCCCAATAGAAGTAGCAAGTTTGCAGGAGAAGGAGTTTTATGCACCGCTGAGTGATGTAATGGAGAGATATCGAGTCCCAACTCATGGCGTGAAAATGGTGATGGGTGACATGAATGCCAAGGTAGGACGGGACCTTGCACAAGAAGAGTGGGTAGGCAATCATGGGCGGGGTGTCCGCTACGATAATAGAGCGATAATGGAGTTCTGCGAGACTGAAGGATTGGTTGTGGGTGGTACTTCGTTCCGTCATAAGAATATCTATAAGGCTACATGGAGGAGCCCCAACATGTTGCACGTGAATCAGATCGACGATATCACGATATCAAGGCGACACCAGAAATATCACAAAGATGTAGGAGCATTTAGAGGAACTGATATCGGGCAGACGGATCACTATCTACTGATCTCTCAGGTACGAGCAAAGTCAAATCAGCGTGTTAAACTGCAGTTTGACTGGAAAATGCTGCATGATCGATATGTGAAGGAGGAGTTCAGCGAGAAGATAAGGATACGGTTCAAACAAAAGCGGGTAGGGAAAATTGGATATAATGCCGTGGAGGAAGAATGGATCAACTTTCGAGAAATTCATCGGGAGGTTGCGGAGGAGGTGCTAGGGAGGAAGAGGAGCGTAAGAGAGGAGAAAGCCCTCAAGCTAAAGATGGAAAGTAGCTCGAATACTGAAGTGAAATGAAAATTCAGAGATCTGCCTAGGGAGAAAGGTCGAGAAGTTACAAGACTGACAAAAAGAGATATGAGAAAACACTACTACGAGAAGGCATAGGAGGCGGAGAGGGCTGCTCTAGCTGGCGATAAGCAGACAATGTTCCAAATTGCTAAACGATTGCGACAGTCTGGAGTGAGTGGTGGGATATGAGGGTACGATCAACGATGCAAATGGACGTAGGCTGGTAAGGGAAGAGGATATAATGGCTAGATGGAAGGAATACTTCTCTTCTATATTGAACAGCGCGGATCCGGCTGCAGTGAATGAATTTGAGGAGGAGGAGGATGTTGAGTTGCTAAATGTTGAAGTTGGAGAGATACGGCGAGAGGAGGTAACGAAGGCGATCGAGAAGCTTAAGAACAACAAGTCACCAGGACCAGGAGAAAATGGGATCACAGCACAGATGTTGAAGGCGACTATAGGTGGGATAGGTGAGGAAAAGCTCTACCTACTGCTGCGCAGGATATGGCAGTGTGAGGAATGCCCAGAGGAGTGGAAAAGGGGAACCATTGGGAAGTTACCGAAAAAAGGTGACCTAACTGACTGCAACAATTGGAGAGGGATCACCCTGCTGTCTGTGCCTGGCAAGGTCCTCAGTGTGATACTAACAGCTAGGATTCGTGAGGCGGTGGAGGCTGTTACAGGGGAGAGGCAGTCAGGATTTAGGAGAAACCGATCTTGCACAGACCAGATTTTCGGACTGAGGAATGTAATCGAGCAGAGTGTTGAGCATCGGAATGGATTGATGGTGAACTTTGTTGACTGCAAGAAAGCTTTTGATTCTTTTCATAGACCATCAATGTGGAATATCTTGAGGTGTTACTGGTTTCCTCGAAAAGTTATTAAGATGATTAGAACCCTCTACGATGGATCGATGAGGTGCGTCAGAGTTGGAAGAGAAAACACAGAATACTTTGAAATCACCACGGGAGTGAGGCAGGGTGATGTCCTATCGCCTGTTATATTCATTTTGATGATTAAGTGGGTGATGAGGAATATCAGACGAGAAGATGAGGGTGTGACAGTATTTGGGTGAATAACACCTGGCTACAGGACCTGGACTACGCCGATGATCTGGCATTATTGTGGTAAAGCCTTGAGGAAGGTGAAAGAATAATAAGAGGCCTGTCGAAGGAAGCTGCAAAGATGGGTTGCAAATTGATTTGTTCACAGCAAATATTGTTTTTCGCTGTAATCTTTTTTAAAAAGCTGAATTTTGCCAAAAAATTACACCACAGGGTGCGGCTATGATGACTTTATTTGTGGCTATTTGCACTGAATTTTCCAACACCCAGTATACTCCTTCCTTTAACGCAATGGTTCTCAAACTGGGGGTCATGGACCCCTTGGGAGCCATACAGCAGAAAGTGGAGTGCCATATTCTGATGGAATTATTAAAATAAAATGGAATTATTGCAATTGAAGGATTTTCAAAAGTGGGTTTTATATGAATCTAATGAGCGTAGAACTGTCGACAGTTGTGGTTGTCACCGGCTATGTTTTTGGGAGCCATAGACAAGGATTATTTTCTAAAGAGTGGTTACAACGACCACAGGGAAGTACTGCTTTGAACAGGACGTTAACCGTTTAGGCAGCACACACTGTATTTCGTCATCAACCACAATTAGGTTATTAATTACTCTATTATTAACGGGCTTTTGATTTTAGCTTTATATATATGGCGTCCTCCCAACTTTTGGTGGATAGTTATGCCACTGGCCATCAGACGCTGGTGTTACCCTCATACTGTCCGCTGTGTCACCCCGAATAGCAGTGAATGCGACGTGCGGAATTTGTCGAAAGCTCGTATCAAAACATTTCCGGGGAGCTTTATTTTGGCTCTATTCCAGGATAAAAAGTTGAAAAAACTACGCAAAAGTACTTCAAATGTTAGAATTTAAGAAATCTATGGCAGCCAAAAATTTTTTAATGCCAATAAATTATTGTTTAATATCAAAGCCAATGTTTCCCTACAAAAGTAGTGTCACCCAATTCATAACCCTACAATTTTGGAGGGTTCTTGTCGGTGTCACCCGGTGTTACCCAACCTTTATCGCATTGGAGGCCGGTGTAGCACAGGTGACACCAGAGGTCTGATTGCAACACGCCTTAGGTGTAGGTAGGGCAAGGTTTTATTGAGTCTGAAGCACACCAGACACCTAGAGCCAATTGCTGGGGAACGATCCTCTCGACATCGAGGCTTCAACCGCCGCGAAGCGATAAAATCGAGTAATTTTTCAGATCCATTTCTTATAATAAATTACCGGGGATTAAATCTCCAGGTTAAGGTGAACTTTCATAGAAGGTCAAAGTGAACTTTCATAAAAAGTCAAGGTGAACTTTCATAGAAGGTTAAGGTAAACTTCCATAGAAGGTTTAGGTGAACTTTCATAGAGCACATATAATTTGCATTTCCGTGAAGGTGGCTCCATTATGACACGGCTCTACACTCAGAACATTAATTCTAGTTTGCTAATCGATTGAGGTAAAAGTTACTTTTTTAAACTTATTTATAGATGTTTATGACCCAAACTTTAATTTTTTTCCGGTCGTGAAACGCCTTGTATAGTTTTATAATCTAAAGAGAACTACAGTAATAATAATGATGATCATTTTAAAAGTAATCAGCTATGTAAATCGAGAATATTCATTTTATGAGCTGGCGGTACTGTATCTTTTATATTTTAAGGAGATTGTTAACTTTATTACTAGGTAGCTAATGATTACTTCAGTACCTAGTAGGTAGTTATTTATAAGCAGTAGAGTGCAAACCTTTATAATGATGTACTTAATGATAATAATTTTTATACGTTAGAGTTTCTACCACATTTTGCAAAAGTTCTGTTACACATAACTTCCAGATTTGAGGTCCGTGGCACAAACTTAAAATTTATCTTATTTAGGCATTGTCACTAGCAATTAACAGTGGTGATGTGCATGTGTGCCTCAATGAAAGCACATAGAATTGAGACATCTGCTCTCCACGCGGGGCCACCACTCAGATAAGTGCTGAATCGCTTCGTTAACTGCTTCCTCGAAATTACTAGCTTCGTAATCTACAACTAGTCAATTTCTCACATAAGCTATGAACAGTATTTTAATCAATTTTCATACCCCTAGAATGTATTATGCCTGTAAAAATAACTTCAATTATTACGATTATTATTTAAGCGGGACAATACCAATGTAATAAAAATAACAGTTGAAGTTAATACAGGCGGAATAGATTGTAGGCAATGAAAGTTAATTAAGACACTTTTCATAGCTTACATGATAAATTGACTGGCTGCAAATTTTCTGGCAGTGCACTGTGTACAGTCGCCTCACACCGATGACGTCATGAAGCACCCGACCAATTATGCTAATTCTATGGTCTATTTAGCTTACCAGTTGGTGTTGTCACATCCTAAAACAATTAGGTAGCTTACGGGGGTATCATCTTCACTGTGTGGTTGCTTGCTATACCAAAGCGAAGTTTTCAGCGGCAGTACTGGCGCGGCTATAGCCTAGGTCCCCTAGACAGAGAGCGTTCTAGGGGACCTTGTTATTATTATTATTAAAACTTCACGCTTGAGCTCCCACGGACAGGTAATACAAGGGTTTACTTCGTAAACGTTGTGGCCCTTCGGGTTTTGCGACGATTTCCTTTAGGTCGTTTTTTCCATTAACAGCTGACTTAAAAGCCTGCAGGCCAACACGACCAAAAGCCGATGCCGGCAACAAATTCCAAACTTTAGCCGACCAGGGCACGAAGCACCGATAGAACTGATAGCTCGTAATGGTTAACTTGTTAAGATTTTTAGATATGAGCGTTGCTCTCGCTCTTCTGGATCGTGCTGCAGGAGCAAGTAGATCACTAACCCTTAACCCATTAAATGATCGATCCCTCAGTAGGGATCGATTAAACATTGGTATGCCTACGAAATACTCGTATATATGTAGATTTCATTTGGGCGTTAACCCTTTTATTCCTACTGTAAACATTTGGGCTCGTAACAAAAAGCTTTGTACCTAGGAAAAGTGATATCATATTGGGGCACGAAAGGGTTAATAGGCTAAGAAGGTATAAGACTCTACGTGCAGAGAAGGGTTCAATTTTCTGCCATCTCAGAGGTAAGAAAGTGGTGAAACTAACACTTCTGCCTGCAGTTCAGGACCACTGAAGCCCAATGACCCTGGCTTAACTTACCTTCACGGTGGGGCGATATCCAGGTTTGCGATACTAGTTAGTGAAGGTTTTCTGGCATTCAAGTGTGTAAACGGAATAAAAAAAACACTATTGATGGTCACATTTATTTCCAACTGCATTGGTCCCAAAGGAAGGTAACCATCGGGAGCTCAGAAAAAGTTACACCGAACGTGCTATTTACTTTGCAAAACCTCAGCAGAATTTGGGCGGAACGTTTCATTAATTTAAGTTCACTGACTCAGCGAAAATTCATGAAGTACGCAACAAATTTTACACTACGTAGTAAAATGGCTAAGGATTGCGCACCGAATGTGCCGTTTATATTAGTAGAAAGTCCACAAAGTGTGCACCAAACGTTTTATTTATTTATTCACTAAAAATTTCATTTTCTTTCCAAGAAAAGTCCACGGAATATACACCGAATATTTCATTTAATCTGCACAATTTCATTAATTTGATTAATTTATGCACAGTCCTTTGGTGTGTAGCACGTCACTATACTCACCTTTATTGGCTAGATAATTTTAAGCAGTAAATACATTCGAAGACGATCACTTGGTGTGTGCTATGATATCCGCAGACTAATTTATTCTCCAGATACTCATGAACCATGAATATATTCATATACGATCATTCAGTGCGCACCATAACAATGAACTCAGGCACCTGTATTGACCGTATAATGGTAAGCAATGCATACATTTAAGCATGTTTACTTGGTAAGGTCTTGACGCTGAGCGTAATAATACTGACTGATCAGATTCTCGCGTAGAACGAACGGCTTCTTTCACATTCACTTCGTCCAAAGAAAGCCTTTTAGACGAGATACTCATAAACAATAAAAATGCACATGGAGTTGGAACGATTTCGTGCCTATCACGAGAGAGAGAAGGAGGGCGAAGGTATTTGTACCGGCCAAACACTGCTCATACCAGGAGCCATCTCCTGCCACAATATCCTTGGGCTAACACAAGCTACAACATTTTACAGTTAAGGTAAGTAACCAATCACAATTTTATCATCATTATTTTCTCAGCATCACCACAGCAAAAGAAATAGCTATCAACAATATCCTCCAGAGACCTACAACGGAATGATAATAACATATAGAAATATCAACAATTAAAAACACCAGTTCATTGTATGTGTGGTAAGGCACAGTTACTTAAGTTAGAGTTTTGGATAACGCCGAGAAGACCGTAATCTCGACATCAGTACACATTTTATAGCGCAGTAAAAGAAATAAGTATAATTTTGGTGCTCCACGAGCACACCACAGCAGGCACTTCCCATCGGTACGCGGGCAAGTGTGCCGATTTTGAAACATATTCTCACAGCAGGTTTGTTTCACAGGCTTCTCGAAATATTAGGCCGTTAAAAAAAAAAAACAATCGTAACTACGATACGCGACCTGAGAGCAAAGTAAAGAGAGCACCAAGTATAAAACAAAAGCTCCGTCATAATTCAATAACAAGGCTTGAGTTCAGGATGGACAGCAATGGCAGTTACCGATAGTAAAAAACAGGAAATTTTATACAACTAGGCAACCTTGTTACAGGCTGAGCGATGTTGTGTGGCTCCTCGCAGCACAGGTGAGCCTCGGAAGTGCGGAGTCGGATGACCGAGGCCATCGCCGACTCTTGGCTCAGAATAATATCGAATCCGACTCCTTAACCTTGCTAAGTAAGCATACGATAATAATTTGTTGCCATTGGTATTAATATTACACTAGAGTAAAGAATCCACATCACACGCCCGTGTATTCACCCTGTACACAACCATATCATTATAAACATTTTATTAGCATGGCAATATTCCTAGCTTCATTCTCCCTTCCCACACAATTACTGGAACCCCAAAAAGAAAAGAACATGTGACACATCAAGCCGAACCCGTGCATGAGAACATACAAGCATTGAAGAAGAGGGACGAGCAGCAAACAAAATTCGTCATAGGAGGAAAACGCAACTGAAAGAAGAGCACGAGCAGAAAAAAGATCGTCAGAGGAAGTATGTGGACTTAACTGACATAAATGAAGCAATGCTGAGCATAGGATACACACTAAGGTGCATAACTCTCTTTGACGGTAACTAAGTGCATTCAACAGACTATAGACACAACAATGAGCAATATTTTGAAATTGTGAAAGCACTTTGACATCAAGGAAGGATGCATCTGTGAAATTTATGGATGCTCAATGGATTTTAACAGCCGTCAGTAAATCATGCTTCGATTATCCGTAGATTTTACAGGCGCATCGCTTTTAGTGGCCAAAGCGCACTGAGTAGCCCGGAGAAGGGTATGGCTTCATATATCTTTCGCGATGACTTTTTTCCACAGTTAAAGGTTTACTCATGCAGTAGTCTCCGAAAAATTTATGTATTATCGAAGTGAAGCCCAAAAAGAATTGCGTTGCTGAAAGTTATTGAAATGAGCGAAGCATCACTCGAGTGGCACCTATAGCAGTGTTAATAATATAAGTAATGAAATATACTACAGCACTACAATGGTTAACAACTTAGCTTGCCGTATTTTTCAGTACTGGTGCCATAACCAAGTTGATAAATTGAATATAGCTAGCTATTTTTACGCGCAGAGGTCACAGGATATTATTTAGCACGTGAACATAAATAGATGAACTTATATTAAAAGAAAATCACATTTACGATATAAACACCTCAGCAATCACCCGACACACAAAAGCGAAGATAACCAAATATTGGTTAAAGCTGCGAATACTAGGTTCAGGCCCCTGCCCAAGAGATCCCAAAAACGGAAACGTTCTTTACTATCCTTGCGTTTACGTTGCCGCTGGCAGCCCCTGCAATGCTCACCTATAGCATGTAAGTTCAAATGGTAAACTTTCGGACGTCTCTTCATTTTAATTAAGTATAAATTCACAGAGACGCATGTTTTAGTGCCATATTCTAACACGTAAACATGGTCACCGAGATTTTTTCCACGACCACGAAACGTTTCGCATTTTGTTCCCACATTGACAGCGGTTGGCCAGGTAGATGAACTGTACAAAATTATCTGCATATCCAAATTAAAAAAGTTAATGTAGATAAATACTACAACAGTCTCAACATTCTATGTATAATAAATAAAATTAGTTTACTAAACGTAACTAAGGAATTTACAAAATTACAATTCCTGGCAAAAAATGAAAAAAGGCTTCTAGTAGAATAATAAAATCTAATTAGGATTGACTAAACATTAACAAAACTAAAAATTGAAAAATTGCCACTACATGTTTAAGGTATAAAATCCATGTAATGCTACTCAACAAACTACACATGTTCTTGAAATTCACTAGGAAGGACTAAAACCCTTTCTCTCTCACCTTTGCCAAAATAGTCAACGTTTTAGTGTTGCAACTACAAGGAAGGGAGGTTATTTAACGATACAATGAATTCATTGTCTGTTGTGTTTAGTTTACAACAGATTTGCAAATATTAAAGGCACATCAATTTTATATATGAAATACCTAATGTTCAAATAACATAAAATCATTAAGACCGAGTAATTTACAAACTGCCGCGGCAGAAACAAATAAATTTTACTGCAATGGATACAACTGTTAATTGTATTACATACTGAAATGAACGACTTGCAAGTGAGAATTTTGAGGAAAATAAATTTCGGGCTATTTTTTATATAAAATCGAGTGCAGTCTGCAATACTAAAAAATTAGAAATCAAATAGCTCTGGCAACGTTACAATATAAGGGTCAATTCGTTCGGCCATTATTGAAACGAATAATAAATCTGCCACTGGGCTTCTGCAATTCCGACACTCGACAGTCTCCAAAGTTGAAATCAAATATGCGCACAAAATTAATTTCTAATGGCCAGCACATTCATTGAATGTATTTTTTTTTACGCAACAGCAGAAGCTCGGGAAATGCCGGGACCTGGGCGTGGGCTGCTCCCTAGAAATGGGTCTGTTGGTCCATCTACAGCCAGCTACCTAATCTCAGATAAACTATGACCAACAACGGAGCTAAGTTTGAAAGAAATAATAAACTCACTAATGCTATTACTGACCCTTTACCGGCCTAAATTCGATACTTTCGTTAGTTAATGTCCCACATTTGCAGAGAAAGTGATTTTTACTGGTCAGAAAAACTCCCCCCCCCCTCACAAGATGTAGCAACAAGGACTATGCAGAAATTATTGGGTTAACTTTCAAAACTGTGACCTCAAGTTGCAACTGAAAAACATAAGGCGTTGCTTCAGCCGCTTAAAAAATTGATATCATGGTAACCAATAACACTAGCACCAGTAGCCGCGGTCGGTTGAGGCACACACACATTGTCAATCTATTCTTCGCATACCCTCATGAAAAATAGACATAAATGACACATATCTGGCATACAGTTTCAGCATTTAACCTGGTGTTGGCCGTAATTCGGCGTTCGTTGTATCCGGAGAAAATTACTGACAGTAGCAGCAGTTAAAGCACCCACGCAGTATACAGAATTATAGATCGTGCATCCTTAATAAAAATACATATTTATTGTGCAATCATTCTCGTAACGCAGGCGTTAGCCGAAGACTTTGTACGTATAAGGGCTGGACTTTTGCGACGCTAAGGATATCGGTCCAGGGTAACATCAGCTGGTACCTTCATGGGAGATGTAGAGCAATCTCTTCAGTAAAGATTAGCATAATAATCAGCTGAAAGTAAGACGTACTTTTCTCTCTTCTACAAGATTAGCTGCCCGTTTCCGGTAGAAACGTGGCATACAGCTGGGGAATTAAAATCACTCATTCTGTCAATCAGCTAGTCGACTAGTCCGGCGGCCAGTCAATCAGCTAGTCGACTAGTCCGGCGGCCAGTCACTCAGTTAAGTAATCGACTAGTAAGACGACAAGCTATTCAGAGTTCAGGCGACCAGTCAGTCAAGGAAAGCAGTGCACCATAATTATACCCATTTAAAAACGATCCCCAGTCGCCCAGATTATTTCCATATACATATTGGTTACAGACAACGCGCCATCGAGCAGTAGTCGCGTCTCCAGCTGCTCGGTAGAGCTGCACTAGCGAGTAACTGGTGAGGGGCCGCAACTTCAATTGCCCACCGCATGAAAAACAATCCTGTACTCGATTTATCCAAGGCCAGAATAATTCAGGTCCCGATGTACAGTATGTACATTGTGCTCCATAATCAGACAAGCTATATATACTGCAAAACTCCTATCATCTCTACGACATGTGCAGTATCCTGTTTCAGGCATATATAAACATATATAAACTCAGAATACTGACCATAGTCTAATTTATGAAACAGCACACCTTATTAGTGAACCACATAAATCATCAACATGGCATACACACACACACACATCATCAAAAGTAAAGGCATACTAAAGTATTTACCTATTCAACTACGGAGGTCTCCAGTTCTCAGGTTTAATATAAATTTCATCTACTATGGACAAAAATAACAAAGTGTACTACTGTGGAGATTTTCAAGCAACAAATATATACTGTAGGTAGATATACATAAAATTCTCTAGAGGTATTCTTCATACACATCAGTCTTCCTAAAAACACCAAACCTTAAGTACGTAACATTCGCCTCCAATAACCAAAGTGATCAGCCATAAGCTCTCAAAGGATTAGTCTTCGTTCATCTGCGCATTAAATAATTAAAACTGATGACAAGAATTACTGCAGTTGGCAATTACATATAAAAACAGTTAATAAACTCCATAGTTCATACACTTACTAACTCAGTTTAAGATGTCTCAAACGAATAATATTTATTTTGAATTATATGTTTATTGTTTAATGTTGAAAAGAATGAATGACTTACTTACTCCGTACATCAATCATCACAACATGGTACACATTGTCCTCGAATTTGCAATAGATTTCGCGAAGAAGTATTTTTCAATTACATTTTATTTGTAAAAAGAACGAATCATCACTTACGCAAGCCAATAAAAAAGCTTACTGAGATCTAAATTTCGAACATTTACCATTTCCATAGCAACCTCCATATGTTAGCATCGAATAAATCTTTTCTATCATAGTTTCTCACAAAACGGTTTGAATCTTGTAGTACCTACCCTGTACAGCAATCACCAATCATATTCTATCTATTTATTATCTCAATTCGGCATTTCACCAAGAAACAAGTATTTTTTAACACATTTAACAATAATTAATAATCACTACATATACCAATCATCTAAACTTGTGATAAACTTCTTTTATTCTCGGGAGGTTGACATTCTCGAAGATCCACTGCTGGTTGGTCTTGCGGGAATCACACGTACTCATCTGCAGCCTACCATCCGTGGCGGCCTCAACACAGGTGTTAGTCGCATCGTCGTACAGCAGACGCTGGTGCTGAAAACGGTGCAGCTTAGTTAGCAGTTACATTGGTACTTTCGTATCCAGAAAGAATAATATTTATTCGTTAGGTAGACCTAGAATTGTACTGCGCGCCAACAGACTTGTGAAGGATAAAGTCTACCGTGTGAAGACCGAATATTTCATTTACGTTTTACTACAGGCAGCGAAGTTTGCGGCAAACATTTCATTTAGCGAATAAGGAGTCTGTCGAGTTTGAAGAAAATATTCCATTAACTGAGTATCAAGTCCGCGGAGTTTGAACTGATCAGTTCATTTACTGGGGCAGCGGCTGCGGAGTGGGCACCAATCGTTTGATTTACAGACCGTCAGGAATCAAGAGACTGTGTGTCGTCGCGTTGAAATTTCGTTCCTAAAATCTTTTTATTATGAGGAACATAAACTGACAGTCACCACATCAATTACCATGTGTGAATTTAGTGTACAGTTACCCTTATCCTAGCAATGAAATTAATTTCAATTACTAATCGCAAAGATTGGACGACGACATGGGAGAATCCAAGGAAGGGAAAAGGCAAAAGATAAAAAGTATGTACAGCAAAGCGACTACCACAAGTGGGTACGATCACGGTACGTGGGGAAGTAAAAGGATGCTCAGGGCATGGTCACAGGCACTCACAGAGCCATAAACACCATTCATTGAGTCAAAAGAACCACACACAGTAGTAGGAACCACTCACCGAGCCATAAACACAGCTCATTGAGTAGTAAGAACCACACTTAGGGTAGCAGGAGCCACTCACCGGACGATACACAGAGCCATAGGAACCACTCACCGGACCATGGGCACAACTCGACTTCTCGTTTGGCCATAACTACTCACGGCGCAGTAGAAACCACTTGCGGGCCAACATGGACAAAATGAATCCTTCACTAAACCATTTGAACCACTCACTGGACCCCATCAACTATTCACTAAGCCATAAGGATTACTTGCTCGGCTATAAGAAAGACACGCCTTCCTCCAAGAACCCCACACACTGGGATTCAATAACAATACCTTGTGCCACAGAGACCACTCCCAATGTGTATAAGAACCACTCACCGGGTCATAAGTCCACATTTGCTTGGAAGGCTGATCGTTGTTATTACAGTTGTAGAGAATCGGTGGCCGCCCTGTGGTTCTGACGGACTCGATACAGAACTGGTCATTGGGAATGCGAATAAACTTTCGCCAGCACCACGCGAACCTCTGCAATGGAGTCGCAACGGTTCGAGAACTGATCGACAGGGTACAAACTAATCTAGCTCAAGTTAATGGTAGTAATATAACTGCTATTCAAGGGTAATGTCACTAAAAACTACTCGAGCTTGAGTTTGTGGTGATACTATTGATGCATTTCGAAGTTATGTCATGGCAGTGTTGATCCAAAGAAAGCGAAGCACGAGGGGTATCTAGTTTTTGAAGTAAAATGGTAATCCAGGACTACCGCACATAAGGAAACCAAATTGAGAAAGTGAAATCAAACCAAAATGAACCGCAAATAAGACTATACATGAAAAAAGAAGATGAACATCGATAGAAATTTGCCCCAACCGCCGAATGCTAGGTAGAGATCATCCAAAGGCGCTTCTCCTCGTAATATCGAAGAGACAATGTACTTTGTGCAGCAAAAAAAAATAATAATAATCGATAAGGCATTGGTCAACCTACGGAATTTCCAGTTCACCTTCGCAAGGTCAACAAACCTGCGTCATGCCTCCGTGGCAGGGATGCAGTATGAGGTCCCCCGTCTGTCGGCCGCCCGTGTCGAAGCAGTTGCCGTTGGATACGCTCTTGATCTGTCGGTAAGGTGGAACAGCAGACCTCAGAGGGGGTAAAATGTTCTCATCATGATAACGGAATATATCATATGGGAGACCTCAGTAGCAGTGAGCATTGCTCTGAATAGAATATTAAGGAAACCTCATGGGGGTAAAATTTTATCCAAAAAAGAATATCAGAGAGCTTAGTGGAGGTGAAATTTGTTCCTAATGGAATATCAGAAGGAGATTGGTGAATGAATTGTTGTTCCAGACAGACCGCAACAGAAAAATTTGTTCATAGCTAGAGCGTCAAGGCGAGAGTTAAATTCACTGGATCAAACACCGCGTTGTTAGCGTTATTAGGGTTCTAAAAATTGCATCACAGCACCTCAGCGTTATACCTACGTCAAAACCGCAAACTCTTGCGCTACCAATTCAGATGAATTATTACATTGTTAGCCAATGTATAAGTAGCAAATGGTTAAAATGAACCCATTGTTCCAGTAGCAAAGACAAGACTTTTCTCAAACTTTCGCTACCACTTAAAGGAGGAAGCTTACACTACTGGCTACAACGTCATGCAGTATCCTAAATAAAATCCACAGTCCTTCATTCGCCGTTCAAGTGGCAGGCAGGACTTTTGAAAATTCTTCTCTACCGCTTGATAACATAATTTAAAGCTGCCAGCGAGAAAATACTGCAATGGCTAGAATAACATGCACAGCTTCATCCACTCTTCCATTAGGAAACACAGGATTTTCAATATATGTATCTACCACATGGCAAGAAACGCTGAAGCTGTTAGTTACGATATAGTAACTATAATTAACTACACTACGTCACCCACCGTTCCGTTAGCAAAGTCGGGATCTTCAAACGGTGGATAGACTCTCAGTAGGTCCGGAGCGACGGTCTCGAGGAACCACTTGAAAGGCTTGCACTGCAGCCGCTCCTTGATGGCCAACTCCCCTGTGATGTCCCCCACGTCCAGGGACCTCAGCTCGGGCTTCTTGCGGTACAGCGCCTCCACGTACTCGTCCATCCACACCAGCGCCACCCGCTTGTAGTTCTGCAACGTGACGGCGAAGTCGTTAAACGAAAACGTCAAGGGAATGTACATTTGGATTAGTGATTCCATACCAAAATCTTCTACGCCTAGCTCTCCAAGAAAATTTTCAATATATTTTCGCAGCCTTACAAAATTAGTAACTCATAGGAAGACAAAGAATGCAAGTAACACCGCATTTGTGCATTTTAAGGTTTGAAAGAAGCAGCAGCTTTCGCACCAACTAACAGGTCATCTCGCACTCTCGGTTCGGAGCCCCTGATTTAGATGAAGATGTTAAGGCGATACCAATTTAGATAAAACATGCAAGTTAGTTCGAAATTAAGTGTAAAAGTCACGACAATAACTATTTACGTAGGCAGATCAAGGGAATGACCATTTTGGTGAAAAGATCAAGGAGATACCCATACAGTAAAACAGTTAAATTAATAGTCATTCAAGTAAAGAGGTCAAGAGGATGCTCAAGTGGCTGATGAGATAAAGAGTATAATCATTCGGAAATTTGTAGCAGCTACACGCTTGATCTTCTGTAACATAAATAGAGAATGAGAGATCAGATAGGAGGCTCTGAAGTTGAGGACCTTTCGCTTGGAGAAATACCACACGAGGCAAAATTATTTAAAAGTAGTTACCAAACGCCTTTAGATATAACGATCCTGGAAAGAACTGAAAATAAATGAAGAGGTCAGAGAGGCTGCCCACTTCGCCCAGCAGTACTTGACATCACTGACCTTGGAAGCGAAATTAACTTTCTTGGAGCCAGGCCTGTTAGACGGCGCACCTCTGAAGACGTGGCCAACTCTGGAGCAGGGAGCATCCAGCATCCTGCCTCCACATTGCCAGATCTGAGTGCACAGTCAAAGAACAGGGTCTAGGTTGTCTATTTCTGTTTTTAGTTAGAAGCCGAAGGCGGCAGCTTAGGATATAAATTTTATACATAGGTACATAGAACCCGTAGATAGCAAGCAACAGCACAGAGTAAAATTACATGCTTCCCTACAATAACCTACTGCAGAACGTGTACCTATAGAGACGATAGGCAATAGCCTAAGATAAAATGGTAAGCTTAGAAGGGATAGCTTACAGCTTAGGATAAAATATTACTGTCTGTACTAAGAAGCCATAGGCAACATCATATGATAAAACGCTATATTGCATTCGAACCGATTTACTATTTACAGCTCATGTTTAATGTCATGTTCCGTTTATACAGTTCACCTAGTACAGCCCCGATACTTTGGGTCTTCGCGCTCGGTCTAGCTCCTTCTAAGCGATAGGTCATAGGGACTTACCTGTTTGCAAAGCTACACGCCGTCCTTTTCTTATTTATTAGCTTACTCTGCCGTGCAATCCTTTTCTTGCTGGCTTCAAACGCGACCAGTGGTCCTGACCTTATTATTGTAGGCTTTATGATCAGGGACCCTGAGGCCCTTTCAGTTATAGCAACAACGATGTAGTTTGGTGTTTTAATTAATAAAACAGCAAGTCCTGACGATTATTTTTTAGTAATTGTTAATAATCTTTTTAGCTACAACGAATGGTCATGGTTCAAAAATTTCGATTTAAGCTCGCTCCGCTATATTACGAAAAGCAGCTTTCAAGAACAGGACCTTAAGAAATAGTGGAGGCGGCAAAATGGCCCCACCCAGGCATAGATGTGTAGCTCATCGCAAAGGATAGGTACGTCTTACAGCTCACCTTAAAAGACAGGTCATACTGCTCACCACCCCAAATCGCCAGTTCCGGATCGTATCCTCCCAATTCCCAGAAAAATTTTCGACTGATCGCGAAAAGTCCGCCGTTCATCACTGGGTTCCTGCAACACAAAAGTTGTTGTTAACAGTTGGTACAGGGCAAAAAATCGGTTGGTCCTAAACTACAACTGTCATTAGCAGTTGGTCCGACAACAGAATTGGTTGGTCTTGCGCCAACACTGCTATTAAAAGTAGGTCCAGCACAAAGAACACTCTACATATATTTCTGTACGAGGACTATCTGATCCTGAATTTTGTTTTGTGTAAAAGTTCCCTACAAAATCTAAACTTAAGAATTACCCTGTACCAAGTCTAGACCAGAGCAACAAAAGCACGGGACTATGCGCGCTGGTGCACAAACGAACGCATTCCTTCAGCTTAGCATCCGAAAGCATTGCCGTTTCCATTCAAACATTAGTAAATTCACAGCTTGCTGAGTTAGAATTTCTGTTAAATTTGACGAGAGAATATTCGAAATGTACTAGCCGACGATGTTCCTTCTTAAGGATATTGGTATAGCACAATTTGTAGAGGACCCAAACGGGCGGCATATGGGAGCTAAATGGCTGGCTACTCTGCTAACTTCCCTCTTCTAAAAAGCGCTTCACTTTCAACTATTTCTGTTTCAATCTGTTACTATTTTATCACATTTTACACTGATTATTAGGGGTTTATCTATATTACTACTACAGAATATAATCACTTTCTTTCTGTCTTGAAATCATACAAATAAATCTACAGTTTGCGCAAAAATTTGTAAAGAAAACACATTTGAACTGAAAAAAATATCTATTCTCGACTAAGCCGGCGACGAAGCTAATTCCTTAGTGCGTACTCTATACATCGAACTTCTCTTACAAAAAGGAGGCTTCATTCAGACACGAAAATGTCATTGCAAATATTAACGTCCAGCTACTTGTTTTAATAGGTTGTGCCGTCACGATGCAAACCACTAACAGCTCATTCGGCAGCCCCAGAAATTGATTTATGGCTTTAGCGTATAGGGCAGCCGAGAATTCTGCTAGGATACGGTAGTAGTACCTACTACACTCGACATAAAAACGACTAATAAATTAGCCGTATATCGTAATTTGAAATACATGTATAGCTCCAGTAAATTAACTACTCACTCGAAAGGCAGAGGCAGCTTGGCAGCGATATCGTCCGAGAGCGGAATTCTTTTGTAAAAAAAGTGCCAGTCAAATCCGCCCCTGAAAATAGTGATGCGGCGGTGAAGAACAGAGTCATGGAACGATATCTAAGAGATCTCTTGAAATAATGACACTTCAGGAAAAAATTAAACTATGTAAATGATTTGTTGTGAGAAAATAAATCACAGAATTATATCTCTGTAAAAAATAGATACTGGAGAGAAAAATACAATTTGCAACAATGAATTTAGCTACAATATAAAAATGAAGAAAACACTGTTCATTGAATAATGCAAAGGGAAATCTATGCGAATATACGATATACTGGAGCCAGAAAAATATTCAAATTGACTTTAATGGATCCCCAAAATAGCAAATGAACGCCCATTGACTAATGCTAACTAGAAGCAGTACCATAACCTATGCTAACTAGCAGCAGTACCCTGACCAATGCTAACTAGCAGCAGTACCCTGACCAATGCTAACTAGCAGCAGTACCCTGACCAATGCTAACTAGCAGCAGTACCATAACCTATGCTAACTAGCAGCAGTACCATAACCTATGCTAACTAGCAGCAGTACCATAACCTATGCTAACTAGCAGCAGTACCCTGACCAATGCTAACTAGCAGCAGTACCATAACCAATGCTAACTAGCAGCAGTACCCTGACCAATGCTAACTAGCAGCAGTACCCTGACCAATGCTAACTAGCAGCAGTACCCTGACCAATGCTAACTAGCAGCAGTACCTTGACCAATGCTAACTAGCAGAAGTACCCTGACCAATGCTAACTAGCAGCAGTACCCTGACCAATGCTAACTAGCAGCAGTACCATAACCTATGCTAACTAGCAGCAGTACCCTGACCAATGCTAACTAGCAGCAGTACC
>LQNS02276883.1:23142252-23170677 GCA_001587735.2 Parhyale hawaiensis | reverse complement strand
AATGATAGTATGGATGTTTTGCCATCCTGGAATAAACTAGAATGATAGTATGGATGTTTTGCCATCCTGGAATAAACTAGAATGATAGTATGGATGTTTTGCCATCCTGGAATAAACTAGAATGGTGTGAATGTTTTGTCACCACAAAATAAACTACAATAATGATATGATTATTTTCCCAATATTATTGTTAAGATACACCACACTGGCGACATGAGAACAGAGGAAACTCTATAAGGTTAACAAGCCCCCACGCAACCAGCCCAGCCCAGCAAGCGAAAAAAAGAAAGAGAAGATCAGAGACCCCATCCCGGAAGAATCTAAAATGCAGAAAATCAACGTTTGTCTACCCCCAAAATTGTCTCAAATAATAAAATACATCTTTTCTCATTTCAGAATAGATTGAAGGGTCTGTGAGAATATTTTTTCAATCCGGAATATACCAGAACTAGAGCACTCTGAGAGCGCATACCTCCGTAAAAGTAAGGCAACGGTGCCGAAAAATTCAAGTTGGCTCTGCATCCATGATTTTCTTTGTATCAACTCCAAAATCTAATCATTTGTGCCTTTTGATGGTATTAACAATTTCTGCCTTTTCTGAAGATCCGTTCATAACTTTTTGAGTTAGGCCGCATAACAAACATTATGACAAACATAAGTCACACACACAAACGAAGCAACCGATCTGCACCAAAATTTATTCATTTATGTCTTTTAACAATACTGATAATTTCTGTAAATTTCACAAAAATCCCTTGAAAACTTTTTGAGTTATTGTGCTAACAAGTATAAAATCAAACATAGCGACAAAGAGACAAACAAACAAATCATCAGAAAAATTTGGTCATTTACTCTTCGTGATATACATAACAACTCTTGTAAATTTTATAAAATTCCGACCAGAACTTTTTGAGCTATGGCATTAAGAAAAATAAGGCAGACAAACAAACAAACAAACGAATGGACGGATCTTCACCAAAAATTAATGATCTGTTCCTCCTAACATACCTAACAATCCCTGTGAGTTTCGTCAAAATCCGTCCATAACTTTTTGAGTTATCTTGATGACAGATAGTAAGAGATACAGACAAATAGACAGACGGACGGAGAGACAGAGAGACAAACCCGACGAAAACATAACCTCCATGGCGGAGGTAATAATAGTATGATCATTTTATAATCCCGGAATAATCTAGAATTTATAAAATCACCGTTAATCCACCGAAGAAGTATCTATAATTGACAAATTCACCGTTTTCAGGCTCTAGAATAATTTTGAAAGTGGATAAATAAATGTACGTTCCTCTCCAAGGAAAACTCAGAATAGTTCGGATCAAAGCCTCTCCACATGTTATAATAAGAAACAACGCAGTTTACTTTCTCCTAGCTATGACACAGTGGGCCAATGCAGAGCATAAGAGTTACATAAAAGGCGAGGGAAGCTACTGATATGTGCACATTAAAAACTAAAGCACTCTGAGAGCGCATACCTCCGCCATGCAAGGCAACGGTTACCAAAAATTAAAATTGGTTCTGAGACCATTATTTTCTTGGTATCAACACCAAAATCTAATCATTTGTGCCTCTCAACAGTGTTAACAGCTTCAGTAATTTTTTTAAGATCCGTTCTCAACTTTTCGAGTTATGCTGCTAACAAGCATTATGACAAACATGAGTCAAACGTACAAACGAACGAACGGATCTGCACCAAAATTTAATGTTTTATATTCTTTAACATTACTAACAACTCCTATAAATTTCATAAAGATCCATTCACTATTTTTTGAGTTATTGTGCTAACAAGCATAAAATTAAAAACAATGACAAACGAACGAACAAACGGATCTTTACAAAAATTTGATTATTTACAATTCGTAATATATGATATCTACAACTCATCTAAATTTCATAAAAATCCATCCATAACTTTTTGAGTTACAGCATGGGGAAAAATGAGGCAGACAAACAAACGGATGGACGGATCTTCACCAAAAGTTAATGATCTGTTCCTCTTAACATACCTAACAATCCCTGTAAATTTCGTCTAAATCCGTCCATAACTCTTTGAGTTATCTTGATGACAGAAAGACAGACACACCTGAAGAAAACATAACCTCCTTGGCGGAGGTAATAACATAAATATGCACCTATATAGTGGTGTTTTGTGTACAGTATACAGATACACATGTATCCCACCATGCATGAATTAAGGCCTACGCAACACCCAATAAAACATACACAAAGCATGGGGTGCTACACAGGTTTGCAACTAAAAATAAATAAAACTATTCATAGTAAATTAATAATAGCAGCTGTCACGAGCAGCAAGATAATCGATAGGCGAGAGACTTTCGGCTCGCAGACCTGCAGGCGGTCACTTCTGACCTAAAGATTACTTCACCAGCGAGAAAAAACGTTCCCTTCACTCTTAGGTCAGTGGGCTTCAGGGTACATGACGTCACGATTGAAAGGCACTACCCAAGTCGTAATACTAAAATACCAGGTTTCATAATGATCTTCATTTAGTACTCATGGAAACACAACATGAAACTCATGGCAACATGACCTGGCGCACAATGGAATATATCTCATCTCTAGGATACAAGCAAACACGGGTGTCTAGGAAGCGTTTCTGTAGCTATCATACGTCACTCTGAATATATATGAGCGTCATTCTGACGTCACAGTCCCGCCAAAACTATCATATCTTGACTTACACTGCACTGCATTGGGCAGCGTTTGTGCAGCAATCCCACGACCCTCTGAAATCTTTGATCGTTTGCAGGATGAGTGTCTACCAAGTCTACAAAGACCGCATAGTAAAACATTATCGTATACAACGGCGAAGTAACTAAAATATCTTGCGTCGGAGCAGCGGCAGCACCTACATAGAGCACTGAAGTTGAGCAGTGTAGCTGCCCTAGATGCCAATATTGGAGCAAAGACAGAGCTATCAATTTTATTCAAGACTGCACGATAAGGGGTTACTTTAACAGCAGTCGGACACTTGGCCTGTAACGGAATGTGCGATTCTGGCGAATTGGAATACTTTGCTACTTCTATCGGATGCCAAAATCGTTACACGCAGGTAGGTATGACTGACTACCAACGGATTGCTGCACAGACGCTGCCCACTGTAGTACAGTATAAATCAAGATCCTGCCAGTAGTAGTGCACTGAGCCAACTTATACTATATGGCATAAGAGAGCCGATGTCGACTACCCCCGGTTGAAAACTCCCGCTCTGGAACGATTGATTTCGCTGTCTCCTGTCTAGAAGTTCCAATGTCCTGCCATATGCAACTTGGAAAGCATTGTCTGATTGCCCTTTATGTTTTTCTTTATGCAAAAGATTGTACCAATTAAGACCAAGAATACCTCCACATGTTGGAGAAATAAATGACATCTATCTATCTACTGACGTAGGACGTCTAACCCATACCATACTGGGTATGCTACAATTTACTCTGGATGTAGGACGTCTACATATAGCTAACTCCCGACGTACAGACCACAGCTGACTACTCACGTAGGATGTCTGATGTCAGGCAAGGATCGATCGAGAGCAATGAAGTCGCTGAGGAGGCCGTTGAAGCCGTTGGCGAGGTACAGCTGATCCTCCTTCGCTTTATTGCCTGCAGGGACCTTGGCCGGCTGACCTTGTTCTCCTGTGCCTGTCCTTGCCTTGTCTGCCTGTCAGGGGAAGACAATATTATCATGACAATCAATAGACAGCTGGTGTTCTTCCTCTGGGTCTTCTCCTATGCCTATCCTTGCCTTGTCTAGCAGTCATGATATGATAATTTTATCGTAATTATTAGAGGGCGGGCTTCCTGATCCCGTGCCTAGCCATCTTTGCTCAGATGCTAAAGTAAGAAAAAATTGTATTATCATTCGTCGCAGCTAGGTGGCCATATGCTCCTGTGGCTGTTCTCGCCTAGTCGAGTTGTCAGGACAATACGGTCCAGTTAAACTTTTTTGTTCAATAACCTTCAATCATAAACATAGGTACATAGTGCTACTTAACAGTTGGCCTACGATAATCCAAGCTTCGTCCTTAACCCTACAAAGGGAGACCTGAGCTGTATTGCACCTCACCCTGCAGAAATTTGCATATACTGTATATTGCTTTCAAATTTCAGTTGAGTTGCTCGAAACTTGTGACTTTTCATAAAATGGCATGTTTCATGTATTGTGTAAAAATTTGAGTGAAAATACCATACATAAGTGAAAATACCACAGACTTTATGATAAATACACAGAATAAACAGATGTTGAAACGTACGGGGCTGCCGACCGTACGAATGCTGGGTGCGGTGCACTATAGCGCAGGTCTCCCTTTATAGGGACCATTTGATTAGATAGGTTCGTCTACTGCCGCCTATCTAATCAAATGGTCCCTATAAAGGGAAACCTGCGCTATAGTGCACCGCACCCAGCATTCGTACGGCCGGCAGCCCCGTACGTTTCAACATCTGTTTATTCTGTGTATCTGCAAGTAACTTCATCTCAGGGTTATAATTACTGATGGACAACGAAGCTTTATATACATTGTTTATAATAAATATGACCACCTGAGCTAAATGAGACTACATCAGTGTAGTCTCAGTCCATTGTATATTGTATCATTGATGAATATTGTTGTTGTTGTTGTGTACATTCGTAGTACATTGATTTTTCTGCGTACGTAGACAGTACAGTCCCTGCAATACAGCAGGCGCCCCACAGTTTCCGAACACATGCACACTGCCTGCATTCCTGAGCAAACTGACACGATTATCGTACAAAATATACATCACTGTATACTTTCTACCGTTCTATTAGAAATGTTCATTTCATGGTGTCTTATTATAATTTACCAATGAATTGATGATTCTAGTTATATTACAACTCATGTATGGATGTCTGAAGAGTATGCCTGTTGATTTTTTATTCGAAATACCTATAAATAATGTATTTATTAGCAAATCATTAGGCTGCGGTACATTGTACCTCACCTCTCCCGTTATAACTCCTCGCTAGGGGTCTCCCTTTGTAGGGTTAAGCGTCCGAGAGGATCGTTCAGTCACGCTTCAAGAAACACTACTGGCAAGAATTTCACTGGGATTTTTAGGTGTGTTAGGAGGAATAGATAATTAACTTCTGGTGATAATCCTTCCGAAAGTTTGTTTGCATATTTTTCTTGATCAGATAGCTAACTGAAAAAGTTATGAACAGACGTTCATGGACTCCGGAGAAACTGTCAGGATTAGTACAGGGAACAAATGACCAAATTTTGACGATGATTTGCTTGTGCGTTTACTTGTTTGTCTGTTTCCTTTTATTAAGGAATTATGAACGAAATTTTTTTTGTAATGTTTTCTTCAAAAACTTCTAGGCATGTTACGAGGAACAAATTATCCAATTTTTATCATGATCTGTTGGCCCATTGACTTCAGTGTCTCTGTTTGCCTTTGCGTATATCAGAAGATAACTAACTGAAAAATTTATTGTAGTATCTAATGAAATCTACAGGATGCGCTCGAGAGTCACGAGGAAAGGGTCATTCAGTTTTGGCGACAATAAAAAATAAATCCAGGATTCAGTATATCAAAAGATGAATTTTTCCTTAGCAGTGTTGAGCTTGGTGGAGGTTGAGCTCTCGGAGAGCTTCCTTAGTTTTAAATGACTTAGGTAAAACCTATTTCTCGGATACTTGTAATTGACTTATGAAAACACATTTCCCAAATTTATTATTTATGACTTTTCTAAAACGTATTTCTTAGATTATCATAACTAACTATATGAAAACAAGTTTCTCGGTCTACAATATGTAACTGACATAAGTAAAGCATATTTTACGGACTATTGTTATACTTTACCCATTAAAACATATTTCTCTTAGTTCTGCGTAGAGTGTACGTGGAGTTATTTCAAAATTCCAAGCTCACCGGAACTTCCAAAAATTTCACAGCTGCTCTTACTCAGTCAGGAAACTCTAAAAAAACTGACGCTCAACAAAAAGAGTATCGGATAATATCAACTTTTTGCCTAAAATGAACCCATTTGTTACACAGAGACCGTTGGTGGCGCGTACGTCGCACGCGACAAGGTAAGCGTGGCACCCCAGGATTACAGGTGTCCATATCAGCCGCAGGTGTGGGGTCAGGTGTGGCCGAAGCATACGATTACCCGGTACATAGCAGCAACTCTAGGAAACATTTGTCACTAGTTACTGAACTAATCCGAACGTCAAGTGTTCTGGTAACTACAAAATTGAGATTCTAATGTTTATATATGTAAAGATTTTAGCCTGTCAATTAAATAGCAATATAGGATTTCCTTTAAGATATTCTCGTATTTTCATTTGTACAAATGGTAACGAAGACCACTGCCACATATACTGAACTTACTAACATTTATGCAGATGCACTACGCTAACAGATGATATTCCCATCGATTAAATAAAGAATTAAGAACATCAAACTAAAAAAACACTCGTAAATTAATTATTTATTTCTCGACTAAAAAAGAGCATGACCCTGTCACGCATAGTCTTAAAGAATAACGCTAATCAAACTCCACTATCAAGTGTTTCAACTTCAATTGACTGTAACGTTACCTACTTTCCGCCGTGATAGGTAGGTATTAAAATGCACCTGTACTCGGTTATTTAACCTCATTTAACACGGGCCAATTCACCTGGGGAAACACGGGTCCAGTCCAGAGTCATGCCACATGGAACGTCAATTCTCTTCAACGAACGAAGCAATAGATTGGGTAGCGAAACAAAGCCTTTGAGACTTGACTTCTCCGAATCTTCGAACTGGTGTCCTGGCTTCGACTTGTTGATTCAGTTTTTAGGCTTTGACTCTTATCAGCTATACAACGTGAAACTTCCAGAAACTTTACATAGTCTTGCTCCGTAAAACTGATATTTCACTCGGCTCAACGTACTCGGGCTGCTTCTAGCACCTTCATAACGATTCAAAGTGACGAAGCTAAAGTTCCTGTCTGCATTTCCGGACAAGTCGAGTCAAGCAGGCTCGTCTTAGATCGACTTTGACGACCCAATCTGGCTCAATTAGTTCTCAACTAGCAAGTTTAATGTAACTTTCACAGTGAAAATTTTTATTATTTCCCCTCTAATTTTCTTTTTTCATTTGAATTTCTTCCGCTGTTTAAAATGGAACAATACGTTCCATTTACGTTCTTATAAGCCTTTCACTTACATTCCATACGTACCATAGTTCTTGGTCACTACCACTGTCGTTCCGAGAATCATTTTATGTTTTCCAGTATAGCGGCCCAATAGCGTTATCATGGCTACCATCACGCCCAATCGCAATCACAAATATAAATATATACATACATTACTACAATGTTGAAAATGATTGTGAGTGAAGTTACGTTGCCTAAAGATATTCACTAAGTATGTAGTACTGTACTGGAACTAAGAGTTATTGAAAGGAAAAACACATCACTCAGTATACATAGATAATTAAAATGCAACGGCGGATTTTAATCTAAAATTCTTGACAAAAGTTGAGTTCGCATAAATTTTAAGAAGATCCGTCCATAAGATTTTGAGTCATGTTGCTAGTAGCCAGACCGATGGACAAAGAATAAAGAACAACCCCGACAAAATCATTCCCTCATTAGTGGAACCAAGAAATTAACTTACGTCAATTTGCTTGTAGTTGTGGTAGTCGACCATCTCCAGCTGCACTCCTTCGCCTACGCCGGAGTCTGGGAATGGCCCGTTCTGCAAAGCATTACATAATATAAGTATAGTAAAATAGCATTATTCTAATAAGATAGTAGCTATACTAGTAAATAACAATCATCTAATAGACATTTAAGTAAAAGTAAAACTTGGAGCCAAGTCACACCCAGTAACTTTTCTTTCTGTTTCACATATATTTTACAACAGTTTAGATTACAGCACCATGAATTTTTGGAGCATGCTACTATGTAGTGTTGTTAGGGAAGTTCACACACACACAGGACAGCACAACATCACGCAACGAAACTCTGACGTGCACTGAACCCTCGATCAGTCGCAGTGCTCCCGGTGCCCGGCGTGCGGACACACACACATCATACCGTCACCGAGACGTCCTCGTTAATTCCTAGCCTAATTGGAAATTATCAAGGTGAGTGTCCGATGCAGCCCCCAATATTCCCTTTAACATAGCATTAATGCCTATGATTATCCAATGGGTAGAGACTTCGTTGCAGCTGGCTGTATAGCGAACCGGCAGCACTTTATTTTAAAAGGAGCACTATGTTTTCTGGTGTAAGTAAAAAGTGTGCCAGGTTAACACTAAAAACAACTTTCTCTGACACAATTTTGCCGGCACTCATACATACATACTTCTCATAATTCATTACAAGTGTACAATTTATTGCTCAAATATATGACTGCTGGAAATGCCTACTGCTTATTACCTACTACGTCATGTATTTTGCTACAAGACAGAGCCGCGAAGTCGGACGGACCAAGTCCGACTCCGACTCCTGGCTTCCACCTGACTCCGAGTCTCCTTCTTAACAATATAAGCGTGTTTTCACGGGCCCCTGACTCTGATTCTTGCTCTCCAAATATTACCGACTCCTAACAAATCCGTCACCAAATCCACGCTCAGGCTGTACTGCTTCGTTACGACGACTTTATTTCTGTGAGAGAAAAAGGCCTCGTAGCGAAGAAGTGCAGCTTTATTTTAAGATGAGGGTCATGCGACAGTATAATCAGCAACGCCTGGTATTTTTGGTACAAATAGCTATAGTCACTGTACATATATTTTTGCCCAAACTATTTTAAGAAATAGCCCTGGGATCGAATCTCTGCACGCTGTTGCCTTGAGAACTGGCCGTAGCCTCCAACCCCAATACCCCAACTTCGGCGGTCAACCTGGAGGAGTGACTGGCTGACAGTCAATTCTTCGGTGCAATGGAATGGTCTGCACCACATCAGCCATTTAATGAAGCACACTCAAAAAGACTCACGGCATCTAGCCAACTAGCAAAAAAAAAAAGATTCCAGACGGGACGGAAATTTAAGACGGTTGAAAAATTGGATACCGAGTGCTACATTCGTTGAGTTCACTAAAGATTTGAAAATTTAAGTTAAGTCCGCTAGGACAATACGGTATGTGCAGCTGAGACAGCTAAAGATAAACAGGATAAGTTTGAAGGCGCCCCTCTCCCCCCACGCTGACGTTACCAGGCACAAAATACGGAAATTACACTTTCAGTCTTGAATGGGAATTGACGGAAGAGCGCGCCAAAGTGTATATTTCTTTCGATGGAATAGATCGTTAGGTAGGTAGCATACTATTCTAGCCGGACGAGCGGTCAAAAATAACGGCAGAAAATATTAGCGCTGACACACATTTCACGGTTCCTCCTTGTGGTCGTAAATCCGTTGCGGGTATGCTTTGTCCCTGGCCCAATCGAAAAATTTTACGTTATTATAAAACCGTAATCGATGCTATCCACCGATAGGTATAGTAAAAATCTTTACCAATTTCCCACAGCCTCCCTTGGCTGACTTCTGAATTCAAATTTTGCAGAGGAATGAGTAGATTACAGCCAAATGCAGTTAAAAAATTACGTTTTTCTATCCCTACCGTAAAGCTAAGATATAATTAGCACAAGAAATTAATATCAGGCTTTCGAATAGACAAGCAATTGGTGCTAATACAAAGAAAACCAGCAAATCTGGTGCATTCATGATGCGGAATATTCACACAAAAGCCTCTCATTTTCTACCCTACTTTAGTCCCATACGACTCGACAAATTCTGCCTCCCAGTATGAAAAATTATAAGCTATCATCGGATATCATAAGCTAATAGTTTGTTCACACTTTTCCACACCCTTCCCAAATTGTGAGCCGCACCAAGAGGCTAAACCGTAAATCAGCTCGAGAGGCAGCCGAAAATATTGTCAGGGTCCATAAAAGAAGTATTGGCCGCCCCAGATATAGTTTTAAAAGTTTAATTTCTTGGGCAGCCAAAAACTCTGTTAAGGGCGGGGCTCTACCACAATACAGACAATAAACATCAATCTCAGGGGCACAACAACTATTGATCGCCGCGGCTTTTATTATTATATGATTATCTATCATTGAGAGCGCCAGGCGCAAAGTGCAGCATGAAATATTGATGATTCCCTCGTATCAGGTGGTTACCCGAATAGTTCGGTAAAAAAGGGGAATATTACGGGTGAGTCTATTTTTTTTATTTCTTAGCATATTTCTTTTGGAGAGTATTTATGGATTCGTCAATAGAACGTGGATCGACCAAATGAAGATTGACTAAGAATAAAAACTGGTTATTCGTCAAACTATACGTCCTGGCTTAAAAGAACGGTACAAGAACATAAATAAAATGAAGCATGAAGAAATCCCAAGAGCTGCTAAGATGAACCACTTAAAATGCCATTCACAGCTGGCCTGAAGGCTTGCAGACTTACACGGCCGGACACGGATTCCGAGGATTAAGCACCGACTAAACTGACGGGTTCATCACCTCGCAGTCGCCAATGTAAAGAGATGGGCCTCAACCGCAGCTCGCGTGTTTCTCCTAAAGATTTTTTCGTGCAGTAGGAAGAATAGATGAACGAAGGCCAAGGCCTCAGAGGGAGAAAAAACACGCTGCTTACGATTGTAGAAAAATCGTATTCAGTACCACGGCTAGTAGTGAAAGAAATGTATAGCCTGCACTGTTACAAGATCGGGCAGAGAACTCTCAATCGAGTCTCGTAGCGCACTGAGCGGCCAGACATCTTAGCCTTTTACCCTGCAAATGACCATATATGATTACTTCGATAACGCCACTCGTACGGGAGAGTTATTCAGTTGGCCAGCAAAGAAGCGTTAACCCTTTCATCCTTCAATTAACCTATTACCTACTTAACAGCTTTTAATCATTATTAATGTTTTACGCATAACACAGACTCGAGCGAATGACACGGGCGCAAGTGAAGCAACTCAAGAGAGCAGCCATCATGAGGTAATGCTAGTAGGTAATACGGATAGGAAAGAAATAATTTATTTCTATCTACTCTTCCACTGAGGCTTCGCTATATGTGACGGGCAAGAATTCAGCTGCGAATCATGGGTCATTGAGACCATCATATAAGGAAGTTAAAAGAGCAATTTTTTTAGAAGATAAGAACTAAATGAGATTTCCGCAATGGGTGAGACAGTGTCTGTCGCGTTTGCCTACAGCAAATTCTAACAAAATTGTCGGGGCTTTTTAAAGCGCGATAACACCATCCAGGTGAACTGATAATATTCAGTTGCATCATGTATTGGATCGGAAAGATCATTTCAAAGCTTAGCTCCAGACATACATAGAAAGTGCTTGTGGACCAGTCCATGGTGTTGGTGAAGCATACTTGGAGATGCCCTCGCCGAAGAGATCGTCCGCTAGCTGACTTCACTATTCGGAGTTGGGATTAAACTGCACAACCAGGGCAGTTCTAAAAACGCCATGTAGAAAGCGAAACACATATAACGGATAGGTAGTACCCAAAGGTAACACGAATAAGTAACTAATAAGTATATGTGATACGCACGGGGAATAGGTATAGGTAATACGAACCAGTAATAGATATGGGTAATATGAGTAGGTAATAGCTACATGTAAGACGAATAAGTTATATGATTAGGTAATAGGTATAGGTAATACGAATAACACCAGGCGTGACTAAATTAAACTTAAGAGAACAATAGCGGTTAGACACCGCTAGTACGTAATAGGCTAGACACCATACTTCATAGGAATAACACGATTTACAAGTTGCTAAATTATGCACAGTAGAATTTCAAGGGTTGACCCTCTCGCTACAGAAGGGATTTTTGTCCATCAGCATTAGGTTTAAATTGCCAAAAAGCACCGCTGTTTCTTTCTCTGACATTTTGATTGCATCGTCTGAAGCCAGTTCACGGGTGCTGCCTTTTCCAAGTTTTCACCGGAAGACACTCAACATCGTAACTCCACACACGTGAGGTAATGTGCGAAACGTCACCTGGATTTCGTCCGAAAATTCACAAGGTACACAGAGTACAAGGTACAAGTACAAGTTACAAATGTTTGCTAGGAGCATCTCGTATTATACCTATGGAGGAGAACTTTTCTTCCGTAACCTTAGGTTGCAGTAATCAGCACTACTTACAAGCTAATTCGCTGAGTGCATTCTTCATATATTTATGTACTTAACAGTCCTCGGTAACGATGCAAAAGCGGCGCTGTATAGGCAACAACATGCGGGGCTCTAATTAACAGTCTTTGTCCCAGGTGCAGTACCTCTCAAACTACTGTCGCAGAGGTTGTGCTATACCGGGGGTTGTAAATTTGTCTGAGAACCGTAGTTTTGTATGAAATGGAGCTTTCTTAATTGTATAAGATGATGAAAGCTGGAATTAGAGCTATTTCTAGGAAAACAAAACTATTACCGTGCTCCTATATTGTCGAGGCTTCGAGTCAACGACGAATCTAAATACTGTTAACATGAAGCTGTTATCCTAACATAATTATAAGTGAAGCTGAACAATTTTCTACTAGGCTTGAATTTTTGACATCGTGCTGGCAGCTGCACACCATTAAACCGGGTAAAAAATGCTGTATTTATACCAGCGGACGGTATAAGGCACTTAAGCTAATTAAAGCCAACAAGAAATTGTTAAATCTAGTCAGCGAGAGCAAGTGCGGGTTACAAGCTTAACGAATTACAGACACGCCAAACAAAGAATTTTCCAAGCCAGTAGGAACAATTTTCAATCATGTCGATGCCGATGACAGCTAAGCATAATGGGACCGAGCACAGCATTTTTCAATCCAGTCACGCAACCGCGGGGAGAAAATGAGAGGTCCGAATTAAGTACCACACCCACGTCCGATAGCCGTAAATGGATTTGAGTAAAATTATCCCTCTGCCTAATGGAGTCCATACGTGCCACCAAAAATAGAGGCCGTAGAGAATGAGCACTGGGTGATAATTTCGCCGCACGTACGTTGCAGCGAACACGAGAGTACGGTCGATACCAAGACAACTTTGGTCTCTTTGGACGGAATCGGTAAAATGCCGTGTAACAAAGAGGCCTACACGCACTATATAGCAGCAATTCCTGGAATGTAACTAATAAGAAAAGAACAAAGGGAATTTTGACCTAGACAACCACCAATAGGATGAGCAATCTTGATGTAAATGGACCATCATAAAATAAATATAAGGTCGACTAGTCTAAAGATAACATTTGACATTTCGGGACGTCTTTTCCCATTGCAGAAACAAAAAACGCTGTTAACTACAAAAGGAAAACTTTATTTCAAAAAAGAGAATTACATTTCGCAAACCAAACGGAAATAGAGATGTTGGCAGTGTGAGGTGTAAAACGTGAATGACCGGGACAAGTTCGGAGAGGCCTAACGCGAATGCTTGTACAGTCTGGCGATTAGGGAGAAGCAGCTGCATGGGTACAGTCAATGAGCGGAGGGATAAGAGTTAGTACAGTTGGAGGAGAAAAATGCTTGTGCAGTCGGGCGATTAGGAAGAAGTAACCGGGTACAGTAAATGAGTGAGGTGATCAGATCTAGTACAGTTGGAGGAAAAAAATCAGTTAAGAACCGTGATGAGTGGTACAGCTGTGGTCATTGTATTGAGGCTGGGTTTTGTTTTATGGATGTAAAGGAATTCTAAAGTTGTCAGTTCTATTGGGTTTGAAAAGTCGATGGTGGAAGAGTCTTTCCTGCTAATGGGATGAGTGTTTTGTTCTGCATGAAGACGGGGAGCCGAATGGGTAGGTTTGGATAGGGATAAACCGTTTCTACTAGATATACCTAAATGCTGATCAGCCTGGCTTTGTAATGCTGTCCAGTGCTGCCAACATACGAGACATAGCAGCCTCTGGCCTCTACACTGAAATAAATAGATAACACGGGACTGATGAGGTGTGGGTGGTTTGTCTATGAATTTAAAATATGATCCTAAGCTAAAAGTGTATTTGTAAGAAAACCTAAAATTAATATGCGGGTACGCTTCGAAGAGGAAAGTTCTTGGAGAGTCGACTGTAGCGACGGTGGCTCTGCTGTAGTATAGAAGTAAAAGAAAAAAGAATCTAATTTGCAAAAAAAAGTAGGTTTAGAAATGCCAGGATTAAATAGTTTGTCCAGAAAAAGTTTGCAGTAATGATCTAAAAGGGGATGTGGATAATCGTTATTCTTGAAGAATGTTCCACGAAAGTCTATTTCCTGCAAAAATATTAGGTAGGACGAAGGTAAATGATATGTTCTAAACAGTAGAGTTTCGATTGCATTTATTTTGAATTGGTTATAGCAGTGGCTGAAAAAGTTAGTTCCGAGGCCTGAGAAGGTTGGCTTTCTGTAAACTCTAGTGGTCAGTGTTGAGTCCTGAATTGTAACTAGGGTGTTTAAAAATTCTATAGAACCATTTGATCGGTTCTCAGCCGCGAACGTTTTGTTCGGATGTTCACTATTTAAATAATCTAGAAATAACTTCTGAATCAGCTGGGTCTTTGAAGATAAAGAAAGAGTCGTCTACATAGCGTTTAAAGTGAATGAGCTTGAAATTATTCGGGCAGTTGTTAAGCTACATTGCCTCGTGATGACGTAAAAAAAAATATTTGCTCGAGAGGGACCGAACGGGGGCCCATATGGAAACTTCATCGATTTGTTTGTAGAGCTTATTGTTGGAATAAAAAATGAATCTTTGATGGTTAGATTGAGAAGATTTCTGAAAGTGGGTTGGTCTAAGTTGTGAAATGAATCCGTGTCAGTAAAAATTTTGCCACGTATAATGTCTATTGTTTCGTCTAAGGGTACCGTACATTGGTAAACAGGGAAGTGATGTCGACACTGGATAAGTACGCGTTGGATGCATGGCAATTGAAGATTTTTTATTTTTCCTTTTGTAGGTAACAGCATTTTTTTAGTTTCTGAAAATGGGAAAAGACGTCCCGCAACGTAAAATTTTATTTTTAAGCTAGTCGACCTTATATTTATTAGCTACATAAAATTTGCCTCAGTTTAACGTTTTTTCTAGACCATCATAATTTATATATATAAACAAAACTATGTATATAGGTATATCACGCACGTGACGTGAGAAAATGCTCAGGGAGAGCAGTTACAAAACATCCCTCAGTTTAAGAAAAGATTCAGAGTAGGTACTAAAGGATAAAATGAGCGTACTACATTACAATCGTTCTAACGATCATATTTAGGATAAGTTAGACTCTATCCATGCATATTTTGGCACAGAAGAAAAATGTGACAACTAGCACTGGTATGTTTCACTCAGGGTGGGCACTACTTATACCCTACAAGGCTCGTCCCTACTGCATATACGGTATACATACTGTGCATTGTACGAGTAAATAGTATACTATTACTACATATATGCTGGCAGTACGTAAAGTAGTAGGCAGGTAGTAGAAGTTTTACTAGCGCATCAGGGATACAATGTCTATTTCGCGCCGAACTATTCCTGTGCTATAACACAGGCTCGTGCGCCACTAGGACGCGAGGTATGTCTCGTTTTAAATTATCAATGATTTTTGTCTCGGCTTTCCTGCCAAGAGGTCTCAGAGTGGTCAGTGCGCTACTGACAAGAAAAAGGCGAAAGTTGTGCATCTCCAATCCCCGGGCACGGCTGAACGCTTTCGTTCAGCTACGCCGCACATGTGAAGGAAACGAAAAGCAAGAAAATAGAAGTCCAGCAGGAGTAGGTCAGCCACCTCGGTCAGCGGCCCACCTCCCGAAACAGAAGGGGAAGTATTGAGAGCCTACCTAACTTTACAAAGCTAACCTAATCAGCAGGAACTGCGGCAAGCTGGAACATCCCCTGCGAAAAAGGCACTAGGGACCCTTGGGTGCGTGAGACCCAAACATATGTATGGTGGCAAGAAGCAATAAGTAAAATCCATCGTACTGATCACATTTGCAAAAAAAAATAATAATAATAATTTCTGCCACATACCTTCAACATTGACAAGAGAGTTAGGCCCGCAACTTGACTCATGGAAGCAACTTCCTAATCAACCATTCAGAATAATAAACTTTAGCTATTCGCGCACATCAGCACGGCGCTGACTGCTTTAGTCCAATCTACTTACCGACGGTCAATACTCCACAAAGTTTAGTTTTGCAAGTTACTTAATGAAACTGCCACTGTAAGCTTCTGTACTCTCAGAAATTACCTTTTTCAAAATTGTAACCAAAGGATTTACTCATAGAAAACAGAGATTTCAAGACATACATGCAGAGAAAGTTACAAATGCAAGACTTATTCATAAAAAAAATTTGACTGAAAGACTTCTACCGCAGAAAATCAGTACTGAAAAAGTAACTATTAAGAAGTTACGACTGTAAGCCTTACATGAGCATACTCAAATTATACGAGTTTAAGACCTTCTGCTTAGAAAATGCTGATTGAAAGACTTGGCTACTACTAAAAAAAACACGACTGTATACGACCTACTACTCGAAAAGTTACGATTGCTAGAATTTCTTATTCAGAATTTTTTTAATTGCATAACTTGATACTAAGAAATACGACTGAACGACCATTATAAAAATGGGAACATAATACCAGCTACCACTAATAAGGCGTACCACCCAGACTTCTGCAACAGCGAGACCCAGCCACTTAAGTCGATGTCTTCATATCATTGCTCAATCTGTAGCGATAAATATCGTGGCTGTGCCATACAGTTCGGCCATGTACGTTAATATTTCACACTTATATAATTATGCGTCTGATCCACGGCACGCATTAACAGCTGTAATTTGCACTCATTATTTGAGGTCGACAAAAGTATTTGCAGCTCATCAGAGAAGAGTCAGCTGCATAGGTCAATACTGACAGCTCCCTAACGGAATTCTGAGCTACCCCAATTGAGCTAAAACGGTGTATCTTCTTCTGGGGCGGCCAAAAAGTCTAGAGGGTTGCACTGCACCTCCTGTATTGTACGTACCATATGTGTGGTAGGTACCATTTCTTCACAATAAGAATTTCGTTAATCGAACCACCCAGCTATTATTCGAACAAAGCGTTGCTTCAACCTAAAACGTTAAAAAAATTTAGAGCAACTAGCGAGTGGATTTACGAAAAGGTTTCCGATATTTGAATGCAGTTCGGGGACTTGTCGTACATGTTTGTTCTATGACGTAATTAACTGAACAATCTAATTGCTACGTAACTCTTTCATGCTCAAACTCGCTTCCAGTAACGAAATAAATTCGACAAAAGAAACAACAATGTACTAATATAACTTCATAGTAACACCCTAGTCATCACCTGATCAATTCATCATCGCTTCACTCTACTGTCATCGCTACACTGCATTATCTTCGCTTCACTACATTTTCATCGCAGCACTATACTAGGCTACGACTTCTCCAATCTAGTGTCACACCTTCACTACGCTATCATCGCTTCGATGCATTACCATTGCCACACTACATTATCACATTATCATCGTTACACTACATTAGCATCGCTTTACTACTACATTATCATCGCTACACTACATTAGCATCGCTTCGCTATGCACTCATCGCTTCACTACTACATCATCGCTTCAGAGCATTATCATCGCTTCACTAGATTCACTTCACTCCACTATATAGTCATAGCTTCACATGCTGCGATCGCATCAATAACAAAACGATGCATAGAGGCAGGAGTAATGGCCCCAATTGGAGACCTCGCGCTGCACTGCTTCAGTGAATATTAAAAAGACTAGGCGTAATCAGACCAAGATCTCTAGCTTCCGCTACTCAATTTTCCAGTATTTCCAACATGGAACGAAAACAAAAGAACCAGAGAAAATGCCTTGAATTGATGCTAAGAGCTCCATAAAAATATCACTTCCTGCAGCAATAGGCGACTATTGAGTCCACAACATTCTCATGATACTTAAGCCATAGGTGCACGAATCAAAGAGGATCTCGTTAACTATTCCATGCATACGAGACCACTGAATGATGACTGATAGAGCTAAATATCGCCAGAACGGCATGACGCCAACGGGAGCGATTTATCTCAAGCTGCTTAAATCATGTTCCAACTGTTCGTAGATTTCGCGAGTGCATTGTTGTCATGAGACATCGATGTGCGTTGAGACTGTACAGTGTACATGTATACTTTTTGTCACAGCAGTGGTTATGTAACATAGTACACACGTAAACACACACTCACTCAGCATTTAAGAGACAAGTCTATAATCGACTGGAAGTGATCATTTATAAACTATTAATACTTAGGTAAATCTGCCATACCAGTCTTCCAGGCAGTTAAGCTCAGATGAGATAAACAGATAAGAAAGATAATAATCATGGTATTACGCACATTTCAATTTTTTTACAAGGGATTCTGCGCTCAATAGGTAAGTCATTTAAAGCAAGAAAGACATATGCGCTGTTACTTTGGCATGACTCAATTAGCCTAACCTCGAATAACTTATAGATAACATAAATAAAACGCTTTACTGCCTCAAAGATAAGTCAAGTGAGCTCTACAATGCACCTGCTCCCATCGCACGAGGTCTGTAAACAAAGCCCTGTAGAAAACAGGTCGTACGGACACGATATTGATCGTGCGCTACAGACACCTGACGCTATCGTTGTACAGGAACAAAGAAAACTCGTCAATCAATCTTTAATCGGTGCAGCCGGGCTTGCAATTTGTTCTAAAATTGCATCCCTAATGGGTAATTTTGTTGAAATTGTGGCGTAAATAAGGCCGAGATTTATTAGAGTGAAACCAAGTAAACAGGCTCTGTTGAGCTTTAAAATTACCGATATGTAGGCAAATATCTGTAATAAATTTAAAGCAAACTACAGATTGGAATTTAAAAGTAACGGATATGAATTGAATGGACAGGAGTAAACATGCTGCTTTGAAATTTAAAATGTCCAATATACGTTATTACGAAGTGGACGTTAGTATAAGTGTTGGCTTAAGGCAACTTCGATCTATGTATACTGAACAAGGCTGTATTCAGTAAAAACTACAGAAAAGAATTTTAATAAAAACACTGCAATAAAAGCTCAAGGATGATGATACTTAACCTTATGTGTAATGCCGTAATTATGCAACACAATTTAAATTCTTATTATTTTGACTATTTGGATTATTATTATTTGGATTATTTCTAGGCCAAGTCATTAGTTTTTACTTCAGTTCAGAGAGAACTTCATCATGTCTCTTTTACGTCTCAGAAGTATGAATGCATCTAATCTAAAATAAACTAGAGCACTCTGAGAGCGCATACCTCCGCCAAGTAAGGCAACGGTAACGAAACATTCAATTGGTTCTGAAAGCATGATTTTTTTCACATCAACTCCAAAATCTAATCATTTGTGCCTTTTAATAGTATTAACAGTTTCTACAATTTTTGAAGATCCGTTCATGACTTTTTGAGTTGGGCTGCAAACAAACATTACGGCAATCATAAATCATACATACAAACGAACCAACCGATCTGCACCAACATTTAATTAGTTATATCTTTTAACATTACTAACAACTCCTGTAAGTTTCATAAAGATCCATTCAAAACTTTTTGAGTTATTGCGCTAACAAGCAAAAAATCAAGTACAGCGACAAAAACACGAACAAACCATAAAAATTTGATCATTTACTCTTTGAAATATACCTAACAACTCATGTAAATTTTATAAAAATCCGTACATAACTTTTTGAGTCAAAACGTTGAGAAAAATGAGGCAGACAAACAAACGGATGGACGCATCTTCACCAGAAGTTAATCATCTGTTCCTCCTAACATACCTAACAATCCCTGTAAGGTTCGTCAAAATCCGTCCATAACTTTTTGATTTATGTTGGTGACAGACAAAAAGACAAACAGGCAGACAAACCAACGAAAACATAACCTCCTTGGCGGAGGTAACAATGGTTATTTAACACAATCGTATCACTGCAAACAAAACGAGAGAGCAATGTGCATTGTGTAAAAGAACTGTACATTCGTCTTGAAAGTTTAGAAAATTGTGAGAAGTTTACTGAAACTGATAAAACATGAAATCCTTTAGGCCAGGTCTAAAACGGTCTGTTCGAACTTCACGTCCCATCAAAGCCACGGCACAAAAATTAGAAAAAATGACCATTCCGTTTTAATATAAGTCACAGTAGCAGGAGTCAGACTTCAGAGCGTCGACTCCGACTCATGAGGAATGGTTTCAAGGTATATCATTATGAAATGCAGCAAAGACACGAGCTTTTGCCGACTGATTGCCGTAAAAGATTTGAAAAAAAAAATAAAAAAATAAAAATAAAAATCGACACATCCTTTTGGAAGAAGGCATGCTGCTCATCTGGTTTTCATTCATGAAAAGGTTCGATATTCAGCCCTCCAAATCATCAGCATGAGAGAGTCTAGGACAGAGATAGATAGTCCATCTAGATCAGTGGTTCTTAACCTGGGTTCGATCGAACCCTAGGGGTTCGGTGGGTGAATTTCAGGGGTTCAGCGATTTAGTTCTCCCCTCTCGTGTGATTCATAATGTCACGCTCTGCTTACTGGTTTTGTTTTCTGAACACAGTGATTTTCTGTGTAAATGGTGCATGGTACAGCTTGCGCACTACCACAGTACATGATTATATACATATGCTTTGAATCTGAAGAAAAACAAAAGCGCGCTCTATTTTTCTCAGTACGAAGAGTTCGATGAGTGCATGTATGGAACTTGAGGGGTTTCGGTACCTACAAAAAGGTTAAGAACCACTGATCAAGATATATAGACGAGTGACACGAGGACAGAATCCACTGTCTGTAATGGTCTGGGCTACAATCACTGTTACTGGCCGGTCTCCTCTCGTTTTTTGTTTCTTCAGGAGTCAAACTTAACAGACAGCGCTATATTTCTGACAAATTGGAAGCAGAGCTGTTTCCTTGAGTAGGTGATCGCTTCAGCGGAGCATCTTGGACCTTTCAACAAGACTCCACTCCCATCACATGACGCCAAAATGAATCATCACTGGATTCATGTGCACATTCCAGCGTTTCTAAGCAAAGAAGAATGGCCCTCGACGAGCCCGGATTGTACCCGCTAGACTTTTCTGTGTGGTCCATCTTAGTGAATAAGATTAGTCTGCAGAACTTCATATATGATTCGCTTGATACCTTGAAGTCTGAGCTGGTGAGAAACGGGCTTTGATCCGCCTGCCTCCTGTGAAGCTTTTCAAAGTAGATAGAGGTCTATAATTAAAAAAGGGTAGGCAATATAGAATAATTAATATTGGTCATTGTTATTGAAGTGTCTTTTGAGCTATACGTCCACGTAATAAATAATCAGTTTCTCTACCTTTTTTTTAACGCTTGATGCAACACCTGTTGGCCCAGGTGGGCCAGGTATACTATACGGTGGGCCAGGTAT
Organism: Parhyale hawaiensis; assembly: GCA_001587735.2. Lineage (NCBI taxonomy): Eukaryota > Metazoa > Arthropoda > Malacostraca > Amphipoda > Hyalidae > Parhyale > Parhyale hawaiensis. Next base: position 23,149,268 of record LQNS02276883.1, on the reverse strand, counting down.
ACTATATAGGTATGTGTGCTAAAACAAGATTCAAAACGTGCTGAAAAATTGCATTTTTGGCAATTAGATACTTTTTATACATCTTTCGGGATTGAAACAGCTTCAAAAACAAATAGAAATAAACACAATAAAAAACAAATAGAAATCAAACACATACTTTAATTCCTTAAGCTAATAAGAAATGTCAGCAAATAGGGTGGCAACAAAGTAGTCGTAAACAAATGGCCTTCCACCTATTAATACTTAGTCGCCTAGCCCTCACTAGTTCCAACTGCCACGAGTCGATGTTAATGGGAATTATAAGAGATGAGGTCCTGCACAAGTCCAGACGGACAGTTCCGATTCTGAAAGACACACTTATTTTAAATTCAGTTAGATTAGACGCCTGCCATTAACCAACTCGGATATTTCACAGTAGTGGATTTAAATCCGGAAATTGTAAAGGCTGGTCTAAAACCGCGATTTTATTTTTGCGCAGCCAATTGGAAGCGAAGTTCGATGAGTGTTTATGGTCGTATATTGCTGAAACGCCAATTTAGTCCCCTCCAATCTGAGCGTCAGATCAGATGAAGAAACGTGTTCAGACGAAACTTGACTATGACTGGTTGAATTCAATGTTCCTTTTACAACATGAAGTCACCTTCGACCCACAGATAAAACAATCATATAAGATGCCGCTTCTGACTCCGTGCTTCAAGCCAAAAGAAGTTCAAGGTGGATAGTTCATTGGTTGCATTGAAGTATCTGGTCATTGCCAGGCAGTTCGCTTCTACTTCTTGCCGAACAGATCGTTTCAGTTTCATCTGACCTCAGAATATTATTGCAAAAATGATTTTATTCGTCGAGAAGAGCAACAGCGTGACTTTTCGTCAGAGAGGGGACTCGTCGTGCAGTGCGCTTCTTCAGATCTTCTTCACACAAAGCACATGTGATTGTTTGCTAAGTTAGAGTCACACCTGCTGATGCCAGATGCAGTGGGGACGCCAGGCAGGAAATTTGCACTGGGGACGCTGAGGCTAAAGAGAGAGGAAGGGGGGGGGGGGGCTTGCAGTAAATATGGAGGGATTTCGCAATACAAACATAAATGTATGTTGGTGCCAGGTAGCAATATTGGCAAAGGATGGCTCATTATGTGGACGGGCTCAAGCCCTCCCGTCTACCTCTTGGCGGCGGGACTGGCCATATAGTCTGTAAATCCAACATTTCTTAGGGTCCTTCTCAATCTTTACAAGAAGCCTGGAGCGATCTCGATGCGTTAACTTACATGGAGCGCACCTGATCTTATTCTACTGCCTCTGTTCCCCCATTCCACTTCATAGTAGTGGCCTGAGCAGAGCTAATAGAAATCGTGAGTTCCTGGACATTTCCTGTATCCATTGCCATTTCTGTTCTCACTGGTTCAGTAATCATATTTCTTACTTGAATGCTGTATTCTTTAGCTATCGTAGGACTTGAGAAAACGTATTTACCAGTGTCCATTTCAATACATTTTATTTCAGTTATTTATAAGCACCAAGTGTGTTAGCGTGTATTTATAGAATGCATGTAAATTTACAATAACAATTTTCAAGGTCAACATAGGCGCTCTAAAACTAATGATTTACTACCCGTGTTATATAGGCGACCTGGAATACAAAAGCTCAGTCCCAAATTATCATCGAGACGTCAGGAATGGGCACTGGCCTTAGGGTCGGGGGGGGGGGCGCAGTTGCCTATCAGGGTATTCCGTCAATATGACGCCATAGCTCGGACAACCTGTGGTCGACTGCAGACGTATACTCTTACATACCTATGGTACAAACCACTAAATGTGGGTTTCCTAAATACAGTTAGGCCGTGCGTGCGGTCAAGACCACTGTAGTTTTTACCTTTTACATATTTCTACTTTGAAATAAGTGCGTTTGAGACAGTGTTTCCCTAGTTAATCCAGCAAACGCGAACCCCAAAGTGAATCGTCACCCCGCAACAATAACAATTGATAAACCGTTATTCCTTCATTTCATTTCATCGACCGATTATCTATTGATAGCATAAAGTGCAACGAAAACCTTTAATGAATTACCATTTGATGGATTAAGAAAAATTTCTAGGCGTTGGCTGAGTGATAATAACAGCTAAAGATATCTGCTATATGACCACTTAGAAAAATATACTTGAATGCCGCCATAACAGGACACAGCAGCAGAATTTTTGGCTGTCGGTTTTAGCGGTTATAGGCCAACCAACACTGCCGTTGTGGTACAGAGATTTCTCTGTGAACATCTCTCTTATCTCTTAACCGTTTATCTCCTGCATAAATCTCCTTTTTCGCAGGAATATCATTGGTTGAAAAAAATGTTGGACGGAGGCCACGTTGTGCGATAAAGGGTTAACAAGTTACCAGGCGGCTCAAAGCGCTTTTGTAATATATAACAGCATTGCTTTTTTAATATATAACAGCATTGCTTTTGTAATATATAACAGCATTGCAAAATTAGGCATACGACTTTCCCGGTGCACCGGTTAAAAAATCGTCTGCGCTGAACAAAAATAAACACAGCAATGAGAAAAAAGGCAAGAATTAAGGAGTTATGAACGAGAAAGTTCCGAGACACAAAGAAATTGCAAAATACGTCTACATCAAGTCAGTAAGCTGCCGTGCGTCTGTGACCATTATAACTGCCAAAACATAATGATGACAATCACAAATGGTTGTCTCGAAATGTTACCTTGACGTGTGTTTGTGCGCTAAAATTTCCTCTCGGATTAAATCTTTTGTTTTTTCCTTGATATCATACAACACATTTGTCATGTTTACTCAACTTTTCATTAAGACCCTGTAAGGGTTCTAAAGCAAAATAGTCATATAGTACCTACTCATCGACTTGAACACAACTACACATTTTCTCCGACGTTTGCACGCGTAGAGGGGCGTCGAACACACCTCGCGCTATGGCGTGCAAGCGGGAAACATACCAGAAAGTCGAATGCGTGCCGGTTCAGCACGTTTTGCTGTGAGGTACGCTAAATGCGCGTCTAAGTGTGGTCATACAGCACAGCGACAGCGTGTTCTATAGCTTAGCACGTTTACAAACGCCAGAATTTTTTTAGTGTGTTGTCTGTTGCATAGGTTTGTGTGTCCGCATCTGGTTCACAGGGTTTGTCAGTTGTGAGTAAGCAGCAACGCGAGGGGAAGGGGGAAGTTGTTTCTTTTTCAATTGAGGGTGCATATCGTAGTGGGCAGTGCGTGTCCGGATAGACTCCAGTTGCATATTTAAGCATGTGGTTTCTTCCGGCACATATCAGCTCCAAACTGTCTTTCTACTCAATAGTAAATTCTATCTATCCGCACAAGCCATCACAATGCAGATATATTTACCAAAAAGAAACAATATGAGAAGCTGAAAACAGTAAGCACCAAAGAAAAAGGGGAGCACTTAATTACCTACTTTACTGTTCCATACGGTAACGTTACTGGGCACGAACTAAGCTATTCAAAGCGCGCGTGCACATATTTCTTTTCGATCTCAATACATAACTGTAAGATGTTCCCGATCACATGGATTGAGAATAAGTCGCCTTCAGAAAATAGCCTACTAATATTTGGTATTCAGCGCACTATCACCATAAGAATTCTTCGATGAATGACCCCCGCCTCAAGATGTACCTACTGACTGTATATAGCAACACTAATAAATAATTTGTACGTTGAGTGCACGACACGCAATAACGTTTTCATCAGCATAAGAATTCTTGACGAATGATTTCCGTAGGTACTAAGACATACTAGCTGCGCACATGCATACTAGTAATCTGCTCCGTGAGTGCATGACCCGCATGAACACTTCTTCTCACATACCAGCAGACATATTTTAGGAACTTCGTAAATGATTTCACATTCTCTTCTTTCGTGAGAGATATCAGTATACTGGTAAAGCGAGTCTCCGCCCACACGGGAGATCAATGCGTGGTTTTCGCTGCATAAGAACGGGTCCTCGCACAGACAAGTGAACATATTCTCTCAACTTGGCCGTCCGACTTCGTTACTGTGTCCGTTTAAACTGCAGAAAAATACACATGCGCCTTTTTGAGTTTTATTGCGCTTCAAAAATTGATGGGATATCCAGTATTTACTAGTGATACTTGCTAAGGCAACTTTTTTGACGGCTTACGTTTCAGTGAATATTTTGGCAGGCACAGTTGGGTTAACAAAAACTGAAAAAAAAACAGTTTTCGCGAAAACCCACAGTCCGAACACTAGCATAACCACACGCAACGAGTCTGATAGGCACCGAGCTCCCGAACAGACATGGCAAGCAGAGCGTGGACACACAAATGCGGTCCAACCTCGTCGCCTTTACAACCTCGCTGTCGCTTCACACAGGAGCAAGTAAATACTCGGACGCAGAGAACCAGCTAAGAACCAGCCCCAAATATTTTCTCCCCTTATGGAATGCCTCAGAATTTATTCACAATCAGCATGAGTATAACCAATGCAGTGTTTTTTTAACAGTTTACATTGATGTGTTTACGCTGAGTTGAATTTATAGTCATCTCAAACGCAATCGGTTCACAATTACTGCCTGGAAATCAAGTGACTAAATGGACGCCAAGAACTAAGATTGCGGACAAGGAGAAGCCAATGGAAAGTCAAAGAATAAAGTTCCGGACATACTAAAGCTAATCTGATTAGATTATCGCGTCGAAGACGCTAGCAGCATGTCGTCGTATACGTGGGGAGGGGTCGTAGTAGGGAATACTTCGATACTATCAGCCTCCAGTAGCTCCATGCCAAAGTTGCTGATTCGCTTATTATCGAGACAGCAGAGGTTCGAACCCGCGCCAAGGAAAGAAAAGCTCTTGACGATCTCGAATTTGTAACATCAGCAATTCTTTCAATCGTAGTCACTGGGAAGGGAGACACTGGCCTTAAAGGTCAGGGATGAGGCGCATCTGTTTATCAGTTATTCCGTCAAAACGACGCCATACCCGGAGCAGCTATGGTCGACTACAGCCGTACACTTCTTTCAGCCTAAATGGATATTTAGCTGCAATAGGAACGAGTGCATGAGGGTTTTCTACCAGGGATGTGCAGGCAGGGCGATTTTTTGTTTACCTTAATAAGTTAGCATACGCGCCATGCATGTCTTACGAAAGTACAGCAACCATCAAAAAAAAAACGGTGCATCTTACACATGAAAGAGAAATAAATTAGGCCTAAACTAGAGCGCCTCGTGGCGTGAGACCATCACCCGCGGGAAACGGAGGCATAAAGCTAGTGAATATAATAATGGCTAGCTCTTCAATAATAACATAGGAAAAAATAGAGTGCCTCGTGGTTTAAGACGATCTGCCGCGGTGGAGAAAAATTCGCCACGGTAGAGAAAATTCAGCGCCGTCATTTTTTATGGCTAGCTAGGCCTAGTTTTTTTGCATGGGTCACATCTAGGTCAACCCACCAAACTCCCTAAAAAAATATGAATATTGTCCACCTCCTTCGACCACTTATTGGGTGAACAGACAAATATATATGCAAACAAATACACTTAAATCTTCAACGAAAACATTATCACCTCTCTTACTTCGTTCGCGGGTGATAAAAATAACTATGTCACATTTAATATAGGTCGTAGTTATCAACGGTAATTGGAAACAAGAGCCTAAAGCCTGATGATTGATTAATATAGCATGAAAATACTTTCTTTGTGCGTATTCATACTACCGTAATGTTCGTTCAACTGTCTCATCCAAGTCAGTCTAATCCAATCCCACTAACCCAAAACCTCAGACAAGAGCGTTGCTTTCGCCACTTTTAATCGCGTTGCAGATGTTAAAAGAAACCCAAATACGCTTGAGACGGCTAGAAACTCCATCGTACGGAGCTTGTTTGAGTTTCCGGCCATCTCATATACCCTACACTGATGATTCTTCGGACGAGGTCCAGGTGGCGCTATCCACGCCACCCATCTTGTGCAGAGGTGATGCTACAGTCCGTGACGCAGCGGGATGGCTAGTAACGAGTTATTCCCACACTGCACGTAGCCGCTTACAGCTGATTTATCTGATTCGAGATTAGTGCGTGAAAAACGGTGTGCCACGGTAGCTGCATGCTTCCGTTCTCAGCTCTTAACACCATGTCTCGCTCGCTGGTTCGATACTCCACCAGACACTCGAGCTCTTTGCAGATCTTGGTGTGCTGACTCGGCAAGTTGTGTGTGCATGCACAGCGCTGTGGCGGAACTGCCTTCTTCAGAGATGAAGGGGGTGGGGGTCTAGGGGCATTTGTTCCTTCCGTTAAATTGGCGCCATAGTTCTTGGTGACCCGAGGGCGACTGCGACTACACTTACTCATCTGGGGCCAGTGGGCCTATACCTGCAGCACAAACCAGTGCATGTGGGTTTCCCGGGTGAAGGTGTGGTCTAAGTTGACTTTACCTTTACTTTACATGGCGAAGCCAATTAAGGCACCTGTCAAAGGTTTCGGATGAGTGGGTTTGGCTTAGATTGACTGTGAGAAGACAACCGAACGAGCCCTTAGTAGCAGAATTACCGTATAGGCTATGTTTCGATTTCCAAGAAATGTAGATAGCCCCAAATGTTACCCAAAACATACGCACGATCTCAATGAGAACTCAATTTTTTTCTAAAGGCGGGTACACACGCTAGCTAGTCAAAAGCACGAGTTTGGTCAGCTAATCGTCCGAACGTTTAGTTGACTTTTCGTAAACAGTTTTGAGTTCATTAAAAAATAAGGTGTTAAAAAGTTAGCCGTTAGTTCAGTTTACTCAACAGGTGCCGTACGTAAGTTAAGTTCCGGACATCGATTCAAATTTGGAAGGAATTACTTATAACGCAAAATTTTTGTAAGTACCTACGTACGTTTTATTTAAACGGACACATCAACGGATGCGGACGCGGATATTAGATTAGATTAGATAGGCGGCAGTAGACGAACCAAAAGGCCCATTCCCAAAAAGACACCGGGACTTACACCCCGGTCCTCTATGAGCTATTGCCATTATGTTAGTAGAATGTAG
>LQNS02276883.1:23118361-23131557 GCA_001587735.2 Parhyale hawaiensis | reverse complement strand
TTTCATCTTTCCGATGCGTGGAGGTAGTCTTTTTTTTTCTCAACACTAATGCCCACGTTACAAAACACTGAGGGGCAATCAGACAACGGCTTCCAAACTGCACACGGTAAAACACAGGAAACAGCAAATTCAATCATTTTAGAGCAAGAGCTCCCAGCCGGGAGCGGCCGCATCCCCTCGAGGGTCAAGCAGGTCCATGTGTGTGACAACCTGTGGTCGGTAAAATTAATGGGTTGCTGGAGGAAAAGATAAACGTGAATCAAGCTTGAGTTTCGCCGTTCGCGAGTCAAATGATGCGTGAAAAGCAGCTGGTAACCGATATTTTTGTAAGGAGTCTATAGTTTTACTCATTTTTCTCGGTTAGGATCAAGGGACAGCTAAAGGAGGGGCCTCCTCAACAAGGGAAGCCACCATTAAGGGTTCCCTACACCCCGTGGGAATTTCTCTGAGGAAATTCGCGGTGATGTCATCAGAGCAGTGACGAATAAGCATACGTAGGAGGGGATGGTTTTACGATAGAAATGTTTGCATCGGACGATGCGGGTTGAGGGGGTTGAACCCGACCTGTCGAGGGTTTAACCCGCTCGAACGGAGTGAGCCAGTTTTGAGGTTGGAAGGCCGACAGGCAGCCGCCCTCCAGCTTGTTCCGCTGGCCTCTATTTTTATACACTTAGTAGAGTGCGTTAGCGCTGTCATGGCCTCATTTGCCAGGACCATTTATCACCCTGTAATGAATTGTAACTGAGTCATCTTGTGTGTCTACAACTGTCACTGTGATTCCAAAAATACAAAAGATGAACAACTAATAATGAGTCGTCAATATGAAGCCTTTTTACGTAAATTTAAGAAGCTATATTTCGGAACAAAATAACTCTTCATTAGATCTTCCAAAAAGTCATCAACAGCAGCAACATCAACACGACATTACCCTGGAAGACACACACAGTGATAACTATTCCAGTTTACGGTTTCACTAACGTTTTTCTAAACATCGGTATTCTGCAGCATCGGTGATACCTAGTCCATTATTCTGCAATATTCCCAAGCATTATTATCTGCGAAGTACTTTGAGCATTGCAAATATTATTGATGTTCTCATAAACATGAATATTCTCAAACATAACCAATATCTTCATCATTATTCTCATTGTTATATTGTACAGAACAGGCCACGTACGTTCCCGCTAGCTATATGTATATAGCCATGTTAAATATTCTCAAATTTATCAATATTTGCAAGTACAATTATCATCTAGCTTCCGAGGTGCGACCAATATTGTTAATATTCTAAAATTATCGACAATATGCTCATTAATAATCAACACCCTCAAGAGTATATAATCAATAATACTCTCTATTCACAAATAACAATATCTTCATTGCTATTAATTTACCCAATGTCATTAAAACGTAGTCCCTAGTTCCAGTGCAGTATTATCGTCGTAATTTTCCCCATAATTGCTACCGTTATCACAATAGTACGAGCGCTCTGCGGCACCCACCAGCCTCGAACCACCATCGTTCTGCATCACCACGCTCGCTTCACGCTTACGAAAGGCCCTGTAGCAGAAGATAAGAAGAGTCCCGCCGGCCTGACGACCAACCACCGATACCGCGTATCAGCGAGACGGATGAGACGATATCAACTCCGCTTAATGAACAAAACCATTAGGACGACTTGTTGAAGTGTTCTTGGATTTGAAGGATCAAAGCAAATGGATACGAGGCTTAATCTGAGACGGTGCCGATGATACGCGTAGCTACTGTATCTGATTAGTGAATAAAACGCTGTATTGATCCTATAGCGACTTCATTGAAAACCGTTCCATACACTAGACAACTGTAGAACGGTTATGCGTGAGTTAATTCGGTAACGCGTTAAGAATACAAGTTACGAATGAATGCTAAAAATTTTTGGGGCTGACGTAAGAAAACAGGAGCGTTAGTCAGCCAAACTCAACCTTTTATAGCTCGGAAAATGATCCTTTGAGACCTCAAGAACTCAATCTCAATCCGCGAAATGGAGTTTTCTATCGTTTCATGACAACCGTGTTGCTGCTAGCACATGCAATATAGTAGGTACAGTGTAGCGAAGCCAAAGCTGGTGTCAGCAGTTCGGTGAAGTAAGTCAAGTAGATTTGGCTTAAAGCGACTTTGACGATCAAATCGAGTGCGCTCTATACCGGGACCATAAAGGCTCCCAAAGAAGGACTAAAACAGTAAATTAGATTGCTGCAATTATCATTAAATATAGCAAATTTTATCATTTGATACTTGAAAGGAATTCACAAAGTGAGGTTTTACTTTATTCGGGTTCACGGTAAACGTTCAAAAGCAGATTTACCCATTTTTCTAATGCCAGTTTGAAAGAAATGAACAGCATAATCTTAAATTTCAGTGACGGTTTGTTTCATTAGCGAAAGCAGAAGAAATTCAAACGACTGAAACGGAAGGTAAAACCTATGACTATTCGTTGTACAGTAGCGGCAGGAAATCTGCATTGGGGAGCTGAGGAGGGGTCAGTCTAGGGTAAATTGTGGAGGGGCTTCACGTTGCTATGGCATACCTGTAGGTTGGTTACATGTCAGCAATATTGCGCTGAAGAGGGCCTGGCTCCTTATTGGGGGTCCAAGCCTCCCCAAGCCCACCTCCGGCATGACGTCATCACGTCTCTTCAGTTGGTCGGCGAAACAAAAATTTCGAGACCCGAAACTTTTTTGTCTGCAATTTAAAAAAAAAAAAACACTGGTTGAGGCCCGTTGAGTCGAGCTTCAGACGGTAACACTGCATCGATTACCCTTGCGACTTCTAAACTCAATCTTGCTCACTAAATTGAGGTGTTGAGCCGGCTCACCGTAATCAGGTTGTTTTTAACTCATGCAGCACGATTCAAAGTGGCTAATGTTCCACTGTAACACTACATACAAGTCAAGCCTCTGAGTCTAACTTCATTCGATGACGAGCTCGATTCGTGTTCCCATACCCTACGTAAAATTGACGCGTATTGAACAAATAAAAATGCATCCACACATATAGTAAACCTTCATTTTCCGTAAAAATAATGTTCTTAATAACGTCCATAGAAATGGACAGCACCTACCTATACAACATACGTAAGCGTCAACACGTTTAGTTCAGGTTAGGGAATAGAAAAATACAAGTGAAAGATAGGCTTAAAAATGAACGAGGATGAGAACGGAACACAACTCTCAGTAGACAGAATAACATTGAAAAAGAACGCAAAGGCACAAAAATAAGTCGCATCCCAACCAGAGCTTCGCGAGAATTATGTGTTGATGGAGAGCAAAGCCAGCTGTTAAATTCCAGCTACTGGCAAAACCTCACGCACGTCGAGTGGTAGCGCACGTACACCGATAACAATAATTTGATCCAATGACTATCCTTCAACGCTTATCTACTTTTCAAGAACGTTTTTCTCAGCGCAAAACTACTTGCCACGATATCAGTAAGCTGCCACATCACCTCACATCTGTTGTTTTTCAATAGAATACGATAAGCTACTAGCAGCACTAACAGGTGTTCCGTTTGTTTGAAGTAAAACATCAGCTACGTAAGCACACTAAACTCAAGAACGCTAACAACCACTCACAATCATGTCTGTCAAGCAACTGACCGCGGTCACAACAAACAGAGCCGATTCTGCAAGTTGCAGCTTGGGGAATTCCCAAAAATCACTTCCATAAAATCCCAAACTAGATGAAAGCTCAAGTTCTAGGGAGCTGCATAAATAAATGACACCTTTCGCATTTCTATGTTTTGCTTGAATAGTTTTACATTTTCCTTTCATTTGGTACAGGTTAAGAGCCTGTAGATTTTTGCTTCATCACTTATTGCTCCTTAAACATAGCTGATGAAAAATTGATGGCTTCCCGGTTTCGCGCAGAAATCTTCCAATTGTGGGAAAATTCCCAACGAGTGGCACCCTGGGGAGACCACGCGCTCGCTCACGGCTCATTGACTGTCCGACACTTGTACCATTGCGCTCACTGTCCTACCGTGACAATACTCTATGACTCTTTTAAAGAATAAAAAGACGATAAAAACGACACAATAATGCCTTAACAGACAAGCTGTTCAGTTTATAGCCTACCAATAGGAACAGCTGATGGCCCATTGCAGCTGTATCAGGTTTGACGAAGTCGTGCTATTGGTAGAGGACTTGACAGCAATCTTGTAACCTTACCACGTCAGCAGGGACATCGTGTAGAACTTGCACGTATATTGGAAGTAAACATGCTACTGTACTAGGGTGGGTATTCTGGTGCCTTGTTGCTCAAATCTCATTCGTTAGCGGGAGAAGTTCTAGTAAAGAAATGTCCTCGTGACGACCGAATTATCCCACTACATAATAATACACAATTTTTTGGTTTGTTTGTTTGTTTGTTTGTTAATTGCTTGGCTGATTGCATGCGGGTTTGTTGGCTTGGTTTCTTCGTCGCCTGAACAGAATGTATCACTGATACGTAATATCCCACCTGATATACGGTCAATTTTCATGCCTAGCAAAGCAGACGTTCAACTGTGTTTGAAAAGTCATTTGAAAAGCAGTGGGAATAAAGACGGTGGTAGTTTCGTTTCAATAATGCATTTTGTCGTCATTTTATGCTGGCGCGGGTCTGTACCCCATGCGAGGCCTGAAGAAGCTCTACAGAATAGAAGTGAAAATGTTCATTTGTGCGGGGACCAGAACCATGGATACAAAGCGCTGAATTGTATTCCCAGTCTAGAGGGAAGTGTTTGACCAGCGGAAAATAGCAGATTAACCCTATACTGCCGAGTGCCAACTTTTCCTTCAGTCCCAAGCAATGCAATTGCAATTACACACGTGAATTTGGTCCCCTGCTTTAGGGCAATATGAGTTGTTCCAGAGCGGTACCGTCGTCTCTGAGTGAGCAGGGGGGTGGCAAATGGAAAACCTCCCCTCTGAGATATATATATATAAATTAATTATAATCAGAGCTCACATTATAGAAAATACCCTAGAAATGCTACTGGAAACTCTGCCTTTTCAAAAACTTTCCCCTTTGTGGAAGGAGAGACGCCCCCTCCCATATCCCCCATTCTTTTTTTTTTCTCTCTCTCGCGGGGGCTTCGCATTTCGCTAGCTGGGTTAAGCCCTGTAAATATGTTACAACTCCCCCCTATCCCCAAGACATTTCTCTTACACAAGCCTGTAGCGCTCGTACAATTCTGCTTCTTTATAGCTATGTTATACCGAAAGCGCATAGATGCATACTTAATATAGCTAGCACATGTCTACAAGAGTCAACTTTCTGACGATTTTTCAATGCCTATTATTCGTAAGTTATCTCAGTTCAAACACCAAACTGAAAACGCCGAATTTGCATTCGTGTTATAATTTAAAATCTGGTTGCATTTCAGTCTCAAGGTCGTGACTAAATTTCACCCCGTCATGGCGGCGCTGCAACGTTAGCGGGCCCGCCGGTGAGGATGACTTCCCACAATCGCCGTTAGCCTTGACCGCGCGAAGGGCCGCCCTGGTAGGCTGGGCGGGCGGTCGGGAGGGTGCAGCGGTGGTGCTTCCTCTTGTCCTCAGTTGCTGGTGCAGGGATGTGCAGTTCTTCTACTCTACTGGTGCGGTGATAGAAATCTTATTTCAGGAGAGCTGGGTGATTGCGGCCCTATTTCCGGCCCCTGAAACTTCATTTGCAGCCCGAAGACCCAAGTCTCGGTCCTGTGACCCAAATATTTACCCTGCGACCCTACGTAACCCGTTAACGGACACAGAGTAACCTCTTTTTTCTCGTTGTAATATCCCCATTAATATAGAGTCCATAAATTGAACGGTGTCCAGTAACGGGTCAGATGAAGCCCTTCTACAATAACAAAAACAGCGCTATTCTGGATTGTCTGGGTTCCGCTCTACCCTCGTGACTTAAGCCGGAACCACACCATACATTCTCAGGAACAACGTAATGCCAGGCTGTGCAGCTCGCGTGTCGTTCATGTTGCCGTATCTATGCTACCGAGTTTAGATTTATTTCAGAACGACGTGTGAGCTGGCTATCCTAGCTGCTGCCAGTTCTTCCTACGAACGCATAAAGTGGCTTCGGCATAAGCAGAGGCGCCTCAAAGCGTGTCCCATAGATACCCTGGTATTCTGTAGCCTATGGGCCTATTCAATTGACTACCGAAATTAAAATTTCCAGGCTTGCCTTATTCGGAACTACAGAAGAGGGCGTTGGGTTTGTCATTTTGAATCATGTTGCAGGTGTTGGATGCAATCCAATCGCGATCAGATGAATCGGCTGAATATTATTTTTTTATAGTAGAATAAGTATGAGTTGCTGAAGTCTCAAGGGTAACCAATTACGGGGTAACGCCCGAAACTCAAATTAACGGGTCGAAGCTGGGGCACCAGTCTCAAGTCCCGGACTCGTCAAACTTCAAAGGCCTAATTTCACCGCCCAATTCGTGTCGTGTACGGAGGCGGTCGCATGACTAGCAAAACAATACAAAACAGAAACTGTCTTCTATTTTAACCCTTTCGTCCCGGAAAATTTACTCTTTAGTGAGGTTTTAAAAGAAGCTCATAGAAGGCACTATCATTCTAGTCATCTGAGCACATCTATATTTTGTTCAGTCGTAGATAAAATACTATCTCTTACTTCAGACGTTTTGTTGAATATGTTGTTGAAATTTTCACAGGAAGTAACAACGCACTGGTTTTAATCATAAAAATTTTGATGCGGGATGTATACGTCCCGTCAGTATCGAAAGGGTTAAGCTTTCATCTCGTCTTTTAAGACAAATAACCGCAAAAATTCGCTTCTGCATACTACTGCGAATTGTACAAATTTGCTTTATTTTCCCTTCTACGTATATCATTGCCAGGTGCGAATTGTTTCTGCGCCAGTAGTGTTTAATGACGCAAGATCGCCGTTTTTTGAGGGTAACCTACCCTCGCGCCGCCGGGTCATCGCGCCGCCCCTTCCAGTTTCCCAGGCCCCCCCACTTCCGGTTTGCGCCCCCAGACCCCCACTAAACCGGTAGTGCATTGGCCGTTATAAACCGGAAGCTCGCGCGCGAGGGAAGCCGCGAGGGTAGGTTACCCTCAAAAACGGCGATCTCGCGTCATTATACACTACTTGCGCCATTTTGATGAAGTCGTACATCTGGCAGCGAAAATCTGGAGGGCAGAAAAGAAGAGGAGTTGCTGTTCAGGAGCTAATATAGACGAGCTGCCTCTAACCATTAGCGCCATGGCTGAATAACGCAAAGTACTTCAGCCATGAGAGGACCATGCTCTGGAGGACAAAAAAACAAAATTGCCGAGGAAAATCAATTCCACTTTTGTTTTCAGTATTCAACGCGAAAATTGCTGCTACTGTTTCGTATTCGCCATAATTGCTATCTATAAATAAACCCACCTTGTCCTTCAGGCCTACCCACGATAAGTAACTTAGGAAATGTTTTAGGCTCTTATTGCTGAACAAAAGTTGTATTCCTGTATGGGAGACATGAGGATATCACATGCAAACGCACAAAATACCTGCATGCAACTGTAAACATTAATACATCGCTCAATACCTCTCCTCAAAGAGAAATAGATGATTTTGCGTTTTCTTTTCATCTCATTTTCATTTCATAGAAACGACGCACTGCGGTGAGCGTTGTTATGTACTCTGGTATGTACGTACTCTAGCACACAACACAGGATGTTGTGCTCTCAATATGTTGGACCCAGCATCCCATCCATACGAGAGATATGTGAATATACTTACTTACTTTAAGGAATGACCAATAAGCAGTCCAGTTTTTTTTTTCGCTTGGTCGAGGACTATGTTTGTGGAACTTTTTTTTAGGAAGGGGGGCATTCTGGTCCCGGGAAAGTATTTTGGATATCCAAACAGCATGATGCACTGAAGCATAATGTTGATTAACCCAGGTGGGTAATGTGGCCCTGCCTCATAGGAGTAAAAAGAACAAGCCGGAAATCATCGGCCCATTTCTCAATTTCTTGTTTGGGCGGCAGGGCCCAAACACTGTATATAGCAATCAGAGGTTTAGTATATAAGCCTGTTGAGAAGTTCGATAATAAAAAGCTCTCCCACGTATTGCATGCTCTGAATCTAAATAATACCAAAATCTTGAACCGTCTGTTTCAAATTGTTTGTTTAGTATTTTGTTTGATTGTAATCTTGTATGCCTACTAGAATCTTATAGCAATCGAGAAATAAGGAATCATTTATACAATTTGGGGAACAAGGAGGGTCGGTTTTGAGCCACAGGACGATGAAATTTTTGAAAACTAAAGTAAGTTGGGGTGATATAGATGAGACGAGAAGGAAGTCGCTCGAGTGGCTGGCGAATTAAGACTCTGAGGCTGCACTTGCGTAGAGCTTCAGACAAGACAGAACCGTTGTCCTTACCTCTTTGAATTGTGCTACAATTAAGTCTTAGCAGCAACCCGATTACATAAATCTATCTGGACATATCATACTACCGAGAAAGATCCAATCTTTGCCAGTTTTAAATGAAATCGATCAAAGCTTAAGGCTCAGCGCTTGCAATCGGTCGAAGCCAACGCACCTACCGGGGGTGTAAGAAAATTCAAAGGTCTTAGGCTTAGTTAAAGTCAGAAAGTTTAAGCCTCCGTTTCTGAGCGGAACGATATCACAGAGCAAAGAACAAGGGACATATAGTATGTCAATAGAAACGGGGAACCCATGCACGAAGGTGTTCCCTCAAAGGATCAACGGGAATTGGAACAGCAAGTCGGGAAAAAAGAGAAATAACAGAATAAAGAATGAGCAAGTAGGAGGATGGAATAGGGAAGGAAGCAAAGAGTGCAGGAAAGACAGACGTCCTGAAGGCCTAGCTAATGGCTGAGCTAATCTACACGAGCCTCCTGGGGTTGCCGGGGCGCGCTATCGTCTCTCACGACGATTTGTGTGCGTGTTTGTGTACGCAGATGGTGTGCGCGTAAGCGGCGTTCCAGTTGGTGCTCCGCGCTGCTCGCTGTATCGCTGATTAAGTTCGGTTAGGTTAGTTAATGTTAGGTAACGTTAGGTAAATTAGGTAACGTTAGATAACGTTAGGTAAGGTTAGGTAAAGTTAGAAAGATTAGATTGTGTTAGGTTGGGTTAGGTTACGTTAGGTTGGGTTAGGTAAGGTTAGGTTAGGTTAGAAGGTTAGGTAAGGAGGTTAGGTTAGGAAAGGGTAGGTTAGGGTAGGTTAAGTTTGCCTAGGTAGTGTTTATTTTAGTGGTGGCGCGCGCAGGAAAGCTTACGTGAACGCAAAATCGTCGTGAGAGACGATAGTACTGCCGGGGCGTCGTAGGCCTAACTCTGCTAACCAGTAAACTCGTCCTTTGCATCATAATTTAAAGGGCCCCCGCTCATCATAGTCTACAGTAGTGTGACACAGTAAGTAAAACATCCAAAGTTGGCCCTGGAGGCCGATGAACGCTGCAAGCAGCCAGACGAGCTATCGGTGAGTGCAGCGCCTCATATCGTATGCATGACACGCGTGCCAACAGGGCACGTATCTAGCTATGTGGTGCACGTACGTGTCTGATGACATTATACCGTCATCTTTTTGATTCCTTTGTGCTTGGGATAACTTTTTATCCCAGTTTTCATCCGTGAAATTTATTGGAAAAATATAATGTCAGTCGTAGCCTCGTAGGTTGACGATGGTGTCGCATCCTAAAGTAATGAATAAATCTATTTTTATACATCAAACATGCACTATCGTGGAGCATTGAAGTAACTAATATGTAATATCGTAGTTTTGTGTACTGACTAGACACTTTCGACATGTATCGTAGGAACTAATTTCTGTGAACACCTTACGAATTCAGTCTATATTCTTAAAATTCCTTACAGCTTCATTTTCTTTCTTAAAAGTGCACGAGCAGATAGTTTTGTCACATATATAAAAGAAACTTGAAAGTATTCAGAAATTAGCAAAACTCCAATAGTTTGACTCTCATTCTTTCATTATAATTCAGTATTATCGCCGTCCTGCTTTCCTGTTGGCATGAAAAAAATGATAGGGGAAGATCGGTTTCGAAATGAGCCGCTACATACAGCGCCTAGCCTCTTCCTTCCCTTCCTCGTTAAATGAGTAGATATTTACAACTAGGGCTGTGTTTACACGGCATCGTGTTAGACCGAGAAGCCACCATTCATCTCAGCGCGTTTATTCATTCACTCGTCCGAATGTTTTGCAACGTTGTTGTCAGCACAACTTTGTGTACACCTCAAAACGTTGTTAAAATGTAAGCCGTCAGATCAGTCTCCACTGCACCTCAAAACATTGTTAAAATGTAAGCCGTCAGATCAGTCTCCACTGCAAGTGTCTCTGGGCAAGTCAAAGATATCTCTTCAAGAGCGAATGCCTTTATGTGAATGACGAGTGAACTATCTCTTAAAAAGATGTGTTCTGTGTTAAATTGTGCTTGCCTTACACGACATCGCGCTGTGAAAACATCAAATGTTAACCTAAGAGAAATTATGAATCTGTAAATGATTACTTGCTATGTTACGGTACCTAATGTCGGCATGCCAACTCCCCCTTCCTCTTCCCTCCGTGCACCCCCCCCCCTGCACCAGCCGTTTTTGCTTCCCCCGAGGCTAAGTGGTTAATATTACTAATTCGGTATCAGGAGGTCAGACGTTCGATCCCTAACCAGAGTAGGAGAATCTTGATATTTGAGGATGTAGCGTCAATATTTCTATCATTCCCATATCTGGAAAAAAAACACTGGCCACAGGATCGGGGGGCGGCACATTCTTGGTCGAGCATTCCGTGAATATTACACGATAGCTCGGACAATCTGTAGTCGATTGCGACCGTTTCGGTCGGTATTAGTCTGCAGCACGAACCAGTGCGCGTAGATTTCTCATCCTTTAGTTTTTGCAGGCAATTTACGCTTTCAACTGTCCCCAGAGGCAACCCCGCTCACTTGGAAACCAGTGAGCTACGCAAAATAAGTTCCTCAAACTTCAGTCTTCTTTACGTTCAACCAAATCTATTGGTGTCAATTGCACCTCTTGTTACCATGAATAGGGGCACAAATCAGTCATACAGGTGCAAGTCCATTCATTAGAACCTTGCCTGGTGGTGACAACTGTCCGTAATGATGATAAAGGGTAACTCTGCTTCATAGCAAAGTTGAGGAGGGCTCAATAGAGAAGTGTTAGAACGGATTCAGTCTCGCGTGCTGCACGCACGGCTCCTTGGAACTGGTTTAGATTCCCGTACAGGACAGGAAAGATGCCAACGAGAGCACAAGATGAGAAACGTTTTTTCACAGTGCTTCCGATTGCGTCGCCGCAGGCAACACTTCGGTCGATTGATTGGTACAGTGTGAAAATTTTTGTTTATTTAGGTCTAAACTGCAGCATTTATACGATAGCGAGTGTCAATGGTGACGTTTCGAGTTTGTCCTTCAACGTTGAATGGATTTAAGTTTAATGTAATTTAATAAGCGTTGTTACGGTTCTTGAACATAATTGAGCGTTCACTTCAGAAATGTTCTCTGCCATTGGCTCATAAAACTGTTACTAATTCCCCTAAGCCGCTCCCTATAGAAAATTCACAGGGAATTATCCGATGCGCATATGAGGTAGACTTTCAATTATATGTATTCGGTAATCGCCTAGAAATGTCCAACTGGGATATGTGGGACTCGATCAGATCAGAAATGTTATTATTGGTACAGTATAGAGAATAAAGTAGCAGTTGGGGAATTACTAGCATACAGACATTAAATACAGGGAATTCGATTGCCATGGCGAGGTCTAGTTAATCTAAGCTCAAGAACTTAATAGCATGTTCGGGACTTTGAAGAGGAGCGCCTGCTTCGCTACTTTGGATTATTGTTTCCACCTTGTTTCTCAAACACGTCACACACTTGCGTGAACGTTATGCCGGGGACACATATTCATTTCTATTCCCAACTTGTTGCTCGGATGTGCAGCTCACGCGCCGTTTCGATACATACTTAAACCGGTAGCATAGATACCGTGGCATAAATGACAATAATTTCGTTAGAAAATGAGAGGGAGTAAAAACTATGAGAGTGTGGTACACACGAGAGTAATACATAATAAAAATTTAAATTCTTACCCAATAGAGATATTTTTTGAATAAAAACAACGAAAACTAGAGCACTCCGAGAGCGCATACTTCCGCCAAGTGAGCCAACGGTAGCAAAAATTCAAATTGGCTCTGAAACCATAATTTTCTTTGCATAAACTATAAAATCTATTCATTTGTGCCTTTTTAAATTAATAACAGCTTGTTCAATTTTTTTGAAGATCCGTTCATAACATTTTGAGTTATACTGTTAACAAACGTTATGACAAATATGAGTCAAACATACAAACGAACAAACCGATCTGCACGAAAATTTGATCATTTATGTCTTTTACCATTACTAACAACTTCTATAAATTTCATGAAGATCCGTTCATTATTTTTTGAGTTATTGTGCAAACAAGCATAAAATTAAAAACGGTGACAAACGAACGAACGAAAAAACGGACCATTACCAAAATTTGGTCATATATTCTTTGTTATATACCTAACAACTCATGTTAATTTCATCAAAATCCCTCCATAACTTTTTGAGTTATGACATCGAGAAAAATGAAGCAGACAGACAAACAAACAAACAAACGGATAGACATATCTTCACCAAAAGTTAATCTTCTGTTTCTCCTAACATACCTAACAATCCCTGTAAATTTCATTGAAATCGGTTCATAACTTTTTGAGTTATCTTGGTGACAGACAGACAGACAAACACGACGAAAACATAACCTCCTTGGCGGAGGTAATAAAAAATTCGGTAGCGATGTCACAGAGCAGATTTCGTCACTTCGTTATACTGAACTTGAGAAAATTTTATACATAGTGAAGTTTACTATCAAGGCGTATGTAAATAAAATACTGTGTATAAGACAAAATTGCAAAATTTGAGAAAACTAAAGCATGAAACTTTAGCCGTTGTGCCACTGTATTCATGCTATATAGTTTCGATTAGGAAGTTACCTTGAGTTACCTTGAGAGTCTCCGGAGAAGTCCAGGTGACGTTTCTCACATCACCTCACGTGTGTGGAGTCACTCTGCTGGGTGTCTTCTGTGGTGCCGCAGTTTGAAACCAAAGAGAGAGCCAGCAGCGAATTATCTCCACAGTGCAC
>LQNS02276883.1:23037147-23052486 GCA_001587735.2 Parhyale hawaiensis | reverse complement strand
TGCACGGAGCAAGACGGCTCCCAGAAGGAAGTGGGCGAAAGTTGGCCAGACCTCCACTCCAAACCTGGGGAAACAAGTGGAGCTAAGGGACCGCACAAATACCAGCATAGGTGCAACCAACGTAGGAGGGAGAGCTCCAGCGTTAGCCACGGGTACCGATAGGAATTTAACATACCAAAACTGTTTGAGGCTCGGAAGGAGCCGTTCAATCGAGACTACGCTAAGAATGCTCCTGCTCCTAAACCAGCTTTTAACCAACCATCACAAACTCTAGAGTACAGCAGCTTCGGCATTTAAATCTAGCTCACTAAACCTAAGATTATTTAACTCGGTAACGCGGAAAACACTGAACTATAAGGAAAATTCACCAATATATCTATTTACGTACCTTCAGTACGGTTAGGATCTCAAAACACACTCGGGCAGCGTTTACGGGAGAATGTCCCCGGTCCCGCTATCGGCCCTCTATTCCTAGATGTCCCCGGTCCCGCTATCGGCCCTCTATTCCTAGCGTTAGCAAATGACTATCGCCAAGCGCGCAGCCCCCGTGATTGCCCTGACAACCATAGTATGCATACACGGTTCAGTTTTACCGATTAGCTGTACACCATTACTTCGTCTCTTTCATTGTTCTTACTTTTGCTGCTGTTATTTTATTCTTTGTTTGTTTTGGATTTACTCTGATCCATTGTAATACTTCTCTCTGAACCGTTCTTATTGGTTCCCCATTTTTATTATTAATATGGTGGTATTTCCCGCTACAACATTTTTGTTGATTTATATGTCATGTCATGTCAGTTGAAACACGCAATTGTAGAACAAAATATTCCGTGCATAAATAGATATTGAACTCGGAAGTTTCTTCATTAAAAAGTAAGGGAATGGGAGAAAGTACGGAGAAATAAGAGCAGGTAGAGGCTGCAAAAGACATCAGGTATGCTAAAAAGTAATTATGAACGTCTTTTTTTTTTTTGCAGTGACATGTGCAATTGTTTAAATTCTTTGTATGCCAGATCTTCCTCTTAATCCACTTTGGGCTTGCCAATATATTTCTTTGCGTTTTCCCATGTTTTCTAATTTTCGAATGAAAACTTCTGTGTCCAGGCACCCTCTAGACCAACTGATCATCGCTAAAATTTTATTATTCATGTGTTTTAGCATTTTTGATATTTCTGTAGCTTTTATAAATATCTGTTACTAATTTTAGAAGTTTTTTTGCTAACAATTATGAAATTAAACACAAAAAAGAACAAACCAACAGATCATCATTGACTCTTTGTGATAAACCTAGCAATTCATATTAACTACATAAACTGTCAGTAACTTTTTGAGTTATGGTACCCAAGAAAAAAAAAGATGCCGACAAAATAACCGTTAAACGGCCCTCTAAAAAGATTAGTCATCTGTTTCTCTTAGCATGTCTTAACAATCCTGGCAGTAGCTATTGTATCATATAAAACCTCTACCTAAATAAAGTACTATACGAAGTTTAAGGCTTAATCCCTACATGGTGAGTTAATGACAGGTTATTTTCCTTGAGGATGCATCTAATTTTTATTCACTTTCTCTTGAAATCTTCATAAAATTGCATTATTGGAAGGAAACTGTGAAACAAACACACACCAAAAAGTACGCCGTGGCCTGCCTGGCCGTATTTGATGTGGAAGTAAAATTGCATAATTGGAATGAAACTGTGAAACAAACACACACAAAAAAAGTACGCCGTGGCCTGCCTGGCCGTAGTTGATGTGAAAGTAAAATCTGCCCAGGCTTAGTTGCTCGGCCGTTTGGGCATCACGCACCCAAGGGTCCAGAGTGCCTTCTCCGCAGGGGATGTAGCATCTGGCCGCAGTTTCTGCTGAGAAGGTTAGTTTTGTAAAGTTAGGTTGGTTCTCTATATTTCCCCTTCTGTTCCGCGAGATGGGCCGCCGAATGGTGGTAAGCGACCCATCCCATGGGATTCCTATCTGCTCCCGTGTAGGGGGCCACGGAAAGGACCCCCCCACACGAGTGTTCGCTTTCTTCTGTCTTCTTCTCTTTTTGTTTTTCGTCTCCTCTGCGCTGCACGACTGAGCGATTTCGTTCGACCGAACCGTGTGGAGTTGGAGATGCTCGTGCCTTATTTCCTGCCAGACATGGTGCACCTGGCCAAGATTGTTCTAATAGAGCTCATATGAGTTCGATTAAACTTTTAAACTACATCATACAAGATTGGCTCGCTGTTATATAGGTAGTCTTAGTATCTAATACGGCGGGAAAACCCACAATATAATAATATGGTGAGCCTTAGGTCGCGGGATGTGACCCGGCGCCAGAGTGCAGTGCATCGCTCAACCGATCCAATTGATGGGTCGTAAAATCTCCTCGATAGTAATAATAATAGTAATAATAGTTGCTCGACCAAGGTGTCCAGGAGAGTGGTTACACTGTTGCCAAAATCCCTACTTCTTCTCTTCCTCTTATTTACCCGACTTTTACTGTGTACCTCCATGCAGTACGAAGTGTAGAGACTTCACCTTCGGCTGGGAGCCGAACGCTCTGAAACCCTGACAAAAGGCAGGACAACGCTTTTAACCACTCTGGGGTTGTGAGTAGCCATTTGGGACGTCTTCTTTTCCGTGCGATCTTTGCTTCTGTTATATGACAGCAGTTGCTGATATTTTTTGCTGTTTGCCCTCAATGGCATATTGTTGCGGGCCCTTTCCCTGCCGCAATATGTTTTGGCCTCACACACCCAAGGGTCCCGAGTGCTTTCTCCGCAAGAGATGTACGTAGCATCTAGCCGCGGTTCCTGCTAAAAAGGTTAGTTTTGTAGAAATAGGTAGGTTCTCTATATTTCCCCTTACGTTCCGAGAGGTGGGCCGCCGAATGGTGGTAAGTGACCCATCTCATGGGACTCCTACCTGCTCCCGTTTGGGGGGCCAGGGAAGGGACCCCCGCACGAGTGTTAGCTTTCTTCCGTCTTCTTCACTTTTCGTTTTTCGTCGAATTCGCTGCGCCGGGCACGGCTGAGCGATTTCGTTCGATCGAGCCGTGTGGAGTTGGAGATGCTCGCGCCTTATTTCCTGCCCGACATGGTGCACCTGGCCAAGATTTTTCTAATAGAACTCATCTGAGTTGGACTCAACTTCTAAACCAGTGGTTCCCAAACTTTTTTGGACTAGCGCTCCCTTGGCGGCCAGGTTTGATACGAACGCCCCCCTACCAAGTCGCCAATTGCAATAAACATTCAAACACGCACTTTTTAGTAGGATTTGAACTGAAATGAAGGTTAAGAGAAGCGTAAACGTCATGAAACAAAAGGAACCTAGATCAGTAACAAATTTTATCATTTATTTGTCAGCAATATGGAAGAATATATGAGATCTCGCCACAACTCATGGTAACATATTTCACTGATCATAGTTCTCTGTCAATGGGATAGATGGCCTTGTCGCAGCCCGTGAAGGGATATTGGCTTCTCAACACAACTGTATTGCTTAGGAGTTGCAGATTCTCTCTTCATTAATTTTGAGCTTGTTTCTTTTCTTGGAAAGAAGCAAGGTGAATGCACTAATGCCCAACGATTTTAGCTTGTTCCACAATGCTGCATGGCATTCAGGCATTTTTTGTTCTAACCAGCTACTTTCTGTATTTTGGCGTCAAATCAATAGCATTTTGTACTGGAGCGGGTTCATTATCGGACATTTCAATCTGGAGGTCCTGGATCCCAAAGTCTAATTTGAGTTGTTCTCCCATATTCTGTCACCGTTGAAGGCTTCGTAGACCGTCCGTCTCTGTGCTAGTATGACACCCAAAATTATTAATGGAGCTTGCAGCAGCATAGCAGTTGGTATTGGATAATGGTTTACTGGGCTGCGAGCAATACTCCCGCCTCCAGCCTAATTATCAGTGATTTATACCTTTGCTTTTCAGTCGAAAATTCCCTAGTTTAAGGCGAACTCAAGAAGGTTCTATTGGGCTCAAAGTGCCCAAAACCAGTATGATATTACTAACGGGAAAAAAAGTTCAAACCATCTCCAACAATATACGATACGGCCGTTCGCTCAGCCATGCCGCATTAGGTAAAGAGATGAAAAAACGAAAAGAGACGGAGATAGAAAGAGAAACGCCTGTACAGAAGGTCTCTTCTGTGGCCCCAACGCGGGGGCAGGCCAAAGTCCCTGGGATGGGTCAGCACCATTCGGCGTTCGGCGGTCCGTTCACGGAACTGATAGGCAAGAATTGATCTAACTTTACCAACTTACCTTATCACCAGGAGCTGCAGCCAGCGGCGACATCGCCTCTGGAAAAGGCACTCAGGACAGCTCTTAGGTCCGCGAGGCTATTTTGCAGCAGCATAAAGTTATACGTGATGATATGGCGCGTATCGCTGATACTGCTACAGATCGTAGGCCTATTACAGTATGTATTCGACTACAAATTTGAGCAGCGTTGGGAGGATGAAAACACATCGTCAAAGTGGAAATAGCGGTATTAAACATTTTTTTCAAATTTCAAGCAAGCCAGTGCAATCTATCTGCTACAGCAGCATCAGAATCAATACCAAGATATGCGAAGATCCAGCTCTGGCTGTCATGCCATCATTATACACAGCGCAGGGAACCCTAAGAATTATTACTCATATAACATCGAATGAGTCAGATATAATTAATTTTTTAATTGTACTGTAATATTTTCTACATGCGTGGAATGGCATTTTTTGCATCACCCATCATTTCGATGCGCCCAAAAAACTGGTGCACTATTGTGGCCACGCATGGTAAGGGTCGTTCCGAAAGCAATGCCTCTCATATTTTAAACCGCTCGAAGAGATAACAGGGGGGTAGCAAATTGCATTATAATGGCGACTAAGCTTCTGCACCTATAACTTCAAAATTTTATCTGTCTGTTGCAGATATTGCAGGTGTGACACTCTAAAAAAGTAGTCTGTCATGGATGTGCGGTTAAAGCAAAAATGCGTCAATTAATTCCTCCACACAAAAAAAAAAATGAACCAATCAACATTAACCGACGCCTTGTGAACGATTACGAAACCGATGCAGTTGATGTCCGCACACTTAGGAGATTTTTGCCGATTTCAAAGTGGCGACAGAGATGAAAGTGACAAAGTTGGCTTCGGACGATCATACACAGGCACTACCTCGGAAAATAATGTGCGCCTCGATCTTGAAACCGCAGACGACAGTCAACTCTAACTTCACGTTGACCAAATCGTAACAAAAGGAAAACCTTTAGTCAGCAATACGATAACGAAAGAGAGCACGCAAGTTTGAAGACCACAGAATGTGTCTCATCCACCGTTTAGTCCCGATCTGGCGCCGCCAGACTTCCACTTGTTTGGATCTCGGAAGCACGCATGACGTGGGGAGCATTTTCCCGACAACGCCCTAAGTGCAGCCGTGAAAAAAATGACCTTGGCAGGCGCTGGCTTTTACGACCGAAGCATTAAGGCTCTCTTTCATTGCTGGCAAAAGTGCATTGAGAATGGTGGTGATACATAAAAAAAAATAAATTTTGGAGCTGAAATGTTCGCTCGTTTTAATGGTGCCATTTTCACCTTTGTAGCTCCTCAACTTTTTAAACTTAACATATGACGCATTGCTTTTGGACCGACCTTGTAATACATTCGTCTTTTTTGATGGCGTCTGCTGGGCTCACTCTTCTGTAATGAAAGTTACTCCAAGTAGTAAATTTTAAATCTGTACTCTGTTACATATTAATTCATTTCTCATGGGCTAGTAAACGTAGGATATCAGCTGAGCATTTCAGCTGGTCTACAGACATCTAATACTGTCACGAAAGCCAAGAGTTTTGAAATGGTTCGAAACTTGATTCAATTAGCACTCTACATCCCTGGTCGAGTTTGATGTAATGTTCTTCTCGCCGTACAGTTTACGCAATTGTTATGCACGCGTAGTAATTGTTTGAATTGTAGATTAAAAATTGTTCGTCTGGTTCATGAATTATTGCGCATACAGAAGAGTTAAGCAGCGGCATTCGTAAACCTCAGCAAAGCTGACACCACTGCAAATAAGTTGCTTGTAGACTAATCTGTTCTTTAACTTGGCAAGTCATTTTCAACTGTTGTGTAGTAGCTTCAAATTAACGTGCCTATGCATTCTACAACATCAACTACTCTGCTAAATATCAGTGCTACGCTTTTATTCAGCATATTGAAGCAAATTCATCTTCAATAACATGCAAATGCAATGATGCGTTTCTTTACTTCAGTGCATGTGAAACCCAATTGTAATCTAGAGCCTTCTCTAGCTCCTCTTTTGCCTCAACGCCCCCCCCCCCTACCGCCCCTCTTAGCCTCATCACCCCCTTGCCGCCCCTTCTGGCCTCACCGCCCCCTCAGAACTCGCTAACGCCCACTTGAGGAAACCACTGTTCTTCTAAACTATATCATACAAAATTGGATCGCTGTTATATAGTCATTGTATCTAATACGGCGGGAAAACCCACAATATAATATTAATGATAATTTTTTGCTGTGTTTTCTCTATTCTTAGTTGGTGTCCCTTTGCACATGGGTTTATTCTAAGTGGCGTTCTCTATGTCCTTTCTTTCTCTTTGGAACCAAGGTGACAGAGTCAGTTAATTTGGGTGTGGGCACTGTGGGGGCTGCAGAAGTTTGTGTCAGAAACTGAAAAAACCCTGTAGTTGGAGTCAGACTTTGCCGTCCGACTTTGCAACCCCACAATGGACTCCTTGGCCGCCGTGACTAAACACTCAACTTCGAGGCTGGCAGCTAACTTCTATTTCCCAGATGCAAAAAAGGAAAACTTGAGACTAAGAATATAGCTAGCTATTACTTACGTTTGTGATAACTATTTTGGTGTTGTGTGGGCTCCTGTTGCTATGGTCCTCAAGACAAACACCACTATCTGAGAGCTCTGTCTTTAGGCTTCTCAGCACCTAGCTTCTCTAAAGTCGGGAGGGATTTTACAAATCACCCTTTACCAAGTGTTTACTGGTACCAAATTGTATTATTGTGTTCATCTTTGGTGAAGGTATACCGTGTGCTTGGGACAAGGATTTGATAACTGGAATACAATTTCCCAATTGTATTCAAGTCGCATCACACCTTCACGTGGTTGTACCGTTAGTACACCTACCTGTTTCTCTTTTTCTTTCCCTCAGCGGTGATTACCTATCTTCTTTTTCTATTTAGCTAAGACGTAGGTGGAACGAACGTGTTGCGGCGCCCGATCCGATCGGATCGTGGTTTTCCTTTTCTCTGTTTTTCTTTGCCTATACATACTTTGTTTAACCTTAATTAATCCTTAGGGCGATCACCCTAATCTAGGGGAGGGCCCACAGGGGTCCCCCCTCTTATGGTTTACGTAAGAGAATGACAGACCGACCTACTCACACGGTTATGGATGTGGACACTATGTCAGGGGCGCCGGCGCCTCCGTCGCAGCCAAAGGCCGCGAGTGCGAGTGCTGCCGCTGCGCATGGCTCTGACCCGATGCACAACCTAACCCTGGAACCCATTGTCGTCCCAGAGGTCACCTCGAGGCGCGGCCGAGGCCGCGGGAGAGCCAGAATTGGCAGGGGGAGACACGACAGCCTATCAGGCGTTCTCTCTCAGCCCCAGACTCCTGGTCCTCGGTTTAAAAGGTACTATGTGGTAAAAACGAAAAATGGATCCTCAATTGCTGAAATAGACGTCTTAAGAGCATATGATGACCTTTGCGCCAACTAGGAGGCAAACCGAATAATACGACTGAGCTGAGAAGTGGAGAGCTACTGGTGGAGGTACACAACTGCCACCAAGGAGCCGCCATCGAGCGTATGGAACTGTTGGGCGGCACACCGGTGCTAACATCCGCCCACGGCAGCCCGAACGAGTGTAAGGGCACCATATGGTATGAAAACAGACCCAAGTATTCTAACGAACGTCTTCTGGAGGCCTTGGAACCATATGGCGTCAAGGATATTTATCGCATTCAGAAGCGTGAGAGAGGCGCCCTAGTAGATACCTCGATTTATTTCCTGACTGTTGACGGGTGCCAGATCCCTGAACGAGTGGATGTGGGCTGGACGAAGTGCTACGTACGGCAGTACATTCCGAAGCCGCGTCGCTGTTTTAAATGCCAGAAATTTGGCCACGTAACGAAGACTTGTCGGACGGGAGCAGGAGTGTGCGCCCACTGTGCTGGAGCACAGCATGATCTGCCATGCGGACGCCCTGTTAAGTGCGCTAATTGCGCCGGCGCACACCCTGCTAGCTCGACAATCTGCCTTCACTATAAGATGGAGCAGGAAGTGCTTGCCACACAGGCAAATGCCCGACTCAGTTACAACCAGGCCAAACCCGAAGTCACCAAGCGCTATGTCGTCCCTGGAATGTCCTACGCCCGCGCAGCTGGCGGTGCGGAGATATCTGAAGAACCGACTACCGTAGGAGCAATATCAAGTGAGACGATTCGAGGAGCTAGCCGTCGGGAGACGGGGAGAATTGCAACAAGAGTCTGCCTCGCAGACTGAGGGTTCTCCACCACTAGTGTTGACCCACTTTAGTGTGCCTCATCCATCGCCTTTTATCGCTCCCCACTCCTCACCTAAGATATTCTCTCGCTCACCTA
Organism: Parhyale hawaiensis; assembly: GCA_001587735.2. Taxonomy (NCBI): domain Eukaryota; kingdom Metazoa; phylum Arthropoda; class Malacostraca; order Amphipoda; family Hyalidae; genus Parhyale; species Parhyale hawaiensis. Next base: position 23,043,886 of record LQNS02276883.1, on the reverse strand, counting down.
CTCAGAACCCTACAAAATCTACTAAGGATACACGAATCACATCTCGCTCACCTGTCAAATGTACTAAAGATACAGATGTGGCTGATGGTTCGAGCAGCGTGGCTACTACGAGCTCTGCGCAAAAACGAATGCAGAGTGACTCCCCGCCTGATCGGAGCCACTCGTATAAAGTCCCCAAACAGCAAGAGGCGTCTGCCGTGCCCTCCGCCTCCATTGAGACGGACCCCGCCCGAGAGCCGAGGGAGAGAGAGAGAGGAAGCGCTCCACGTCTCAAATCGGCAGGGGAAGATCGGCGCACTCCCGGGACAAAACGGATAACGAAGGGTCCATGGTGGCCCATCGGGTAGAATCACTTGAAAGGGTGATGAGAGTCCCTGAGAAGGCGGCGGCCGAACTAAGAAAGAAGTTCCCGATGCCGCCGAACCTGCCGAATCTCCCACTTCCAATTAAGCAGCCCTACTTCACTGAAAACCGTCAGGGTAGAGAAAGAGACAAATCCTCTTCTCGAGAATCAAGGGGAAGAGACAAGTCCTTTTCGCCAGAATCACGTATAGCAAATAACAAATGAGTAAAATATTGCAATGGAACAGGAGAAGTTGTAGAACCAATGCAGTAAATCTGCAAAAGCTTATTGAGCAACACCAACCTATATGTATATGTTTGCAGGAGACCATGCTTGGCCATTCGAAGCCCTCACTGCCTCGGAATTATACAGCCGAATATTTCTCTCCCACCAAAAATCGCGTTCCTGGAACGAGACCAGCTATCCTAGTATGTACAACTTCCCCGTGCATTAGGATGCCACTTAATACACCCTTATAGGCAATGGCCGTACAAATCAATTTACGAGGTACGACTACCTCTATCTGCAACCTATATATTTTCCCGAACGAAGAAATCCGCACAGCGGATATCATTAACCTAGTAGCGCAGTTGCCGCGCCCCTTCTTGCTGCTGGGCGATTTCAACGCTAAACACACACTGTGGGGTAATGATGTCAATAACACGCGAGGCTTAGTTGTTGAGCGCTTGCTCAGAACAACCGATCTGTGCCTCCTTAACACAAGAGCACAGACCCACCTACAAGTTCATACAGGAACTACCTCTGCGATTGACCTTTCCCTCTCTACGCCTGATCTCCTTCCTGACGCCCAGTGGACAGTGACCGATGACACCAACGGGAGCGATCATTACTGTGTGTGTATCAACTTCCCGAACTTCAAAAATCATGTAGCAGTGCTTCAGTATATGCTCCGACGAGCCGACTGTTCTACCTGTCAGGCCCTGAGCCAAATGGGGGACTTAGATGAAAACCTACCCGTCGAGCAGATGGTGGACCATTTCACAGAAGTCTTGACGGCTGCGGGAGTGGCCATCCCCAAATCCAAAGGCGGAACTGCACCCACAGGGTTCCATGGTGGAACGACGTGTGTACGCGGGTATGTTCGGAAAGAAAAAGATTGCTCCGACGTTATCAGCGAAATAGATGCCTAGCCAACAAAATAGCATATTGCCGCACACAGGCGCAGTTTACCCTGCACGAATGGCGTGACCATTGTGGAACCTGACCAGGTCGCCGACCGCTTGGCACGACACTTCAGCGAGGTCAGCAGTGGCGCGACATACCAGCCTGCCTTTCAGGCAAGGAAGAGAGCATCGGAACTATGCCTCCCGGACTTTGAAGCTTTACGCGAAGATGACGAGGAGCCTTACAACGACGCAATTACAGCACTGGAAGTTTGTAACGCCCTCACACAGCGCAAAAACACAAGTCCCGGTCCTGATGTTCACTATAAGATTTTGAAACGCATGCACCATACAGCAGTCAGAGCTCTCTTAACAATATATGTACAACAAAATTTGGACATCACACCACTACCCGCGACAATATCGTCTCGCCACCGAATTAGCTTTCATGAAAGCAGACAACCCCCCCCCCCCCACAGAACCAACTAGTTACCGCCCTATTGCGCTGACCAGCTGCCCCGGAAAAATCATGGAGAAAATCGTAAACATCCGCTTGGTGAGACATCTGGAAGCCTATAAGCTTCTCTGCAGCGTACAGCACGGTTTCCGACAGTCCCGCAGCACCACAGATGCTGTCGTGGGCATACAAAATTACATTATATTATATTATTAATAAAGAATAAAACACCTAAATGGCACACCATTTGCGTCTTCTTTGATCTTAAAAAGGCCTAAGACACAGCCTGGCGACACGGAATACTTCTACAACTACACAAAATAGGCATTAGAGGTAACATGGCATATTACCTGCAGCAATTCCTGAGGGAGCGGCGCTTCAGGGTCAGAGTGGGACAGGCCTTCTCCCCTGCAATGATGCAGGATGATGGGGTCCCGCAAGGGAGCGTCATTAGCTGTACCCTGTTTCTGCTAGCACTAAACGACATCCTTGCAGACATCCCCCAGTACGTGCACGGGTCACTATACGTAGACGATTTGATGCCATACGGTACTCTTCTTCGAGACACCTGGAAGTCCTACATCGACGGCTGCAGCGAGCCATTAACCGCGTGTGTGACTGGGCGACCGTTCATGGTTTCGCCTTCTCTGCTGCCAAGCCCTCTGCCCTCCTCATAAGGCGAGCCAGATTTGTAGCGTCACCTGATCTCACAATGTACGGACAACGGATAAATTATCGCGAAGAAGTGAAATTCCTCGGATTGATAATAGATTGACGCCTATCATGGAAACCACACATCCAGACGTTGAAAGCGCAATGCTTACGTAGGCTCAACCTACTCAAACATTTGACGACATTGTCGTGGGGCGCCGATCGGCAAACCCTTTTATGCCTCTATCAAACCCTGGTGCGCACCAGACTAGACTATGGCTGTGTCGTATATCAGTCCGCGAGGACTTCCGCCCTATCACAACTGAACGCTGTGCACAATGCAGCACTGAGAATATGCACCGGAGCTTTCCGCACCTCACCCATACCAAGCCTTCTCGCTGAGAGTGGTGAACGCTGCCTGCAGCAACGCAGGGCACAACTTACCTATCAATACCTAGCTCGTTTAGAACAAGTCCCCCAATCCCCGGCGTGGAACAGTGTGTGCCAAGACCGGGAAGAAGGAGCTAACTTCCCGTACAAACTTCCCTCCTCTTCCGACTACCAAGTGCTCTCGTTCATGGCGGAAATCGAGCCATTTAAAGTGGCCCGGGTTCTTTTTAGAGACCAACCAACCTGGCACATACCAGTCTCAACCTTCTGCCCCGGCACACAGTACCCAAAAAAGAAAGATTGCCACCCCCGCCTACTAAAAACCCTCTTCATGGAACATGTGAGGGACCAACATGGTGATTCTACCCACATCTACACCTTACCAAGATTCTACCGCCTGGCTCACCCAACGCGCCGACGATGCTGACTACTTTGGTCTCGTACGGCCGATAACGGCCTCTGAAGCTGGAAGTGGCGGCTCGACAAGCCGCACACGCGTCGACTGCTCCTCATAAGAGACAGCACTGAACGCAACTCTACTATATTCTCCGACTCACTAAGTGTAGTACAGGCCACCCGAGCATACGACAGCATCCACCCCGTCATTAACCGAATAGTTACCATACTACACTTGCAACGCACTGGAAAGACAGTGTGTATCTGTTGGGTGCCTGGCCATGTCGACGTAGCGGGCAACGAGCTCGCTGATGAAGAGTCGAGGCAGGTGGCCCTGACGGAATTGCCTACGGCAAACCGCGCAGTCCCCTGCCGAAACTCTTACCCGCTAGTCAAGCGAAATGGCTGGCCCAGAGAAACAAGAAATTACGAAAAATCCAGGAAACCATCCGACAATGGCACTCATCCAATAGCGACGACCGTCGAATGGACGTTGTACTGTGCCGCCTGCGTATTGGGCACACGAGACTTAGCTACTCATGACTATTTGCGAGCGGGGCTCCCGCAGCCCTATTGCGACGGTTGCGTCGTACCCCTCACCGTCTTACATCTGATGGCCGAGTGCCCTACTTTCTCCAACGAGCGGAGAGACTGCTATTCGGACCTTTATGGACAGGATGCTGACTCCATACTCCTGGGATTGCTGGCTGAGGGGCCCCGTGGCCAATTTAACAGAGATGCTCTTAAGACCTTCCTTATTAGATGTGACCTCTACAATAAACTGTGATGAACCCATCACAATAGATACCACCAAAAATCGTACATCAGCGTTAAGTTTACAGTTCGATTTAAAAGCCTTTTCTACCTTCCTGAAAATTCCAAGGTTATTACTTGTCAGTTTGTTTAACAATTGACTGTGATTTTTATACATTTTTAACTGTGATAATTTCTCTTGATCTGTATTCTCGTTGTACAATCAAAATCGTTTGGTAATCATTTTAGTATTTTGACAAAAGTAGACTTACTGTTTCTCGTATGTTTACAGATATTATTTTAGACCTGAAGATGGCAAGTGTTTTATGCCGAAACGTTGTCGACAATTTTAATACAGTGATTAGTGCTATTACGAAATTTTATTCCCGAATTGTATTGAACAAACTGACAAGTAATAACCTTGGAATTTTCAGGAAGGTAGAAAAGGCTTTTAAATCAATAGATACCACCACCAACTAAGGCAGTATCTCCTTGTTTGCTAAATACATATACTTTATGTAAAATTTAATATTAGTCGCTCCTTAATACTTCCTATTAATGTAAAATGAGACGTACTTCGCGCCCTGGCGGCACACGAGTCTGTGGATAACCACAGGAATAGTTCGGCGCGATATAAGCATTGTGCCACTGAAGCGCTAGTAAAACCTCTACTACCTACTACTACCGTCGAGAGGTATTAATCTTCTCTCGGCGAAAGCGGGCTAAATGACAGTGGTAGTGCAGGTTAGTAATGACACACTTATGTACTTGAATATTTCTCTTTTGCAAGAAATGTGCAGTAGTACAAAGGCACAATTGCGTATGGCAATGCAACAGGTAACGCCAAGATCAGAGGTGGCGGGCGCTTGGCAGGAATGAGCTAATGCACGATGGGACACAGCACATTTATAGGCCAATCTATGGATGTGTCACCGTACTGATTAAACTCTCGCCTTCACATTGTTATTATGCAATTTGTCTTCTTCTGTTATTAGATCTCGTATTTTTACTTGCAGACCAGGCTACCAACCGAATGCTGTCGTGTCTTCCACGCACTGCTAAAGCAGGCACTGTCTTGGCGGAGCCACAAGAAATCCGCAGCTGAAGACAAGCATCAGTGGACCACCAAACACGAGATTGCTTTACTCAAAGCGTAAGTTTTGGATGTTGAAGCATTAGTAAAATTAAATTTTTTGTTAATTGCATCCAGCGATTTTCAGTGGAACTTTAAACCCTCAGACCAAAAATCTGGTGGCGGCAATGATGGCTAATTTAATACGTAGCTATATTCTTCTAAATTACTGGTAAAATTTTTTGTAGATGACGTCTTTCTTCTGTAAAATCTTTGATGCTTATGAAACAATCCTCCAGTTGCAGCCTTTTTTATTTCGTTATTTCCAGATATTTCCTAAAGAAGGCGCAAATTTTTGATAAAACTCATGCTGAAGCTACAGTATTTTTCGTATTGTCTCGTGAATTTTGCTATTTGAGTTGTCCTGAATGGGTGTCAAGTGTGGTAGCCGGCACTGTCCAGCAGATATAAAGCAGTCAACTTATTTGTACATCCTGTTGTTTAATTTTGCCAGTTTCACTCTGGCAATAGTGCGGGTGATCCTGAGATTTTACTTGTCCTGCAGGGTGTGCAATTCGCCAGCTTCCCACATAGAGGTTGTGGACTTCTTCAGGATCAGTAAAATGGAAATATTCCGACCCTACTGTGACGACTTCCTGAAGCGCATGGCCCGTGACGCCATCTGCATGCGCGTCCCCATCAGCAAGCGCAGGGATTTGGACGGTGAGTGTACTGCTTTTATTGTCACTATCTCTCTGAAGTCAGGAAGCCATTACTGTTGACTATTGATGGTGTGTAGCTACTTCTTTCGTTTTTACAATACCCCTGAGCTTCAAGACCATTACTGTTGATCAGATTTTGACGCTGAGTGTAGCTACCAATAGTTTTAAAAGTGGGTCCTAGCTCAAGGAACCGTTATTTTTGCCCTCACGGGTATATTATGACGGGCCCTATCCCTGTCATAATATACATATATAGACCTTACGACCCCAGGGGCAAGCCCGAGTAGCTACCTTTTCCGCAGGAGATGTTGCTTCTGGCTGCAATTCCTGCTGACGAGGTTAGTTTTATAAAGTTAAGTAGCTTCTCAATTTCCTTTTCTGTTCCGCCAGGTGGGTTGTCGATTCAGATATCGCACCAAGTCCACGGGATTTCTCTTATCTCTCTCGGGTGAAAGGCCGTGAAAGAGGCCGACCACTCAAGTGTCTCCTATGCTTTGCGCCTTGTTTCCTGCCCCTAGTAGCGCGCGTAGGCCACGCGACAAATTATGCGGTATTAAAATGCTGCACACTCATTTCTGTTGGAACGCCCGAGTTGCGGCTACGGAGTGTAAGCAAAGTTTATAATAATGATAATTGCTGTTATTTTTTATCGAGTTATGTAGTCAACATCGCCACGGTCGTGGAGGTCTACCCTATCAGGCATAGCGGCTGCATAATGCAGGGGCCACACTAGGCGTTCGTACGAGCAACGCGCAACTCACTCAGAAATCCTTGTTGTGTATCGGAACGACTGTAGGTGACACACTAGCGACGGGAAGCTGCTCATCCGCC
>LQNS02276883.1:22973365-23013071 GCA_001587735.2 Parhyale hawaiensis | reverse complement strand
AAAAGGAAATTCATGATTAAAACAACGTCAGTATCATATTTCTTCGATATTTTGTAATTAAAGTAGACCTTGGGATTTTTTCTTTAATCTTGGGAAATTTTGGGGCAGGATCTTGGGAATTTCTAAAAACCTCAGTGGGAGCACTGCTTACGACCAATTCTGGCTGCTTACGAAACCCCGTCGTACTCTTTAGCTAAATTCCTCGTTCCATTACTTGAACCTTTAACGCGATTAAATATTTCGAGCTGTGGCTTCACGATGACTGGAGCCATTTCCCGTAGTACACGGGAAGTAAGATTATCTGGGCCGGTGGATTTGTACACATTTAGGTGGGTGAGTTCTTGAAGGATCTCGATTTCCGTGAAAACACAGGTGTTAATTGGTGACTTGTAAGTTCGGTTTCTTCAGTGAGATTGCTGGACTGTTTCGTGCAGAAAGGGCTTGGGTTGTGGCACGTTGTTGTCTGTGTCACACCATTTGCTGTCGGCCTTGCACCGTCGTACCGAAGCTTGCCTTGTTCAGATAGACTTCAGTGGGTCATCCAAATGAGTGTATTGTACAAGTTTGAGTCGTTTGGTGTAGGTAGTAGTGTTTTGTTAATCATTCGTGATTTTGTATCTGAGCGAACGCAGATTGTGTTTATAAATAGTTGTTTGAGTGCTTCAGTCGCAGTGCTATCGATCGTTCCTCAGGTTAGCTTGCTTGGCCCGTCGCTGTGTGTTCTGCACACAAGCAACATGGTAACTTCACTAGAGAATATGATGCTCTGCTATGCTAGCGATTCTCTTTTTATAGCAGTAATACCAAACTCCATCACGCGTAATGATATCGCTCGGTCTCTAATTAGGGACTAGTCGCGCATCACTGCAAGTTGCTCTGCATGATAATTGTCAGTCTCGGACACTTTTAGCCAAGCATCCACCTCTGAAAATATATAAGTGTTCTTCATAGGTCTAGCTCTCTTTAGATTCTTGGTGTCCTCTTGAATGAGAAGTTTACTATTGATGCACATGGGTAATAGCCATCACGTGCTTCGAGTAAGATTAGTCTTATGTGTAAGGTGATTGCTGTATTCGGTGACAGGGAGTAGTCCGTTGGTGCTTTTATGCATTCCTGCTGCTTCTGTTGAAGTATTGCTCACCGGCTACAACCAGTCACTTGCGTCACCTGGCCTGACTTGCTATCTCAGCTAAGAGTGATCTGCTGAATCTGTCCCATTGGCAGAGGGTGGCCTACGCATGCATGTTTTATAAGATATACAACAACGAGAGACATTGGTTGTATTCTTCTCTCCCTGAACTCTAGGTCTTTGGGAGAAACACACTAGCTGCGGGCTATGTCCACCCCTTTACATACGAGATTTTTGGGTGCAGTACTCACCAGTTCAGTCGGCGCTTTCTACCATGGTCTGTTGTGGCCAGGAATTCGTGTTAGGCTGTGTAGATCTGCATGCACTGAAGTCAGCTGTTGACAGCTTTTCGGTGGATTTTTTTCATCGGCGTCTTGGGCTTTTGGTATGCCATAGGCCTAGAACTTTATTTGGGTTTCATTACCTGCCCGTGGAGGCTCGGGCGTGTAGTTTTATTTTCAACCGCCCAGGAAAGGGTTAAAACTACAAACTTTCCTTCTTCGGCAGACTTCAAAGTACGAACTTACTTAGAATTTTTTTTTTTTGTGCGACCTTGAATGGGTGAATTTCCGTTGTTTCATAAACTTCAATGTACACGAGCTTGCATTGTTACATAAACTTATAGGGTTCAAGTTTGAAGTTCATAAACTTCAAATTGAGAACTTACCTTGTGTTGTAATCGTTAAAGAACGAACTAGCAATATTTCACTAACGTAATATTCTACAGACTTGCCTGATCTTGTCAGAAAATTCTACTGTAAGCGTGACCTATAATATCCGGTTCCAAATATCCTTGCATTGTGTCTATAACTCAACAGTATGAACGAACTAGTACTGCATTGTGAAAAATATCACATCTGTGAATGTGGTCGGGAATACCATGCCCCCATTTCCTGCGGTTGTATCATTTTCTGTATTGGTATGCGCAGTCAGGCAGAAGTCGGTGTTTGCTCAGGTCTGCAGGGCGACAATTCTTGTTATGATTTGCTGTCGATTGGCAATGCGTGACCGTATCCCTAGCTACCTGTAACCTTGAAGTTCATGTGGACGACATTCAGCTCAGGAAAGAGTATACCTTTACCGGGCGAGTGGCCATATAGGGTCAACTCCATAATGCTATGGCTACGAAGGCATTTTTCAGCAGCAGGGTGTTATCTCGTTAGACCAACAAATTCGATAAGAAGTGGTGATAAAGCGAGCTTTTGAGGCCCACTTCATTATGATTAATTTATAGGCATTTAGTAATCTAATAGTGCAAAGTAGAAAAAAAAATTCATCGGCGTAAGAAGATAACTGTTGGAAAGATTCAATGAAATCAGTAGGTACTCCGAGCATGCGCAGAATTCTTTGGTTTTGTCTCTAGGTCTGACGTATTTGCAAAACGCCTCATATTGTCCTTTCTGTTCTGATAGCGGACGAAATTACCAAAAAATGTGGGACGTCTGTAAGCATGCGGCATGAAGCTTTCATTTTATTTTTTCGTTAATTGACTTATCCTGTTCTTAATATGGTCCACTTCCGCAACTAAGGTTCTATTGCTGGTATGACCCACTTCTGAGAAAGGCTTGTCCGGGAGAAAAGTGCATAATGAAGCAATGCTGCCTACGTATTTAGAAGAACTCGGAGGGAGATCCGACGATTCTAATGATATTTGTTTAGAAGGAAAATTATTATCATGGCTGTGATTTCATTTAGGTTAGGGAACGAATGCATGCAGGTGTATCAAAGAAGTTGTCAGCGGCGCACATACAGGCTCTACGTTGTGGTACATATCCGCATTTTGCAGCGTGGGGTGTGTCGCAATCAGCATTTTTTGGGTCACCGGTGCAACACCGCGTAACACCGGTGACCCAGCCAGTCGCAACCCGTGTCGCAATCATGGCGCAAATGACGACTGCGGCACGGGTTACGGAGACGCAGGTCACCGAGCACAAACGTCTATTTTGAATAAAAGGAGCACTAAATTCATTCAAATACGTAAGAAATAAACACCTTACACCAGAGTAAGCAAATTAGATCAGATACTTGAAACTTTCAATGAGATAATTTCAAATTAAGCGCAATTTTCAAATTTTTGAGCTTACACCGATCGTCGCTAGATGGCGTTCTCACGGGTTACGGTAGCCTTTTTTCAGGTTGTGGTAGCCCGGATTTGGCGTGATTGCGACACAGCCCAGGCTTCGATCGTTTGCACAGTTGCGTCGCTTAGATTTTATGGGTCACGTTTTCTCTTTTGCCTCTTCGTTAATTTTGCCCGGTAATGCTTGTCTTCTTGCACTATTTCTTTTGGCAATTTTTCATCACCTATCGCTGCAAATCTACGTCATTGCATTAAACCATCTTCGGTTGTCTTTTGTACGCGTCTTGGCATTTGTACAAGAAGATAGTTAATATGTGATCCCAAATTATGATAATTGAGTGTTCCATTTACTAAGCACACTCCCTAGCCTGTAAACAGAGGAATTCAAGCACAAAATGGAGCCTAATTACGGGATAAATGAGCGAAAAAGAAAGGACAAACACAATAACGACTACATGTTGGTTAATGTCTTGCAAAAAAAAAAAAGTTCCTTAACCAACCATAGTCGAAGCACAACGGAGGTTTATTTGGCAAGTGCAACGACCCTGGGAAGTAATTACTCCTTAGATTGTAGTTAGTATCGTCCACAACATTGTCAAAATACAATAGAACTCCTAAAATGTAAACATTCCTTTTGTCCCTTTTCCAGGCAGAATCGCAGTTTCGAGATCACAAGTCGTACAGCTCACTTGCTTCCTCTACATTCGTAGACCTTCCCCTTGGATGGCCCAGTAGAATCACTTACTTTGATTACTTAGATGGGATTCGGCCAACGTGGGCCCAGTAGGAAATCGTGAAGCTGCACAGTTGAATGGACTATGCCAATTAAGTCGTACTGCACCTTTTTGGCGGTGATTCAGTAAGGCGGCGGCGGCTGTTGCTACAAAGCTCAACAGATGCTGCTGTACATAGTCCATGCTTCTAGATTTTCTCAGTTTCAGGGGGTCTCTCTGTGTCCGTTTTGCGAGTCTCTGAGAAGTTCTACTATATTCACCGTTAATGTACTGTTGCATAACCTGGTCTTATTTCATAAATATATTCTTCATGGAAGCGTCGAAAAGTTGCCAATCTCTACAGTAGGTGCGGGTTGATAAGGCTATGCAAATCGCATTTTTATTCGGCTTGATTATGCAAGTGTTTAAAGATGGGGGAAGAATCAAAATTAACTGATTCTGATCGACTGAAAATCACATCAATGCTTGGCTAGGGAATGACTACTATCGAAACATAAAAAAAAATGAATAGAGATCATCGAACAATCAAAGCAAATGTAGTAAATGGTAAGATCTGTATGAAAACACCTGAAAGAGCTCATTTAAGGAAACCTACCGATGTGAAAGGGTGTCCTATAGAAACCCGGATTCACCGACAGCAAGGCGGCAGAGGAGTATTGTTTTGGGCTGGAATCAAAGGAAATGAGATTATTGGACCGTTTGGGCTGCCAGAAGGGGCAACAATAGATTCCTGAGGATACTGCCAGCTTCTTAAGAAATTCTTTGTTCCCAGGATGGAAGAGATCGAAATCCTTAGTATTTCAGCAGGATAATGCACCAGGGCACAACTCCCGTTATACACAGCTGGTAGACTTGGTTCTATAATCACCACTTTAAAGAATGCAATCTAATGGTCTGGCCCCAACACTACCGATTTAAACTCCATTGAATGTGTATGGGCCATCATTAAACGGAACATTTATGCTGATGGAACGTAATATAAATCTTGGTTGCTCTTTGGAATGCAATTGAATGTGCCTGTGGGTCAATCAAGCCTTGTGAAGTGTTAAGCCTGACTTCATCTGTCGACAAGTGTCTCCTGACGATACCTAGAAATGGAGGAGGCTATGTTAACTTCTGAGGTGAAATGAAGAGTATTTTACCAGTTTTGTTTGCGTGAACTCCTAATTTGTTGATTTCATTGTTCATTTTGGTTCTATATTTGTTAATTAAATGCGTTTAAAACAGGAGAAACCATTATTTTTTACCTCTGCCTAATGAAGCCGGACACCTAAAAACACAGTTTTTTTCCAATTTTCCTAAAAGCAGAATTATTGAAGTGAAACTTGCTACGTGTATCACCTAATAACAAGGAGAATACCTTGTTAAAGCAAATTACATCAAAATTTCCTCAGTAAAACTTTAAAAACATAATTTCTATAGCAAAAATACGATTTGCGTAGTCAAGCCGTTCCCACTGTACACCGTTCTGCGAGGGGAGGGGAGGGGAGTGAGGTTGTTTCACTAGTCAAAGTAGGCATCCCTTTTGTCGAAACGATGATCCGGCGGCGTGGGAACATCGACTTTTCTCTTCACAGAAATTCTCAAGTGCCAAATCACGCTGTCCTCAGTTGCCAAATCACGCGCTGTCCACCATCAACACAACCGTAAGGATGAGTTGCAAAGCCGGCATAGCGAGGGAACGTTGCCTCAAAGAGAAAGAGAGAGAGAGGCCCAAGATTTCGACATCATAAATTCGCCATTGTAGTGCCAAATTAATGATGCTTTGTGGCAGTAAACTTCTTGCTTTTTTTCTTACTCTTGATTTTTCTCTCCTACTCTTGAAGTAAAGAGAGAAAGAAATAACTCATTAATCGTCTCAGCTGCTGGCAATGCCCAACATAGGTATTCTTTCTCAAAGCTAATGTAGATAGAAGATTCACAGTGGGCCTCCAAATTTACACAAATGAATAGTCAAGTGTTTGTTTATTTCTTTGTTTATTTATTTATACGTCAATTTTCCGTCACTCTTTCAGAAAACAGATAGGGGAAAATAAGGCCGGGCTGAAGACCGTGATCATCCTATCACGCGTCATTGAAAACTGATAGAAATAGACCAGGTAGCAAATGATGGCAAGCCTACATCGAAATGCAGTTCTTACTCCGCCAACGTTAAAATCCAATCAATGATGATACTTACAGCTTCGCTTAGGGCGTGTTCGATTGGGACGTGAAAGTCGATCTAAGCCAAGCCCAGTTCACTTAACTTTTCCGACACTATTGAAAGGTGCTCTGGCTTCGACCCGTTTATTCTCGTTTTAGGCCTTCAATCACAATTGGTTACCTGTGAGACTTCTAATAACTCACTCTTACTTTGTAAAATGTAAATTACAGTCGGTTCAACATAATTTGGTCGCTTATATGGACTGTAAAGCGATTCAAAGTGACGCAGTCAAAGTTCCTGTCTACAATCCGGACAAGTTAAGTCGAATAGACTTGGCTTAGATTGAATTTTGCGACCCAATCGAACACGCCTATAGCACTCCCATACATCGTGTTTTGTAGTCTCTTCTAATTTTTCCTACATCCAAACTTCGGCTGCTCTGAGTTTAGGCTGATGCAGTAATTGACTAGATAATGAACGGAGCTAATGGTAGAATAATCTTCAACGGTCAGCAGGCGGGAAATAACACGAGAATTTCTTAGCAGTAGTTAAATAATTATTTTTTTTCTAATATAGGTTCTTCCTTCAAGACGATAACTCTTCGCATGAGCAATAACATTCCCAACTTAATTGATATCATCGAGTATGTTGGATGCAAAACTCAAATTTCATTAGGAGCGACGTTGACCGAGGCCTGAAAAAAATTACCATGCAGCGTTTCACCAAATGATAGGTTTGCCTTGTTCAGTAGTATTTAAGCCTATATATGCATGTTCATCTCTGATGTTCCTTCAAGCTGATGCAGTGAATCCTACATAAGTAAATTAATAACAAAATTGTGATCGATGGGGAAGTGTTCTCACAAATTCTTTGCCGTCATTTTCGACGGCTGGGTACACTACTAATAACATATTGTTCTTACTACTTCCTGGGGACCCTTACCGTGCATTATCTCGGGCATCCAACAGGAAGGGGCGTCCAATTTCTTTAACTTAGGTATGTATAAAGTTTTAGTTAAATGTTAATTTTACGTTGTATGCATGTCTGTGCTATACGCTCAAAATTAGTTGAAGAAATGGTTCCCAGTAACTGCAGTGGGCTTATAAGTCTGATTCTTGAGAATTTGAAGTTTAATAATCCAGATTGGCCCCTCATATCGCTTGAGCTCTGCTCACTGCAATTCAATTGGTACGTGTTGTATTTTATTCCTTATGCTTACTTCCGTCAAGGAGGTTATGTTTTTGTCGGGTCTGTTGGTGTATTTGTCTGTCTTTCTGTCGGTCATCAAGATAACTCAAAAAGTTATGGACAGATTTGGACGAAATTTACAGGGACTGTTAGGTATGTTAGGAGGAACAGATGAATAAGTTTTGATGACGATCCTTCCATCCTTTTGCTTGTTTGTTTGTCTGCCTCATTTTTCTCAATGCTATAATTGAAAAAGTTATGAACTTATTTTATGAAATTTATATGAGCTATTATGTATATTACGAAGAGTAAATGACCAAATTTTTGTTATGATCTGTTGGTTCGTTCGTTAGTTTGTTACTGTTTAAATTTTTTGCTTAAAATGTAAGTACAATAACTAAAAAATTAAGAACGGATCTTCAAAAAAATTGCCAGGCTGTTAACACTGTTGAAGGGCACAACTGATTAGATTTTGGTATTGATACAAAGAAAGCTAGAGAACTCTGAGAGAGCATATCTCCGCCAAGCAAGGCAGCGGTAACGAAAAATTCAAATCGGCTCTGAAATCATGATTTTCTTTCTATCAAAACCAAAATTTCATCACTTGTGATCTTTGATAATATTAACAGTGTCTATAATTTTCTTGGAGATCCGTTCGTAACTTTTTGAGAAACGCTGCTCACAAACATTATTACTAGCATGAATTATACCCACAAATGGACCTACCGTTCATCACCAAAATTGAATCAATTGTGTCTTTTAACATCAATAACAATTCCTGAAAATTTCATAGAGATTCATTCATAATTTTTTGAGTTATTGCGCTAACAAACATAAAAAATCAAAACAGCGACAAACAAACGAACGAACTAACAGATCATCACAAAAATTTGATCATTTACTCTCTGTAATAACCCCAACAGCTAGTGAAAATTTCATGAATATTCGTTCATTACTTTTTTAAGTTATGCCACTAACAAAAACTAAGCAGACAAACAAACAAACGGATAGACAAATCTT
Source organism: Parhyale hawaiensis (assembly GCA_001587735.2). NCBI lineage: Eukaryota > Metazoa > Arthropoda > Malacostraca > Amphipoda > Hyalidae > Parhyale > Parhyale hawaiensis. The sequence goes on along the minus strand of LQNS02276883.1, from coordinate 23,004,777 downwards.
CACCAAAAGTTAATCATCTGTTCCTCCAAACATTCGTAACAACTCATGTAAGTTTCGTCAAAATCCGTCCATGATTTTTTCAGTTATCTTGGTGACCGATTGACAGACAAAATAACAGACCCGACGAAAACATAACCTCCTTGGCGGAGGTAATCATGGTCTGAGAACCAATTCGAATTTTTCATTGCCGTTACCTTGCTTGACGGAGGTATGCATTCTCAGAGTGCTGTAGTTCCTTATGCTTTTGTATATGCAAAGTATCTTCTTCTCTGAAAATGTTTTGCAATACTGGGGCTATACGCTTGGGACGACTGAGCGGCCGGGACACTAAACAAGAGCTACCTGAACGAGCGCGACTGGAATTGGCGCGAATTGGAATAAGCGCGAAACTGAACCAACACGAACTGGATTAAGTGCAAAAATGAATAAGCGCAAATAGGAATAAGCGCGAAACTGAACAAACGCGAACTGGATTAAGTGCAAAAATGAATAAGCGCGAACTGGAATAAGCGCGAAAATTTAGAGGTCGCAGAATCAGCGCCTTCAAACGTTTTAAATTATAGTGGACTTCTATCGAGCTTTATTTGTGTGAATCGTCAGCATACCGAGTAACTATTTTAGATTGGTAGCTTATTATAATAGCTACTAATGTTACATTTCCGAGCTGTAAAATGAAGGACTACAGTAAAAAATATGGCTACGAGTATTATCAATCTTCTGCCCAACATCCCCAGTCAGTCTAAGCCAGTGGTTTTTAACGTTTTTTCTCCAATTCATCACTTTTTAGTGAGCCATCTCTTCATTCTCCACCACAACAACGGTTAAGCTTTGACCAATTCGATTTTAACCTATGCCGTGTTTAGTACGTAGCTATACGTTTTGCTTTTTTGTGCCATTTTACAGCCTTTAATTTAAATTTTCATCCTAATATAATGAAACGCTTTTTTTTTTCATCTCTGTTTCTTGGAAATAGGCGAAAAATAGGCCCCGATCCAGATTTTGTTATTAAGTTGCTTTTTTATGGAGATCACCGACCAGTCTGTAGAAGATGTCGAAAGTGGCATCCTTATCCCTGTACCTGAACACACTTCTTACTAGAAACGCTTCTTGAAATCTAAACATAGATTTTTGCAGCTTTTGGACTCTGATTTTATAACTTTTTGTCTTAGGCCACGTCGTATAAATTCACAAGATGATCAACGAAGCACTCACTATGTTATTATTTTTCTCGGAGCTGCAGACAATTATTTTTCTATCTAGCTGTCATTCTATGACGGAAGAGTTTTCGCTTAATAGGCCAGAATTTCAGCACTTGAATGAAGCAGATATTTGAATTTGAAAGACAGTATCATGGCTACGGTACGCTCACATTGCATATGAGCTGATTGGAGTTGCATTCGAGTTTATTGCAGTGTTTTACTCATGATTTTACTTGTGCATGTCAATATGGAAGACGCACGTGAAAGATGATGAAGAATGGAGAAGAGAGAACTTGAGGATGAGAGAACGACATAGGATCAATGAAGAAGCAAGTCAGAGAACAATAGATTCCACACCGGCCTATATTAAACAAACCGTATCGATTACTGAGTTAGTTTTTCAAGTAAGGGTCCACTAGTACATTAGATTTATTTATAACATCAAGAGAAAATCTTTTGTCAAGTCAGGAATTAATGTTTTAAAATAGCTATTGCCTAGGCATCTGTTTTATGGATGAATACATAATTGCAATGGACATAATACTTCTGTTAGAATTGAAATTTATTTGCGGATTATTTTACTTTTTAAATGCATATGCCAACATGCATGTGATACCAAAGCAATAAATTGAAACTTAGGACTGCAGTAGTGGAGAGGGATATTACATTATTATTATTATTATTATTAACACACTCTGTAAATGGTTGTGATCTGTAAAGTAAGTCAACATTTGGATACAATGTAGTAGATTTTGAAATACTATTGATTTTTTTTTTTTTGTGGGTGGAAACAAATTCACGAAATTCCCCACCTGGCAACTCCGCCATTCACCACCAGTGGGGAATTCCCCACAGGTTAAGAACCACTGGTCTAAGCCAAGTTCATTTCACCTAACGTGCCCGGAACTGCAAAAGAACTCTAGTTTCGTCGCGTTGAATTCTGTCGAAAGTGTTAGATTTAACGAACCCGATAACGTTGAACCGCCTCATATCTTCAGCTTATGGAATAAGATTGAGTTCTACGAAGTCTCACAGGTAAATTGATTAAGTCTCAGGGCCTGAAGCTTGGATCGACGGGTCGACGCCAGCGCACCTATCGGAAGTTACAGGCTAGTCCAGCTTCAAAGGCTTAATTTCAGTGCCTGGTAGAGAGTCCCTGGGTTCCAGCTGCAATGCCTGGAGTGCATGCTCGGTACATGTCACTGGACCCTCCAGGCTGCCAGGTAGTGCAGTTCCAGACTCGGTGAAGTGAGGTAGTCGCCGTCATGCAGGCATTAGGAAAGGTACTTTTGGTGCTGGTGCTTCGTGTCCTCTGCCTCAGTCGGTGTAATTTTGTGGAGGGCGCGAGTGTAATAATATTACGGAACCTGTTTGCCAGGACAGCAAGCCGCTCCGCCAGCGCATTCACTGGGGATCGAACTTTTATTTTCGCGTTCGACTAAAAATGAATTACGTGATTTTCGATTTTTTTAAAACTTTTGACGTACCTCTAATAATTTTTTTTTAATGTCGCGTATTGGTGAAACATTTGGTTATATAACATTAAGTTACGTTAGGCTAAGAGAGGATTTCATTAATCCATTTCGCTGCCGCCAAGATCTCAAGACATACAAGTTTCAATACTTTTACTTAGGGAACCACGCTCGTTGTTTCTTTCTCTGAAAATTTTGTCTGCCTTAACAAGGATCAGCTATTTGTTAAAGTTATAATATAGATAACCAAATTTGACCAATACTTCGTATTTTCTAGGAGCAAATTGTACTAAGTCTTATGAGAGGAAAATTTGTGTAGCAAGCCAAGATTAAGAAATTATGTAGGCAGAATCTTCGTGGACACAAACAGCCCGCAAAACAGCTCAGCCTCCACAAAAGTCTGAGAGGCACTGACTCCGAACAGACATGGCTCGCGAGGCACGGACGCACAGTTTCCCTATCGACTCTGTGCAGCAGGTTGTAAAAAGGTTAACTTATCCCAGAGTATTTCATAGCGCGTTAATTCTAAAGGGGCGATAATAATTCTCTTCTTCTCTGCTCTGGGTATGGAGAAACAAGTAAATGAGAACAATAGCAATAATAATAATAGTCATATAAATGTCTTCATTCTGAACGCAGTCACCATTGCAGCAATATAGGTAGGTTTACATTTGGGCCTCCACTGACTTAACGTATACTATATTATACTAGACTTTTAGCTCAGAAATACAGGTCGAAAAAACTTGTTATCACAATTAATCAGCCTAAATATCACTGCTCGCAGGAGTTTTTCTCAAAATATTAAAGTCGATCGCTTTCATACTTGCATGAAGCCGAAGTTCTATATATGACGAATAGACTAATAAGATTTTTATGTCCCCTATAATGAACATGTCAAAAACGGATAAAAATTAAATACTGTTCATTTTTAACTTCGAACCAGGTCCTGGCTTTGCTGTAACCTGGTCTCGTGCTCGGCGATGTCTAAGAAAAACCACGCTAAGTGGTTGCTTGCTTCTGTAATTTATTTCATTTATAGGGAGATTTAATTGCTAAAGAATTCGAGTAATGGAAACTGAAAATTATTTTATAATTTATGTGTTGGTGGTCAAACGTGCAACCAAAAATACAGGCTCGCCGAGCATTTAGCAGAAATTTTCTACTCGAATTGGATGAGATTTTAAGCCATGATTTGAGTCATTCTTCAATTTAGGAATAGGACATTTTATATAAATTTGCGTATAGGCAGTAAACTTTCTAAAGGTAACTGGTATCATTTCAGAAGCTTCCCAGCTAACAACTTGGCGTTGATTCTACGTTTAACTCAGGTCGTGAGTCCACATATCACCGTGCACAGCACGTTGATCTATGGACTTCACATAACGTTGTTAGCACGTTGTGACTAGCACGTTGTGAGACAATGTGCTGACAACGTTATGACTACCTCCATCGCTACCTGACATTGTCAGTTGAGCTGTAGATAACGTTGTTAGCACATCGTATCACAACGAGCTAACAACGTATTGGGCATGTCCTTAGCACGTGCTAAGGACGTGTCCAGCACGTTGTATTACAGCGTCCTAAGGGACCGGCCAGCACAAGGTGCTAAAGACGTGCCCTGCACGTTATGATACGATGTGCCAACAACGTTATCCGGTGTCCACAGATCAAAGTGCTTAGCACGGCGAGCCACAGCTTACAACGTTGATTCTACGTCGTGTGTTAGCTGGGTTTACCTTTTTTGGAAGTTTCAGTATAGAGTTCTATACATGGTAATGCTTAAAGCGAGTTCTCACGTCATATCTCAACGCTTTCACTCATTCACTCGTCCGAATGTTTTGAAGCGTCGTTGTCAGCACAACTTTGTGTACTCCACAAAAGTTATTAAAATGTTGACCACTGAATCAGTTTCCTCTGCAAATGTCACAAGGCAAGTTACAGATATCGCTGGAAATTGGGAGTGAAGATAAACTAAAAAAAAAAATAACAGAGCACTTTTCTGCTATTTCTAGGGCACAGTAACACATTCAGACTAGTGGATGGGCGAATGCTTTGAAATAAATGACGTGTGAACTCGCCCCTAGTTCGAATAACTGTTCGTTTGAAAAATTGTAACTCTTTCGAAAGGTTTTGCACTTTATCTTTGCCTAGAACATACTTGTTACCTCCGCCAAGGAGGTTATGTTTTCGTCGTGTTTGTCTTTTTATCTGTCTGTCACCAAGATAACTCAAAAAGTTATGAACCGATTAGGACGAAATTTACATGGATTGTTAGGTATTTTAGTAGCAACTGATGATCAACTTTTGGTGAATATATGTCCATCCGTTTATTTGTTTGTTTGTTTGTCTGCCTCAGTTTTCTCAGTGCCATAACTCAAAAAGTTACGGATGGATTTTTATGAAGTTAACAAGAGTTGTTAGGTATATAACAAAGAGTAGATGCTCAAATTTTGGCAATGATCAGTTTGTTCGATCGTTCGTTTGTCACTGCTTTCAATTTTATGCTTTTTAGCACAGTAACTCAAAAAATAATGAATGGATCGTTATGAAATTTATTGGTAAAGTCAACTTAGACCACACCCTTACTTGGAAAATCCACATGCACTGGTTTGTGCTGCAGGTACAGGCCCACTGGCCCCAGATGAGTAAGTGTAGTTGCAGTCAATCTCGGGTCACCAAGAACTATGGGGCCAATTGACGGAAGGATCAAATGACCCGAGATTCACCACCCCCCTCATCTCTGAGGAAGGCAGTTCCGCCACGTCGCCGTGCATGCACACACAACTGCCGAGTCTGCACACCAAGATCTGCAAAGAGCTCGCTGCCTGGCCGGGCATCGAACCAGCGAGCGATACAAGGTGTTAGAGCTGAGAACGGAAGCATGCTGCTACCGTTGCGGCGTTATTAGTTTTGTTAAAAGACATAAATGATTAAATTTTGGTGCAGATCAGTTAGTTCGTTTGTATGTTTGACTCATGTTTGTTATAACGTTTGTTAACAGTATTACTCAAAAAGTTATGAACGGATCTTCAAAAAAATTGCACAAGCTGTTATTACTATCAAAAGGCACAAATGATTAGATTCTGGAGATGATGCAAAGAAAATTATGGTTTCAGAGCCAATTTGAATTTTTTGCTACCGTTGCCGCGCTTGGCGGAGGTATGCGCTCTTAGTGTGCTCTAGTTAGCCATTATATTATCCATCTGCGTTTAAAAATTACTTGAACGCTCTAACTGGCTCCTGGAGATGTACAAGTAAAAAAAAGTTGCTGGTGACTTCGAAAATGAATGTGCGTGCCTGGAGATGTTACAGTGCAAAAAAAAACTATTTTGTTATTTACATTTAGAGTGGACCTGCACTGAAGACGCCGTGTGACGCTACACGTGTCGCACTGTCGGGTGGGGTGCCGAGACCTACGTAACGTGTGTTGGCGACGTAACCTTTCCCGGGGTTTTCATTGCTGGGTTGCGTTTTCTAGATGTATGGAGAGCTGTGGGCATCTCCCAAGTTTATCGCAAACCGTTGTCTCGGAATTGCAATGTAGCCTATAAACAGGTACCAAAATCTCTGGTCCGTTCTTTACTCATTAACCGAAAGTGTAGATTATCAAGAACCAAGATCAGTTTAATACCGTCAAAGTGCAGTTTTCAAACACTCTGTGTAAAAACCTGACTGTTCACAAACGAAATTTACTAATCACGCCAGTTTATGTTAAACTTGATCTCAATACAGTACCTATCAAGTTTATGTTTATGCTGCACTTGCATTATCTAAGGGGAAAATCTGATTATCCCATCGATTGTCAGCAGAAATAAATTGTTTATCAGAGAAGTTGCCTCAACGTTTGTCTGCGTAAGTACGAAGTTGCTTAATGTCAATACGGTGGTTTAAAAATACTAGACTCAACAATACTTTTTTATACAGCGGGCTTCCAAATCAACTGCGTTCCATTACTCCTGCCACCATAATTTATGATACTTTGGCATGCACACGACTTATACATGCACATACCAAAGACGCAAGTTATCTTGCCAAGAATGTTTTTTCACCAGAAAACTATTCCGGCTTGGAGTGCATAAAATTCCGCCCCTTATGGCGATGACACACGCAAGTCAAAGGAACGAGCATAGTCATCTTTTGGTCCGAACGTTATGTTGAACTCTTGTAAACACAGTTTCGAGATTGCCAAGAAATGGTGAAAAAAAAAATGTTTACTGTCAGTTCAGTTTACCTCGCAAGTGCTGTTATTAACTTTCGGACATATCATTATATCTGGAGAGATTTATGACTAAAAATGCTTTGCAGCCGAGTGCTATTTAAATGGGCACATCAACGCATTCGGACGAAAAATGACTAGGCCTATTCTTGTTCTTTTGACTAGGCTGTGGCATCGGCATTAGCTAATGGTGCCGCAGTGCATTTCTTATCTCATCCGCATTGGCAGTCATTGATAATATTTCCCTGCTTAAATTTTTCCGCATTTTTGAGGTTCAAAGACTCATCGATGTTTCGAAAACGAAGGGTCCAATTGAAAATTACTATTAGTTAATGAGAAATGTTTAGAATTTCATTCTACATAAGTATGTCATGCAAATTTTAGAACAATCTGTGTAGGTTAGGTTTGGTTAGTCTAACTGAGGTAAGGTTAGGATACGTTTGGTTAGGTCAAGTAACGTTGGTTCAGGTTAGGTAAGGTTATGTTCGTTTACCGGGACTGACTCTGCCCTTATATCGGAAAAATGGCCAACACACGCTGATAATTAGTGAATATACATTTCTAGAGCTCCCCTCTTGGTGAAATTTCCATGGCATGTGTAAAAATGTATTCTAAACACTTTTCATTCCCGGTTATTTTTTGACTGGACCCTTTGCTTTCGAAATATCGACGCGTCTTTACACTGCAAAATTCCCCGCATTAACAACGCTTAAAACTCTGAACGTAAGATTACCTTATAAAAGAGATCCTTGATTTCAATGAAATCTTAAGTTTCGTAGGAAATAATTTAGGCGCCTGGACTTGTTTTGGTACACTGTTTAAGAAACTGATTTAGGAAGATAGCCGTCGAAATGGTCTGCACAGAGTCCAAAGCGAGGCACGGACGATCGTCCGTTGCATTAGTGGCGGTAAACATTTTTACGCCGTTTCGCGGGGTCACCCTTCACTCTGATAGAAAATAGGGTTTAAAGCGTTATAACTAAGAAAAACGTAATGCACAGACTCAAAAAATGTGTAACGTTGATAATTGGTTTTAGGAAAATGATAAAATGAAAAAAAAGGAAAATAACCCGAGCTCCTTTCGTAAACATTTACCTAGCCTACCTTGTTTCCTTCTATTTTGATATTCGTACTAGGTAATGGTGCTTCTACTAATTAAAGATGCTCCACCCTTCCACTTCTTCCTATGCTTGCTGTTCCTATGCTTCAATCCTGTGCAAGAACGCTTTCGTGTATGGGTTTCCACGTTTCTATCACCATACTACTTTTTTTTTGCAACTCCTAGTTTTCTTAGTATGCTGAAAAAAGCGTACTCGCCGAATGAGGCGGGAGCTACGAAAAAAGCTGGTGTCGCAAACTAATCGAAATTCTTCTTTGTAGCTATAAACTAACCAAAGATCTGTATTCAATCTTCCTGCAGTGAAAATTTTATGTGATTTTAGTACAGTCGCTGTGCACGTCAGCTTCTAAAAACTAGGGCTTCATTCGCCGTTCCTCCACAAAGTCTATTTCCCAGCCAGCAAGGTAAGCAATTGGTTTCTTCCTGGTTTATTTATTTTTAATTCTTGAACTGAATTGACTGCTACATTAGACCTCGACTATGTAAGGTAAGTCATGAAGTGTTGCATAGGATTAGGAAACAGCCTATAGTAGGATGTAAATCTTTTATCCTCTCGTTAAACAGTCTTGAAAGATAAGATAGTATTGCTTTACTTGACTGATGCTGAAGATATTCATGAACAAAAACTGCAACCGAAGCAACGGTCGCTGGACTAATAACTTCGATAATATTGTCAGTAATAACCTTTCGTGGTGTAAAACGATGCTCAACGAATTTTTATTGGGACTAATTCTAATAAAAGGCGTTATGGGTTCAATTAAATATTAGGCTATACATCTTGATCTTTCTTAGATTTCCCCTAAAATACGTATTTTAAAAACAACTGCCTCTATTTCATGCATGAAGCTGCATGAGCTGGCCGAAGTTGAGGGTAGCTATACGAGTTCTTTGTTGTCGGCGCTCATTGTTGCGACGCGTTTCTAACGGTCATTTGACCATATAATTGTCTAATAGTGTTAATATAATAGTCTGTCATGCTTTGAATACACCAACACGGTTTGCGTTTCGCCTCATCTCTGCATGGTTTATTTCGTAGCTTGAAGTAGTAATCATTGATTAGGGAATGTCTTGCTTTAATTAAGGGAGGTATTCTATTTTCTTCATTTATGGTCCGATTGTTATGATAATAATCATATGCGGCATTTATGGGTCACGTTAAAATCTCAGAACAAGCCCTACTAAAGTCATGCTAATGAGTGTGAGTCATTGAATCATGTCGGAACGAAGCAATCGATGGTGCAACATAAAGCACTCTGCCCATTGAGTGAGCAGGTGTTCATGGAGCTGTGGCACCTGACCTACAGCTGTTGCTACCGCTTGTGTCCTAAATTTGGTGTTACCCTGAGTGGGACAGTATTACCGGGATGAGACTCGATAAGTTGCATGGTAAATCCTAAGAGAGTGACGCAATTTTCAGTTCAGAAATTTGGCTGCTAGGAATCGCATTACGTATGTGAATAATAAAATGTGAGGCTACCTCATTTATGACGGAAAATGCATAGCCTAGTCAATAAATTCGTTCATTCGGGCGGTGATGTTTTACCGAACTTAGCAAGGCAAAGTCAACCGAACCTATTCTAAAGTTACTATGATTTAAGAGTACTTGTCTTTACATTCAAGACAGTAAGTCTCTCGAGCAAAAGTGTAGACTGATTTGACTGCGACAGCTTGGCTCCAATTTCTCATTGAAGAGAAAGGAAAGATCTGAAAATATTTCTAGAAACATCAGTTGCAGACTTGTAGGTCTGGGTATGATCGTCTGTTTTCGAGTGAGTCAAGTTACTGAACGCCATATAGCTAATTTTTAAGGTAATACCGGATGCATTGGCCTTAGGCCATCGGGATATTTTTTCCCGCATAGTTTCATCCCAGGTTCCTATTTCAACGGAAAATGCCCTCGTCTGTTTTCTACCTGAAGGGCGTTACGACTAAGGCCCTGAGTTTACTCAGCTAGGCAACCCATTCTTGCATTTGGAGAGTCGCGCCTCCTGGAAGAATTTAGAGTGGACCCCATTGGCATTGAATTTGGTAGTTTCCGTATCCATTTTTCGTTACTTTTTTCAAAAGGAATGATGGTTGTACCTTTGATGGTAAGTTCTGCCATAGCTGATTTTTTCAAGTTATGATTAAGCTGTTTTGTAACTCCAGGAACAAACGAAAGGTTTTTGTTGCAGCTTCACTGACGACCGTGATGCATCGTCGGCTATATGAAACACTAATAGTCCAGCATTGGTTACTAAGATGAGCTGCCTATTAGGCGACCAGGATTTTGTCAGCATTTACGAATTATTTCAGTTGACTGATTCATCAAGTTCAACATTAAGATTCTTACTGCAGCAGAATTCGACCAAGCGTGCTGGCTGGGCGGCCTTGACTACCACTGAACGCAACCTACAACTGCCGCACTTGACCTATACGCAGTACGTTCGATGGGTGCATGCCTGCCGCCGCCGCTGCTACCTGCAGTCTGCTTTCGTAATAATAAACAAGAGGATCGCTTTCACATCGTCATTGAGGTCTCTGACAGAGGACTTACGTGTGTTGAATTGTTCGTCGAGGCATTGAAAGTGACGGGAAGACTTCGTCTTGTGATTGCGGGTCTGTTGTCTTGAGGAGAGATTCTTTCCATTGAAGGCAGCTTTTCCAAGGTATCTTCAAATCAGAGGTCTCGCTTTGATAAATTTAGTACGCATACCTGTCGATAATAATCACCCCAAACAGTGGCTGGACAAAGGCTAAGTAGCAAAAGTTATGAAAATCACAGTTCACTGAACTTAGTCTTGCAGGTCAATAATCATTAGTGAGAATGCACAGTGTGTAGCATCGTTCATCACGCATTAATTGCATTAACATCGTTAAAAAATGACGGTGTTCATTTACCCTGCTGTGGCTGCCACCGCATGTATCTCCACTAACAAGTTTTCTTCCTTATCGTGAAGTCATAACCTACTGCAACGCCTGTGAAATATCAACTTACACCGATAATTAATCGAATCACCGTCTTTCGTTTTCCAAGCTGTCGCGACTCGGTCGATGTAGTAAGCGCGTGTCAGTGCGACGGCCCCGTGTCATTGTTTAGGCTACGGAGCCTCCCATTGGCTGGCCGGCTGGTCAGGCTGCGCCGTGCCTCAGGCTCACATGTTTCGTAACAAATGCAGGGACCACGCGTTGACTGGCTGTTCGGTCGCTGCAGCCTTCCAGGCAATGCTGCTGAATGTCGACCGCTCTGATGTGACCGTTGCAGCTACGTTTCCAGTAGGTACGTGTGACATGCTGGTTACTGACAGTCCGACTAATACTGGAAACTATACGCAAGCTGCTGGAGGCCGCGCATGGCTTGGCATTGCAAGCTCTGCTTACCGTGGTTGCAGAAAAGCGGCTGGTGTAATGCAGGGCAATCATATTGACCTTGTGTGTTGATATACCCAAAAGCCATACTTAAACTTAGTTTCTAGTACTGAGAAAATTGCTTGAAATGTCTATTTCTGTGCGGTCCATCTACAGCTAACTATATTTATTAAATTTCTTGATAAATCAGAATGGAGGCATCAAGTGAAGACCATACATTATATATGGTGAAGGTCCACCTACGTTAGACTTACGTTATAGTTAGGTAGGTACTTGGTGACACGTCCCCAAGGGGACACTCAAATTCTAGGGATTAGGATGGCACGTGTAACTGGTTGGATCATCTCCCCCCCCCATCCCCTCCTGTCTCTCGAGATGACCACATGGTAGCCAAATTTAGCCCCATTTAATCTATGGGAAGTACACTATAGTTGCGAATGTAACTGAAGTTAAATAGATTGTTTTACGTTTATTCTTTCTCGAGGATAGTTTTAAAGATCTTCCAAATTGAGGATAGTGAAAAACGATTGGCTAAATTTTGTATAATAAATCTTAGAACATTTGGAGAACTAGATGCAAACTACCTTGCCTTCAATGCCACATAACTACTGTGTACGTTAATTTGCTTCAGTTTAGTGACATTTATCACTTCCCCATTTCTTCTAGATTAATTGCCTTTATGTTATGTTCCTTTTTCTCTTGGGAGACCTGCAGGAGGGGACCTTATTGCCTTAGGTTTCAGGACTTCTTTCCTTCAGTTGCGATCAGCTTCTTGCCATTTCTCTGCTTCTTTTGCTTTTTGTGGTTTCTATGCTTTCCCTATAGTTATACTGTATCTCCCTGATTTCTGCCTCTTTAGATCACCTTAGTTTTGGAGACTGAAGCTTAAATTATTCAATACTGCTAATCTCGTACTTAGTTTCCTAACGTGCTGTTCCCAGATAGCTAGTATGCGTGTTGATTCTATATATGTGTGAGAACACCTTCATGCAAGGGTTTCAAGTTTCTATCTGCATGTGGCATGACCCTTCTTTCTTCCTCTGTAAGGTCGTCTTTATATTGGTAGCGCAGGCTTAAATTATGTGATACAATAGCTAGGTTGACTTAGACGGAACTATTAGAGTATCAACTTCATGTGATATTGTAAATTTGACACCTATCCAAATATTCTCTATATTCCACATGGCCGTCATGCAAAATCATCGCTTTCCAAATGCTCCTAAAATCTGTATTCAATCCATGTTATGCGGCGTGTGACATCATGATTCATCGTACGTGGTTGTGTCATACTCTATATGCAGCCAACTATCTTAATTGGTAGAGATACCACGTTGTCGGTGAAGTCCCGGGTCGTTGCTGGATTACTAATGGTGATTTCCCGGAATGAACTTTTCCGTAATTTTAATGGCGTTGCAGCATAAGATGTAGGGTCTTTCCTAGATATACTGCGCTCAGGGAACTAGCTGAATCTGTCAGGATATATTACAGCCTAGTTAAAACATCACTGACGATTGGTAACTACAAACATGGACGCTCATTTCCCAATGTCTTACCCCAATGCTATATAGGTTAGACGCGTTGCGTAGGACCTACTTTCCTAGAATTTTGTATAGTCGTTATCGATGGGAAAACAATTAAAGGTTGCCGGCAGTAAGATATATTGAATTATTGCAGCCGCTTTAACATCGAAATTGAGGGCGTCTAGGCGACAGTGTTGGGTCTCGGCCGTGTAGCCGCACTCAGTTTGCATGGGTTTCAGCAAATACTAAAGTTGCAATGGCAAGAACAACGAACTTCCAGCGACCTAAGCTTGTTTCCGAAGAGGGTGAATTTGTAGAGTAGGGTTGAACTGATTATAATATCTTTTAGTTGGATTGAAGGTTAGGAATTGATTATTTGTCTATAGATTGATAAATAGGCCCAGCCCCAGCGAAGAGCAAGCTGAGGTACAGGCGCCGGTTTTACGATTAGCTGTTAAACTTCCTAGAACAATACCGTGTCGTTGCGACTTTTAGCAAAATTGTGGTCATGTTCAAGTTGATACAAAATGGTGGCGTATTCCTCGCAATTTTGGGATTCTCTGTAGTTGTTTGCCATTGCAGAATGTTTTGAAAATTTGCAAAATTTAAAAGTATATATTTTACATTTTAGTTGCATTTAAATCGATCCTGAAATTAACTTTTGTGGACACATTTCCTCCGTGCTTACTTTGCTTCTTGAAGCATTGCGCAGTCGAGCGACATTCTCGCTAGTTTCGACGGCACAGTTTTGTAATGCACACGCAGCAGCGAGAGGAGCTTGCGGATGCGATGTTTTAGGGTAAAATTATTACAAGTTTCATAGAAGTGGAGAAGAGACTTGATAAACTTAATTACTCGTTTATATACATCCGCCGATTTTAAACCATTGACATTGCACTCAGCGTCTGTATTGTAGGATCTTGAAGCTTAGAAATAAAACTTTGAAAAGTGCGTTTCTGTTGGCTGCCATTGTTATAACCTGGATACGAATTCATTTCATACTTTTCACATTCCAGGTGGAATCGCGACCATTAAAAGTAAAGTTTTGAAAAAATGCAGGCTCTACATCCTATAGTAGTGAATACATAACAGGGAAAAGTGGTCTGTAAGTTGCTTTGAATTGCTTGAATTCGACGAAAACGACTGGCCTCGGCACATCCTGCTGAATTCGCTCATCGGGCAACTAATTCGCAGTCTGGTGGAGCGTGTGTTGGCGTAATGCCACTGGCGGCAATTTTTGTGTCTCGTCTGCAGTAGGCTTTACAGTTTAATACTCGTACTGATACTTTCTTTCCCTCTGTTCTTCCTCTTCCTTCCCGACTTACAGTGCCCATGCGCGTTGATTCTGTGTCGGAAAACCCTTGTGCATGGGGTTCCTCGTCTTACTTTCCCATACTATAAGGCACTTCTGTAGAGCTCGTAGACCGTCATACTTGGGCCTGTTTCGGGAAGCTTCAACTAACGTATTTATAATATAATTTGATCGTGATGATATTTCATAGTTGCCAAATCTCGCTTACTGCGCGGCTACTTCATGAAAATGCCGTTAGTACTTCCAGAAAACAAATCACTCGTTTTCTTTATAATCGAACTTGCCAATGGTAACCGCAGTTACCGTGAGAAGCGTTATTTATATCAGCCTACGCAACGCCTCGTATGTGACATAGATTACCTAACAGCTTGTGTATGTCTCTGAAATTATGCCTCGGATAATGTGACCGTTAAAAACCGTGGCGTAGCGCTTGACTGCCTCCTACGACACGCGCATTTCAGAGCAAGGAGAGCGCGTCCAGTTGTGCTCCTGCAGATAATGGCTACTTTCATTGGCCTTGCTGGGAGCTTTCTGAGATCGTCCGAGAACTCGGCCCCCGTGACTGTTCTACATTTTCCCTGCTTCTTACTCCTACTGACTGTCTTCGTTCTAACGTTACTTCCTGTGACAGAATACCCTCGTTCATAGGGTCCACGTTTCTGTCGACATACTGTGTGTCTCTTCTTTCTTTCTCTGTGAGATCGTCTTGTGGAAATGGAGCCTTGAACTACTCAATATTATAATTGTCTGATATTATGAATGCAGATGCAATGAATCTTTCATAAATGAACCTTGACCTGGTCATAAGCAATGAAGGCGTGTCCATCGATAGATTCTTGGCCGTACTATTTACAGGAGTATACTATAGTAGTAGTAATATAATTCTACATCTATAATTCTAGGAATCCGTTCACCACCAGACTCAAGCAGCTTTCAACTTCAGCCATCTAAAATATTCATTTTTCAGTGAACGTTTGTTGGAAGTATATTCCTGTCAGCTGCTACTGCATGTAGGTCTGAACGCTTTAGCGATTGTATACCTCGAATATACATATTAGTCAAGCTTCTGGTACTATGCAGTTCGCGTAAGAATCTTTAGACCTGAGAAGTCGCGGAGAAAGACTTTAAAGAGTCAATCTACAATGCTTTTCCTATAATCTTTTTTTTTAGAAAATTATTAATGTGTGTACAATAGAGGGAATTTCAGCATAAAAATTTACCCTGGTCAACCCTTCACTGACAAAATCCAATAAAAGGCAGGAAGAGTTAAGAACTGACATCTGCTTGAGATAAGACACTTCCACCCTTGGTTTGGGTGAGTCACTCCCCATGCAGGGGAACCTAAACTTATTCCAGCCCCAATCTTTTGGGACCTACACTATGTCGATCCTCGTTTGCGCATTTTACTTATGTTTTCCGGACTCCTGCAATGCTCTTTTTCTACTGCTCTTACTTTTTTAGCCCTTTTTGCTCAATCAAGTTTAGTTCGACGTCCTTGTCACGTTTTGCTGACTCGGTGCATCATAACGAATGCTGTGGGTATGGACCAATGGAAACAGGAGTATTGCGGTCAAACGTTAACGAAAAAACTAAAATGAACTTTGGGTGTTGTTGGGAGACGAGTTACTTGAAGCAGATTCTGGCGTCTCCCCTACCATACGATGTTCATCTGAGGCTCCGCGGCTAAGCAACTGCCGTGTACACACATTCGGTAAACACAACACAGCTGCGCTACCGTTGCCCCACACGTGCTACGATTACAAGTGTGTGGACAACTGAGTCACCTGCTGACTCCTGCCCTCCCGAAGGTCTATGTGGCACTGGTGTGTAACTTTTACACGCATAAGATTTTATATTTATTGGCTTCCAATCCTATTGTAAAAAGAGCTGCGCCCAAAGTAGACATCCACAACTTACCTAGCCTTAGGCCCTCGGCGGGAGACGACTCTTTCAAGTGCGTGTGAAGTTATTCCATGATTGTGAGGGCTCGCTATTGCTCATTAGAGCATTCTGCAACTAGGGTATTTTATAGGTCACTGTTTTCGTTCTTTAAAAATTAAAATAGATGTTCCATGCTTTCCTTGTTGTCCTCTGACGAAATACGTGCCCGTAAAATACTAGACGAAAGAAGTGTGATACCTTGGCCGGATACTTTTTTTTTTTACCTCAACAGTTTATTTTTTCATTGCATGAAACACTTGGTGGTCCAGGGAGCCTCACCTAACCTATTAGTGAAATACATGATTACATTCGAAGCAGCATCCGACCCTCTCCTGCCCGCGAAGTGACAGTTGAGTCGTGCTTAGCAATTCGATAGCTGAGAGAAAGTTCTCTTCCATAAAGCCGTCATCATGGTCGTCCTCCTGAAGGAAGAAGAGTGGATAATGTAGCGCCGGCGGCACAAAAACGTTGGAGCAAGTATAGAAAGCTGGACTGCAGTCGAGAGTGTCAGCTGTGGAGCGTTCTGCATTGCAGGCAGCTTGCTGACTTCGCCTGCAGCGTTGGCGTGTTGAACTCACCAAGTACTGGATCACTCATTGCATGCATTATACCGATACAGTCACGCCCACAACTTGATTAATGGACGTAAAGCTCGTTCGTCATTCATGCCAACTTGGCCCGACTTTTACTATGTATCGGGACGACGTGCAAGTTGATATCCGCCAACAGAGTTGGAAGTTGGATTGTATCGTACGTGTAGCCCGGCGTGCGATTTCGAGGTCGCTGTGGCAACTTCAAGTTGAGAGGCTTCGCGGAAACTCGCAGCCCGCAACAAGAGTGCGACGTCGGGCAACAACACTCGGGTAGCCACCAAGTATGATGATACATCCTTATTACCGTACTTCAACAGGCACTGAGCCCCGAACAAACATTACCCCCACGACTTGGAGTGTGGACACACGGACGCACACTACACCGTCGTCAATACTGCCTCGCTTTTGCGAACTGTAAACAATATCGGGGCTGCGCCATGCAGAGTGGCCCAACACAATCTCGGCTGCAGCTCAAACAGAAACAATCACATTCAACAGGTCTTCTCTTATTTAGAAAATACACCAAGCATGCCAGCACTCAGCGGTTACGCGGCAGCACGGTCCTCCTGGGCGACAACGGGTTGAGTTTGGAATTTAATTCACTAAGATAAATATCTTCTCTGTTCCGTGGAACAATGTTGTTGAAAAAGCTTCTGGGGCTCAGTACGTATGACAAACTTCATCTCTGCGCGCATAGTTTTTGCGTAGGAATAATAACTAAAGTGCAGTTCAGTGGTCCCCACAAAAAGTTCACTTCTTCACCATTATTGGTAAACGTCCTCCCATATTTGTCACCCAATATTATGTTTAAATAATATAGACTGAGCGATATTTTTTAGGGTTATTCTTGCATCAGAACATTGGTTTCAAGTGTACGGTTGAAATAAGCGCACTAACTGTCACAGTTCTGCTAGATGCACAAGCAGACAGTAAAAATTCAAACAGTGCTTAGGTTTCAACAAAACTTTGCCTTGGTGCTTCTGAAGAATTTATTACTATAACGTACAGATAGTCTATACAAAAATGTTCGCCATGGCAAGGCGGAGGTGGTGAAATCATCTCATGCTGAGCGAGTGATTCCCGAACCCCGGGTGTCTATGCATCGCACGACAAACGTTTAACACCCGGACTCTTACCCCAGAGGGAGCCTGTAGGTTACTCTAGCCACAAGCATTAGGAGACTAACAGATCAATGCAAGGGGCGGAGCCAAGCTGTAGTGCGTCGCGGGAAATTGGCTCGTGACGTCATAAAACTTAGTACGTTTATCAGTAGCTATTTTACGTTTTTTCTTCATTTCATTGTGGCGTAGAGTGTCCATGTCTTACAATCTTTATAGTTACACAAAAACATGTATCAAGGTATCTACAAACTTTTTTAGCTCCTGAAGGATAAAGTTTTATTAGTATTTAGTTTTTTTTCGTAACAAGTACGCACCCGGTCGGAGAGTTTCGGTAAAATGTTGCCCTAAGCTAGGCCGTCGCGCACGCGTTGTTAACATATCCTCCATTCCTAATCGTAAAAACTATAGTATCATTGAAAAATAACTGATTTAACATTGGCCAGTTTCAACATCATTCTGTGAGACAGTTGAGGTATGCGGAATACGGTCTGGTATTTTATTTTTCTTGCGAGTTAGTTAACGCGAGTCGGACGCCACCCTACTTTTATACTGCATGCTGTTACGCGCGTAGCGTATGGCAGCTGATATATATATTTTTTATTTTACCGAGAAATTGCATGGCTTCTGCGTATTATATATTATAGACTTTTGCTTTAATATTACTTCGCCGAAAGGAAAGTATTTTTCCCTCCTTTGATGTTTCTTTTATCAAACTTGTTAGAAAGTTTTTCTATCACGGGGTTCAATCGTTCGGATCTGAGCCTATTTTTGTTGCAGTGGTGGGAAATTATAGAGGGTAGCAGATCACAGGTAGAAGACGAAAATCAATCGAACACATTACGGTTTTCACTCATATAATTCCATCTTCAGAATGCCTTATTACTCTCGATAAAACTCACTTGATTTATTGCATTTCAAAGACTATAAACCTGGCTCTTAAGTGTTTCTGATGCATGCGGGCATATACAGGTTGAATTTATTTGCTTTTTAAAAGCCATTTAACCAACGGTTTTTCAAATTTTGTCCTTCAGAGAGCTAAAAAAGTTTGTAGATGCTTCGATGCATATTTTTGTGCAACTATAATGATTGTGGACATGGAGGACACTCTGGAGGCCCAAATGAAATTATCAAGAAACAATGCAAAATAGCGACTGAAAAACTTACTAGGCTTCTATGACGTAATCGCTTCGTACGTCCGCCACGCGCAAGCGCCGCCCGCACGGCAGTGCGTTAGCCTGTTCCCGGTAATCATCCCTGCCTTATAGCGGCTATAACTAGGCCTTCGGGACTTCTGTTTCTCGTATCCACTTCAGATTTTATCCTCTCATTGATCTTAATTTTTCTCTGATTTCCTCTTCTCTCCCTATTTGCGTCTTTCCTATGCACGTTGATCCTGTGGGGAACACCTCCATGTATGGGTTTCCCCGTTTCTATCGTCATACTGTATGTCCCTGGTTTCTTCCTATGTTAGATCGCTGTAGTGGAAGCTGAGGCCTACAGTGTTCAATATAAAATTAATAACAAATAGAATCTGTCATCAAAATGATCTCAATCTAGTAGATGATGCACTTTATCATTGAAGTATTTTTCTACAGATTGTGGTAGCAATAATATATATTGCCTATGGCTTTCTTTCAGAATAGAAGACGGGGTCCTGTTATCAAAGGGACAAACCAACGTATTCAAAATTATTACCTTAAGTATATAATGCTTCATCTACGTCCTAAGTTAATGTTTTACTTACTTTGAAGGATTTTTACACTGAACTGTAGAAATTTTCATGATTCACATTTTTTAATATGCATTTTTTCGTGAGTGCCGTCATATCTACGAACGGTATAGCTGGAAAGTCTATGAACCTCTTGTATATATCGCAAAAAAAAAAAATTCAGTTGCAAACTTCGAATTATTGAGTGCGTCAATAAATGGATAGAATATATACTAATAGAACAATCAACATGATTAATAAAAAATTGCACTGGAGGTTGGTTGAGGCTTTCGCAGCATCTGAAGCAAGTTTTGGCTGAGATGGCGGCCTGATTTAACTTCTTTGCGGTGAAGACTTATTTGCAATTCATATTCAATTCTCACTGCCCTTCACAAAGCATTATTTAATGTATTGCCATATTTTTCTACCTAAACCATTTAACCTGCCTTTCTTGAGGGACCAGCTAGTTTGGAACTGCACCCATACACACAACACGGTAAAGTGATTGTCTTAAATTACAGGCTGTCTGAGCAATATCTGTTCGAAAGGTTCCCCTGGCGTCTAGATTATAACACTTTTTATACTTTTCAGTTAGGATTAAGACCCCACCCAACGAAAGCCTTAAGTTCCATCCTTATATACTCGGATTCATTGATATGACGTCATGCACCAACATGCGGTCACGACTAAGTTTCACTTTAGTTGAGTCCTGCCGTTACACTCGTCGCTTCCAGGGGTAACCAGGAGTGGTTACTGAGTTGGTATATAACCTTTTTATTCATGGAGTTTGATGTAGTTGAATAATATGAGCGCTGTCTCGTTAACGTCAATTTCTATGGGCAAAATAAAAATAATAAAATATTACCGATGTTTGAAACGTGCAATAAAAAAACTGTCTGAGTGGATCAACGACGGAAGGGGAGGGGGAGGAGGTTCCATCGCCACTGCGTTTGGTGCAAATGTTCGCAGACGTCGCTGTACAGAACTAAAAAAAAAAATCCCGTCAGCTGCGCCATGACCGCCGGAAAGATTTGGGCCCGTCCGTACGGTCAGAAGGTCAACCGACTGCGGGCGCCGGCAGCAGCATCTTTTATTATAAGAACTCCAGCTACAGAACCCAGAGACCCCAGACCCAGAACCCAGAGACCTAGAGACCGTTTTTTTTGCCAGCTCTGTCCTTCTACTGAAAAAACCCTAAAAATTCAGCTATAAAGCCGAACTCTTGGAAGTCAGCCGGAAATCAGTACTTTCATCTGATATCATCGATGCCTATAAGACACCTGACATATATTCGCTGTAGCGCCGCTCGCCTTTTCTCCTTTCAAGAGATATCTCCTCTCACTCCATTGAGTTAGTTCATTTGGATTATGCCCAGAACCTCTCGGGGACATTCATTGCATTGGGCCATAGGGTTACGTGAATTAGGGTCGTCCATCATATATTATGGGGAGCAGCGCCCCAGGAGGACCATATTGAGGTTACCGTAGCTAGACCTTCGGGAAGGCTTTCTTTTCTGCCCACTTTACTTCCATCAGTTTTCCTAGGTGCTCCTACTGATAATGCTTTGTCTTGTAATTCCTCTTCTTTGCTGACTCGCTAGTCCTATGCGCGTTGATAACACCCTCATGCATGGGCGCCAAGTTTCTATCGACACACTATAATTGTCTCTTTTCTTCTCTTGAAAATCACCATATCTGTGCCTAGGGTTGCTTAAACAACTAATACAACAATAATCGAGAGACTTAGATGGTTCGTTCTCCAAACTGAAACAAGGCACAACTCCTTTCGAGGTTACGAGTATTTTGACTTTTTACAGAATATTGCGCACTAATTTTTATTGCCGCAAATATTTTTATTTAATTTCCATTCGTTCAAAGCGATATGCTTTCTCGTAATCGGCAGATGCGGTCACTACTTTGTTTGACGTAGTCGGTTGAGAAAAATGTGCATCAGACTTTGTTTGGAGAAGTTCGTGCTATGCTATTAACTACAAAAATTTCTTCAGCCATGACAGGCTTTAATGTAAATTTAGCAGCCAAGTTAATTAAATCCATGATCAGTAAACTTAATCTCGGAGGGTCTCCAGCTCGTATTAAATAGAACCTCTATAATCGGCTGTGGTAACTGAGCCCAATGTCGGTACAGTTAATTTCGGAGGGACTCCTTCTCGTATAGAACACGCTCATTTGAAGAGAAAAACAAGTTACAACTTATTTTTTAGCTAAAGTTAGACTGCATTTGTATTGATGCAAACGTTTATAAGTTTTTTGGTCAATTTCTTGAAATTTGTGTCTTTGCATGTCAAGGCAATCATATCATCACTACAAGAAAAATTGAACTCCATGACAATATCAAAGTTAAGCTTTTTAGCGCTTTATGTATAGACGATTAATCTGATATTATTGTCTTCGATATAGTCTAGCAACATACTTGCCCCTTCCTTCCCTCGTGAAACATTATAGTTGCGTATAAGGAAATTCTAATAACGATTATAATATCTTCAATGTCGATGCAAAAGAACACAATATATGAAAGTCTCTGAACTCTGTTTACCGAGTACGTTTCAGCCTAACTGCCGTTTTCTTTGCTTAATTTCCCACTGACACTGTCAGCTTTTTCCTGGTCGGTAATAAAAGTTTGCTTTGTGTCAATCACTTACAATTTTCTTAACTTAATCTGCCGCTTTCGTTAGAATAGCATTACTTGAAAGCTTCTTCATAATGACATCCGAAGACATTCGCAAGAGTGCATGGGACGGAGAGGAATCCCCATAGACACAGTTGGAGCTTTGAATTCAGAAACTTCTATTGAAACGACGCTACAGAAAATACGGTCTCGTAGTTTCAGTGCATTGGCGCTACCGTTTTTTTTTCTGATTGGACGCGAGCTTCTTTCTAGGATACGGGCCATATGGACGTCGATGTATACAACGATGAGAAAGAAAGATATCCATCGCGTTTGTGGCTAAGGAAAATTCCTTCAGGTACAAACCAACACAGAAAAAAATGGTGAGCCGAGTTTTTCGGGCGTTTTTTCGGGCATCTTCAAAACACGGCACAAATACCCAGAAAAAGTCTGTGGCCTGTCCACGACCTTTCGTTCTTATGAATTTATTAACCAAAAGCATTCCTTATCGTCTGACTTCATCGTTGGTGAAGGTAAAATGAAACTCCGGGTGTTCCTTGATGATCAGTATCGAAATTCCAATCGTGGAGTGCACATGTTCGTTTAAATGAACAATTCTAGGACTTTTTACTGCAGTACTCGTTAATTATCAGTTTTTGGGTACGATTTGCAAAGCATTTTCCAATGGTATAAATGCTTTGAATTACTAATGGATGCTTTCTTTTACCGTGAATTACAACAATGCATTCGTTACGCTACTCGGATTTCACAGTTTATACTGTGAATTAATTTTCTAATATGCCTCTTCGGATACATATGTATAAATACCTAGAAGTTTTTGTTTGTCAGTACCTTAATTCGTTTTAGTGTTAAGCTTTCGAAAAAAAAATGTTAACGTCCGGGTTATACAAATACAAATGCATATGCCCCTCAGAAAACGCAATGGGACGAGTTGAAGCACATACCTATTTGCCCATCTTATGTCGGGGTCGCCCTAGGGCAAGGGCGTTGTTTGCTTAATTAGTTGGCAGTATAGACGGACAAACAGACCCATTTTAGAGAGTAACCGGGGCTTACGTTCCAGCTCTCGATAAGCTATTGCTATCAAGTCAGAATTATTTCAATATTGGAGGGAAAAAAAGAATAAACTCGGCCAAGGAGCTGATTAATTGCCGCAGATTCACGGAGCACGGAGACTTTCAGTTAGGGCAGGAAAGATAGATAATGGATATCAGTCGCCGCTAAAGCCCTGGCCGTTAGGAAGTTTGATTTATGGAAGAAAAGTTCGTAGTTGTGGAGGGTGTTACTCTCAATGGATGTCGAAACAATTTTATGAATATTCGCAGTCTACTATGGTTTTCACTCGCCGTGTAACACTGTTTTTCACTAATAATTCTTGAACGAATTGTCGGATCACCATGGTACTTCAACACGAAGCCTTTTACATCCCTACCTAATTTATGACCCACATTAGTATATTGCTAGATGTGTTTACAGAGGAGTTTACTCGTGTATATTAAGCCTATATTAAACTGAAGCCGGAAAGTCGCGGCTACACGCTCGAACGACGACCCAGTGTTGCCAGATTGTCGAGGCGTAATATCTGTAGACCGGAGCCGATATATCTGTATTTTGCCTGATATATCTGTAGATCTAAACCGTCCACTAACGTGTCTTGTCTGTCATTTGTCTATAAATTATATTACAGACCGTTTCGAACTCTGCGAGTGATACGACCTATGACGAACTATACCCATCGATCGATTCTAGCTTGTAAAAAATACCAATCGACGGTAGCCACATCCGCCGAACACTCGGAACAGTGGGAGGGTTATGAGGAGGCTTAGGCCCAAGTCGATGAGAAATACTTAGAATGGAAATGATAGCTTTATCGCAGAATTGACAACATCTTGACTATTTGGCTATAAATGTCAGTGAAAATTTTACAGAGTTGAAATTTTTATGCTTATAGTGTCTGTAACTTTTCAAACGACTAGTCGCGCTGGTTGTAGAATTTTTTTTGTCAATTTTACTAATTTTACTGAGCGGCGGTAATAGCTTTTTGATTGAAAAGAAAAACATACTTACAGTTTTAAATCACCAGAGGAGCAAAAATGAACAACACAAATGAGAAAAATACGTATTAGGCGAAAAATCATTGATCAAAAGTTAACAGTGACTGAGTCTTATTTGCCAAAATGACCCCATGACTTCAATAACTTCAATAATATTTGAATCCATGCAGCCATTGTTTCTTTATTGCGGAAGGTGGAACTGCCCTTGCTGCTGCAGCAACAGCATCCCACAAGGCAGATTTTTAGTTGTACAATGTACAGCCTTCCGCCCTCGGGGGTATAGGCCTATTCTGGCGGGCCCTATCCCTGCCACAATATATTTGGGTCTCACGACCCCAAGGGTCCCTAGTGCCTAATCAGCAGGGGATGTTGCAGCTTGCCGCAGTTCTTGCTGACGAGGTTAGTTTTGCAAAGTATGGTAGGTTCTCTATTTTTCCCTGTCTGTTCCGTGAAGTGGGCTGTCGATCGAGATGGCAGACCTAGTGCGCGGGACACCTCTACTCTTTCTCGTGTGAAAGGAAACAAAATATGTCGTCCACTTGAGTGTCTTCTACTGTTTCTTTGCGCCTTTTTCTCACCAGTAGTAGCGCACAGAGCCAACATACATTTTCCGGCAGAGATGCCGAGGTAAAATATTCCTACCGAGCTACACAGAACGACCGAGTCTGCACTATACGGATAACTCATCGAGTGGATATAGGATGGTAAAACTATGACTATAATAATATACTAATTTCTACCTGCGCAAATATCCCGCTTCAGAAGGGCCATGAAGTTTTAAATTGGGTTTAGATCAGGTGAGCACGGAGGCCATTCTCTCCATGGAAACCCAAAGAGCCAAAATATGCTGTGGTATTACGGGAAGAGTGAGAAGGGGCATTATCATGCATGAAAATCTAGTTTCGAAGCAACGACAGGGGTATGCTATCCAGCCATGGGACCGAGGTGTTTTTAACATGTCAAAATATGATGCAGATGTAATTTTGACGCCATCAGGTACTCTAACCGGACCTACAAATTGATCCACTATATCAGCCCATATCATACCACCTCTCTGTTTTTGTTACGTTTGACACGTTGATGGCACTCATCTCCAGGCAGCACCCAACCCTTACTCCACCCATCAGGTCCGTCAAGGGTTGCCCGGGTTTCGTCTGTGAAAATTTCATGATTCATGTCGATCTTCATGCATTTCTCTGCCCATTCCATCCTCAAAATTTTATGTCATGGGTTCTGAGGAGGTAATTTCAGAGGGGATTTGACAAAAGCAATGGAGCGAAGGATGAAATTTCTTGTGGTTTTAGGCACTTCAGAAAGCCCAGCTGTCGTAAAACTTGATTTACTTGCATGCCCAGGTCTTTTATGCAGCTGACGAACCACATTTCTCATGTCTCTTATCAGTAACAGTCCTTGAATGCCCAGCATCTGATAGTTTTTTCCGTGGTGAAGGGTCGGTCGTTCGAGGATCTTGTTACTGTGTCAATATGGCTTATTTTTCGCGTAATAACATCAGGAGAGCTGCCTTTAGCAGTTTCTTTCATGATAATTTCTGTTTCCTCGTTAGAGCTTTTCCGTGTCCCATTTTAGCAGAATATACGATAAGCTATTCTTGTCGTTCACCTCAAAAAGAGAAAAAATGCAAAGAGTTGTCAATCAGGAGACACAGCAAAATTTAAATAAATGTAAGCAGTGTTGCCATAAAATGCCAAGATTTCCCTGCAAGTTTCAGGAAAATTTGATGGCGCAAAAATGAGATATGGTCAATTTTGTGCTAAATCTATTATTTCCGTTCTAAGTGTATAACCCAATAATTTGCTTGACAAACAGAAATATGCATTTAGACTTGATTTCCGGGTGTCAAGTCGGTGCTTTTAATGAGACGTAATTTCCTGCACGTTGAAATATCTTTGCCCATTGTTATGCGGAAACTTCAACCGATTTCGTAAACAGCATGAGAGCTTAATATGTTGTTTTGAAATCAGCCTCCAGGATATCCTTAATTTCTTGTCCTTGAGTTTTTCTTTCTCCGTCCTCACAATCTCTCACTATTCTTCTATCCTCGTCTTCCTAAACAGCTGTTTAGATTCCTTCGTCCAGCTTGACGTGCACGTTCCTGCCTTCTTCGTCCTTTTTCCGGTCAATTCGCTTTATCCTCGTCCAGTCTTGACCTCACGAAACCTGCATCCACTGCTTCATACTGCAGACAAGTCCTCTCGATAGCGAGGGGAGTGTACGGTTGCAGTAGACCTCGCATTGTTTGGGCTGTGACGTTATAGACAGAAGGCTACAATGACAGCTGCGCCCCCCACGGCTATTCAGTACCCCTCTGAGAACGAGCTGTGCTAGTCTGTGACAAGAGACCTTTTTCCTATTTTATTACGATAGAGAAAAAAAGTTGTTGTATTTTAAATGGTACTGACTAAGATAGAATTGAATTGAAATTCATTTTGTCACGGAAAAAGTCTTCTGTGCACTTATTTTAAAGAATTCTAGTTGAGCGCATAGGTACTTCGTTTTGAGATAAATGCTACCCTCTGGAGAATATCAGAAATAAAGATTCTGGTTTTCCACTTTGAGTGCAGCCTATGCATTTTCCTAAAAATAGAATTTCTTAAGTTTTGTGATCGCGTTATATTAAGACATTTTCCAGTTGTTCTATAATAAAAATAGTTTTCCCTAATTCAGCGTTGTAGTTTTCCTCAGATTCTATGTAATTTAAAGAAATATAGCTTCCTAATGAGTTGAACATACGTTCTACATTGCATGAAGAAAAGAGTACGGTGTTCGCGAATTGGCTTTCCGGAAATTTTGCTTGCGGCAAAAAAAAAAGATTGGCAACTTGTACATTTTTAGGAAAGTTTTTTATACCGTGCAGTGATCGGTTTTACCAACTTACAATTTTCCTGATGTTCCTCACAACCAGGAAATAAGCTGTACTAAAACGCTTTTCCGCACGTTCATGCGTTTCCTCTACCGTCGGCCGCAGTTATAATCATTTTGACTGTCGTTACCAGCCTGCCATTGTTATGCAGCGTTTATGGTTCCCCCGTCATGCGCGCTCTGATGGCCTTGACGCGGTACGCAACTCTGAGACAGGAAATGCATAAGCTTTTAAGATAAAATCCCCACAACAAAATGCTTGAACACTTCCGCTCCTATCTCTGCCGATACTAGTCACTGGAATTTCTGGACTTCCGAGGACGTCTTTCTCCACAAATTGGGCACACGTCCTTCTATGTGGTCACGTCGGTAGGTGAGGCGAACGTGTGCCTGAAAGCTGCTTGGCAGATTCGTCGAACTCGGCGTTCGATTGCATTGCTGGTGTTTAAAGTCTAATTTTTTCCTTAACTTCACTCGACTTCTTTGATTTGTGTGTTCGAATGCTTTGCTTGGCATCGACGTTTAGCCATCTTGCTTGACTTAATTATTATTTAAGTTTCACAATGTCCGCATCAGTCAGTTCAGTAATGTATGGAGCTGTTGAGATTCATTGCCAAAGCTGCGGAGTTCAGGGAGAAGGGACCATAAACTTTAAGTACTTCAGTTGGTAAATGGATTTTTCCGCTTGACGGCCACATCCGATTTCAACTTGTTTATTTTATTCTTTTTTACTGAAACTGGAGGAAATAGAAAGCCCACTTAACCAAGTCCATAACTCTAATCTTGCCTTAATATACGTAAGAAACTAATCAACACATACTGTGAGTTTCTGTTGCCGGCATTAACAGTTCTATTATTACGAAAAATAAAGGTTTAGCTCAGTTAACTGACGCGTTAACGAGTAAAGTTAGTGGCTGCATCGAGCGGCGAGCAGCTCGTTCAGTCAGAGATGCTACCTAACATTTTTACCTACTTTTTGATGTTCTTTAACCGTTTTGAGGATTTGCCCAGCCTATCTCATGGGAAATCGCCCCCTCAGGTAATGTATAAATTAACCCGTTAAACATACTAATCAGCGTACATATACTCTTTGCAGTTCCTAGTGTTTGTAAGTTATTCTTACCAAACCATAAAGATCTTAGATAAAAAAAATAGTTCTTTTAGGAGTTTAAGGTAACGTTAGCTAGGGCGTCGGGAGGTCTGTCTCTCATGCCCGTTTTTGACTTCCTTGTGCTTTCATAAGCCCACCGATCACGCTTTTCTTTGTTGCTGTTCTTCTGTGTAGGAGCACCTTCGTGCATGCCTCATGCATGGATTCTAAGTTACTCTATAGGCCAGTGATTCCCAACCTTTTGTATGTCCGACACTCCTGGAAATTTTTCAATTAATATGTTCATGCACCCGAACGAATTACGTAAATAATATTATGAATGAAATTTATACTAACTTTCTAGCAGCGAATTGAAGTTGTCTTTTTTCTTTACAGTTACATAGTATCTTATACTTCGTTTAGGGATATTCCTGAGAGGCAAATTAACTCGTGAAAGGGTTAATTTTTCAGACACATATAATTTTTACACACTCGGAAGGGTCATCTCGCACCCCCACGAGAGGTACGAGCTGCCCTGGCTGGAAACCCCTGATCTGGACATGCACGTTCCTCCTCTAATTTCCGCGAGGCGGCATAACCCTTGTTTTCCTGTGTACCACGGAAAAACTCGCAATGATGGTAATATTAACTAAACCTCCTTGTGGCGTAAGACCATTATCCCGAGGTGTGGGCAAATTCAGCGCCGTTATTTTTAATACCCAGTTAGTTCAAAATTTGCGGCATTTTTTTTTTTACATCTGAGTCAATCCATCCGATTGCCTACAAAAAATCATTATCGTGACTCAACTTCTTCTTCAACTCCTTTTTGTGTGGGCAGACAACATTCATCGCCGTCATTTTTGATGGCCAGCTAATTCTAGTTTTTTGGCGTTGGTCACATCTAGGTCAACCACCAGACTCCCTGCAAAAATTAAGAACATTGTTCTTCTCTTTCTACCAGTTTTTGGGTGGACAGACAAACCTACATCTTCAACGAAAACATTATCACCTCGCTCCGCTCGCTAGTGATAAACACGCTGGGGGTAATGACTTATAAACTACGAGCATAATATTTGATTAAATCATGATAGGTTTTAATAGGTAGCTTTTTCCATCCTCTTGCCCCATATTTCATGCCTGCATTTTGCCCTTTACTGGGTGGCTGAAAAATACCGTAGAGGCATTATGGAAATACCCATAAATGGTCACTTGCCTTGTGTTTGGTAAAGTGTCAGGTTCAGTTAAGGTGGCGTCGGAAGTGAAGCGCTTCGTTAGGACGTTTTAGACTAGAACGAAGTTTGGTTTTGGCGCTTTAAGGAAATATTGTTGCTGAGCTCGATAAATTTTGAAAAAGTATCTTTTGGAATTCACACTGTAATAGAAGGAATGTCAAAATCTTTTAATTTATCATGTGGCGTGAAAACTCATCTAATTTTTTGATAATTAAAAAAAAAAAAATAATATACGCTCTTCGAAGAGAATTCTTGAACACGTCCGTGATGGGAACGTAAAAATATTATGCTGTCGACTGTAATCACTGCTTAGTAATGAGACACTGCTTGCCTCATTGCAAACTGGAAAAAACTGCTTTACCCGTGTTGTGAAGAATCTTAAATTTATATCGTGTAGAGAAATTGGCACGCACATGACATTGTTTGCCTACACTTGAGATTTTTTTTATCTGCGTTCGGCTTTTCCTATATTTCCAGCACTATCGCTATTTTGTTTCTTCTCAAAATTTCTCTACATGAATTACTTTATTATATTGAAAGATGTTGCTGTTTTTTTCAATGTATTTAGCAGCTCGCTACATCATTGCATTCTATGCATACTTTTTGAAAATTTTTGCCCGCAATACGCAATACATTATAAACTACAGGATTTAACATTGCTATTATTTTAAACTAAGTGTTCATGTGACATCGCTTACAACATAGCTTACGGAAGTTATCGGTTTATGGAAAGTTTGTGCTAGCTAGGAAGGTATACTGCACAATGCTCTTGCACTGTTTTTAATCTGGGGCAAACCACAAGTCTAGTTTATGGCATGGGCGGTAAATCTTCTGTAGAGCTTTGCACTTGAATGATTTGGCGGATACGACTGATATGAGAAAATGAAGCTCATGCCTTTAATGTACACGAGAGCGCGTTAGCGAAAACGTTGAGCAGACTGTCTCTGCCTTCCGTCTGAAGCGTTCATCATAATATTTTCGGCACCTGATTTCTGTCAAGTTTATCTTGCCAGACAGGAGTATTTTGCTTTGTGCGGTGCATCAAGCAGCAGAAGTTGACCACTTGGTACCGATCCTTGCCACAAGAACAGGTACGGTAAATGGAAATTAATTTTCGACCCAGTCTTTCACCGCCATTAGCTGTTTATTTTTTTTCTATAATTGAAATTTGAATAATTTGAAGTTCAGAAGGTATATACTTCGGACTTTCCCCAATTAATATGTTGAGTTGCAGAGCGGTACAATTACAGCCGCCATGTCGTAGATACAGCAGCCTAATCTTCTCTAGAAAGGTTGAATGACTTTAATGTTATAAAGTGTCATTGGTGACAAACACAGGCACTTTCTCAAGCGTCATGTAATATTACAAATACGATTTATGAGAACCTTGATATCATTTATCATAAGCCTGGGATATTATTTAATCCCGTTTATTATTCAGCTTCACTGAAAGTTTTTGATAGTTGACTAATACAACCAGCCATTCGACGTATTTCATAACCTAGCATTTGTATGTCGCTGCTGCCTTAGTATGATAGGACCTTCTTGAGCATATCCAGTTGTAGCCAGAACTACGACTCTACAGTAAACCCAGCATTAAGAAGTTGCTGCATTGATATTACTTGTAATATAGGGACCTTCTTCAGCTTAGCCAGTTGTAGCCAGAACTACGACACTACAGTTAACCCTGCAGTTAGAAGTCGCTGCATAGACATTATATAGGCAGCTGGTCTAGCGTATCGAGCTGCAAAGAACTGCAATCAGTTACAGCAGAGCCGTCTTGGCCTGGCGGATGTTGCAGGTGCTATGGTAGAGGAAACCGCCTGGCGATGGACGGACGACTTCAAGGTTACTCGGTCGTGATGTGGACAAGTTTTGGATGCTCCGCTCGATTCTTTTTGTATAGAAATTGCGGCTGATAATTTTTTATAGTATGGGAGGTGTGTGTGTCCGGGAGGGG
>LQNS02276883.1:22906743-22972745 GCA_001587735.2 Parhyale hawaiensis | reverse complement strand
GGGGGGGGGGGGGGGGGGGGGGGGTAGTGAGCTGTTAGTTAGGCGGTACGCAATAGTGAACTTAATTTTCGGTTTTGCTTATAAAATGCGACAGTACATTGAAGGTGCCTGTCGTCTACTCAGAAGGCGTATATATATGATGGGACTAAAGACGCATTGTTAGGATTGTTAAGATTGCACATCGTATGTTAGGTAGGAGGGGGGGGGGTTTGGCAAGCGGAGGTCTTAGAGATGGACCTCTTCTCTATGGTCTAGGCAGAGCACCCTCTGGGGGCTTCAAATTATTTATCACGAGGTGAATAAGTCATTCAAGACGCCTTTTTTTCGTACCGGCCTTAATGCAATCTTTGAATTCTGCGTCTTTCTTTCCCTTGCCATTTCTCAAATTACTGTCCTCATTTACGCAGTCATTTGGAGTAGAAATTCCCTCTTGCCTTACTCATTTTTTTTTATCGATGTATGAATTACCCATATTCTCTTCTTTTTAAATTACTTTGTTGTGTTGAAACCTTAACCCTCTTATTAACCCATTAACTGCAGCATGCGTATTTTAATAGTTTCGGGAACGAATATTTTCATCATTCGCAGTTTATGGGTAAAGGTTGTGCCGATTTGCTACTTGGTGTACTTTTTAATTGCTATTGTGTTCCCATAGGGAAAAGAGCCCCTCGAGAGATGTACTGCAGCATAAAGAAGACCAGACAAGTGTTTATATATGGATACTGACCTTAGGCTATTTCTGCAATAGCCTTTCTCCCGGTAAAGGGTTAGACTGGGTGGCTGAAGATACGATGGACGAATTAACAGGCTCATTCCTAGACTTGAGCCATAGCCCAGACTTGAGCCATAGCCCAGACTTGAGCCATAGCCCAGACTTGAGCCATAGCCCAGACTTGAGCCATAGCCCAGACTTGAGCCATAGCCCAGACTTGAGCCATAGCCCAGACTTTAGTCCACTCGGCTCCTCCATAACTATACACTAAAAGAAAACAAAATATTTTACTTTGCTTTACACACATGTCCGTCCCACGGACTGCGCAGTAGTTCCGCTAAGAAAATAATGCATGACGTAATTACGCAAAAGTATTAATATAAGACATGTCTTATAATAGCAGTTCTCTGTCTCTGATGTAATTCACGGAGTCATCGGTCTCACCATCGTCATACCCCCACCATCACCGCCGCCGCAAGCCCTTCCACTTAGCTCCAGGGCTGTCTGTATATACGTGCAATTACCATTCCAATCTGCCGTTCTAAAAGTTGTAATTTTGTTACGCGCACTGCAGTTCCTCCGTTCTGAAAGACACGGAGTCGTGCATATGTTGGTGTATTATTGTTCCAATGCCAGTTGATCCTCATGAATAGGTTTCTCTTTTTTGTGTCTGGCAGCCCGTCACTTCACGGAACGGAAAGTTTTACTGACAGATTTCAAGGTATGTTTGTCTGATGTGGTCTTAAGCTGCTTAGTTTTATTTGACTATTTGAAAATGTGCGTTTTGACCTCGTATCTCTGTTTACCTCTAAACCAACTGTAGACATCTTAATGATGCATGCTGCTACCATATATGCTTTTACTACTTGAGATATCTCCTTTGAAATATCCAATTGAACACAAGTGAAGGAAAAATATTGGATTTATACCCTGGGAGGACGGCACATGACTAACGTTTGATTTCATGAATTTAATCATCAAAAAACTTATCGAACTGTAGTGCCCAAAGTGCTTCATACCTGAAGTTTTTCATTTAATAGAAGCTTCTTGGCAACGATCGGTTGTAAAGAGAAGACAGGTTTTCCTCCGTGCTATTGCAACAACAAAAACCACAACCGGTGTCTCGCTCATTCTTGGCTCTGCAACCTTGAGCCAAAAATGTTGACCATCTCTTGCATTGGTTGAAGTTTCATTGCCAATTCGCAGGCGTGAATTGAAATGTTCTTGACCGCGGACCAGTGCTATGAGAATCCGTCAGTTAAAGGCACGAATCTTTAACACAACTTCTACAGACTCCATACAGTTTATAAGAACAAAGTTTATGGGCTTCTCACATGGGTCCCCAAAGTTCTTCTCACATGGGTCCCACGTGATGCCCAGCTCCATGGTTGCTCGGGGATGCGCGTTTATCCGGTATACGAACGTGAACGTCCTCATGCATGGGTTCCAAGTTTCTTTTTACGTATTGTATCTCTTTTTTTTTTCCTCGCTGGAAACACCACGTTCAACCTAGGGTGACTTAAAGTAACGTGTAATGATTACTGGGTTCGCTTGATGATTCCTTCTGGTTTGGTTTGTATAGCATTGGAATTGTTTACAAGTACAACGATTTACTGGGCGTGACTAGTATTTTTGTATAGAAAAATCGTGACTAGAAATCAGAGGAATTCTTATACCCACAGAAAAGATGCAGCCAACCATTTCAAGGGCGCTAGTCTCATTATCTCAATTATAGAATATGAAACCCAATTCGGTGAAGTGCTGTGAGGATACCAGGGAGTATCTTGTGTAGAAGGGCCAATAAGGGTGGACGTTAGTACGTACCAATGAGCTGCGTCGCGTACCAATGAGCTGCGTCGCACCGCGACAGTCTTGCTTGAAGCCAGGAAACTCAATTCTACCTGACATGTAATGGAAAGACTTCGTATGCGTATGGACAGTGGAACATAAAAATCCCTAACAATTTTTTGGGCCGCCAGAGAATCTGAATACGTAAATCAGCTTCATGGACGGCTAAAAATTCTGGCGTCGCTCAGCCCTGTACCGGCTGGTAACTATTCTGAATAGTCTTCGCATATGCATTCATATCTATTCAGAGAATGTATATACTTAACACGCAAGGAACTCACCTGTAGTGGTTCAGTGGACTAAGTAATCTCTGCGTTTGTTAGGCTTTATCATATTGTATAGAGTGAATTTGCTTCCTTCTGCTTCTCCTGTCTCTTGCCTTTTTCCTGTATGCCTATATATCCCTTTTGATGATCCCATTCCGAATAATCATCCACACATAGACGAGTTGACTCAAGGGTCCCTAGTGCCTTTTCCGCAATAGATGTCGCTGCTTGCCGCAGTTCCTGCCTACGAGGTTAGTTTTGCAAAGTTAGGTGGGTTCTTTAATATCCCTTTCTGTTCTTCGAGGTGGGCTGTCGATCGACGTAGCCGACCGAGTCCGTGGGACTTCTCGACTCTCTCTCGTGTGGAAGGCCTCGAATGGTGTCGTCCACTCGAGTGTTTTTTTCATATTCTTTGAGCCTTTTCCCGCCAGTAGTAGCGCACTGAGCCAAATGGAGTTCTTCCGGGAGGAATTCCGAGATAAAATGTTCCTACTGATAAAGTAATGATAAACAATGAAATGAACTGTTGAATCGCCTGAGTTGCGGCTACGGTCGTAAAATTGAATTATAACTAACTACTTAGACGAGTTTTTCGAGTGACTCAAGTACCACGTGTAGTTTTTTATTCAACATTCTTTGAATAAACAATCAAACTTAGCGTCACGTGCGCAACAGACCCCAAGCTAATTGGTACCTAGCCTGCAACATCCGTGATCAAGGTTGCTACACCCAAGGAAGACTCGCTCACTTGAGATGCGCCGCCTAACTCGGCGCGAGACGGAGGTCAAGGGCGAAAGGATGCCTGGTCCGGGGCGTCAGGAAATGCTTCGGGTTCGCCCGTCGGTGGGACGGGGATCTCCAAATTACTGCCGTCACTGCAATAAGACCCTTGAGTTCTTGTTATTGGCAGGACGATTCATTGGCTTGCTGAGAGTTCGACATATGATAGAAGTTTGAATGTTTATTTAGAAGTATTTGGACTCGCCCATGGATTGGTGCGAGGTCACCTGCAGTTGTTGAATCAGGATCAGATTTCTTCCTGGAAGTTGATATGAAATTAACTGTACTGGTACAATGGCTTTCTGTTTTTTCATCTAAAAGCGAGTCGACACTCGAATGGGAATCTCTAGGTTAATTTCGTATTGTCAGTTTTGGATAGACTTGCCGGGGGATTCTCATTTTGTAAATAGTGTTTGGAATACTGATCAATTTTCAGTTCATCAAAATATTGTGATTAATGAGGTAACTGCGCTGGACTTCCTAAATTCCTTTTAGGTAGTTGGTGCTTTTTGAGTACGCATGCGGCTTCCTTTTGCTGGTCTTTGCATGACGTTCAGCTTGCTAACTGTATGCACTCGTATCAAATTTCTGAGCTGATGGTTCGAATTTCATTCTGGGGTCTCGTCTGGAATCTGTGAATCGTCTACTATATTGATCTATTTTAGGTCTTTTCTTACTGCATTATACTGGCAGTAACCGATCTCGCTGCGTTCCATACTACATGGGTCCCATAGTGGCAATACAGCATCTATGGCAGTAAAGAATATTGCCCTCGCATCAGTACAAGGTCCACTACCTGTACGCGCCATGTGCAATTCTCCATCGTTATCAAAACCGGTTCTTGTGAGGCGACAGGATCGAACGCTGCAGTCGAAGGCTGGTATAGCATTTTAGTACCCAATGTGAAGGGGAAACTGCACCGCACCATGCATTTGGAGCAAATCGAACTATCTGGGGGTTAATTACAGGAAATTTCAGATCTTGCTCCGTGCACTTCTTTCTCTGCCACCCACATATGTATCTGAACTTTAGCTAGGCCTTCGGGACGTGCGTCTTTCGTGCCCACTTGCTCCTTTCCATCATACTCGTACTGACGGTGCTATATCGTGTTGCTCTTCTCTCTTGACTTTGCTGTTCCCATACGGGTTGATACATATTGGGAGCACCTTCGTGAATGGATCCACATATCTCTCGACATTCTATGTCCCATCTTTCTGGTTTTCTGTTGACTACAGTGTACCCCGAGGATAGGGAGGCTTTAATTAAGAATATATTTTCACTGTCATGGTGCAACGTCCCATTTCTAATTTTCTTTTAAATGATAGCACGTATCTTACTTTTACTATGTATGGATATTATCTATAGTTATATACTGGTAGATATTGCGATATCGATAATTTCTCTCTTTACTACTTTTGACTAAATTCGCCTGGTGTTTCAAATCATTCAAGTCCTACCTCTGTGCTTCATTATTCCCCTGCTTTTACTAAGTCTTACCTCTGTGCTTAATTATTTCCTTGCTTTAACTGCAGCTACGTTTGACAAGCTCTTGATGATAATAATTTGAAAAATTGCACCCCAAATACTTTACGTGTCGGGTCAAGAGCTAACAGTACTTACGAGTCGATTCAGTGTGGAGTGGGCTCCCTCGTTCGCGCTTTCTGCGTGTCTATAACCGTACATTATTATATTCCATTTCTTCCTTAAGAAACTGTATTTGGCCGGTTTAGCGAGTGATCATTGTTGATCATATAGTCCACTGCTGTGTGCGCAAGTTTGTACATCTGGCAATGAGCTCTGCCAATCCTTTCCTCCAAAACCCTAAACACCATCCCTTGGGGGTGGGATTTCCGTCGTGATGAAAGCCTCGGCTGTAGAGGGGCCGTGACGGCGTAACGTTGCCGTACCTCACGGCGAGTCGCTGTCATTCGTAACGTCCATTGAAAAGCCGCGAGCCAACAGGTGTAGCTCACCAGCGCAAGTGTTCTTGTGGAAAGCCTGGTGGAATCGGAGGGTTTTGTGCGTCGCTGCCATATGTACGTGCGTACGTTTTTCATGTAATGTAAATGTACACGGTGAATACGTCTGTCGCTATTTGTGATTTCGTTGAGGTTCTTGCGGTTGTTACGCGAAAACAGTCTTCGGACTATTCGTAAATTTCAGATATTCAAAAGCCTGTACTCTTTAGTGTGCGATAACCGACTACGATGAAAATCGGGGTAGTCGATGAAGTAGTTAACTTTTAGACGAGTGATCGCCTTAAATCTGCACGACGTAGCTATATATACATAGGTAGGTAGATGTTGCATCAAATTATAGCTGACTTACTCGTCTACCCCCGGTCATGTACGGATGAGGACTCGCTGATCCGGTCTGGACACTAGGCACTGCTATTAACCTAGTGGGTATGTTTTGTTGGTTACACCTCCACATAGACTCGATATGCCAAAATTAGTATACGAAGCAATGGTCCTCTTGGACTTGTGATCGCTGTCTGAATTGATGGTATCGTTGAGTAGCTCGCGCTTATAAAGGGCATGTTCGTTTGGTTCGGCGGCGCCGTCTGGAAAGAGCTTTTGTTTTGCCACTTTGCATCGTGCAGTAAGGAAGTGTTGAAAGAAATTCCATGTTGCGGAAGAGGGTTGAGTTTTCAGAGTCCCATTTAATGCAGGCACCAGAAATTCGATTATATTCGGGGTCTTGAAGGCGCAGCACCAGTTGGAGATTTCGGACGAATGGGCCTGGAATAGACTTTGACGATCAAATGGAACGAGCCCAGAGACTTCATGCGTCGAGATAGACCTCCTCCTCGATGGTCTCGCTTCATGCCGTGTGCCCGTGCAAATTTATCTGCAACGTACTGCGTTGTGCCCAAACTTCTATCGAATTCTTCATAAGGACACAGTCAAGGGGCCTTTTCTTGTCGGTGGGAATAGCGGCATTCGAGATCTCATTTATGAAGTATCCCGGCCGTAATTTACAGGGTTGTTCAGGAATCTGTGCATAGGGATGAAAATGAAGGGATGTTATACCAGGATGACACTGTACAGTCGCACGCTCAACTTGTAAGCGGACGTTCAGCGTTTACGTTGTTCAACTTAACCCCTGTAACGCTGAAACTGTTATGCGTGCGTGTTGCAGCTGTAAATTCGTACCGTTTACAGATGAGGTCCATGGAGGCATCTAGGATGCGGAGTTTCGTTTGGTAATCGGGACGACGCACAAGCAGAAATTGTGCTCAAAACTTGAGCATGTGATGTATAATGTGGCCCCGCGGTATAACGAAGTAGAAATGAACTTGATACAGCTTGCTGTAAAGAAGCTCTCAATTCGTTGGATCTGGTTCCCGCCGCTTGAAAATCGGTCTTTTTTTCAAACCTCCCGAATTTGAGCTGTTTTTTCTCGAGTCACGGTTACAAAATTCTGCCGGACTTGCTACGGAAGCCGCCATATCGTCCTGTCCACCGACCACCCAGTAATTAAGCTCCTGCGTGTCATCCCCCAAAGCTGCGTGTGCTCGGCAACGTCGGGGTTTCCCCTTGCGTCACTGCTTAACGTGCCTTGACAAACTTGTGATGACGACCGAAGTTGCCTCGACAGAATGCGTACCCGAGGTAGCAGCTGTATATATTAGCGTAGTTTGAAGCTTCAGCGGAGTTATTCTATTATATTGAGTAGTTTGAGAAAATTTTTTCAACAACAAAATCGACCTCAGAAAGTATGAAAGGACTTGGACTATGTCGACAACAACGTGGACGAACCCATGCATGAGTGTTCCCACACAGGATCCACACGCATGGTAACAGGTCGGAAAAGAGGAAGAACAGATGAAAGCAATAGCAGTAGGAGTATGGTAGCGGAAGGAGGCAAAATGGATATCTACGTAGGAAAGACGTTCCGAAGCCCTTGCTGAGGCTGTGGTAACCTACAGGATTCCCCTGGGATACCTACCCGCCGTAACAAAGGATGGGGGAATCTAACTAACCTAACCAAATAACTCATCGTATGGTTCCTGAGGGGTACAACCATAGACTTTTAGGTGCACCTAAAAGCGGCTCGTTAATTTACGTAAGACTAAAGCTGCCCCTGTGTGCGCTTACTACTTGAGGCTCGGTTAGCTTACCTATAACGGCAGGAAGAAAAGTTGTTCGAAGCCTATTTTTTGCGATACGCTATTATATCTCCAGCTCCTTTAGAAATGGTCAGTTGGTCACCCTGTTTTTGCCTTATCGGTGCAAGTGTAATTTTTACTGTGTATATTGTGTAGAAGTAATAATGCGCAGAGTTGAAGGGAAGGGATTGCCGGTAAATATTCTACGTGATAGCTATAGGTTAAAATTATACCATGCGTATTGTCTTTAATTCTCCTACGAGAAAAATTCAAAATTTGCCAAAAGTCCTCACCAAATTACTTCTCTGCACTTACAATTTATATTAGAGTAGGCGGCAGTAGACGAACTAAAAGGCCCATTCTCAGAGAGACACCGAAACTTATGCCCCGGCCCTCTATGAGCTATTGCCATGGTTCTATGAGCTATTGCCATATATATATGTCATCTCGTCAGATTTTGGCGTTCTAATTGCTACATATATTGACATTTTCATCGGCGAGTTTGGACACGTTCATAACCATGTTGTCAAACTACTGTACTTATTCTGTTTTCCAAGCAAGGTGATGATTAGCCGTACATAAAAATTACCTCTTACCAATGCCCAGTATCGTTCTCTATATAAGGCAGAAGCGCACCAGTCTCTTACAGCTCGTTACTTTCGATTTGAATAAGCGCCTCAGTTTTCCTGGTGGCCTTAACCTTTCACTGGCCGATTTATAGGAGCAATAATTATCAGTTCACCTCTTTCTCTCGCCACCTTCATCCCCATTTTAAGTCTGCGTCTCTGCTAGTTTACATTTATTTAAATGTGGTAACACGTTGAGGTTTGGTAGAGAATTAGATTCAAGCTTAGCTTTTTATTTGAGGTCTGAACTACGTTCACCTATAGTTGTTCTAGATATTCTTTGGCAGTATTTTGAACCATAAACACGTAACGTCCCAGACTCGGGATTGTATTGATAATTTTATGCAGATATTCTTGCAAAAAGAAGAAATAATGACGCATGCAGTTGGTTTTGTGGATGCATTAACATTGCTATAGTTACGAAGACTAAATGATCACTCTATATGCGTTAGTGGGCAAAGAGCATTTTCACAACGCTAACTCCATCGATGATGGGCACGAATTAACACGATATATACCGGGTACCTAAAAAAGTAACTAAAGTTCAAAGGGTTACTACAGCTAAACATACTTTAATATAAGAATTTGAGGACCTTGTCAGTAAAATTTGGAACTTTAGCATTCAAATGACCTTGCACGCCTGTTTGATGTTATCGCCTAGGTCATGCTATCGAAATTGCATTGATTCACGTACCTATTGATCCTCGTCCCGTGATACTTTCATTGTCTTTCATTGCAGAGAAATTAAACGTATCTACGATGCGACTCCAGTTCATTAAAGTTGCATGTACGAGAAGCTTCGACCACCTGCAAGGATAGTTCAGCTAACGACTGAACAGCGAGTTTTTGCGGTGATGATATTCCACGAAACAAGGATCGAGTTTCAAAGCCACACACGATGCTTCTCAAGATTGATTCAGAGATCGAGTCACCTTCAACGAAGACAATCTGGGCTAATGTCAAAAAAGTATGAAAATCATGAAATGAGTCTAAACAAGTTCAGAGGTGACTCTGGGTGGCAGAGGACTGCGCGATCTGCAGCAAACATGGATTCCGAGAGAGGCAATTGCAAGGCGGAATGCCGGTGGGTTGTCACCAGCTACTTACTTGCATTTCCATCCTGGATGGATTTGCATTTCTATCCTTATCGCATTCGCGTTCGACACGGAATTTCTGCCTCCGGATTTCCAAAGACGCCAACACTTCGTGGAATGACTTCTGTGGCGATGTCGCAGAGACACTAGATTCTTACGAAATTTGTTTATTGGCGATGAAGCCGGCGTTGCCATGAATGGGAAAGTGAACACCCGCAACGTCTAGGAGTATGCTCCAAGAGGGCCACCGCCGGAATTCAACTTCGATGAGAGAATGAGCTGGGGAAAAGCGACAGTTTAAATTGGAATCTGTGGCAACGGAGTACTCGTTGGACATTTCTTTTTCGAGGCGAATGTGAGTGGCCAGACATTTCTGCAGATGATCCAGCAAGAGGTTATTCCCCAGGTGGAGATGCACTTTAGCGCCAGCAAAATGGAGTGTTCCGCTATATTTGGTGATCACAAGACGGGGCCCCAGCTCACCGTCCAACCGATGTCCGGAATCTTCAGAAATAACTTTTCAATGAGCGTGTGGTAGCTGTGGATCATCCAGTTGAAT
Source organism: Parhyale hawaiensis (assembly GCA_001587735.2). Taxonomy (NCBI): domain Eukaryota; kingdom Metazoa; phylum Arthropoda; class Malacostraca; order Amphipoda; family Hyalidae; genus Parhyale; species Parhyale hawaiensis. The sequence continues at coordinate 22,962,749 of LQNS02276883.1, read as the reverse complement.
GGCCCCGAGGTCACCTGACCTCACCCCCTGCGACTACTTCCTGTGGGATTATCTTAAAAACAGAGTGCACACCACGCCCCAACAAAACCTGGACAAATTGCGGGATCGCATTCGCAGAGAGGTGGATGTCCTTAGGAATAATCCCGACGTATTCAGGAAAGGAGTTCGTGACATACGCTGGCGATGTGGACTTTGGATAAAGGAGGTGGCCATTTCGAATTCGTTGCCGCTTTGAGGATGTTGGAGATTAACAGCCCTTGGTTATGCGATGAAACTGGTTTCTTTACCATATTTGTATGTTTTGCAAATCGTGATACTGAAGGTGTGATAAAGGAATAAATGTAATGTTTTATATATATATATATATATATATTTGCCATACGAAGTGAATCAACGTTTTCGCACTCTAACCTCTGGGTTATGGAACTCAATCATGCAAGGGTCTGAACAATTATTTTTGATGTTATTTTAAGGGCCCCACACACTACACATACTGCCGACTTCAACTCAAGCACATGCAAGGTTGGAGCTGCGACTTGCGCAAGCCTGCTTCCCCACTTACTGCGCAAGCCCAATCCTTCAGTTCTGCAGCAAAAAATTCTGTCAGTAGCACCATGGAGGTTGAATTGATATTAAACTTTCTTGGGCAGTACAAACTGTAAGCTCCGCCCTCAGAATATCAGGAACATCTGATGTGCTCCAACTCCTACTCATGCCTAGAAATTGGGCTTAAGTTGGATCATGAGCGTCCCCACGTACACACTACGCAAAGTGGCATGAGTTGGGGTTTGTGTACACAGTTGGAGTTGGCGGCATGTGCAGTGCGTGGGGCCCTTCGAGAAATGGGAAACTTAGCTTAAGTCAGGCCTTTGGATCATCTTGCTATCGTGCCTGCTTAGCCTTCTTCCAGTTTCAGACTCCTAGTGATGATACTTTCTCCTGTTTCTCGTTCTATGTTTGCTGTTCCCATGACCATTGATCCTTTGTGCATGGGTACAACATTTTTATATGTATATCTGGTATAGAAACATTTTATTAAGTAGAAACACAATGGGCTGCAAAATACGCTTACAACTACATCGTAAATTATTATATATGGCGCTCAGATACACAAAGAGGAGGCCTCGCTCAGGGGCACAAAATGCAGCCTACACCTGCAGACATCCTGTATGTCCCGACACTTTTTCCTTTGTTTGAAACACAGCGTACACTGGGTGTAGAGAGGTGTAGAACTAGAATATAATAATCGACGATGAACGCCATATGACGGAGCATCAACACTTTGGTGTTTAGATGGTCATACATTAGACGGGCGCATCTTTTGTACACGAAAATTTTAATGTAAGCTGTAACAGAATAATCTAAGAACACCTCTCTCCCGTGGAGAAATATATGATAAATATATAGTTATGGAAAGACGTGCCTACAGAAAGACCCCACTGGTTGCCTTAGCCTTGGTTAGACATTTAGGACTTCTGGTGTCCCAGTTTGCTTCACTGCAGTTTCATTCTCCTGCTGCTGATACTTCGCTTCGTTTTTCCTCTTTTCACACGTGTTTGTTCACTTGCGCGTCGAGCCAGTGTGAAACACCCACGTGCCTGGGTTACACGGGCATGAATAAATGAATTTAACACGAAAAGAAATTAGTTAGAAACCTAATTTCTTTTCGTGTTGAAACGTCGCATTGTAGCTAGGGACGTTTAACCCTGTTGCAACCAAGGGTTGTGTTATTTTGCTATAACGTTTTTGTCTCCCTATTGCATTTCTACGGCAAAAAAAAAAATTATTTGCAAGCAACTCGGGGTTAACTCTTGACCGGGTAGCTGAAAAATTGCAATTGCAATTTAGACCGTCAGACCAATTTTCAGCTTTGTGCGTCATTTCTTATTGTTGGTCGAAATTATTCTGCAAGGCGCCCTCTGACTCTACAGGTTTCATTCTTATTAAACCAATCTCCAATTTGAACTTCTAAAAATATATAGTTTACCGGATGTCGCAGCAAAGTTTGTGTGAAATGGATGCCTATTACCGACTAAAGGGCCCGTGACCCGTTGGGTCATCACGATCGTCTTTGTTTTCCCAAAAAAGAAGTTGTTTAGCTGCGCTAGACAACCCGCTATTCGCCCGTCCTCTCCTGTCCATCAAGAAGCTGCCCATACAGCTCACTATCAAGATTCATTGCTTCTCTAACGAATATTACACACTCAGGCTGTAGGCAAATTCAATTTCTATATTACGTATTTCAGTTGTATTTCCCATGGCACCGTTGGATTTATCGTGCCCGTTCTTGGGGCCGAGCTCTGTTTAACTTTCGTAACACAGATACAATTGAAATAATCTTCATCCCTCGAATTTCTTCCCGTATAAAATCGAAGAAGGTGCGTCACACGATACAAATAAATAAGGTCCACAGACTTTTAGTAAATATGGATAGATGGTCTGTAGATTTCGTGCTTTCGTTTTTTGAGGCCTCGGAAGTATCTACTGGCTTTGTACGTTAATTTAATCCTACAGCTGTAATAGTTAACCGTATAGTGAGGGCTATAACGACTGACCTGCAGTTAAGTGAGAGCAGTGGCGAAGCCACACCTAACTTTAACGGATGCGCAGTTCACACGTCATCCCTATACATAGTCAAGCTCGGTAGCATAGATACGGCAACATGAACGACATGCGAGCTACACGTCGGCTAATAAAGTTGTGCTCGTGATTTTATGATGTGGCTTCGGCACAACTGAACCCGGTAGTACGGAATTATACCGTTCAGCATGTGCGGATGAGTGGATCTGCAATCTGGTGCATTATCGTGGATTTCCACGTAATTCATTCGCGTAATTACACTGACCGCTGGAGCCATTGTATATTCGGTTCACTGCAGCCCTGCCATTGTATAAACAATACATGCGCTGTGCCGCATTGTGGTGCGTGGACCGCCATCGCATTCCTCGCCGTGTTCGTTGGCCAGCAAATTATAAGCATAGCGTATGGTGAAATATTTGCTGTCTGGCGATTTGCATCCAAAAGATCCTACTCTATTTACGCTCTTTAGATTCATTTGGATAGATTATTATATGTACACTGTTTTAGTACACTTGTTGAATTTTAGTATGGCTATACTTAATTACTTTATATTATTCGTTACTTTATAGTACATTTATTGCATTTAAAAACGTCAAGTTTTGCTTGATTGCTATAAACACGCGTAAATGCATTTGCTTTAGTTGTAAGTGCAATTCATTTTGGGCTACGCTACAACTTTTCTGGAGGCAGATTTATCGCTAGTCAGTAACTGACTCGCGTTGTAGACGTGCCGATTTCGAACAGTGCCGTAATAAACTTGCATAAAAAACAAGACTCGATGATTTTTTTGTAAGTTTCACTACAAGAGTGTTGAACAATTATTTCTATGGGACTAATTTGACAGCCTTCAATATAGAACGTTATAGGTCGTTTTTGTCGCCGAGTGGTAGGGACTCCTACACTGTGCGACAGTCGCGGGTTCGACTCCCGCGGAGTAAGGAGCGCCTTGGCATCGAGAGACGAGAGGGGAGTGCGAAGCGGCCGGGACCCTCTAATTAGCTTTCTGTGCTAACCATTTCTCCCGTTCTCACTACCACGCACATATTCCGTGCTCTATCTAGTAACCTAGTGATCTGTCTAACCGAACAACGTGAGGTCTATTTTTGGGTTATCTTACAAAATTAACCATAAGGGACTGTGAAAAATGTTTTTCTACTTTATATACGAATAACCTAAAAACACGAAACAACCTCGGTTGTTGTACCCACAGCACGGTAGACAGTAAATGATCATTATTATACGTGGAAACCCACCGCAGGATGCGCTTCCTTTAGTAAGTATATACATTCTGCCGTCTGTCCATAGGATAGCGTGGTATACATCAGTTCCGTTGTACGGCCGACAGCTGCAACCATTAACGCACGGGATGTGACTCATAAGCGTTTTTGCTTTGGTACGTTTTAATTGTACTTGTGTAGGCAATCAAGGTGATATAAGTGAACCTTCAAATCGCCCCCGGCAGTAAAGTTTTAATATAATACGCGTTATGGGTTAGGTTTGGCCCAGCAGCATGTAACTGAGGCGATGTTATTGATCCCGTGGAGCTCCCAAAACAAATTTATATTAAGTAAGTGAAGCGTGTGAAACATCTTTCTGTTGCCACTTCGGTTCGTCTGACTTGCTTTTCCCACGTATGTCTCGCCTTCCATCGGTTCTTCGTTTTTGCAGGAGTTAGGCTATAGCTATCCCTAATCTTCGCTCATGTTTTTTTTTGGTCGTCCTTCAGAGTTATTCTTACGGAGGCTTAGCTTTTCAATGGTCGGTATTTCGTCTAGGATGCGTACAAAAGCGTAATTCCTACCAAAAAGAGGAGATTAAGGGCTTGTCCTTTCATTTCCCGTCTGAATATGGCCTAATAGGTATAGTATCACACATGACAACCTTACAGTGACGAGTTGAGCTTAGCTCCTAACAATTTAACTCCGTCCCGACACTCACAGTCCGCTAGAGCATACACCGTTAACCGGACTGTCGTTAACTCCCCCACGAAGCTGCTCGCTCTGAGCTAACTTACCCGAACAGACATGCCGACACACAGACAGCAATCATACTCTGTTTCGTATAGAACTAGCATTAGCTTGCACCACAGTGGGCGCTGTGTTGGAAAGTACCACGTGCAGTAGCTGGTACGTACATGAATGCCAACGACCTGCTGGCCTCGCTATGTCTGCAGTGCAGCGTTACGTCCTTCCGTAGCATTAGCATTACGGGGAGGACGAGCTTCACGTGCTGCTAGAGGTCGAGTCGAGCTTCCTATTGCGTCACGCTTCACGCCATCGAAACTAACTCCCAAAAGCCCAATAAAAACGACGGATGACCTCGCTTAATTGGAGGGAAAGTGACCTTGAACATGGTAGAAAATTGAAAAGCTCGTAGGAAGGAGTAATTAGAAAAAAATTGTACCTACGTAATGTTGCGGCATTAATTGTAAGTATAATTGTAGCATCGTTGTAGACTTTCGTGTTTCACAATAGACGGGAATGGGCCTGCTAAGGCTTGTATGTTCCTTAACTCTTCATGATTATTTGGCTGGCAGATTTAGTACTTTGAAGCGTTGAGTAAAAACACGCAATCTGATCTAAAATTAACAATTTTTTATCACATTTAGCTATTGAAATTTAGGTGCTAGTATCATGGAGAAATTTGGTAATGATCCCGTAAACTGGGTGTTGCAAATTTTAATTACAGTTGTTTACCGAGAAGTGCTGTTAATATAGTTTAAAAGGGGCTTTGGTAATTGGACATGCCCTAATTTATAGTGATTAACAGTTACTAGTCTATAATGCCGACCCAAAATTTGGGTTTTCATCAATATACCATTGTTTGTAATTTCATATTCTATTGACACGCCGTTGAGTTATTCTTTTAATTACCCTCAGTAAATCTGTCCCGCATTTGTCCAGTGTTTGGAGGTTATTCAATGTTGTGCTGTCGTGTACAGCTCCTGTACACTCTGCAAAACGCTCAAAGTATATTAATATGTATGCGCATTTCTATGAATGTTAAGGGCATTTTCATTAACGAGTAATCTTGAATTAATTGAATACAACCAGATACGTCAGTTTTACCATTCAAACTGTTGCGCCACCTTGAATTTCCGGAAGCAGATTGCGCTCCGGATATGATTTTCAACGTTTGTCGTCACAAAAGTTGTCGCTCCGCACTGTCGTACAGGCAGAGGTTCTAAGGAAATCCGCTAAGGAAAAGCGGTAGCATTTGACTTGTAGTCCTAGGGAAGTAAATATATATATGTATATAAATAGCAGTGCCCATGTTGTGATGGTTTATTCAGCAATTGCTGCTCGGCAGAGGCGGTATAGCGGTATTGTGCGCGTGTGGTGATTGTAGGGTATTTCGTAACTTAACCTTTAACCCTTCACCGGGCAAGTAATCATAAACGGCTACTGCGGTAATGGTTTCCATAGGAGAAAGTTTCTTAGTCGCTCTGTATAGGGCTATTTAGTCTTTGAGTTCTTCAGCAAAGTTGTTACTAGGTCAAAAGTAATAAATCTTATAAAACTTGTTGTATAACTAATTTCTGTGAAATTTTCAAGGTAGCCTCACTTTTAAAATTAGGCCTAGTGATAACGTTTCGTAATTAGGATTTTACACCTAGAGTATTCTTATCACGAAATTTAATCGTTAGGTTAAATATCGAAAAAATGCAATATTAATGTAAAACTTGAATTTTTAAATCCGTGATAGGAATATCGTTAGATTCAAAAACTAATTTTTTTCCAAATCCGTTAAGCTGCGTTACACGGCCTGGACTGCGTGTGAGAATGGCAGAGCTAGCCATTGAGTAGTGGTTTATAGACTCGACCTTCTTTAACTACCATGAAGAAATCTGCTCCGTTCCTCACAGTAGTACTACTATAGGGGTCCGTTGACCCATCCATGCCCACGCCGTGGTCTGCATTCGTCTTCTTGAGGATACCACAAATATTTTTATTCCTTCTCAAATTACCGTTTCATTTTCACCTTTACGAAAGGGCTAAATCAATTTATTTCTGTAAATTTAAATTTTTCTCCCAAAAATTTGGTTGACAAAGTGGTTTCGTAGAATAACATTGCCTGAATTTTTCTAGGAAACACAAAAGGAAGAGGAGGCATCATGGGTCTAAATTATCTTGTTTTCCGCAAGCTTACCTACCGTTGAACTAAACAAAACGCTCAGCAGTCACTGCCGCACTTCTTATCTACTAGAGCCGGGAATACCCGCGCCGGACGATAATTTCCTTGTGCGACCAATTATTTCCCATTTCTATTTCGGAGAAGTTGTTTTCAACACAGTGACTCATGCGGGAAAATTTCTCGTTCCTCAGTGTAGCCTCAAAAATTGTGTTGTGGCTATATATTGGTGGGGTAGAACTGCTGCCTCTTCATCAACCGGTCAGTGCTGGGAGAGGAAGGATCTCTTTGGTGTGAAGGTTCTCTCGTGACTGTTGAAAGGTTCTCGACTGGAAGTGAAAGAAAATAAAGGAACTATCCTAAACGAGTGATGAACAGTTCTTAATTCGGTATCAGAAAATGGCAATGGATTGTGAAGTGGGGATTGCCGAGAAGTAAATTCTTGGCTTGCAGTGAACTAAAATAGGTAATATAAATTACAGTGAGCTGAAGCTTTCTCCTCTTCAGACATAGTAAATCTAGAAGCAGTGCTGGGGTGATATTCCGCGATCGTGACTGTTGCGCAATCAGAAGATGGCGTTCCTGTTGCCTGGAAATCAAATTTGTTTTTTACCCATCCTGTGAATTCGCTTTCAGGCAACTTTTTCGCCGAGTCGGGTAGAGCATTTGTTGGTAAAATGCCTCTCGCGGCAATACTTGCCTCTCGTCTGCATTGGGCTTGAATGTGGAACGGCGCCCCATGGCAGGGGATCTTGTAGGTTGCCCTGGCCAATAACGAGACCTTCGGGACGCGTGTCTTTCGTGCCCACCTTGCTTCCTTCCGATTTCATACTTTCTGAAGTTACCCTCTTCTCTTCTTCCTCTCCTTTCGTGACTTGCTGTTCCCATGCGTGTTGATTCTGTGTGGGATCACCCTCGTGCATGGGATCACGTTTCTACCGACATATTATGTCAATGCGGTTTTCCTCTGTGAGATCGTCTTTGTTGTGGAATGGGAGCGCTATCCTACACAATATAATAGGTATTTTGGTTTCCGATCAAAACTGTTTGGCTTAAACTTTTCAACTAGTGAACTTGAAGGATACTGCTAAACGCACCTATCCATAATAAATTGAGGTTGGTACACACTAGAAGCCATTTGATTATGCATCCGTATTTAAATATTTACTTTGTGAGCATTGTAGTTTGCCCCAATTGCTATCCGAAAAGGCTTTACTGAAATTATATCTTTCACATTTCCCGTTTAATTCGAATGATATATATATATACGTCTCCTTGATTTTGCATTTTTATCTTGACGAAACTTTCGTCGTTCTCAGCTGTTGTAATTTTCACGGCAAGAACTTGGCAACTTTTGGTCCTTCACTCATCATATGCAACACAATTGTGTCAAATAAGGCTACGCTGTAGCACTAAATATATATTAAACTTAGAGACGCATCGAAAAGTCAGTCACTACAAAGATTTAATATAATGGGTCTATAAATTTTTGAAATTTGTTGGCATCTTTTGTTACAGATTCCACTGAATTGCAAAAAATCTGGTTCCAAGGAGCGTTTCTACTTTATTAATATTACTATAATATTTCGACGTTTGCCGAAATAATCGAATGACCCCACTTCTCGAACATGTTGATACACTAAAAAATTTTCATATTATTCTTGTACATTCGTACGATGTTCATTTTATCTTTGTCTGTGTTTCAATCAGGCTCTCCGATCTACTTAATCGCAATTTTGATAATTTGTTACACCACTCCGCTGAACTCCAGTACCTCCTTTTTTATCTTTAAGTTGGCATAATTTCTTACGCATAGTATTTTCCAATTTCTTTGCGAGTTGGACGGTGACACAAGTGAGTGACGGACTAAAAGTTGGAAGAATGACATTCACTGAGACCGTCGAAAGTTTGGTTAAAATAAAAATCCAAAATCAAGAAGACGTATCATTTGAATAAAAGTGGAAATGTGGAGCCTGGATGCGCTCTATTTTAATTGATGCATTGCGCTCTATTTTGATTGATGCATTGCGCTCTATTTTAATTGATGCATTGCGCTCTATTTTAATTGATGCATTGCGCTCTATTTTAATTGATGCATTGCGCTCTATTTTAATTGATGCGTTGCGCTCTATTTTAATTGATGCATTGCGCTCTATTTTAATTGATGCATTGCGCTCTATTTTAATTGATGCATTGCGCTCTATTTTAATTGATGCATTGCGCTCTATTTTAATTGATGCATTGCGCTCTATTTTAATTGATGCATTGCGCTTTATTTTAATTGATGCATTGCGCTTTATTTTAATTGATGCATTGCGCTCTATTTTTATTCTTTCACACGTATGCGTAATGGCCTTGAGAGCTTTCCTCAAATTTATTCTAATCAACTTATGCAAACCTGTCGCTATAACACGCATATCAAGGGTTCATACAGTTAGTTTTTAGGGTAAAGATGGTGATAAATTATTTGATAATTTTCTTTTACAGGCGTTATACATTCTGTTCCGGTATTTTGGAAAACACGTCTTGAATAATTTGCTTTTGGTTCTATACGAACTTGTTAAATTCTTCCGGTTGACGGTATTTTATCTTTATTTAATTTGTAATTGAACCGTATATTTAATAGCTACTACAGTAATCGTGAGAATCTCACAACGTTCTGCATTATCCCAACCCAACAGACTTTTAAACCCTTGAGAAATTGGCGATAATTAATTTCTCCAATATGGGTGACTGCTGTGATACTGGGAGCTCATCCTGTGATGGTGGTGGTAGTTCATCCTATAATGCTGGGAGCTCATCCTGTGATGGTGGTGGTAGTTTATCCTATAATGCTGGGAGCTCATCGTACGAAAATGCTGTCCCTTCGTATTACACTGGTAGTTCATCCTCCTACTACCACCCTTCATCCTATGTTAGCTCACGACCATCGGGAAATAAACAAGCCCGTCGTCCCAAAAAAACAGGAAACTCCTCTGTCAGCATACCGTAAGTTTATTTACTGCTGTTGATTTAGTTTCATAAGTTTCACTGCAACGCTTACCTTATTCGATTTACACCTATCTCTTCTTTCTCGATTTACTGTTAGAGTGGAAACGCCTTCGGGAAGTAGTTTCATGTCGAGAGACGTCCGCACCATGCATTACCTCCGCTTCTTTTCTAGCAATACTTGCGCTATAGTATAGGAAGCGCAGCTAGAATAACTTGCATGTTTTGTCGATTAATACTCATAACAAATCTAAATCTTTAACACTGAGACCCCACAAAAGAAAGATCTCCATAGTTTTTTATATTCATAATGGACGACATAGTTCTAAACATAAGATTATGGAGGTTGCAGAAATGACTGAGAAGAAGTAATTTTGCCTTTTATGTGTATTTCTTGCGAAATATGATCAAGTGACGTTGTTGGATAGGTGTTGCCTCCATCTGAATATTGTATACAACTACATATATTGTATTAGAAATGTCCACAGACGTTTTCAAATTTGAAAGTGTCTTTTCTATATATAGTTAGCTTTTTCTACATTTTTTCTACCAGCAACGACTGGTAGTCTCCTATTGGGCCTATTTATTTGCAACACATTAAAGAACAAAGTAAACTTTCGCTACTCATGCGCAACGTAGCCCTATTAATGTTCATAAATAGGGAGAATGTGCGCTTAGGGGAATAGTATTTTGCTTCTGAACACAATAAGTTAAGAACTACGCTCACAGGTACACCGTAAACCATATAATTATTGTACTTTAGTTGTGGAACTCCTCTATCAAATGAGGAAAGCCATTCACAAATGGAGTTTTTCAATACGCGTAGCTTATACTCTCAGACAGGAGCATGTATTCGGCAACAGACCCAGCAGTTAACACACAGAATTTTAACCCCCCCCCTCCGCTTCACCGCCGAACTCAGATAATGTGGGTCGAAACATTTTTCCTGAAATGAGTTACCAAAATTTTCTGTTCTCAAAATAAGTGGATCGATTTTTTTTATCGTGATTTTCAATGCCTAGTTATGAATGGTTGCGACTTTGACAACCAGACGAGCGATGACACGAGATTTTTCGCGGAGTGTTGAAAAAAAATGGCCACAAATATCTTGTATTAGTAGGTGTAGAATGGGGTTCTTCGAAACTCAGAAACTAACGCGGAATTTTATCAACCCTCGGATGTAGGTTATCCAGATGTAAGAACATTGCCGAATTCTGAGAGCCCTTCCACTTTCTGTTGACTGGCACGTTGCAGAATAATTGTTAAATTCTATAATTTTCTTATCAGTACTATTAAAAAAATTCTCTCTGCACAATTCGTATCAGTGCGAAACCGCATGCGTTGTCATTTTGATAAGACGCAGCTCATGTTGTAAAAGAATTTACCAAGTTGATGTAAAAATAGTGTTATCCATCCATACAGACGCTGTAAATTCTTTTACTGCGTAAATATTATTTGTCTGCGTAGTGCACTAAACTTACAGTTCTGCAGAATGGGCAGTTGCTCAAGAGTGGAAGGCGTAACATAGGCAGTAAAATACTTAGACGTGGGATTTAGCACATCTCTCATAAGACGCGGCGACAGAATATGTACACGTTATCGATCTGGTGACATTTGCGCCACTAGCTGTTGCATTAAGATGAGGTCAGAGTGTACAAAAATCGAATATTAACTACGACAGTCAGACAACTACCAGTGCATTCGTATTTTAAGTAAATATTTATTTCCCCTATAGTTGGTAATTACCACAAACTAGTTTTTTTGTCGACAACCATTTCATAGTTCACACTCTTGGCATTGTTAAGGAGGGTGCGTTTTCACAGGACTACTGTCAATTTTTTCCCATTAAGACTGAATACTTCAAGGTGCAATGCCGTTAAAACTTAACACATCTGTCAAATAAGAGGACAAAGATTTTTGTTGGCATCAATCGTGGCGGCGGTAACTGTTACAGGAGTTTCAGAAATTTGGGCGTGTTTGAGTGGGCGCCGAAATGAAACACTCGAAGCTTGATTTATCCGAAACTGAAAACAGGTGCGCTAGTTCCGGCCCAGTAAAGTGAGCTTCAAGTATTAACATTTAATCTGTTACCCTTCAGGTTGAGAGAAACTCAATCAGGCGCAGTAAAATAGTTTTCAACTGGCTCAATGTACGCGTTATTGTTTACACTTGCAACACTTTTCAAAATGGTAAAGTCAAAGCTGCTGACTGGAGTTTGAGACAAGTTAAGCTTCGAAGGCTTCATTTCAACGCCTAGATGAACATGCCTATAGTAACGTGCGATCGTGTCCTTTTCCTTCGTCAGTCTGAGGATTTTTTTTTTTTTTGCGACGTCAAAGCAAATAAGGCTGTGAAATTAAGCGGGAAGAAATGGAAATTCCGTGTCCATTCTAGAGATAAAGACTCAATTCAGACCATCTCATTGTTTCGATGTCAAATTCGATAGAGCAAAAAAAAAGCGTTTAGATTTGAGTCTTCCAAATTTTAATTAACCACAGTCTCTATCCAGACCTATTTTTTTCAGCTGAGCAAGACAGGAAAAAAGGAAACAGACAAACAATGCGAACTATATCCTTTGACTTTTGCCACCACTAGTGGATTAGAATGGATCTAGGTTATGTGGCGTTTCTATCGAATGCGGCGGGAGAACTCTGACGATATAACAGTCGTGTGTATTCTCACCTAGGAATTTTTCTATCGACACTCTGTGTATCGCTGCTTTCATCCTCTGAAAGGTCATCTTTGTCGTGGAAACGGAGGCTTAAACTACGCATTATAATAATCTTACGTAGTAGCGGCCACTAATTTCTGACCGGGGAATACGCTACCATTACAAAATTGACCCTCTGGCACCCAGTATACAGCTAAAGACGGACCCCAGCCAGCGCGAGGTCACGGGTTCCTTTCGATGGTATTCAGACGACCTTCATGAGGTCATCCGTTCTACTAGAACGTTCCGTACATTCCGAGACGCGCGTCTTAACGAGTTACGGCCTAAAGTTTAGCTTTATGTTTCTTCTAAGTAATTACACTGACAGAGACAGTAGGCCTGTGCATTACTAAGTTGATCGGTTTATTATCTAGTGTATATATATTTCTTGCATTACGTGGGGAGCGTGGAACGTAAAAACCATTCATCTTTCTTGTGCCGTTTATATGTTGTGCGCGTTTGGTGGATTTGCGCGATCGATCGATCGCGCTGCGCGTTTGGTGGATCGTTCAAATTTAAAAAAAAAAACAGTCCTAGTCCTTGCCTCCCCTAACCTACCCGACATTAAAGCCGAATATAGTCCAACTTACCCAAAATTACGGCCTAATACCTACTACACCCACCAAACGCGCAGTGCGATCGATCGATCGCGCAAATCCACCAAACGCGCACATCATATACATTTTAAACCTATACAGCCGAAATTCAACTTTTTTTCTAAGTTTGAAGCGAAGCTATTCCTACCAGATGCCTGCTTTTTGATCAGTCAGTTTAGGTTATACGTAAATTTTCGTAAACTCCACACTCACCATTTTAAAAATGATTGAACCAACCATTTCTGCTGGGAATGGTTCAGTTGGCTAACGTATACAGACACCCAAGGGTTCCGAGTGCCTTCTCCGCAGGGGATGTAGCATCTGGCCGCAGTTCCTGCTGACGAAGTTAGTTTTGTAAAGTTAGGTAGGTTCTCTATTTCCTTTTCTGTTCCGCGAGGTGGGCTGTCGATCGAGATAGCGTACCTAGTCCNCCGTGAAAGAGGTCGACCACTCGAGTGTCTCCTACTATGCTTTGCGCCTTGTTTCCTGCCCGTAGTAGCGCACGTAGGCCACGCGACAAATTATGTGGTATTTAAATACTACACACTAATCTCTGTTGGAACGCCTGAGTTGCGGCTACGGAGGTTAAACAAAGTTTATAACTAACTAACTAACGTATACCGGATATTTCGTGTTAGCTAAAGGAGAGTAACGCCGTAATTTTTAGTCTAATATGCATGGTATGATTGGTATAGAAGCAAAGCAATTTGAACTGGGGGAAACTTGTCTAACCTGCTTCCAAACGCGACGAAAAATATTTTTGAGTTGACATGTGAAAAATTAAGTTGTTGAAGTTATTCTCGTTAATGCATAATTTTACGAAAAAATTAGCACACTGATATAATACAGAAACCCTGATCCAAACTACGATTGCTTTTAGCAACAGTGTTTAAAATTTCAATATAGCTGACACTGAATATTTTACAAGTTGACTGCGATTCGTATGGGGGTCATTATATTTGTGCTATTAGCCATTCACTTAATCGCACCCGGGACGTACGTGGTTGGAATAACACGGTGATGCTGTGGAAACTTCCCGGGGCCGTTGCAGCGCCCTGCCTGCTGTGGATACTGCTGTCGATAAGCCGCGAGGCTGAACGTTCTGAACTAGGGAAATTTCGCGTTCTAGAACGGATAGAGAAGACTATTTTCACTTCTTGAAATGGATAGTATGGATTTTCCTGCTGCAGAATAAAAGAACTGACGATTCGTGCGGCAGAATGGTAAAACTAAGAATATTCGACCCGTAGAATGGGAAAAACAGAAGATACTCAAATAGGTAGGGTAAACAAGATTCGTTCTGAGAAATGTCTGTAACAGTCTGTTGACTACAGGGTTTACTGTATATGAATTTATTGCCCCCGCCCTCCACAGCGATTATCTGTGGCAAAAACATATTTCAAGTACAATTAAAAGTAAAACAAAAGGTAAACAAACCAACCATTCTGCATGCTTACCTCCAAAGCTTGTATAAGATGGGTTTTCTGCATGTAGTTCGAAAAAATGTTTCACTTATTGGCGAACGCTGTTTTTTCATTATTTTTAAACGCACTTAAAAAACAGTCCGGACTGTAGCGCAACGTGCGTGTAACTTCGCCACTCTTCGCGCGTTCCTTAACTACTTCCGGAATTTTCCGATGTTGCCATCGGGCAGGCATGAGAGTTGGCCATTCGATATAGTTACATTGATTTTTATAATTAAAATTACTTTACTTCAAATGAACTCCCAGATTCTAACCTTTTTGCGACATATCATGTATAGAACATGTTGATAATCATATCATGGTACTACGTTCTCGGTCTGCCATATGGCTCGCATCGCCTAGGTCTGTAATAGGAAGACTTTAGATTATCAATAGCTGAGGGGTGGTAAAATTAAAGCTCAAGAATAAAAGTTTCCGAAATGGCGCTAGTTGGTATTGCTTATACCTAGTAAGTTGTGCAAGTCATTAGCATTGATTTTATTACCACCCATATTGCTGGGCGACAATGAACATAATTTAACTTTTTTTAAACTATCGGTATTCAATAGCAGTTGATCTTTTCACATCCGGGAATTGAATGCTTTATAAACACAAATTCCAGTTCTCAGTTCATGATACATAATTGCAAGTATGCCTGAAAATATTTTCTTTCCTGTTCTTTCATAGAAAATTATTTTTTGAGCAGCAACCAATATATATAATTTTTTCTCGCTCCTAGCAGATTCGGAGGTATGATTTAGGACGCTTTCCGTTGAGCCGTTAACGTCTATTTAAGCCAAGCTCACTCGCTTTGACTTTTCCGCAACTGCAGACATAAACTTCAGCCTCGTCACTTTAATTTAAACGTGCTGCAGGGCAAGAAGTACCTCGGTCACCTTGAGCCATGTTTTATGTTAAGACTCGAGAGTTTACCAGAAACTCGAAATCAGCGAATTACCACCTACGCACCAGCCAGCACTGGACAAGTGCAGTCGAGAGGGTCTGGCTTAGATTAGCTATGATGACCCTATCGAACGTGTCCGTAATATCGATACGTCCGTGAACAGACTCAACTATTGTCGAAACGCCGACGCGTGCGATCTCGAAACTATTTTTACTCTTACGGTTATCTTAGCATTTGCTATGAAATTTAACGGGGCATAGGCATAACTTCTGCAAATTCTCCTCCAGTACCCAGCTCAGAGGTACAATACGAAATAGGTGCTGGAATAATCCCTCATTTACCACAGCATGAAGAAAAATGAACCTATTTTTATTCCTGATCGTTATTTTAAAATATGTGCTTTATTTACAGGATGAAGGAAAAGCAGAAGGTTGTTGAGGTCACCCCAGCGGATGAGACGAACCCTGACGAGGCTGGAGGGAGAGAGACTTGGGACAACCAGTGCGAGTTCTTCTTGTCGTGCCTTGGCTACGCAGTTGGTTTTGGCAACGTCTGGCGCTTCCCTTACCTGGCGTACAAAAATGGCGGAGGTACGAGAGAACGAATGAGATAAAATTAAGTTTTACTTCTTGTGTGGCACGTCATTAAGGCAAGGTCAGAGGTCCATCCGTCCGGCTACCTCTCCCTACGTGGAAATTGTGCCGAATCCTAATTATAGACTTTTGATGCGAGCAGTATTAGTTTGATAGTTCTTCCTACAGTTGTCTATATTCGGCGATCCTCTATGGAAACAGATTACTTTCGACGTTCTACGATTTTTCCACTCATTTTTTCATCGCCAGTACGCTTAAAAAGGTAGGCTTTGATAATCTTGTCACCATAATAATTCCTTGCATAATTTCTTCGTTTTACTTCGATTGCAACGAATGCTGTAGCTGGAGGCTTGAGCTTTTAGTACATTGAAAATAGTCATATATTATAACCTGATCCATTTCTTATGTTACAGCAATTTTCCTGATCCCGTACGTCATCATGTTACTACTAGCCGGATTGCCACTTTTCTTCCTGGAGCTCTCCCTGGGCCAGTTCACCAGCCTTGGACCCAACAAACTTTTCCTCAACCTCTCGCCCATATTTATGGGTAAGTTTATTTCCGAGAACAACCTTGTTCTGAGCGCTCTGTGTCAGTCTTCAAAATACTTCATTTGATGTAAGACGTTCGTACATCTGTAGTTGAAAGAAGGCCATGCACAAATCATAAAAATAAACTTTTCTTTCGTCTATAATCCTAATTCCTGGCGTGGGTTGTTGGTATGCTATGAATATATTTTTATTGCTTTACTTCCGTTTCATGCATTACAAGCCTGGAGATTTAGGGTATCGCAGCTATATTTCTTAACCCTCTCAGTAACAGCGGTACATAATATATCCCACTAAAAAATTAAAGTTCCCTAATGGTGTTTATTTCAGGTTGATATCAGTTGGTAAAGTAATTCAAACTTCCCTGATCGTGTTTATTTTTGATTTTATGAGTGTTCCGCCAGGGTTTTTAGTTGATATTCGAATATTTGCTAAGACTGCCAGTAATATGGTGCCACTGGTGGCGTATGCTGGTGTGTGAGTGTTTGAGAGCAGAAAGCAATCTGCTGACATGTAACATTTAGATTTATGTATCTACAAAGTTGTAGATAACTTTTCTTTGAATTTGCCTTTTAGAAAATTCAAGCGGTACATGTATGTCCCACTGGGGTTTCTTGGTGGGATACATGTATACCACTGGTAAATGGTACATAAAATAATTGCATTTATTCATAAAACATGATAAATCAATCATATATTTACGCCTTTGTTGTTTTTTATTTCATTACAGAAAGTCGTACATTTTGTTTCCTACAGAAGTTTTTCTGCTGTCCTATATAAATAAATTATTTAGATTGTATCCCAGTATTGGGCCAAAAATCCCCAGTGGGACATATATGTACCTTGAAAAAACCTAGTGAGACATATATGTCCCACCCTATTTGGGGGGTGAGGGGGATCGGAAAGTCACCAAAAATTTCTTCATAACTAATGTGAACTCATAGACCAAGAATATATGACTGGCAGTTCTGAAAATCTTCCTAAATATTTTGGTACTGAAAGGGTTAATGTTAAATTATTTGAATTTCATCCATTGTTGTGTAGCTACGTTGAGCAGCTTGGTTTTGGTATTTTAGATACATAATAACATTCTTTCACTTTTCTCGATGACATATATTTTGTTAGGTTACTGCATACTCGGGATAACTATTGGAAAACGCACATGTTCATGTTTAATATTGTAATGTTCCAGGCATCAGCTTACAGTATACGAAGTAAAGTTATTGAATACATTTTAATTCCATGCACAATTGCAATGTCACAGGTTTGGAATGTGGTATACCTTGTACAAAATATTCTTCATATTTCTCCCTGTCACATGGATGCTCGCCAAGGCACAATATTTGCAAGTTATATAATTTAATTACTCTACAGTCGCTCGAAATAGTACTGTTCGAAAGCATGGCTATTCGAAGTTTCCATCACCCTCAGGGGCATAGAATGAGCCATTTAGGCCATAGGCTCCTCCGGGGGCATAGGATGGGCCATAGGCCATACGGTTAGGTTAGTTAGGCTCACCCATCCTATGTTATGAGGAGTAGCGCCCCGAGGGGGTTTGCGTAGGTTTCCTTAGCCATTATTTAGGCCTTCGGGACGTCTGTCTCTCGTGCCCAATTTGCTTCCTTCCACTTTCATACTCTTACTGATCTTACTGTTGTATGTTCTTCCTCTTCTTTCCCGACTTGCTATTCCCTTGCGCGTTGATTCTGTGTGGGAACACCTTCGTGCATGGGCTCCCCGTTTTTCTATCGACATACTATGTCCCTTCTTTTCCTCTCTTAGAAAAGCTTAGTACTTAGTTAGGGAGGCTTAAATCTTATAATACCTGAGGCCATAGGGCTAAAAATTAGATCGCCCATGATACGTTGTCTGCGACCAGGAGACTCTAAAAATTTCCTTAGCATTACTAGGGTTTCCGGATGTATTTTTCGTGCCTGCGCTCTATGCCCTTCCATCGCACACACTTCCTAATGATGCTGTGTTTTGTTCTTCCTCGTCTCTTTCTATTTGTCTACTGATGTACGGGGATCCAGTGTGTGGGAACACACCCGTGCATGAGATTTTTTTTGCCGTTCACTAGGTACGATGTCAAGATAAACCCAGAGAGACCTCTGGTCCTACCCAGGAAGTGTAGCTGCATTATGTTTTTCATCTCCTCTCTTCCATTCTTTTCCCACCTTTGTTGATGCGCCAGACGAAAATCCCGCCGGAGTCTACCTTATAGTATCTTCAAGCTGAGCCAAGTGTAACGAGAATAGACTGAAACTAGGAATAGATGTATAGCTTTTAGAATCGAATGCCTTCGCTCACTGGAGGGTCAGATGATATCTATGTTGCAGGTGTGGGCTGGGGTATGCTCATCATCTCCATGCTGGTGGCAATTTACTACAACGTCATCTTGGCATGGTCGCTGTATTACACTTTCAGCTCTTTCACCAGCGTCCTGCCCTGGGGACACTGCAACAATACTTTTAACTCCCCTAGTAAGTCGACTCTGAAACTTGAACTGATAACAAAGTTATGTTTTTTTTTATAACGCTAATGAAGCTAAACCTGTCTGCTGTTTTTGAAATGGATATCGACCGATACGTTCAGAACCCTAACAACTTAATGATTTTTGAAGTAAATCTTCTACCGTTGTCGAAGAGAAGTTTACTTTTATCGTTAAAAGAGGAACTATACAACTACAGTATATTGTTGGTGAAAATTAATTTGTAATGATTTATAAAATAATTCGAAAGATAATGTAAACAAATTTTAAATTTGAATAAGTTTAGCGTTGCCCTTAGAAAAGCAGCAGAGTTTTCTTCTCATAAGTGGCTGCTCGGCTAATTAACTTTCTTATGTTTCGTCCTCAGATTGTTTTGTCAAATCAGCAGACGTAAATTGCCGTAACCAGTCCCTCCTGTATTACAACCACAGCTGCATAAGCTCAGATCAGTACTGTGGCATGACGAACTGGACTTCTTACAACACAACCCACTGCGTGAACCCTGATAATTCATCCATCTTAGTCCCGGCTGAGTCCACCATAAGGCTCATCTCTGCTAGCGAAGATTATTTTAAGTAAGCTATCGATGTTTTAGGAGTATATTTATGATCTAAAGATAGTTAAGCTAGTTGGGTAGGAAACTTCACCCTGGAGGAACCCCATAGGTTACTTTCGGCCACTGTAAGGTTAGGCCTTCAGGATATCTTTCTTTTCATGACCACTGTGTTTCCTTCCACTTCTACAGACGTTATTGTTCTGTTCTTCCACTTTTCCCCACTTCCCGTACCATATGAGCGTTCATCCAAAACTGAAATTTACTACGTGCATGGGATTCCATTCCACGTGTCCCACGTCATCTTTAGGTTACTTATTAGGATTTTCTCGTTAATCGCCTTACTATGTCAAAGATAGACTTGAACTTTACGCGTATGATAGCGAGTTGTTGATCAATGAACGAACCGTTTCTCAAGTGACCGTATGGATATAAAGAACAAACAATCTGATGGGACGGAGAATCAAAACAACGAAAATCGAAAGCTATTGCGCGGCGACTTCACCACGAAACGTACCGAGTGCAAGCATGTCCTGAAATGTGTCCAGGTGCTACTGGTGAAGTTATTGCCATCTATGTCTGTGTTCTGTGTATCCCCAAGAACTGTTAAAAATAGAGTGGTACTAGCGTCTCCAGCAAGATATTAGTTTGTTTTCTGAGGGTCTTTGTTATTGGACCAGAACTTGCCTAGAAACTGCAGCTGTATAGATGGATAACCGTATTTCTTGCTTTCGCTTATCAACTGTCGTCTCGTATTTTTTTTTTCCACTTCGCTGTTCTCATACAAGAGTTACTCATTTTGGTTGGGGGTTGGTTGACATACCAAAGTCGAACCAGCTTTCAATTGCAGTTTGCGGAAACGATAAAAATTAAACTATGGAAATAATGCCCAATTTTTTGCTGCGAGGAAGTGCACGTTGGATCAAGGCTGGACACTAACGTACCCCTCCTTCACGGCGCAGGAACCGTATGCTGTGGCGAGAAGATGGCATCACTTGGGACAATATGGGAGCCCTCAACTGGGAGCTGGTGGGTTGCCTCGCTCTCGCGTGGGTCATCGTAGGTCTCTGCATGATCAAGGGCGTGAAGAGTTCGGGTAAAGTGGTCTACTTCACAGCCATCTTTCCTTACGTAGTACTGGTCATCCTGTTCTTCCGAGGTATGTACCTTTACGGTTGTGTTGAGGATACCATTAGGTTTTAATAAATTTCTGTGTGGGTGGTTGACACGAATACTGCTGTATATCAGAATACGATGCATACCGTATATATTTTCCCATTGGTCTTGCTACGTGAGTTTACTAAGACACTGTGTTTTTAGAGGCATTATTTTTTTTTTTTTTGGCCACTGGAATTCCAAAGTTAGCTTAACCCATTCTGTCGTGGTGTATGCACTAAATATGCAACGTTCCAGCCACAATTGTACTTTCGAGAATGGTAAGACTGAATCCTGACTAATAAGCTATAAAAATTCCTAGTTTTAGGTTTCCAGTAAAAAAAGTCTGTTTTTAAATGGCCCTTTCAGATTTTTGTTTGAACACTCTGCTCGTATTGAATGAAGCTGGATAGTTTTTAGGCATTCTTCTCGTGTCCGTGTGGAACCATCCATGACTATAAAAGGTGCCGTACTTGCAGAAATGTTGAATTCTGACACGAAATAATTTATTGATACGTGCTAGTGGAACGATATTTCAGAAGATTACCTCAGTCTTATATTTCTTTCTTGTTAGGAGAGGTAAGTTTTTGACTTTTGGAAGAAGAAGAAATCTAATGTTTTCCTCAGGGTCAACGCGAAGGTGCCTAAGCACAAACATAGTTTTTACCTTTTGCAACAAATTTTGTTATCCGAGTGCTAATAATATATAAATATTCCCCGCAGGTGTGACGCTGGAGGGTGCCTATGCAGGTATCGAATTTTACTTCTTGAAACCAAACACGACGAAGCTTCTCGAAATTGACGTGTGGGGCGACGCCGCCACCCAAATCTTTTACTCCTTGGGATCGTCGTTTGGTGGTCTCATCACCCTCGCCTCTTACAACAAGTACAAGAACAACTGTATGAGGTGAGTATGGCTTCAATCATCTACTCGGTAACTGGTTTAAAAGCAACTATGAGGTGGGTATTGCGTCCTTCATCTTCAGTGGTGATTCATAAATAAGTTCAGAAACAACTGTGTGATGAGTATTACATTGATCATCTACAACCAATGGTTCAAACGACTGGTAAGTCGATCATCTAGACAGTCAGGGGTTCATACGTACACTATCCAAAAGTACAGTATGAGGTGTGGAATGATTATCTGAAGTCCACTATTTACTTCTCTTTGTTTATATCCATTGAAAAACTCAAACCCCTTCTGAAATCACTTCTAAACTCAATGACAAACGTTTTGATTGCATCAGTAGCTAAGAAAACCATAGATTTTTCTTTTTAATACTGACTTGAGGAACTGAATACTAGAAATGTATTACAGGACCCTGGAAACTTTCTGCATCTGAAAATAAGGAAATTTTTGCAATGTATACTAGTGCTCAATCTACTGATTCAGTATCTTCGTCAGCCTTATACGAACCATGTAAATTTTTTCTATACAGACATATTTTTCTTTACCTCGGAGATAAAAAAAATTCGAGAGGTAAACTTACAAATGTTTGTTCCCAAGTAAAATTTTGAAAAAAGTGAACTGACGCACCAATTATACCACTGGCAGCGCATTGTCTGCGTGCTTCATTCTAATTCAAAGTTTTGACTTGCGGCGTGACGCAAAAATTTATTCGAGATCTTCACCAAGCAACTTTTAAGTTATTACTCTCGTATGTGTAGGAGCACTGCATTACGGAAGCATTTTGAAAGCTAAATAATGACGGATACTAAATAATATTTTGGACGAGAACGCCTCAACCGTTTAGACCAGCAGTTATCAACTTTTGCCATACCTGGCACCCCTGGGGAACTTCTATTATGTTGTCGCACTTCCTCCTTCACCCTTCCCGCCCATGAAAAATAATAACTCATATAGATATAACAAATAGAAATACACCAATTTTTGTACAACGACTTCCAGTAAACGACTTGGAAGTAAAATTGAATTGCGCATCTCCTTAAAGGTCATCTCGCGCCCCTAAAGTCTGCGAGTACCCCTGGTAGGGAGCCTCTGTTGTTAATTAAACCCATATTAACAGTTGCAAGTTTGATAATTTACAAGCAACTTAAAAATGTCATCTACGACATGTAAAATATCGTATAATCTTTTCCTTCTCAGAGACGCTATTGTTATCGCGATCAGCAACTGCTCCACTTCGGTGTTTGCCGGCTTCGTCATCTTCAGTTTCTTGGGCTTCATGGCCACGACCCTCGGCACTACCGTCCCTGAACTGGTTACCTCAGGTTCTGGCTTGGCCTTCATCGTCTACGCTGAGGCTGTCACCAACATGCCTCTGCCACCTCTCTGGGCGATCCTCTTCTTTTTCATGCTCATCACTCTTGGACTCGACTCTCAGGTAGGCGTTTGGGATTCCGTTTTTGGTGCTTATTGTACTTCTTTCCGTTTTCGTACTCGTAGCCCTCACTGTTATATTCTGATGGGTCCTTTCCTTGTCAGAAGAATCAGTCAGTATATGGGCCTTACGAATCCAAGGGGTAATCCTGAGTATCATTTCCGTAGGAGATGTTGCAGCTGGCCCAGAGCCTGCTGACGAGGTTAGTTTGAAAAGTTATAGGTTCTCTATATTTTCCTATTTCGCGAGGTGGGCTGTCGATCGAAATAGCTGAACTAGTCCACGGGACACTTATACTCTCTCTCGCGCGGAAGGCCACGAAAGGGACCTTTTCTCGCCAGTAGTAGCGCTCTCTACCAACTGAGACTTTCTGGCAGCAATGAGGAGATAGAACATCCGTATGCTGATGCGACATAGTAAACTGAGTCTCACTGCTTGGATCACGTCGCATGACGTGGGTGCGGTGATAAAACCAGGAATATAATAATATAGGATTTCGTATACAAAGATGTACATTTTATGGTGATGTTCAAACCTCGTCATTTCTACTAGTCTCAGAAACTGTTGCTCTTGGAATCTGCTAGAGCGTTTCGAGTATTAATGTATAACCTATTAATGAAGAAAGTAATCCCGTATATCTCTTGAAAATAGGGCTAGCAACTCCGTCCAAAAAAATACAGTATGCATTAATGAGGACGGTAAATGGGTAATACAAATGATAAAGGCTTCACCCCTAACCAGGCAAGTAAGCATGTATAGCTGCTTCCATAACACTATTCTTACGAAAGCGTTTTTCAACTTCCGGATGAAGGCTTAATGTTAGTTCAATTACATTCCAACAGTTTACAATGGTAGAGACGTTGTCTACCGCCGTGTTCGACCAATGGCCGAACTTGAGGTCTCGGAAGGCCATTGTAGTGACCCTCATGAGCATCTTCTTGTTCCTGTGCGGCCTCACCATGGTTCTGCAAGGCGGCCTCTACATGTTCGAGCTCTTCAATTACTATTCTGCTGGAATTTCCGTCATCGTCATGGCTATTGTGGAAGTTTCGCTCGTGTGCTATCTGTACGGTGAGTTTTAGTGGAAATATATATTTTTTACAGCGATTGAAGTAACAAGGGCCAGCTTTTTCTGAAAATCGTCTTTTTAGCGTAACAAGTGTCTTAGAATAAAAGCCTTGGTAAATATCAACGTTGTGGAGTTATTTTCACATCTGTGAAACCTACCACATGCATTCATGAACAAAATAATATGAAAAAAGGTTTTAGATGAAGTTAAGTGTTGGAAGCCGCTTGAGCCAGACCTTTGGTTTTGTACTCGGCAAATGATCCAGAAGAAAATCTGGGACGTTAGCCACGCGAAGAAAGATTTTTTCTTGATTTCTCAACAGCTTTCAAATGCATTTCCCTGTCTGTATAAGCAACAAAAAGAGGGATTATTTTTGAGCAATTAAATCGAATTGCAAAGAGTACTTCATGAACTTGACTAGTTGTTTTCTAAAGCTAAGCCAATCGATGCGACGGCTGACATGCATGAAATTTAGTATTTCCGCCGATTCAACTAAACATTCCAATGCTGTGGAACAAAAACCTATTGGAATACAGTAGGGGAAGGAACCTGTGTGAGAAAACAGTACAGTTTTTGCAACTGTAGTAAAGGTACATTTTAGCTTGCAGTACTTGTGGGCCACTAGGATATATAATAACTTTGTCTGTAGAAATGCTGGTGTTCCTTCCGTTAATAAACTTGGTTTAGCGGGGCATTTTATTTTAAACCTTTCTGAAATACATTTGTCCTTATACGGGTCAATAACCTTTGACTCTGGAAATCTTCAATACACTAGTTTCCACGTAGTCTCTCTTGGAGTTATGAATGTATTTCTCACCTTTAATAAATACTTCTCTACTTACGATATCTGAACAAATTGATGCTAGACTATGAATTACGATGAGCCACAAATCACACTAATTGCTTGATTTGATGTTTTCTTTCTCGCTTGTTCCAGGCTTCCCGAAGTATATGAAGCACATCACAGACGACATGGGCATTTGGGTCCCAGCACCTCTGAAGTATTATTGGGCCGCCACCTGGTGCTTCCTTACGCCAGCTTCTCTCTTGGTACGTGTTGGCTTTACACCGCGTTAGTCCGTCCTATTTTGCTCAGGTTGTACCATTCATGGTAAAGAAGTACTGTGCATAAGCCTTATTTTGCTCAGGTTTAATCAGTTACAGTATAAAGGTTCTTTTCCCTACATGCCTTCATTTGTGAAGAATGCGGCTGGTAGCGACTTAGTCAATCTGAGTAAAGATAGGGATAAAATGAAATAAGCCAGATGGAGAACTGCCCTTTAAACACAGACGTAAGAGCCTCAAAAATAAGAAAGAGAGCTATCCCCCTATCTCTACAAGACTCGGTAAAACTAGAGTTGGACCAAGAGCCCAGCGTGGTATAAATGCAGTAATTGACGTGGCACTAAATTTTAAAGCACCCGTTGATCATCAGAGAGACGAGAAATTTCCTCGATAACTTTAATCAAATAGTTTCCCTGAGAGGTCACCTTAGCTATAGCTAGCCCTTCAGGTCGGCTGTCTTTCGTGCCCACTTAGCTTCTTTCTTTTTTCATACTCGTACTCTTTGTGCTGTTCTGTAGGTTCTTTTCGACTTCCTGTTCCCATGCGCGTTGGGTCATGCGTGGGAACACCTTCGTGCATGGGTTCCACGCCGTTGCAGTGCAAACTAAGGCTTAAGCTACGCAATTTAGCAATGATTCAATTAGTCACAAACACCCGGCTCTATTTTCACTTGAACATGAAGCCAAAACCGTTAAAACTTTTGTGGTAGATGTTAAACTGTTAGCATTATGAGAGAAAGGAGTCTGTAACATGCTTGTGTCCTGAGTTGAACTTTGACGCTTATATATAAAGTCCTGCTTGTGATGAGTTTCCCTACAGCTGGGTCCTCAAACTCCCTGCCGCTAGTGTTCTTCTCTTCTACCTCTTCCTTTCGGTTTGCTTGTATTATGCTTAGCAAATCCACCACACACGAGTTTCCGGCATGCTGCTTGTCCCTTCCATTTCCTCTCTGGAAACTATGAATACAGTTAACGTGGTAACGCGACCTTGACCATACATTCCAACCAAGAAACCTAGATGAACTGGTTCGTGCTACAGGTAAAAATCCCCTCTACGGGCTCAGAGGAGCATACTTTTGCACTGGACAGCATATTGTCTGAGTTGAAGCGTCATAGACGTCCTAACTTTTAGATAGACCAGTGCTCCCCTCCTAGGGAACTATGAACAGCAGAAGCGCTGACGCTGCCCCGCTGAGCAGCAAGACTTCCTTCCTGGTTTGGAAACAGAACGTACGTCCGACCTTGTAAAAACCAGCGAAATGACACTTCCAACCGCTCAGCCACTGGGGGATAAGGACTTCTCTCGAGACCATCAAACTATTAGCTTGAAAACTAAGTTCTTGCCCGACTTTCAACACTTTGGAATGTTGAAACCGGCAAGAACTTAGTTTCCAACCTAATAGTTTTTATAAATAACAACAAAAATTTTATTAATGATTTTACGTTTCTGTTACTGTCCAGGTCATTCTTGTGATTTCCATCATCAACTTCGTTCCCGCCCAAACCGGCGACTATGTGTACCCTGAGAACATTCAGACGCTCGGTTGGTTCATCACCTTCAGCTCTATTGTGTGTATTCCCACCCTGGCCTGCTATGTCCTCTACACCGGCAAATTTGTGAGTTTCCCCTCGTGACTTTCTGTCTTTTTCTATGTGTCTGTTTGTGCGGTTTCCATTCGCTTACTTTTCGCAAGTAAATTGATAAGAAGACCGATAGCTATTGGTAATTTTCTTCTTTGTTTGCATGCCGATTGAAAGACTCGTCTCCATCGTATTAATCACTGAAGAAGCGAATAAAACATTGACAGCGTAGCTATTTCCTTGAAAGGATGAAATTAGGATTGCTTTATCAAATTATCACACTTCTTATAGGGTCATGTAATACGCTTCTCTTTGGCTGTTACTCGTGCTGGGCAAAAAATATATGAACAGTGATTTTTATCGAATTAGCTATGTTAATTCAATTTATAATAATGTCACCATTCAGCTGGCCTAATTTTTTCTCCTCTTACAAATGTTTTTTTATACTATAGTATTTTTGGCCGTCGTTAGATCTGTTTATCAGCTGCTTCATTTATTTTAGGTTTTTAATCCACCTTGAAGCTTGTCATATGAATTGGTTTAGAAATTATTTTGTTAATCGTTCAGTCGTATTGCTTCTTCAACCCTGGAATGACAATATATGCAAAAACCATAAATGTTATCAATGCCTCAGACACCTAACAGATTTGACATCACGACTATTGCTCCAAGAGGGCCGGAGCGCTAATTCCGGCTGCTCTATGAGAATCGACCTGTTGGTTCGTCTACTGGCTGTTATCTTAATAATCTAAACCAACGAGAGGGACATAACATCAGTGTTCCAACGCTCAATATCCCTTATTTTAATATTTGTTTTTTTTTTACAACAGAAAGGCAAGGAGCTGGTGCTAGCGACTCCAGATTTCTGCCCTGGGCACGTGAGGGCCCTGAGAAAGAGGACTCAAGGTCCCGGAAGTCAACCTGAAGGAACCTTCAAGTACACTTACGACAACGAAGGCTTCCAGGAGGGAGTCGCAAAGGTAATGTCAGGGATTCCGGGGCAGTATGCAATTACCTTTACATCAAAATACTAGAATAAAATTAATGTAAACACATATTTCTATATTTTATAATTTCCTGTCTCTTACGCTAAAATAATCTATTTGAATCGGAGCTATACTTCATTTCCGCTCAACTTCAGAGAGCTAAACTTTCGCGGCCGAAATGCATATAAAAAAAAACAAAACTGATTGGTATAATACTCGCTGAAACTTCTAGAAGTTCCACACAACGAAAACAATGTTATCAGTATTATCTCAGACCCACATCATCCTAATTGTCCCCCTTCAAATACAGGAGAAACTTGTGGAAATTCTATGAAACAAAAGCGTTGTTCCTAAATTATGATGCCCTCGGACCCGTGTCATGCCTGCGAATGTTGAAATAAAGGAGCTTCAATGGGAGGAGTACGCGCAAGCCTTCCCTGAGCGAGTAAACACATGGCTTTGTCACGCGACTCAAGCTGGCGTTTGGAGATCTTAATCTGGCTGAAGTGGCAGTAGTCAGCACATATAGTTAAGGAAGATACAGACAGACAGTTCCTCAATATTTTGGCAAAGACAATCATATCTGATGAATTTATATCCCAGCGCTCGGCCTGTTATTTTCATCATCAGATGGTATACAGGATACAAGTTTTCTTTACATACTTCCATCCGCTCGGAATTTTGTCGATGGTTAATGACTATAAAAATTTGAGCTCAGGAGTCTTTCTATATATGCTGTGTGAGGCAATGCCGCTCTCCGATTGGATAAGCCACTCAGCCAGTTTGAGGGAAAAGTTTACTCGCAACGCTCCCGTAGGATAAATAGAGAGGGTGCACTCCTATTAGAACCTCCTTGGTTGAAATATACTTTTAAGTTAGGCAGTGAATCTTCCACTCAAGACCTGCGAGCAGCAGCAACTTAAATTCGAACTTTACTTCATTTGCTATTAATTCCTTCTCAGGTCGTATCAAGAATACATCAAGAAAGCTCTATTTTCCCCTATCTAATATCGCTGAAAGCTTTACAATGGTCTTAACTAAGAGAGGAAGGGGAGTATCAGAATTATTATATACAGTAGATGGATAATATTAAATGAACCGCATCACTAAGTCCGTTGCTACAGCTATAATTTATCCGTATATATTTTTTATACACAAGCTCAATTTAGTGGGGATATATATCCCCATTAAATTGAGCTTGTGTATCATATGCGCCACTGACTTCTTCCTGTCGCCTGTACTATGTATTCACATATACACACTCTGCGCTTGAACAATTATGCAGCTTATAAAAGCACGTAGGACTTGATGGTTATTTGCTAAGCATGGCCTACGAATCGGAGCTAGAAATGTGCATTTTTTCTGATCTGAAGTTTTAGTTTCTAAATTTCTGGATCGTGTGTTAGCCTCGTCAGCAGGTGCTTCGGGACAATGAAACGTTGACCCAACCAAAACTGATTAGGGAGTTGGTATGCCAAATGTGCCTTTCTTTATGGCTGCTTCACACTTGCGTTTTTAAACACTGCGGCAAAAACTTTTTAATAGGGTGTATGTATATTTAGAATAAGTTTGCAGCATCAATATCTGTCTTATTATTTTTATCAACACTTGATAATTTCGAATCCACTGACTGTTAGCATTTATGAGGAATGATTAACAATCAATAGTTTTTATTAAATTGGTAAATTTTTAGCAGGAGCCTGAGCCATGTTGCGGGAAAAAAAAACACTGCGGGAGAATATCGTAAATGTGAAGGGTTTCATTTGAAACCATTGTAAGCTAAACTTAAGTGCTACGAGTTTTCTTTGCCGCGGCGTTTAAAATGAAAGAGCGAAGCGCGCCTAAATAGGTAGGCTCCCACGAGCCACAAATTTTTCATAACTTGATGCTAACACTGTACATGTATAGTAGCAGTTTGCAAAGATATAATAAATTGACGAAGCTAGAACTGATGTGGGTGTTCGTCTTCCAGGTGTACCCTGCCACCAACTTCCACGAGCAGCCGCCTCCTTATAACAACGGCCACATGTGATGTGGGGAAGTTTGAGGTCGTTGCAGAAGCTACAACAATGAGTGAGAACACCCAGCAATTTATTTCTCTTTAGAAATTCTGCACTGAACTTGTATAAATAGTGGTAAATATGTGCTAAGTCCATCTCTTGTGATTAAATCTAGTAGTTATCTTGAACGGAGCGGAATTTAGATTTTGGAAGTTCACCTTGGTAGAGATAAACCTGTGTAAAAAGTCCAAGGTGAGAGAGATGACTACAATTGACTTTGTTAAATGTCCACTTCGAAAGACAGTTATTTACTACTGCTTTTCTTTGCATATTGACCCTACTGGTGATCCAAACTTCCCATGGTTGCTATTTTACTATGAAACATTTATGTAGAGTGTATGCTTTAACTTATTTTAGAAAAAATACCATTTTTAATGTTATTGACGAAAACTTGTTCATTTAATAAAAGTGTATAATGTCCACTCCAGTAGCCTCGTTAATTAATTTTTTCTCAATGAATAGATCGTGCAACTACCAGGGACCAGAATTTAGACCTTGCATTACCATATAGCTAGTTTATATCCATGGAGCGCGTTTGTGCTCTTGGTGAGTAGATGAGCTTCGGGCTCCGTGGTGACTAATCGTAATTCACAAGCAGCTGTAAGCAGCCATCAGTTGTCGTGTCAAATCTTGATGCCGTATTTATTTTAAACATGTATTAATATTTTTGGTATTGCTGCTTATGCTGAAATCAGAAATTGCGCTCACTAAATTATCACACATATTTTGTTTTCTCCTTTGGATTGTGGATCAAATATCAGCTTGGAACTCCCAGGTAGTAGATTATGAATCATTACATTATTTACTGGATATATATGTATATATTTATATATTTTTTGCTTTGATAAGCAAATCTACTGCATCCCAAAATGTCGATAGACTTGGAAGGCTAATTACTCGTCTGTAAGAACTCGTACAAGAAATACTTTAGTGTGTTCGGCAAAATTTATGGGTTTCCAAGCTTTTACAGCTTTCAATCCAATCATTTTTCAGAGATTGATTGTGATCATCTAGCTAGGCTCCAGATCTCCATACTACATCGTAATTATCAACACTCATGAATGATGAGAAGTTATGGGGGCCAATTACATAGTTTGGATACTGTCAATTAAAATTGAATCGAGAGAATTACTTGCTTGCTAAAGTTCGTACCTGTCGTTTCGCAGCACCCTCGTTTTTTCCCCACGCCGCCTTCTCTATACGGAAAATTTTTCCGCTCTGCATGTGATCTCCAACTTGCATGACCCGATGTCAAGTTGAGCCAAAGTTTAGCTCATGTATACATGCAGATGATTATTACGTGGTACAAATGGAGTCAAATTCCCGTAGCTAACTCCGACTGAAAACAAAACGTAATCCTTGGATTTCAAACGCTGGAATTTTAAGATCATGGAAAAATCCCTGGAAAGTAAATTTGTGTTGCTCCACCAAGCTGCATCTTTTCAATAGGCTTTCAGATTAATATTTCCCCGTGTCTAGGAACGGTCAGGACGCTACTGTTTCAATCTACATAATGATAGTAAAAATCTCGTGGCTCTTTACCTTGCTAAATTTATTTTTCTTGAAACGCGGCACTTTTTTTGTTATTTTTTCTTTTTACAGTAACAGGGTAATTTAAGATCTGAAGCGCAAGTTTTTGCCGTGGCATTGTTAGTTTGATTTTGCCGATATTTCCAAATTGAATTCATAGTGGCATACACGTAATAATATACATACTGGTAGGTACATAATTTACTACAGATTCCAGCGATGTGTTGGCTAAAATTCACAAATCTACCTTATCATATACAGTTTAGCGTTGGTTTTAAAGTTAATCTTGAGATTGTAAATTCATTCTGTAAATTTTTCCGAATACTTTACCGGGGATGACGCTGATCAAAATGATATATGTTGTGTAGATTCTATAGAAAGCAGTAGATTGACTAGCAGACCCACTTCCAGAGAGCAGAGAGGGATGGTATGAGTTGTCCTTTTGATAGCAAATTTGTCGCCCAAACAATCCTAAATTGACATGTTACGCAGTGAGGGTCACTTCATCTGCACCAGTTACTTCTTTAAGGATATCACTTTCCAAATTTTTATATTTAAACCAACGTCGCTCATATAGCTTTGCACAAACTTTTCAATATGTACTGTGTAGATTGATTTGGTTTCGTCCTGACCTACTCGGGTAAGGTAATATGTTGTTCTAACCTATTCGGTTGAGGTAATGTGTATAATTTTTTATATATCTTATTTTATAAGGCTGCTAATGCATGAATCTCATATATTTTAATACATTTTAGTAAGTCTGTTTTGTGTTGAAACCATGAAGTCCATATATTTGCACGTTGTATACGGATCTGCGACGCAAACCAATGTGTCCTAATGCGTAAACTCATAGTGCACAAAAATGCATAATTTCTGGATAGAAAATGATTTAACTTACAAAATTTGGCTTTTGCGGACCAAGGACACTTTTTGTGCTGATTTTATTTTAGCTTTATTTTTTATACAAAATCTTGACGTTCTTAGTTGAAAAATTTTGGTCCCACAGTCCAGTCCATAATCATAGAATTTTGCGTGTGTAGTTGTAGAAAACTGTTGTTGAATGGTAGACTTACTGAGAATATTTATTTAAGAACACTTGAACTGATTACGACAAGTGAAAACTTAACCTTTCGACATGAACTTTCGCATAAAAATTAAATAATAAAGTTGACAAATTTTTTAAACACTTCTGTCGCAATGCAGAGTTAAAAGTAATATGTTGATTTCAGGGCAATTATTAAATTGAACGTAATTACTATTATGTAAGCAAAGCACTTTTGATGTTGAAGAAATAATCTGCCATGTAATGTACAGTTAACTTTGTATTATATTTTAGTACCTTTTGTAGTTCCGATTTTATACCACTACTTTTTCTTTTTAATTTGTGCACCGTTAGAATTGGTAGCAACCTTTATTGTTGAAGTTGTCGACTGCCTCTGAGTGATCTTAGTCAGGATGGGTTCCTTCCTTAGAAGAGGGCTCTTTCTCCTAAAAGAATACAATAAGAGAAACAACACTTGTAGCGAAAGAGCACAGCCTGACTAAGATGGGGTTAAACTAGATTGCAGAGTAAATATAAAACAAGCTAGTATCCAGATCTGGAAGAAACTTTCAAAGTTGGCTGGAACAGAGGCGAACTTGGTTCACTCTATAATGTGAATGTTATATCCCAGTTACCCTACTGCATGAAAAGACCTAAAGTTCCAGAAGTTTGTGGTATGTTACTAAAGCCTCTTGTGCCTTTGACTTCTATGGTTATTTCCTTGTAATGAATATGTGAATTTTTTGTAATTAGTAAAGCAATGGAAATGTAGGTAATAGTTATAGGTATCGAATAGCATCGAACATCTAAAGGGGCCGATGCTAGATGCTATAAAGGCAGTCTTCTTTTGGACAAGTAAACGTCATCATCGACAGGTTGATGAAAATGTTGACATGAGTAATGTCTCACTGCCAGAGCTAACATTTTTGACAAAACTGAAATTTAGACTACCGAATATCATCGCTATTACGTATGTAGCAGTTGCATGTAAAGGACGATGTAGTCTGTATTAAAGTAGAAAAAACTTAAATTCGGGAATATTACAAGTTTCATTTCAATGTGAATTCAGGTATATCAAGCAACAACGGTTTGCAACCTTCTCCCTTCGTTTGAAACCAATTTTTTGCTTCTTTTTGAATGAAGAACGCGGATAAATTACACGGCATGTCCTCTGAAGGTTTCTCAATATGCAGGTATATAACGTCAATTGTACGTGCTGATTTCAACTATAAAATACCTTAAAAGTACATGATATCCGTTAGTGGTAGTCAGGCTGGTGCGAGAGATATGTCCACTTCAGTGTTACTCATTACTTGCGTCTGTACTAAAAGTTTCGCATAAGAACAAAGTAACTTAGTAACTTAGATTATTAGCATTACGGACACTTAGGCAATCTGCAGCAAAAATACAGTATTGAAGTGTCAAAACTTATCGTCTTCATGAAATATTGAGGACGCGCTCCCATTTTTGATGAAGGTGCCTATTAATTTCACGAACCATGAAAACAAAATGGCTTAAAATTAACGTATTTATTAGATTAAAAGTTCACTTCAATGCGTATCTTTTTCCACAGTTATGTAAAAATAAAAAATATCTATTGGGTACACACCGTATAAGTGGCAATGACCTAGCTCTTAATAAGCAATTAATGTGCATACTAGATTGCAATAATAACAACGCCGATCTTCGACTGCTAGTGAGGTTTTAGAGGCATACTTCAAAACCTTGGAATTAAGTGAGGCTATGGAATAAAGTTAAAATTTCGTACAGCTGTTTGACGCTACAGTTTAGTGTTTATGGTAATAAACATCACTATACTTGGAACGATTTCTTTACAATTTTGGGCTCAATTTTTTCTATCGTCTATGAAGCTCGAGGATAGAGTTGGCTCTCTGATAACACGAGTGCCGTAACCCATCGTCAAAATCTTATTTTCCATGAAGTTCAAAACGGTTATTGCACTTGGCGGAATTACTCCTTCAGTTTTGTATTAGTGGAATATTGGCAATAATAGCGTATTGTGTTTTATTCGAAATTTACAAAGTTGTTAGCTCATGATAACGCTCTCGCTAACGATGGCATCTCTTAATTACTAGAAAACCAGCTTTTTGTTGTTCAATTTTACAAAGTCAAATCGCATTTTCTCCAGCCAGATAAAGTAAAAGTGGCATAATAATCAACGGGTAAACTTACTGTGAATCTACAAGCTACCCTAACATACTTTTACAGAAAAAGAGCTGTTGTAGCAACGGTGGAGATTCTATATTCCCTATATAGTGTGAGCTACCTCGTCACAAGAGCTCTTTCGCTCTGTAGAAATACAAAAGACAAAATTCTATCACAATTGGTACAACAGGAAGAAAATGGGGAATTAAAAAATCCACCTAATTGTTGTGAATTCCATGCAGTCTTTCATAGTTTGTCACTACCAGTATCATTTTATTGATTGTGATGCTAGATATATTTTAAGGAGCTCAAAAGTATATACATTCTGCAATGAGTATGTTTATGTTTTACCTTTTTGAGTTCGTAGAAGATAAATTTGTCCTTTTCGTGTACCGGACAAGTTAAGAGAATTTCACTCTGTCACGCGCACACCCACTCTTAATTTACCAATTGACTTATAACTTTACCCTATCGTTGTAAAGATAGCAATACTAGCCCCATTTCCCTAGTGCCTTATCCACAGGAGATGTTGCAGCTTGCTGCAGTTCCTGCTGACGAGGTTATTCTTTGTAAAATTAGGTAGGTTCTCTACTTTCTTCTTTCTGTCCCGTGAGGTGGGCTGTCGGTCGAGATAGCCGACCTGGTACGCGGGACATCTTTATTCTCTCTCGTGTGGTAGGTCACTGATGGGGCCGACCACTTCAGTGTCTCCTACTATACTTTGCGCCTGGTTTCCTTGCCCGTAGTAGCGCACGTGGCCACCACGCCTACCCAATATGCGGTATTTGAATACTGCACAAGTAGTTTCTCTGTTGAAACGCCTGAGTTGCAGCTAAGGAGGTTAAACAAAATATATAATAATGATAATACAAGCCCCATTTTAACTAGGCAGTGTTACTTCGCTACAAGGGCTTCTCGTCCTACTTTATTCCTACACGGGAAAGGCCTTTGTAGCGAGATAACCATCCTGGTACTACATAATAGTGGAAAAATCCAACTAAAAATAAATAACATACGAACGTTTTAGAAAAGTATGAGGGACCAAGCTATTATAATGCAGGCTCGACTCCCTCATCCCTTCCGAAGACGACCGTTCGGTTATGTTTACATAGCGCTATTTCTACGAAAATAGATGGTGAAGGGGTGCGGTCTAGAGTTAATTTTTGAAATCCAAGTAATATTCCAGAGACAACTTCCGCCCTCCACCTCTATTTTTTAGGACCTGACGCTTGCTTTTGAACTCGTCCATTTTCTTTGGGTGAAATTTATAAATGCAGTCGATTCCACTTAATCGGACCCCCGGCCAAAACAACCAGCGACACAATCTCGCCAATTCTCCTGGAACTGAAAGAAACTCTGTGTATTACAGAGTAGCTTAATCTATTGTGGACAACGTTCCGCTTTTATTGGGCTGTCCATTGTCAATTTGCCTGCAATCAAGGTATAAAACCTGCGAAATGAAGCTATTTTTCAAAAGTGAACCAGTTTGAAGTTCGAAATTTTCATATTTCGAGTAGGTAGTCCACTTTTTTTCATGCTGGAATTGAGATATTTTAAAGCATGCTACTCGTACTACGAACAGATGAGTTAGCATCGCCTCTATTTCGCGACATCAGTCAGATTTCGAATTGGAAAATGTGTGCCTATTTAGCGCTCGTAAGTTATTATCATTGGAGTATCTACAGCCGTAATTATTAATGGGATGAAAATTATGAAATCTGACGAGAAAATCCGCTTATTAACAACATTTTAGCACAGACTTTGAGCTGTTTAACCCTTTCGATACTGACGGGACGTACAAGTTCCGCATCAAAGTTATCATTATTAAAATCAGTGCGTTGTTTCTTGCTATCGAAATTTGGACAACATATTCAACAACCCGTCTGAAGTCAGTGGTAGTATTTTATCTACGACTGAACTGAACTGTAGGTGAGCTCAAGTGACTTCAATGATTGTGTCTCGACTTGGAGCTTCTTTTAGAACCTTAGGAAAGAGCAAAATTTCCGTAGCGAAAGTGTTAACTTTTCTTTCATGGCCAGTTGGTTATGATGCTCAAATCAGATGGTCCTGATGTGGACGGGTCAACCGTATTCGACTAATTACGAAACTGCATTGGAGCTTGAATTTAAGCGTGGATGCACGAGATTGCTATTGCACTTAGTTTGCTCAGCCGCATACTGTAATTCTACATCCGATAACGTTCCCGCGATGTTCCGCGGAAGTGGATATTCTGCGCATTACTAGTCCAAAGTTGAAATGACGTATAGTTATAGCGTGATGTTCAATCGCCCTAAGTTGTAGGCACCACTACTTGATAGCCATAGAAGCACGTTCGATGACAGCAACTTTTGCGGTAGTGAGCAGCCGCCATAATCCCCATGCATCAAGTCGAAGTTTCATTTTATCCTCCGAAAGGTTACGAAACTCACTATTTTTTAATTGTATGAACCCCTACCTGGACAGGGATCATATATGGTCACTATCTTTATGCAATTTGACGAGATTTTGATGCTACCCCCGGAAAGGTTAATACTGGTATTCTGATGAGGAAGAAAGGTGTAGTAATGCGCTAATGTGGTATTCTGCCGTCGATATAATGGTACACTGCCAATTTTGTACTTTTTTGGACCTTTTCTTTCATGCCGTAATAAATATAATAACACTTCAGACAGTGCTATTCCTACGAAGAAAGCAAATTTATTCAAGAACGAAAAGGTTAATTGCTCGCTCGTACACTTGGTCCTCAGCTTCTACACCTGACTTGAGAGGCGGTGAATTTTACGGTGAGTTTTGCGGCGGGCGGGCGCGATGAAAACCTATTCTACGTTTTCTGAACCTATTCCAGATCTTGAAAGCACCTTATTCTACCGCATGCTCATTAGTTCTTAGAAGTACCTAATCTAAACCCATTCTAACCTAATTAACGCACTTCCCAAATCTTAATATACCTCGTCTAACCTTAACTTAACCAACATTCACCTTGGAAATCCTGGTCATATCACCACCAAAATGGTCACCAGAATCGCCGTCGTTGTACGCCACATTTCTCACCTTAGGTTCTGAGCCAAGGTCACCTAGAAAACTGTTTTCTAGGTGGCCTTGTCTGAGCTCGTACCCATTTCCCTGTAATAGTGTTCCGGTGGGCACAACATACATCCGTGAGTACAGGAGTTTTGGGATTTGTGGGCACGGTTTTCCAGTTTCCTTGGTACAGCGGTAAATCTAGGAATAAGGTCTTAGTACATACTTTTCCCGATTTCTTTTTTTTTACACCGTGGA
Organism: Parhyale hawaiensis; assembly: GCA_001587735.2. Lineage (NCBI taxonomy): Eukaryota > Metazoa > Arthropoda > Malacostraca > Amphipoda > Hyalidae > Parhyale > Parhyale hawaiensis. Next base: position 22,924,919 of record LQNS02276883.1, on the reverse strand, counting down.
GTATCGATAGAGGCCTTAACAAACGAATCCAATCTGCGTCCACAGTTGCAGGAAATATTTGCTATAATCGTTCAATCTCGAGCGTCTAACCTCATTTAATCCTATTGAAGCACTAATAATCACTTTTTAATAATAAGGGCTCAACCTGATGCGCCGACGTGTTCCAGTGCAAATTTTTAGATTTTTAAATGCACTTTGGTGTCAAGCACCTATGCACCGAAGTGCAAATATTTTTTAATGCAGCAGTTACCGCAGGGACAATAGCGCATGTCCTCCTATTGCAGGGTACCTGGACGCCCTCCCGGCCCCCGTAGTCCGTAATTGCGTCCCCAAACGTAGAACAAGCACTGTATGGATGGATGCCTAAAAGTAATTTATAATAAACTGTTTCACTCACAGACAGAGGGCACGGTCGAATGTGCGCCAAATTGTGCCTTAGAACAGTGGTTCTTAAACTTCGCTATGTCTGGCACCCCTGGAGAACTTCTTACATGTTGTCGCACCCCCTAAAACACTAAATTCATCCTAACGTTTGTGACTCACATTTAAGTTAATTTGTGAATGACTGAAAACACTACAGTACAGTCTTGCACCCCTAGGGGTACCATGCACCCCGGTTTTGGAATTCCTGCCTTAAGAGGCGTGACTTGTCTGAAATTTAAGGTTCGGCAAAAGCTTTGGTTTCATTACTTTGAATCGGGTTTCAAGTGGCAGAAGCAACGCGATTACGTTAAGCCCGATCAAAATCTCATTTTAAGAAGCAAGATTAAATTTCTGGAAGTCTTCAGGGTAGGTAACCAGTTGAGGGTCAGTGGCTGCAGCTCAATGCAGTGGATTGAAGCCAGCGCACCTGTATGAACATTACTTTGGAATAAATGAAGCCTTTAATGCTTAATTTTGGCCCAAGCCAAACGTACTCCAAAACTAGAACGCCTCTTGGCGTAAGACCATCACCAGCGGTGGGGACAAATTCAACACAGTTATTTTTTATGGTCAGATAACTTTCGATTTTTGGCATTTTCCCATCTCGGTCAACTAAAATGACTGTCTGAAAAAATGTATATTTATGACTCAACTCCTTGTGGCTCTTTTTGGGTGGGCCAGAGTTACCTTGAGCTGGATGCCCAGTTACCCGGGCATCACTGATAGTGATCGTGTGGATGCAGCCGCTTATCTAGCAGCCGACCAGACGGCTCCAACTGTGTTACCTATATCGACATTTGACCTGAAACACCTGATTCGAGTGACCGCTTGGCAGTGATGGTCACCGGGGTTTGTGCATAGTGAATGCTCAGAAGGTACTAAAGGGGGCGAGCGAACAGACAAGGTGAACGAAATTTTGACACAGAACTATTAATAGCATTAGAGATAAATTACACTTGTTGAATGCTGGGGAGAAAGAATAACAAAATTGTGGGATCCCCATGGCTGACTTGTCGGTACCCAGTCTTCAAACAACAAGAGCTGACAGATTCGCAGCTTCATCGCTAAGGATTCAATCACGAGAATGCCAGTGGCGCGGTGCGGAATGAAAATGTCGAGCTGTAGCGGGGCAAGACCAAGAAGCGCTGCGAAGTCAGATGTAATCAGCCAGAGACGAAGGCACACAGAACACAAGGCGATGAAGTACACACAGCTCCCAGGCCGAGAACTGCAGAATGGGAAGCAGCGACCAGTGCAGCAGACTGGGAGACTCCGGAGGGCCTCCAAATGGAGGTGTTGTTCGGACTTCGGCGGTGCTGTAGTTTTGGAGCTGCACACATGGAGTTCAGAGCTGGAACGTGATCTTCGAGCTGAAAGTGGAGCTCAAGAAGGAACTTCGAGCTGCAAGTGGAGCTCGCAGAGGAACTGAAAATGCCGGTGAGTGGAGTGTAGAATAGGTGAAAGATAGACGACTGTCGGAGAGGGGTTAGTAGCTTGATGAGAAATGGAAGAAAGTCGAAACAGAAATAGCAGGAATGACCGGGCAGTGCCGGTTTGCTTACAGTTAGTTTTAACTTATGTTCATGGTAGATTTACCGTAAGGGGAAACGGGGGTAGGTCGTCAGAACGTTGTGTTGTGATGATAGACCTATTTGCTTGTTTGTTTGTGGTTGCGCTTCGGATACCTGTAGAGTGGTGGGTTGTTTTCTGCTGTTGGTCTACTGGATGGCCAGTTGCGTCTCTCTGTTCGTCTTTCTTGTAGAGTCACATTGTTGTGTTGAGGATTTCGTGGGGGATTATTTCTTCAATTTTCCCCAAATTTGTGTAAATTACGATTGCAGTATCATGTTGATTGGTAGTAGTTTGCTGGTTTCGTGTAATACAGCTGATGCTCTGTGTTCTGTTCGTGACATGCTGGTTATATATCTTTTTGCTTGATTTGGTATTTTTTGCAGTTTGAACATTAGTGAGGTCGAACAGATGTGCAGTGGAATTAGAGGATAGGTGAGGACGGGTTCGACTAGTGCCTAGTACAATTTCCTAGTGTTGTCTTTGGAAAGGTTTCGGAAGCTGTATATGTAGCTGTGCCATTGTTGCTTTTGCCTGTGCTACTCTGCTGCTGATGTGCTCTTTGCAGCCTCTACTGCTGAAAGTTAGCCCAAGTACTTTGTTTTCAGTGGAATATTCTATTTTTCTGTCAGCTAGAACTACACTGACCGTATTTTTCGTCCGATAGGCATCATTTGAAATCTTCCCGGTTTGTTTTGACTTTCCATTGATGTTCAGATGCATCTATCTTGCCTACAGCTCCTGCTGTTGTTCGGGATCGCATTGCAGGAGAGCCTTCCTTCAAGTGTGACTTTCTGTGTTATCTCTTTTGAGTAGCAGATGTAATCGGAGTGTGCTTGGGGTTCATCAAGGTCATGCGTGTAGCATTTGAATATTGATGGTGACAGGCAACTACCCTGCGTTCCTCCGCTATACAGTGGAAATTCTGGTTCTAGACGTGTGTTTATTTTAAAGCGAGGCGGTTGGCTGTCTTGGAAGTTGCATGATGTGTATGTCAGACAGTCTACAAAGTGGGTAATGTTTTTTTTTTGTATTTTAGACAGTCGTGCTATACCTTATCGAAAACTAAGGTTCGACTGGTGCAACTCTGGATTACGTCTGTGTTTTTGTTGTTAGCTCGATCGGGCTGTGGCCGTCCACTTGGCACTAAAAAACTTCCTGTGTGAAAACTAGCAGTGCTAGAAAGCCGTACATAGGCTTAAACTGTAGGCTAAGAAGGGCCGCATCATCCCTGAAAATGATGGGCGAAAAAAAAAAAACACGAAAAAATTGTGGTGGTTTTCACATTTATACACGTTTTAGTGAAAAAATGGAAAAACCACCACCATTTTTTCTCGTTTTATTATTTTCGCCCGTCATTTACAGGGATGTTGCGGCGCTACTAAGCCTGCAGCTTAAGCCTATGTACGGCTTTCTAGCACTGCTAGTTTTCACACAGGAAGTTGTTTAGTGCCTAGTGGACGGACGGCTGCTAGCATGGTACGGGTACTGGACATGTTGTCTACGTAATGTGGGCATTAGAAGAACGTATTTACACGTATTGACCTACGCACTCCATGGATGCAGCACGCTTCAAGTAACTTCTTTTTCCTGTAACGAAACTGTAGTTATGTGTAGGAAGGCATCAGTAACATGTTAACTTCTTTCTACACTTGATGTTCTCATGTGCGGTGATCCACTTTAGGAACACAATATATTCTTGAGTCTATGTGTACTAGGGACGGGGATGCTTAAGCTTCGAATATTGCTAACTATATTTATTGCTAACCTTCTCTATTCCAATAAGATTACGAAATGAGTGATTCTTCGTAATCCCATTTAAACAAAATTGTCTCGCCTTTCCTAACCTAGCGTTATTTAACCAAACATGTCCCTGTCTAATCAAGCGCACCTCAAACAAGTGCAAGAAGTTACCAGGAGCTTCTGGACAGTTCTACGAATTGGTGACATTATTGACCGCATGATTCTTCTACTGAAGTCTGAACGGCACTTCCAAGGTCACTGCTTTATGGTCATGGAACAAGTTTCAGTGAGTGACCTTGACGTGAGAAGCATCGGACTGAAACAAGTTTTATTTATTTATTTATTTATTTATTTATTTATTTAACCAGCTCGCTCAGATATGAGCGCTATTTTCACGGCTGAGCCCCGCACTGACACCTACTGTATCAGTGTTTCCAGGGGAGGTGTATACGAACCTACGGACCCCCTGTGGTTCATGCACGGATCACCTACTGGTTCTGTGGCAATATTACATTGATATTTAGCCCTTAGATGAGGAATATTACAGAATATTTTAAGGCCATAAGAAGAATATTATAGGTTTAAATGACTCGTAATAATATTTTACGTCAATTTATTGAAATTGAAAAATTTAAACAATGGCATGCATAACCCTAACTGCTTCTGTTCGGTTACAAAAACGTAGCTTTTTATTTTTCAAAAACAGAAGAGTAAGTGTTAACCATCCATCAATGCAAATAGTCACTTTGGGCGAGTCAAAATAAATTCAAGAGAGTTAAATGTAAAAACTCGCTGTACGTGAATAATGGGCTAAGCTGGGATGTTACCTGACTGTACCATGAATTATTATATGTTTGGCGGATATTTTTATGCCTATGCCGTAATGCATTCATTGAAAAGCAATAGCCTATAGAAACCCTCGATATCTACAATACTCATTCAGTACGTAATATACTAAGTTGATGCTGCCGGGGGGGGGGGTCCGTGTGCTTCAGGGCTATTTCAAAGGGGTCCGTAGAAAACTGAACTTTTGGAACCACTGTACTATAGTGTAAAAAACAACAGTGGTGGCCAGACATTCGAATTTTTTTTTAGATATTGTGGCAATGTGCAAGAAGCCGTCCTTACAGCCACGTAATTGCATGGGTGATATAGAACGTTTCTCGTTTTTATGATGACACATTTTATTAAGTACACATATGGGCATAGTACAAATGATCGAGGCATAGCTTACCACCAGTTATACTACAGAAGACGCATCAGCATTTATAGCTTTGTAATAGTTTTACTTTCCTTTTATGCCAGTCAAATCAGTTTGAAACTCTTTTATAGTAAAAGCATATCACAAGGCTAGTTGCGAAATGTTTAAAATTTGTGTCAACGTTTCGACAGCACATTGGCACCAATGTTGTCAGGACTCTGGACATTGAAAACTTCCAAGAAAGAGGATAGGTTTATGCACAAATAGGTGAACAGTGGCACAATGGTAGTCATAAAAAGCGTTCGTTGTGTATAGCCGATATAGGAAGAGCTGCCCTCTGAGAACGAGAACTGGTACACAACTCTCGCCCTCGAGTTATCGCTCTTGGGTGCACGGGTGGTGAAACACAAGGAAATTTTGAGTGCGCGGTTCTATTGTAGGAATGTTAAGTGACAGTTTGGTTGCAATCACATGGCTTAACATGCTGTTTAATATTAGACTTGATGATTTTGCTGTCAGTTTTGAAAGTAGATGTATAGGTTTGTTAATTGAGCAAAGACAGATAATTCGTTATTTTGGGCACAATTATTGGATGAGGTGCCATGTTTTCTGGTGTTGGTGGATATTATTTTCTCAGCTGTGGATTGCAGATAGTGGTTGCTTGCAGACGTGTACAAGCTGTCGGATTTCAATGTACAATGACAGCCACGTTGAATATTTCAATGCCCTTCATGCGACAGTTCAGACAGCTGATGTTTTAAAAATTGTATGATGTAGGAATTGAAGAAGGTTAATAATACTAGAGTTAGCAGGCTTTCTGAATTCATAAGTGGATAGTTTACAAGCCTGAAAGGTTTAATTTTATACTGTTCATCCCAAAAGCAACAGTAAAATTTACTTTTAATTTAGCCCGGAATTTCTACGCAGTCTGTCGGTAAAATAGACCAACGTCTCGAGGGCCGAGAGTTGTGTACCAGTTCTCGTGCTCAGAGGGCAGCGCTTCCTATACGGCTACACTGCGAACGCTCGGGAGACTCTGGTACAGCAGCACAGGTATTTAACTAGCAGCATTTACCGGCATTTCAGCTACGATCACCACAAGCCCGGCCTATGAGGCCCTAAATAATCATTTCTATGTATGTACTAACTGCATAGCTAAGCTTTACAATTGTGAACAACAGCAGACCTGAAACTTTCACATGTAATGGAAGCTAAAAGACAAAATTAACTAATTACTGCACTGTGAAATACAACGCATCCTTCAATCTCCGAAAATTCATCAACTGTTCCATTTCATACCATAATATATACAGTTAATATAAGGGCCGACGAATCCACGAGCTGTTACCAGTGCCTCTTCCGCAGATGTTGCGACTGTCCGCAGTTCCTCATGACGAGGCTAGCTTTGTAAAGTTAGGTAAGTTCTCCATATTTTCCTTTCTGTTCTGCGAGCTGGGCTGCTGATCGAGGTGGTTCAATTTATTCAATGGATGTCTTATATACCTTCCACCTTTCTTCTCTTCTTCTTAGTTTCGGGCTTTGCGCCTCGTTTCTTTGCCCGTCGTAGCGCATGTCATAAACGCGATAAATTATGCAGTATTTGAATACTGCGTGATTATCTCTGTTGGAACAGCTGAGTAGCGGCGACGGAGGTTAAACAAAATATAAAAAATGAAGATGTATTCTTCTTAATACACAATTTTACAAAGAATAAATTAGCATACGGCTAATACTGAAACCCTGTTCCAAACAACGGTTGCTGGTGACAACCGTGTTTAATATTTCAATTTAGTTGAGAGCGAGTATTATATAAAAGTTGGCAGCAATTCGTATGAAAGTCATAGTATTCGTGCTATTAACTATTCAGTTGCACGCACCTGCAGCGGACGTACGTGGCGTGACTATTAAGGTGATACTGTGAAAACTTTTCTCGGTACCCTGCAGCGTCCCCATATGCTGTGGCTAACGCTACTGATAAGGGGCTGAACGTTCCGAGCTGGGGAGTTTTGCGTTGTAGAATGGATAGAGGAGACGATTGCAACTTCTTTAAAATGGGTAAGACGGATTTTCTTGCGGTAGAGTAAGACAACAGACGATTCGTGTGGTAGAATGGATAAAACTAAGAATATTCAACCTGTAGCATGGGGGAAAAACAAAGGATACTCGTGTGGGTAGTCTGGGTAGAGCAAAGAAGTTTCGCTCTGTAGAAATGCCTGTTAACTTAGGGCTTTCCGTAAATATGAATTTATCGCCCTCACAAGCGATTATCATGTATAGAACACGTCGATAGTCATGGCAACACGTTCCCTCCCTGCCATTATCACACATCCCCTATGTATTTGGAATATTTTTGATAATAATTAGCTGAGCGGTGGTAGAAACACTAAAATGAATGTTCAGGAATGTTGTTGCTTGCTGGTATTGCTTTTACTTCATTACTTGTGGAAATTATATCTTGTAAGCGTTGTTTCTATTGCTACTCTTATCGCAAGGCGACAATGAAAACGCTTGAATAAGATTAAACAAGTTTAAAACTATCAGTATTCAGTAGAAATTACTCCTTCGCAAATCCTTGAATGGTATGCTTTAGGAACAGTAATTCTAATTCTCAGTTGTTGATACATAATTTCAAGTACGCCAGAAATGCGTTCTTTTCCGTTGTTTCATAGAAAATACGATATCGCAGTTACTAATATTTTCTTCGACCGCACCTCTTGTAAATTTGGGGGTATGATTCATTCGACACCTTCGGTTAGGTCGTTCAAGTCTATTTATGCCGGTAGTACACGCTAGCCAAACAGAAGAAGAACCCGAATTTTGAGAACCGAACCAACTTCTAAACACCTGCCCACTCCCGCCTTTACGCAAAGTTCTAGGATGGAGCATGCAGCATTTTCGCGCTCGATACACTGGCGGGGCCGTCACCATGGAGACTGATCACAGCCTTGGCTGCCGCTAAAAATTCGACGATATCCCAAGATTCATCAGTGATAAATCCCAAGGTTTGACAAAAATCCCGAGAAACTCATAATAGCAAGTGTTATGTACTTAAACAAACAAACAAAAAAAAAATTCAGTTTACTGTTCAACGACGTCTACAGAGAGGATAACTATCCCGGTTCGTATCGTTCTTCCTCGCTTCACTTCTCATATGTTCTGTTTACAGTACAGTTTCCAACATTAAAAATTTTTATGGCTCTCACGTCGTGCAAGTCTCAGGAGTTCATGTTACGTTCTTTAGCAAGTAACGTGTTTTTCACAGCTTCTATGAGTAGGACTTTTAACTGTTTGTTTTGACGCAGTTTATTTGATAAATAATTCTCCTAACACATGCCGAAGAATACTGTGAACAGTATTTACAGTGCATACAAATGTTGCTAACAAAGAAACCTTACTGTTGTCCAAACCATTCTTGATATTTCAAAAAAATACTAATGCTTTGATATGTTTTTGACTTCAATTGCAAGGCAGGCTCTTTTACACAAAGCCTCAATATTGTTAGCTTTAACACAATTTATGTTAAGTAAAACGTCCACTGGTTGAATTTGTTTTGAAGTCGTAGATTGTTGTTTGTGCAAGAACTGAGTTACATTAAGAGCGGCAGTTGAAGGTTTAACGTTTTCTTTATATCTAAAGCCCGGTGCCCACGTAACAACATTCGTTGTGCTAGCTGCTTAGAGCCAACAGAACTATTCCGACTGCGTAGTCGTGGCTTTGACTTAAGCATTGCACCTATGAACATCGTGCACTAAGATTTAAATATCAATCTTTTGTAGACTTGAACTGCTCATAATTAGAGTTATAATTAAAAGTTTGCTATTGGCACTTGCTATGGTGTAAAAATTGTAGTAGGGACTGAAATATTCGACAATTTTTGATAAAGTCAATTTTTGATAAAGTTATATTTTGTGGAAGTTGGAGCCGTGCCGCGGCTACGTAAACGGATTAGTTTAGTTGCTTCTAGGCTGCAAGTGGCAACGAAACTTGTTAAGTTTGCACCAAACTTGATAGAATTTTTGTTTGTCACCGGTTAGTGTTTTTCAGCGAAAAGCGATAGCAATTGCAGTAACTCAAATCTTTCTTTGCAAGCCAATTTGTAAGCCCTGACTCACTTATCCAAGTAAGTAGTGGTAAAGCGTCGATTACACTACTTTCTTCTTTGATATTGTTTCCCTATAGTTGATTGAGGGCTTAAGATTTAAACACAATAAAATGAACTTGCATAAGTTAGTGCAATCGAGTTTCAAATACTAAGACTGATATTGCACCGTTACACAGCATTCAGATCGAAATAGAAACTGAAGGGTGAAGATTTGACGGACGACGGTCTAGACCTGGCACCAAAAAGCAAAAACAATTGAATGAATTTGATATGAATTATATCCATAGGAAGTTTGTTACAGGTACTTGCAATTTTTCAGAAGAAATTCATAAAAATTCTTGTTGGTAGCAATAGGAATGAGCAAAATCTATGCTTATAAAATGCATAATATAATTTTTTTTTAGATTTTGAGCGATTTCAATGCTATTTCCAAAGATCTAAAGCTCAGGACTGAAATCCCAAGATCGTGGGAAAAATCCCAGGGAGTGGCAGCCCTGTACACTGGTCAAGCGCGCGATTTTTTAAAACAAACTGCCACCAGCGACGTCTACTGGTGTGTATGTTGCTCAGTTCACTTTCGGAGCCGCAACAACTTATCATCGTCAAGATTTTTATCATAGACTTAATAATAACTTTTGAAAGCAATTGGTTGCATCTATTACATTATTCCGCTCGGCAGATGTACTTTTGTCATGGTGTTTACCCTGTAGCCATGACCACCTACCTGTAACCATGACCACCTACCTGTAGGCATGACCACTTACCTGTAGCCATGACCACCTATATACGTCGCTTAGATAAGCTGAGCTCGAAGTCTATCGACCATCATACGCAGATCGGTCCATTCGCGTGTGTGACTGGAGAGGTGTGGGTTTGCAGTAAATATTTAGTGCGTTTACGAGCGTTTCCTCAGCAATTGGCTAGCGTGTGCCGCAGCCTTTGTGCCAAACTCTCTCGATTTGACATCCCCGCAACTGCAGACATGAAGAAATTTTTCACTTCACGTCGTGTTTCAGGGTAAGAAATATTTCGGTGACATTGAGCCTTATTTAAGTATGAGTCTGTGCCAGCATCGAAACAATGCACCAGTCTGAAGCTTTGGACACGTACAGTCGAGAATGTCTGGCTTAGATTGAGTATAACAACTCAATCGAAAGTGTCCGTAATATCGAAACGTCCGTGAATAGACTACAATAGTCGAGACGCCGACGACGTGTGCGATCTCGAAAAATTTAATACTGTTCCGGTTTTCTTAGTATTGACTAAAAAATTTTATGATGCTTACGCTAAACTTCCAAAAATGCTACAATAGCACTCAGCTCAGAGGTACAATACAAATTAGGAGCTGGAATAAGCCCTCACTTATCATTGCATGAAAAAATGAGTGAAATTTCATTCCTGACAGCTATGTTAGAATTCGTACGGAATTTACAGGATGGAGGAACAGCTACATGTTGTTCAGGTCACCCCAGCGGATGGGAAGAACCCTGACGAGGCTGAAGATGGAGGAAGAGAGACTTGGGGCAACCAGTGCGAGTTCTTCTTATCGTGCCTTGGCTACGCAGTTGGTTTTGGCAACGTCTGGCGCTTCCCTTACCTGGCGTACAAAAATGGCGGAGGTATGAGAGAACGAATGAGCTAATGAAATTTTACTTTTTGTGTGTTTCTTAAAGCATTGCCAGAGGTCTAACCGTCCGGCTATGTTTCTCTTCGTGTAAAGTGTGAAGAGATCAAACTGACCGCTCACTTCATCTGATGAGAGCAGTGTTCGTTTCATAGTTCTTTCACTTTTTCTTACAGTTGCTGTATCTACGTTCGGTGATCCTCTACAGGAACACATTGCTTCGGCGTTCTAGGTTTTTGCACTCTTCCTTTTCATCGATATATTACACTGCACGAGGTAGGCTCGGGCTTAACAACGCAGTAACAATTGTAAATTCCATGCATAGTTTCTACGTTTTACTTCACGGGCAAATTTCGCTTATGCTTTTCTTTCTCACTGTCAATTTGGATCGCTGAAACGCTTGAGGTGCAAGATTTAGGCTACGAGTTCATTAAAAACTAGAGCACTCTGAGAGCGCATACCTCCGCCAAGCAAGGCAACAGTAACAAAAAAAAAAATCAAATTGATTCTGAAACCATGGTTTTCTTTGTATCAACAGCAGAATCTAATCGTTGGTGCCTGTTGATAGTATTAAAAGTTTCTGTAATTTTCTTGAAGACCCGTTCTTAAATTTCATGAAAATCCATCCATAATTTTTTGAGTTATGGTGCTAAGAACAAGTGGACAAACAACCAAGCAAACAGATGGACGGATTGTTACCAAAAGTTAATCATCTGTTAGACTACACGTAGTAGGCGACAAAATTTTTTAAAATTGACAAAATTTCTTAAAAATTAATGTTCTGGAACTTAATTCCTATCATCGGAATTACAAACTGCAAAGGAAACCTAAAAGGAAAATTTTATTTAACTGACGCGAGCGGGATATATCGACGAAGAGATGTTACTGGTGGGAGGTGTAAAATGCAAATGACCAGGGAGAGCTTGGAAGGTCCTGACGACAATGCTTGTACAGTCGGGAGGTTTTCAAAGTAGCAGCCGTGGTATGACTATTGAGCGGGGAGAAGAGGGGTGGTACAGTCAGAGGTACAAGACCAAATTCAGCTGTGGACCGTAATGAGAGGTACGGCTGTAGACATTGTAGGGAGGCAGGGTTTATAGATGTAAAAAGATTCCAAAGTTGTCATTTCTATTGGGTTGGAAAAGTCTACGATGGGTTCCTACTAATAGGATCGTTTTCTTGTTCTGCAGGAAGACGGGGAGCTGAATGGGAAGGTTTGGCAAGTGGCAAGCCTATTCTACTGGATATGCATAAATGTTGATCAACGCGGGCTTTGAAATGCTGTCCAGTGCTGCCATAGTACGAAGCACTGCAGCTCTTGCACTCAAATTTGTACATAATGCTGGACAGAAGTGATGTGGGAAGCTTGTCTCTGAATTCGAAATAGGATCCTATGGTAAATGAGTTCTTGTAAGAGAATCTGAAATTTATAAGCGGGTAAGCCTCTGAGAGGCAAGTTTTCAGAGAGTTCACTGTATCGACAGTGGCTTTGCTGTAGTATGGAAGGGAGGGGAAAAATCTAATTTACGAACTGTTGGTTTAGTGATACTGGGATCGAACTATTTATCCATAAATAGTTTGCAGTAGTAATCTAAAAGGTGATGTGGATGACCGTTATTCTTAAAGAATGTACGAAGAAAATAATTTTCATTTGAAAGGGCAAGGTAAGAGGAGGATAAATGATATGCCCTAAACAATATAGTTTTGATAGCTTTAAATTTAAGTTGATCGTAGCAGTAACTGAAGAAGCTAGTTCCAAAGCTTGAAAATGTAGGCTTCCTATAGATCCTAGTAGTTAGTGTTGAGTCCTGATTTGTAACTAGGGTGTCTAAAAATACTATAGAATCGTTTTATTGGTTCTCAGTAGTGAACTTTATGTTGGGATGCTTACTATTTACATACTGCAAAAATAAGTCTGAATGCGCAGGGTCTTTTTAGGCTTCTTTTGTAGTTCGTAATTCTGATGATTGGAATTTATTTAGCGAATCGTTATTGTTAAAAAATCTGTTGGACTGTTACAGTTGATATGCCCAACAATCCTTGTAAATTTCGTAGAGATCTGTTCATAACTTTTTGAGTCCTGTTCTCTTTGTGGTATACAAAGTGGCAGACAACAAACACATAACCGCCTTGACGGAGGAAATTATAATATAACTTCATAAACCTGGTGCATTGCTTTTACTACAGCAATTTTCCTGATCCCGTACGTCATCATGTTGCTACTTGCCGGATTGCCACTTTTCTTCTTGGAGCTCTCCCTGGGCCAGTACACCAGCCTTGGACCCAACAAACTCTTCCTGAACCTTTCGCCCATATTTATGGGTAAGTAAATTCCGGGGTGAAGCCTTGTTCTGCGCGATTTGTGTCAGTCTTGACAATATTTCATTCTATGCAACATCATAGTGCATGGATAGTTTAGAGCAGGCTGTGTAAAATTAATGAAAAATGCTGAATTATTTCACTTTCATTCATAACTATATTGTAGGCGCTCATTAGTAGAATGCAATGAAAAGTTTTTTACAATACGATTTTTATTTCGTGCATTACCAGCCTGCAGATCTCGAGTATGGATGGGGGTCTCTGTTTCCTAATCATCATTTATTCGAATTTCATGAATTTTCATGTAAGTTGTGCAACATAGCATTGGAAGCTAAGCTTAGGTACATAACAGTTTTCATGTTTCTGTTCGACATGTATGTTCGGGCACAGTATACTCTAGATAAATAGAGAAAGCCCTGATATTCATATTTAGTATTTTTAGTAGTACAGGCACCTGCTTGCAGTGTGTGAAGTAAAGTTATTGAAAACACCATTTATTAGCAACATTACACTTTTTGAAGTTTGGAATGTGGCATGCCTTCTGCAAAACATTTTTCATGTTTTGCAGCGTCATGTCTGTAGTCACGAAAGCACAATAGATGCGAGTAATTACGTTCCAATTACTGGAAACAATCGGAAATAGTTCCAGAAGAAAATCTAGCACAAATTAAGTTTCCGTCGTTCTCAGGGGCATAGAATGAGTCATGTAGGCCATAGGGTTAAGTAATAAGTTCGCCCATGCTACATTATGGGAAGCCACGTTTAAAGAGACCCGAGAAATCATTTAGACCATTGACTATATCCAAAGGCACCTCTGCTTCGGCTCACAAAGTTAAGCCCCCATAGTTTCCTCTAATCTCTCCACCATTCTTTCCTACCTCCGCCGATGAGCAAGATAAAATCCCAACAGAGCTTCCACTTTAGTATCTTCCAACCTAAACCGATTGAAACGAGAACAGACGTAAGCTAGGAACTTTCGAAGAGCATTGAGAATCGAATGCCTTCACCCATAAAGTGTCAGATGATATCTATGTTGCAGGTGTGGGCTGGGGTATGCTCATCATCTCCATGCTGGTGGCAATTTACTACAACGTCATCTTGGCATGGTCGCTGTATTACACTTTCAGCTCTTTCACCAGCGTCCTGCCCTGGGGACACTGCAACAACGATTTCAACTCACCTAGTAAGTCTGTAACAAAAATTTAGCTGATCGCTATATTTTGTACTTATGATGCTTGTCTTCCTTAGCGTAATTAAAGCTTTAGAAATGAATATATACGTACAAAAGGTCTAAAGACTCTAGACGTTTCAATATCTTTCTGAAATACGTATTCTCCATTTTTCAAAGATGGGTTTATTTTCATCGTTAAGGACAGAGGAGTAATCAGTACTTTATAATAATTCACGTCGTGTGTTAATTTATTTATAACTATTTATATCTTTCCTGTCATGCTCTATGGAAAAAAGATGGGAAGAATTTCAGGTGCCAAAAAAGAAAAAAAGTTGGGTACCTTAGAATTGTTTTCTTCAGTATTAAAAAGGGGAAAACTAAAACTTAGTCTGTTTGCCATACGTATTTGGAAACAGGAAGTTGGTACCTTGTAATTTTTTCTTCAGTATTAGATAGGGGAAAAATTGGGCTTCGGACAGACGGACGGACTGACGGACAGCTCTATTATTACAGCATAGATTGTTTAGATAGAATGCTGAAGTTTCATTTAAGAAGCCTTCTGAAGAGTTACAAGCTCAGGAGACAGCGGGGGTTTTCGTGAAGGGCTAATTTTCTGCCGTCATATATAATAACGGCTCGGGTCACTGGTACAATCATAATGTTGAAAAACCAAGCTATTGATAACTGTTTCAGTAAAATAACACTCAAAGTGAAAAATAAAAAACTAAAATCTAAATCTGAACAAGTTTAGCGCTGTCAACAGAAAGGAAACTGCACGTTTTTTTTCCAGTAAGTGGCTCTGCGTCTGATTAACATCGTATTTTTTGTCCTCAGACTGTTATACTAGAGCAGACGACGTCAAATGCCGTAACCAGTCCAAGCTGTATTACAACCACAGCTGCATAACCTCAGATCAGTACTGTGGCATGACGAAATCACGTCCGTACAACGCAACCCACTGCGTAAACACTACTTCATCCACCGAAGTCCCGGCTGAGTCTACCATATCGCTAATCTCCGCTAGCGAAGATTATTTCAAGTAAGTGGTTGTCCTTTCATGATTGATATACAGGGCTGTGGATGAGTTGTAATCGTTATACGGTATATACCGCTAGTGTCTTTTTCTCGTTGACTGCCCATAGATACGATAGTTAGTTGTTGATGGAGAGACGAGTCCCGTCTCGGCTGGGCGAGGGGCTGCAACGAGCGACTGATTTCGTGGGGTGCAAAACCCCACGAAAACAAAACCCCAAAGAAAACGCGAGGCCACGGTGACCCGAAACTTGAGGCTCTATTACGCTGCCCGGCTGTGTACTGTTTCCGTACTCGAGTGTCTTATTTTGGGTGATTGACAAACCAATGTCTGGCTCTTTTCCTCTTTGGATTGCAGTGAGTGCAAATGTGGAAAATGATGAACGATATTTTCCCGAGGGGAAACCCCCCTGCCGAGTCAAGACCGGATACCCATCAGGGAGCATAGGATCTGCCATAGCGTTTGGTTAGTCTAGGTTCGACCATCCTATGTTATGAAGAGCAGCGCCTCCAGGGGGACACTGTAGGTTACCATATACAGTAATTGTTAGCTAGTCCTTAGCACATTCGCTACCATTTGAGCCACCGGGGGCTTAAGCTGCCTTCCATATGCTAACAATAGGGGTCGCCCCTGAAGCTGAAAATGCAATTCAGCTTATGAGGCGGCGCCGGGGCTGCCCTAAATTTTCCCAGGGTTTCCTGTGGAACACCGGGAACACTGCTTGGTAGCAAATGTGCTTATGGGACGTCTGTCTTCCGTGCCACTTAGCTTCCTTCCAAATTTATGCTCCTTCCGGTATTACAGTCGTCTGTTCTCGCTCTTCTTTCCCGACTTGCTATTCCCATGCGCGTTGATCCCATGTGGAAACACTTTCCTGAATGGGTTCCACATGATTATTGGCAATCTATTTGTCCCTTCCTTTTCCCCTTAAAAAAGCTTAGTACTTATTTTTAAGGGAGGTTTAAACTATCTTATACTACTAGGTACTACTACTACTAGGCTAGATATTAACATCTCAATGTGCAGGAACCGCATGCTGTGGCGAGTGGATGGCATCAGTTGGGACAATATGGGAGCCCTCAACTGGGAGCTGGTGGGTTGCCTCGCTCTCGCGTGGGTCATCGTAGGTCTCTGCATGATCAAGGGCGTGAAGAGCTCGGGCAAAGTGGTCTACTTCACAGCCATCTTTCCTTACGTAGTACTGGTCATCCTGTTCTTCAGAGGTATGTGCCTTTACGGTTGTGTAGAAAATACCGTTAAGTTGTAATAAACTAGCGGGACCCGTGGAAATTCCACGGTTAAAAAAATTTTTTCAATTTACCTTAGTTTGACTTGAGGCAGCACTTCTAACTTAATTCACCCCATCTAAGGCCCTCAGGGGGCATGGGATGGGCCATAGGTCTGATAGCTGGGTTAGTTCCTATGTTATGGGTAGCAGTGCCCCTTATAGAGGAGGCTGTATATAGTTTGCTCTCTTGCCATTAACTAGGCCTTCGGGACGTCTGTCTTTCGAGTCCCCTTTGCTTGCTTTCAGTTTCATTCTCTTACTGATCTTTCTTCCATCTATTCTTCCTCTTCTTTCCCCACTCTCTGCTCCAGGTGTGTTGATCCTGTGAGGCAGCACCCTCGCGCATGGCGTCCACGGGTCTATCATCTTACTATATGTCTTTTCTTCCATCCTCTGTGATATCGCCTTTGTTGTGGAAACGGAGTATAATAACTAGAGCACGCTGAGAGAGCATACATCCGCCAAACAAAGCAACGGTAACGAAAACTTCAAACTGGTTCTGAAACCATGAATTTCTTTGTATCAACGCCAAAATCTGATCATTTGTGCCTTTTGATAGTGTCAACTGTTTCTGCAGCTTTCTTGAAAATCCTTTCACAGATTATTTAGTTATGATGAAAACAAATATTTTGACAAACATAAGTCAAACACACAAACGAACGTACTGATCATCACCAAAATTTAATAATTTCTGTCTTTTAGCATTACTAACAAGTCCTGTACATAAATTCATAAAGATCCATCCATAACTTATTGAGTTATTATGCTTGCAAGCATGAAATCAAACAGACCGAAACATACATGAACGGATCAACACATCATCACAAAAAATTAGTTATTTACACTTCGTATATACCTAACAACTCGTGTAAATATCATGAATATCCGTCCGTAACTTCTTGAGTTATGGCATTGAGAAAAAGTAGAGAGAGAAACAGATGAACGGATTTTCACCGTAAGTTAATGATTTGTTACTGTTAACAAGTTTAACAATCCCTGTAAATTTCGTAAAGATCTGTTCGTAACTTTTTGAGTAATCTTTGTGACAGACAGAATAACAAACAGAACTATAGACAGATAGGACAAAAATATAACCTCTTTGGCGGAGGTAGTTATGTACATGATTCTGCTTGAGGCTCCACCCGTACGTGTGTCTGTACGTTACGCTTCTCACGGTTAGATAGTGACAGCTTCAACTAGCAAGAAACTCTAATTTTTGCTGGAACGAAGTTCAACCATAGCTATCTTCTTAAGCGCTTCTTGAAAAAAATTGTCACTTGCAAAGCAAAGGCATGAAGACCATTTCACTCTTATCTTCTATAAATATATAAATATAAATATTCTATAAATATGTAAATGAAAGACGACTCAAAAAAGAAACCTCAGGTCCCCTGAAACGACCTGACGGAGAAATCAACAATAGCCTAAGCGAGAAAGCCACAATCTTGAACGACTATTTCACCTCTGTATTTACTGTTGAAAATGTTGCACATATTCCTGAACCAACAGCGATGCAAGTTGCTCCCATAAACACATGTGTTTTCACGAAGATTGAGGTTCTCCCAGAACTAACTCACCTAAATGTGTTCAAATCCACTGGCCCTGATAATCTTACTCCCCGTGTACTAAGAAAAATGGCTCCAGTCATCGTGAAGCCGCTGCTCGAAATATTTAATCGGTCTCTAAGAACAGGAGAAGTTCCG
>LQNS02276883.1:22872318-22882420 GCA_001587735.2 Parhyale hawaiensis | reverse complement strand
TTGACCCAATTTACATACTGAACACAAGAAATGTCATGAAAATCATTTGTAAGTGAAAGTAAAATAATACCCGTCTGTCTTCGTGCCCACTTTGCTTCCTTCCACTTTCATACTCCTACTGATCTTACTGTTGTCTGTTCTTCCTCTCCTTTCCCGATTTGCTGTTCCCATGCGCGTTGATCCTGTGTGGTAACACCTTCGTGCATGGGTTCTCAGTTTTTCTGTCGACATACTATATGTCCCTTCCTTTTCCTCTCTTAGAAGAGCTTAGTACTTATTTAGGGAGGCTTAAATCTTCTTATAATACCTAATACCTTTCGCTGTTGTGCGTCTAGCTAACTATAAGATCTTTTTCGAGTTTTTTTCCAACTTTGAATCTATTTTATGCTTATTAGTGTTGATTAAAATTTATTTTTGCCAATCTTCTTGTATAAATAGATTGTTTAGTAGTTTTACCCAGTGTTATTAAGATTCAAAGATATTTTCCCTTTACCATGTGTTTTACTGAGAGTCCTGTACGAGACATTTTTCCCTGGTGTGCCAAGTGAATATTAGTGTTATTCTTAGTTCTTCAGTTACACCTTGGCCTCTGTGACTTCACACTTGCTCCCCTACTGACGACACATATCAATCATTCTTAGTGGGACTTGATCATTTGTATGACAACAAGGTACCTATAAGCTTATTTTTTTTTGCTTTACCACCACAATGGTAGGCTGTGAATTTCTTACGTTGAGTTATATACCAGACATTAGCCTCCGTTTTAACTAGTTAGTTACTTGACGTTTTCTCTCGCGCTTGTTCCAGGCTTCCCGAAGTATATGAAGCACATCACAGACGACATGGGCATTTGGGTCCCTGCACCTCTGAAGTATTATTGGGCCGCCACCTGGTGCTTCCTTACGCCAGCTTCTCTCTTGGTACGTGTTGGCTTTACATTGCGTATGTCCTCTTTTGCTCAGGTTGTACCACTCATCGTATAAAAGTATTGTATCTATGACTCCTGTTTGCTAAGGTTGTACCAGTTATGATTTCAAAGTACTGAAAATAAATAAATCCTATATTACTGACGCTATTCCGTTCGTGGTATAAAAATATTGTACATATGTCGTATTTTGCGCAGGTCGTGTCAGCTACGGTATAAACGTTGTCCCCGTTGCCTTCATTTGCGCAGAAGGACGCGCTTGGAACGAGGTAGCAAAATCTCAGTAACACGCGGCTTTCGTCAGTCCAGCACTGCTGTGTTATGTTGTAACACGAGTTCTTTGTCCCACTTTTTTTTCATGCGGGGAAATGCCGGTCATCCTAAGCAACGAAATCAATCGAAATCGGCCGAAATCTACAGAATGCTACATAAAATATATCTATATATGTATATATTTTTCAAATTCCCTCTCTAAACGAGTGCTATTGCTGACAGGGTTGTTGACTTTTATATTAAAAAAAATAAAGAATCTATAATTATTAATTATATTGATTTGATTAATTTTTTTTTACTTTTTTCATATTTTTCTAACGTGAAATTATACAGGTATTTTTTTGTAGTTCTTCTCTAGTGTGCTAAAGATAATACTCAGAGCCTGGCACGATGGCCATCGCCGATTATACGATGGTGTGTAGGACTGTAGACCATCGCCATCGGAAAAATTACGATGTTACGATGGAACATCGTAAAATCCACCGACGATAGCGATGTCCGATGGAACATGCCATCGGCGATGGTAAACGATGGGCATCGTTATCGGTTATACTTCCGATGCCGATGAAATAAGGCTAAACCTACAGAAAAACAGCCCCACGAAATTGAAACATTCATTTTTTTAGTAACATTAAAACAAAGAAGGGGTTACAAGGTTTATTTTAATGGACTTCCCAGATTAAACAATGTCAATTAATAACCTGGGTCTTACATTTCGCACCTTTTATCAGCAAAGGAATAATACTACTGTTTTGAAAATCGTACACAGGCCGAAGTAATAAGAGATGCTGGTTTTATTCGATGTTTGTGGTCTGAGATTTTTGCATTTTTAAAATATGTTAATGCGATGGTACATCGCCGATTGGGACACCCTACGATGGTCATCGCCGATGAAAATTGGCGATTTTTGGTTCCGCTGCCGATGCGGCGATGGTATTGCCATCGTACCATCGCAACATAATTGGAGTTGCCGACCTCTGATAATACTGTACTTATAAAACAAGTGTTTTCCTGCCTTCCTCACGCTTGAAAATTTTAACACACAGTGTGGAATCGCAAACTAAAGCAATTGCAAACTAATCAAGTAGCTAAGAAACCTAGTGTAATAAATGTTAGAGTAATAATTAGCTATCAGCCATGCAATTTATGAGAAAATAATGATAAAATAGCTTTAAGGCTGGAGATGATAACTCAGTAACAAAATATACATGTGGGTAAGTAAATGATTTTTTCAGTTGTCTAACCAAATTTTTCCAAAAAATGTGATCGAGTTCAACTTGCTTGAGTGGGTGAAAATGCCAAAATAAAGCAAACCTAACTAGAGCACTCTGAGAGCGCATACCTCCGCAAGCAAGGCAACGGTAACGAAACATTCGAATTGGTACTGAGAGCATGATTGTCTTTGTTTCAACACCAATATCTAATCATTTGTGCCTTTTGATAGTATAAACACTTTCTGTAATTTTCTTAAAGATCCCTTCATAAAGTTTTGAATTGAATTATCCTGTGAACAAACATTATGACATACATAAATCAAACATACAAACGAACCAACCGATTTACACCAAAATTTAGTCATTTATGTCTTCTAAGATTACTAACTACTGTAAAGTTAATTCATAAAGACCCAGTATACAGTTTTTGAGTTAAAGTGCTAACAAGCACAAAATCAACCACAGTAAGAAACACACGAACGAACAAAGAGATCATCACGAAAGGTCGCCATTTACTCTTCGTAATAAACCTAACAACTCATGCAAATTTCGTGAAAATCCGTCTATAACTCCTTGAGTTATAGCATTGACAAAAATGAGGGAGACAAATAAATGGATGGAAGGATCTTAACCAAAAGCTAATCATCTGTTTTTCCTAACATACTTAACAATCCCAGTAAATTTAATCGAAATCCGTTCATAACTTTGTGAGTTATCTCGATGACAGACAGACAGGCAGAACAACAGAATAGCAGACTGACAGACAACTCTGACGAAAGAATAACATCCTTGGCAGAGTTAATTAAAGCTGAGATTCACAGCATCTCTCTGTACAGCTGTGAAGACTACACTGAAAGGTAATTACTAATGACACATAAATAAAACTTATAGCTACATCTAACTATTTTCTAAACTCAAACTATTAGTAACATACTCTGCAGATTGCAGAGGCATCAGTAAAGGGCTGGTGCGCACATTTGTCCGTGAAATTGGCGCGAAATTTGGTGCGCATTGCATACTAGCTACAGAGTTGAGTAACTAGAAGCTATCTATTGTGTTACCTTATCTTATAATGTAACCGAGCTTATAATCGCGTTTTAAATGTTTTGATATGGTCTCTGTTGATGATATTTTTATTCCAACTTTTTTTTCACTTATAGTCACTCAATTAATAGGCCTTCCTCAATGAAAAACTACTCACTATTGATGAAAATACCATTTATTATCACTTCAGCTCAAGATTATTTCAATTATGACCAATATCTTGATCTATGATACAAGAAACATATCTCAAACCATAATTTAATGGATTTATTGCAGAAATAATTGAGATTCAACTTACAAGAAAAATGTATTACAATATAGACTATTCCTTTAGTATGTTTTTATTGTATACCTTTAATATTGCCAGCATCAATCTGCCTGGTAAAACTGCAATTAAAACCTTAACACGTTACTTTCAACTTATAGGTGTAGCACACCTCTTAGAGGTGTGAATGTATTGGGGTTATTATTTAGTTGGATTATAACTCAGGCTCTACCGTTGCTAAGCAGTTCCCTTTCGTATCCAAGTCGGTAGATTTCGTCTGATTTCGGTAGATTTCGGCCGATTTTGGCCGATTTCGGTAGATTTCAGTCCATTTCGGTAGATTTCGGTGTTTAGGGTGACCCGGAAAATTCCTTTGTGGCGAGTTAGCACAATCTGAGTAAAGATAGGGATAAAATAAAGTAAGCCAAGCAGAGAACTGCCTTTAAACACAGATGTCTGAACCCCTAGTAGAGATAGGACGAAAGTCCTATCTCTACCAGAATGAAAGAGGACGAAGACTCCTTGAAGCAGAGGAAGGCCAGTCTGGTATAAATGGAGTTGAAAACGCGACGCGGGACGATGCGCTTCTTCAAGAGACGTTCGGCGATTTTGCTGACGACGGAAGTAATGCTGATTGGTCGATAGTTGTTGGGAGAAAGATTATCAGGGCCGGTGGATTTGTACACACATTCAGGTGGGTCAGTTCTTGAAGAATTTCGGTCGCTGTGAAAACACAATTGCCTATGGGAGCAACTTGCATCGGTGTTGGTTCAGGGATGTTCGTTACATCTTCTATGGTAAATACAAAGCTGAAATACTCATTCAGGACAGTGGCTTTGTCTCTTAGGTCATTGGTGATTTTACCGTCAGATTGCTTGAGAGGGCCAATGGTTTCGTTTTTCAGTCGTCTATCGCTTACATATTTCTAGAATGCCTTGAGGTTGCGTTTTGCCATAGCGGCTATGGAAACTTCCTTTTGCGTTTTAGAAGTCCTAATTTTCTTCTTCACGTCCCGACATGCCCTGATGTAACTGGACATGTTCTCCTCTGTTGGATTACGCTTCCAGGCTTTGTAACGCACTTGTCGCCTTGCAATGCAGCTTTTGATTGTCCGATTCATCCATATGAGAGAGGATCATTATTGATATGAACTAGTTTCTTTGGGATGTATTGTTCAGCAGCTCTCTGGATGCTCGTTTCCAAAATATGAAAGCATTGTTCAATACTGGCGTCTAAGATAGGACTTGCCCTCAGGGGCATATTGTGGGGGGCCCTTTCCCTGCCAGAATTTGTTTGGGCATCACGCACCCAAGGGTCCCGAGTGCCTTCTCCGCGGGGGATGTTGCAACTTGCCGCAGTTCCTGCTGACGAGGTTAGTTTTGTCAAGTTAGGTGGGCTCTCAATACTTGCCCTTCTGTTTCGGGAGGTCTGGCTGCTGATCGTGGTGGCTGACCTATTCCTGCAAGACTTCTACCCTCTTGTATTTCGTTGCTTTCCCCTGTGCGGCGTAGCTGAGCGAAGGTGTTCAGCCGTGCCCGGGAGTTGGAGATGCTCAACTTGCGCCTTTTACCTGTCAGTAGCGCACTGACCACTCTGAGACTTACCGGCTAAAGAGCCGAGACAAAAATCTTTGACAATTTAAAACGCGCCTTAGTTGGCGCATGAGCCTGTGGTTAAACACAGGAATAGTTCGGCGCGATATAGGCAGTGTGCCACTGAAGCGCTAGTAAAACTTCTACTACTTCTACTACTACTGTGATAGAACTTTCGAAGTCAATTGTTGCTATTTCAGCTGCCATTCCTAGAAATTTCACTCGCCGATAGTCTGGGAGCTTGAGGCGATCCGCATCGGCTGTGAGTTTGTTTCCAGTTTTGAGAGTATTTATTCAATCATGTTGTGATCATCAAGCCGGTCTAAGATGGTAAGGTCAACAATTTCACAATCAGGTGTGAAGAAGACCAGATCCAGAATATTATCGTACCTCGTGGGATTATTAACGTGCTGGGTGAGGTGGTTGCGGCTGAGGAGTTCGAGCAGTTTACTGGCGAAGGCTGGGCTGCACAAGGTACTCAAATCAATTTGTGGGAGGTGGAAATCTCCCACTAGAATCTTTTCATTCTGAGCACTCGGTGCATTTTCGATTTTATTGTAAAGTGTTGCATCAGTTTCGGTGGTGCTGGTGCTGCGAAGGCTCCTATATGCGAGCATGATATTCAAGGGCTGTCGAATACCGAGACGAGCATGGGTAGTGATAAATTCATATTCTTTAGTTGCTGCCAAACTTCTACAGAGAGAATTGAGGTGATTTTTGGATATATATATATATGATGGACCAACCCACTCTGCCCACAATCTGTGGGTCGGTCTACATTGAAACATTTGTAGCCTTTCAATGCAGCTTCTCCTTCTAGATTTTTGTTTGAAAGGTTGATCCATGTTTCATTGAGAGCTATAACATCATATGTTAGAGTGGCTGCTATAGCTTGCAGTTCGTTTAACTGAATGTATATGCTTCAGTGACTCTAATAATAATCTAATACATAGAATGACCCTCGTTGGTTTATAGATTTATCACCCACGAGCGAAATGAGGAGAGGTGATAATGTTTTCGTTGCAGATTTAAGTCTACCTAAAAAGATGTAACTACCATAGGAGGAGTTAAGCAATGTTCATTATTTTTTAGCAGGGAGTCTAGTGGAATGACCTAGATTTGACCGATGCCAAAAATTTAGAATTAGCTAGCCATAAAAAATGACTGCATTGTATTTTGTTGTCTGTCCACCCAAAAAGAGGCAGAAGGAGTTGAGCCACTATCACAATCATTTTCAGACCGTCCAATGGGTTGACTTGAGATGTGAAAAAGCCAAAATTCTGGAGTAAGCTGGACATGAAAAATGACGGCGTTAAGTTTGCTCCCCACGGCTGGTGATGGTCTTACGCAATGCAGTATTGTAATTATTTATATATCTATTTATTTAGGTATTTATTTATACACTAGAGTACCCGCACCGTCAAAATGACAGGGAGATATTTTTTAAGACCCGTCTTCATATAACATACTTCCGTAACCAACATCTTGTTCTCGAGAATAGGCCACAAAGGCCAACTAAAATTGTAAAATTGTCATAACAGATGAGTGCAGTCTCTGCCAATTCATCTATAGCATCAAAATCGTCCTCCACCTTAGAAGAAGTGCAGAAAAACTTTTACAATAGCAAGCAACAAAGCATAACTGAATTGAATTAATTCCTGTCGCGTATCCTAGATACCGACCGATATGCCTTCCGTGTATATAAGTTTTTCTCTTGAAGCGAAAATTCTTCATCAAAGGAAGACAGCAAGCTGAAAGATAGCGTCTGTTTCCTTGTAAAAAAAAATCATCACTTCATCTGTGCCTTGTGGATCGGATACTGAATTCATACGTCGTGAACGGAGAAGGAACATATCTTTTGAAGTATGGAGAAAGTGCTAAATATAAGATTCTATAACCGCCCTAAGAGAAGCTGAAAATATCTTCATTGTTTCAATGTCATGAGCTGTTACAAGCATGGAATGTATCCAGATGAAGAGATCAGGATTCCACTTCTGCCATCTCTTGCAACCTGGCCATCGATCTTCATGAAAACTCTCTTCAACTACAAAATCTACGACCTGGCCTATTTTTCGCCTATCTATTTCGTCATGAGCGTGACACGAAACATATAATATAAAAGCTCACGCCGGTCATTCTTAGTACAAAATATATTGGATTCGCACTTTTTGGAGATAACTTACTACAAACCGAATTTTATGGCTAATTTTTACTTTTTCTGTGAATTACTGGTTTTCTATTGGGAAAATGTCAAAAAGTACATGAGTCTAACCCATGTTTCTTCCCGATATTACATATCTGTATAAAGTTTCATAGAGATGGACCCAAAAATATAAAAAAATTAATCGAAACGGTTCCCCTAAAATGCTAGAATTATAAAAGAATGAAGTTTCATGCTTGGTACCTGAGTTGTACATTGATGCTAGTATGGCGATGACATACTGTTTGTCATAAGAATTTCCATACAGCTAGGTGCTAAAACTCATGCTGCTAGTTTTCTTCACTTCTTCCTCTTCTTTCTCGACTTGCTTGTCTCTTGTTCAGCATAAAAAGCAAATCAGCCAGGCACGAGTTTCCAGCATGCTAGTTGTCCCTTCCATTTCTACTGTGGAGACTAGGAAGAAATGTAAAAGGTAACCTGGTAGGTCGCTCTGAGCATACTTTCCAACCAGGAACCTTAAATACACTTGTTAGGGCTGCAGTTATATCCCTCAAGGGTATCAGAGACTCGACCATCAATTATCTGAGTTGTGGCGTTATAGACGGAAGGATCTCTGACAAGTGGCTTGCTTCCTCAACCATCCTAATTTATGGATAAACCAGTGCTCCCAGTCCCATTCTAATGGACCATGAACAGCAGAAACACTGGCGCTTCGTTGTCGAGTAGCAAGAATTCCTCCCTTGTTTGGGAATAGAATGTATGACTGTAAAAATCTGCGAACGAAACAGCAATTCTAACCGCTCAGCCACGGGGGGGGGGGGGGACTTCGGACTTCTCTGGAGACTCTCAAACTATTAGGTTAAAAACTAAGTTCTTGTCGAGCTTTCAACATTGTGGTATGTTAAAACCGGCAAGAACTTATCCTATAAATAAAATCCAACAATTTTATTAATATTTACTACGTTTCTGCTTTTGTCCAGGTCATTCTTGTGATTACCATCATCCAGTTCACTCCCGCCAAGACCGGCGACTATGTGTATCCTAAAAACATTCAGACACTTGGTTGGTTCATCACGGCCTGCTCTATCGTGTGCGTTCCCATCCTGGCCTGCTACGTGCTCTTCACTCGCAAATATGTAAGTTTCTTCTCGTGGCTTTTCATCTTTTTCTGGGGCGCTAATGCCCAAGACGGTGATGCTCCACATCCTAATCAAGTAATCTTTTTCTGTAAGTCCCAGTCGGTACGGTTTGTACCCCTGTTTTTCGTTGGCAAATATGTAAGCCACCTGATAGTCGCAGGCAATTTTCTTCCCCTTACTTGCCGATTGAAGGGAACATCTCTATTGCTTTCCAATCATTGAAGAAATTATTGTAGCATTGACAGCGTATTTCCTTGTATGGAAGAAATTTAATTTGCTTTATCACACTTGTCTATAGGTTCATGTTATGCACTTCTCTTTGGCCATTATTCCTACTGAGCGAAAAATGTATGAACTTTATTCTTTATATCGCATTTGCTTGGTTGGTGAAATGGGAGATTTCAATAACACTAATAATGATAATAATAACAACTAGAGCACTCTGAGAGCGCATACCTCCGCCAAGTAAGGCAATGGTAACTAAAAATTCAAATTTAAAACATACAAACGAATCAACCGATCTGCACCAAAATTTAATTATTTATGTCTTTTAACATTACTAACGACTCCCGTAAGTTTCATCAAGATCCATTCAAAACTTTTTGAGTTATTGCTCCAACAAGCGTAAAATCAAACACAGCTACAATCACACGAATAAACGTTCAGATCATAACAAAAATTTGGTCATTTACTCTTCGTGACATACCTAACAATTCTTGTAAATTTAATAGAAATCTGTTCATATCTTATGAGTTTTGGCTTTGACAAAATTGAGGCAGACAAACAAACGGTTGAACGGATCTTCACCAAAAGTAAATCATCTGTTTCTCCTAACATACCAAACAGTCTCTGTAAATTTCGTTCAAATCCATCCATAGCTTTATGAGTTATCTTGGTGACAGACAGAATAGCAGACAGGCAGACAGACCGAAAGACAGACAAACCCAACGAAAGCATAACCTCCTTGACGGAGGTAATAATAATACTGAAGAATACGAATACCATTCAAGTGTGTCAACCTTTGAACTTTGTACAGGAGGATCCTGTCACACTGGCGCATCTACGTGGAGTAGTGGGAGTCGACGCAGCGGACGTTTTAAAATCGAAGAAACATTTGCTTGTTCGAGAATTATATTCAGAGCTTAGAAAAAGTCTGTATCATAGCTACATCTTACTGTGACAACCAGCCGAAATTTTTTAAAAATCTATCTATAGCTGCTCCTAGATCTTAACTTTTCAAATTCGACCATCTTCGACCCTCTCGCCTGATGAGCCGAGGTGCGGCGAAACGCGAGTCTAGGGAAACTAAATTTCTACTAGCGTTTCTCATCGCATTCTTCGGTATTTGATATAAAGCCATCTCAAGGTAGTAACAATAATCTATCTACTATATAATAATTCACGTCGTGTTTTTATTTATTTATTTATTTATATATTTATATCTTTCCTGTCACGCTCTATGGGAATAAGATAGGAGAAAATTCAGATT
>LQNS02276883.1:22838452-22872068 GCA_001587735.2 Parhyale hawaiensis | reverse complement strand
GTATTAGATAGGGGAAAAATGAGGAAGCCAGCGGGGTTTTTCCTGAAGGGCTAACTTACTGCCGTCATTTATCGCACACGTGCACCAGTCATTAATAACCCAATATGCCGTCATTTACAATGACGGCTCGGGACACTAGTAATAATAATAATAAGTTTGTCACCACTTAGCTGGCCTATAACTATATTGAAAGCTTGTAAATAATACACAGATGATATAAGTTCTGAACTCGTTTTGATGCCAGAGGCTATAAGCGTAATAGACTACGGTACAAGTCTACTTCTGCTTCATATCAGTCGAACGCTGCAAGTGATACGCACGTAATAGGAGTGAACGAAATAGGAAATAAAGAAAAGGCAAGTACAGCAAAAAATTGATGGGACAAAAAAAGTCGAATAGCAAACGGGAATAGCATGTCAATGGAGCAACGGACCCCTATTAACAATTCTTCCTAATGGCGAGAATGATTTTTGGAAATATCCCGCTTTACCTATTCCTATGATGTTTTCCCGGAACAAAAAAAGGTTATAAAAATTTAATAGTCAGATTTTGCAACTCAGTTATATTTTTACGCCAACAAATACGTTGAACAATAAGTGATAAGGGAACCAACTGACATGGCGTATGAAGTCTTGTAATACGAGGCAGTGACAATAAGTGTCATGAGTTTACACGTCCCTCATCGTAACGCGTTCAGTTACAAAACTGAACACGAGCTGTGTGTCAACTATTTTTTGTCACTGTCCACACGTAGAAGGGTACTTCATTCATATGAATGACTCTGCGCTTTCAGTTATGATATCGTTACTTTACATTTTCGCTTATATTTTGCGTCGATTTGAAGTCACATTCCCATCTCATAATCTTATAAACTGATTATGATAGGAATAGCCTATTTTAAAAAATAGTTATAGCCTAATAAACCGGCGTAAGAGAACTCAGCACTAAGCAATAAGTTGGATTACCAAATCAAATGGCATCCGTGTTCCTATAACATTTTTAGGTTTTCTAATTTTTTTCTCTTAAACGGGAGTACTGTACAGTGATTTTGATCGTTAAAGTGGAGATAAAAAAAAAATTGTCGACTTGTCCATAACCTGTGAACGCTGCAGAAGATAAATATGGCATTTGTAAGTTCAGTTTATTGAACTGGAATGGCGCAGCAAGTTAAAAAATGGACATGCTTCATTTTTCAGTCTACCGCGTTTGCCTCAGCTACTTCTCTCAAATCAACGCCTTGCGTAAATCAGTGTAGTATTGCGGTTATAGCACTAACGCCGGAAACTGCAATAAATCCGGGCTCTAATGATCAGTACCCCATATTATGTACACCAGAAAGGCAAGGAGCTGCTTTTACCGACTCCAGATTTCTGTCCTGGACACGTGAGAGACCTGAGGAGCAGAATTCAAAATCCCAGCAGCCAACCGGAAGAAACATCCGAGAACACTTACGAAAACGAAGGCTTCCAGGAAGAAGTCGACAAGGTAATGCCAGGAATCTTAGAACAATATCCAATCAGTTTGTCATCAACATACTAGAATAAAATCAATTTAAATATATCCTTATATAATAAAACGTTTCGTGTATTTATTTCTTTCGTGTCCACCTCTTAAATAATATAGGTGAAAAATAGGCCAGGTTATAGATTGCGCATGGAATTACGTTTTCATAAAGATACATGACCAGGTTGCAGAATTGGCAAAAATTACGTTTTTATCCCTTTATTTGAATGCAATTCTCGATTGAAGTACTTCCTCAAATAGAAACAATAATGATAGTTGCAGCTTCTCTTAGCTGGCTGCTCAGTTTACCACGTATAAATTCAGTAAATGATCAACGAAGCCCACAAGAAGCTATTGCTTCGGTATCTAGGATACGCCGTTGGTAATTAAATTAAATTCAATACCTAATGTTTTGCTGCTTGATAATGGAAGAATTTTCTGCATGTAACCAAAGGTGGGCGTCGATTGTGCTGCTTAGATGAATTTAAAAAGAGAGCCATTATCTTTTACGACAATTTGAGCCGGCCTTCCAGCGCATTCTTCAGAAACATCAGTAACAGAATCTTGTTAAACAAAAAAGGTTTTTAGTAATTCCTCACTTTCATGTTCGAAAGTGCGGGTATACTCTAGTATTTTTATAGCTAATGTATTTTCTATATCGTATCTTGCATACTCAAAAGGCATGCATTTAAATCTAAACTATATTTCATTCCAACTAAACATGTGAGAACTAAATTGTTGAGGCTACAATAAAAAAAACATACGTATATAAAAGTAAGCATGCTAGAGCTTGACTCGTATAGTGAAGCGTAACTTGGCTATGATAGAGATGTGGTTGTATATGTAGTTTAATTTCTTGGTATAGTATCGACAGAATTCATTCTGGCCATGACCGAATATTACCCTTGCGCGTGAACGATGAAGTGGTGCCTGTTGAAATTCTTTGCTCTCCCTTTCGATAGCCTGGCCCTCTCAAGGAGCATAGGATGGGCATAGGTCACACGGCTAGGATAGTTAAGACGTACCTGTCCTATGTTGTGGGGAGCCTGGTACACTAATGTGTAATATTGCTACGGTCTTCGCGGATATGCATATAAGGACAGCCTATGTCCAGTCTAAGTCGTTCTCGATGCTTCGTGCGGTATATTTCCCCATTGCTAGTAGTTAGTTACACTTAGCACTGCAAAAAATAGCAAGTAGATGCTACACGAGGCACTGCACTATCTTGTCCTCTCATTATGTTCTCCTTTTGTTGGTAGCTAGACTATCATTCAACTATTTCTGTCAATTATTTGTGTTCTTCAAAACCTTTGTTCAGTTCTCTTTCATGTGATACATACTATTAGGTGCTTATCTTGATGAGGATTAACTCGAAGAAAAGTAAAAAATATAGATAAGTGTGGTTTCTAGAGTTTTTAAAAAATTTCTTCACCATAGAGGGTGTAAGATAAGTTACTAGAAAATAAATTACTTACTACTAACTAATAATATAAAATGAGCAGCACTACTTGTCCGTTCTACAGCCATAATTTTATCCTAGAATATTTGCATTTATTTATATACCTACCCTACACCCAACCCTACCTACCCTACACCCTACCCTATCTACCCTACACCCTACCCTACACCCTACCCTACCTACCCTACACCCTACCCTACCTACCCTACACCCTACCCTACCTACCCTACACCCTACCCTACCTACCCTACACCCTACCCTACCTACCCTACCCTACCTACCCTACACCCTACCCTATCTACCCTACACCCTACCCTATCTACCCTACACCCTACCCTACCTACCCTACACCCTACCCTACCTACCCGACACCCGACCCTAACTACCCTACACAGTTTCCCTATGTCCGCCGACTTCTTCCCGTCACCAGTATTATTCGCATACCAAGCCTGATGCTAAAAAGCATGAAAGCATATCGAACTCGATAGTTACTTACTAAGCAAGGCGTACGAATTGAAGCAAGAATTATTTATTTTGCGGTCGTTGCTGAGGTTTTCATATCTTAATTTCAGCTCCGTGTCTACAGATGCCTCTGCATAACAAAAATTTTAAAACCCATGCAAAACTGATTTGGGGAGTTAATATTTCAGGTGTACTTAGCTATATACGCTTCCACGAGCAGCCCACTTTTTTTTACAAATTTCTGCTAAAATTTTATTTTACCTAGCCACAGGTTATAAATGCACAATAAACTTCGACAAAGCTACAGCTGATGCGGGCATTTGTCTTCCAGGTGTACCCTCTCACAGACTTCCACGAGCAGCCGCCTCCTGATAACAACGGCCACATGTGATCTGGAGAAGTATCAGATCGCAGGACAAGCGACAACAATGAGTGAGAACACTGTGCAACTTATTTCTTTTGAAATTCTGCAATGACCGCGTATAAATAGTCGTAAATATGCGCTAAGTCTATCTCTTGCGATTAAATCTGCATCTGTGCATTTATCTTAAACGAAATGGAATTTAGATTTCGGAAGTTCATCTTGGTAGAGATTAGAGATAAACCTAAATCTGTGTAGAAAGTTCACATTGAGCGAGACTACTACGACTAACTTTCTGTTGACTGTCCGCCTTGAAAGACCGAAGTTTTGCCGCTGTTTTTCTTTACATTGACCATACTAGTAACCCTTTAGCTCTCACAGTTACTATTTTATTATGACTCAATTTATTCTCGAGTATATGCGTCAACTTACTTAAGAAAGAAAAGATACTGTTTTTAATTTTATTAATGCAAACTCAGCGTTTCGTTAATAGAAGTGGCCTCGTCCAATATTTTTTCTCTGTGAATAGATCAGGCAACTGGCAGAGACGAAAGCTTAAGCTACGCATGTATTACTATATAATTTACAGCCGTGGAGTGCATTCATGCCCTCAGTGAGTCAATGCTCTTCGGGCTCCGTGGTCACAAATCGTAATTGACATTTAACTATTAGCACCTAGCTATCAGTTGTCATGGAAAAGCTTGATGTCGTCTTTATCACGAATGTCTATTAATATTTTGGTTTCGTTATTTGAGCTAAATCAGATAATTACACTTACAGAATCATCGTTCACATGTTAGGAGGTTATATCCGTTGGATTGTGGATCAACTGCTAATCTGGAAATCTCAAGTATTTGTCTATGAATCTATATGGAGTTTATTGGATGTTATTTTGTTTCATTGATAAGCAAATCTTCTGCATTCAAATAGGTCGACAGACTTGGAGTGCTAATTACTCGACTGTAGCAACTCGTAAAAAACATTTTAGATTGTGCGGTAAAATTTACGGGCTTACCAAGCTTTTATAGTTACCTCCGCCAAAGAGGTTATGTTTTCGTCGTGTTTTTCTGTCTGTCACCAAGATAACTCAAAGAGTTATGAACAGATTTAAACGAAATTTACAGGGATTGTTCGGTATGTTAGGAGGAACAGGTGATTAACTTTTGGTGAAGATATGTCCATCCATTTGTTTGTCTGCCTCATTTTTCTCAATGCCATAACTCAAAACGTTATGGATGGATTTTTATGAAATTAACATGAGTAGTTAGGTATATAACAGAGTAAATGACCAAATTTTAGTAATGATCCGTTAGTTCATTCGTTTGTAATTATTTTTAATTATATGCTTGTTAGCACAATGACTAAAAAAATAATGAATGGATGTTTATAAAATTTATAGGGGTTGTTAGTAATGTTAAAAACATGAATGATTAAATTTTGGTGCAGATCGCTTTGTTCGTCTGTATGTTTCACTTATGTTTGTCATAACGTTTGTTAGCAGTATAACTCAAAAAGTTATGAATGGGTCTTCAAGAAAATTGCACAAGCTGTTATGATTATCATTAGGCACATTTGATTAGATTTTGGAATTTATACAAAGAAAATTATGGTTTCAGAGCCAATTTGAATTTTTTGCTACCCTTGCCTCGCTTGGCGGAGGTATGCGCTCTCAGAGTGCTTTAGTTATCAATGGAATCATTATTCAGAGATTGATGGTCATCAGATCTCGGCTTCAGATTTCATACGAAATCAAAATTATAACCACTCATGATTGTTTAGCAATTACGGGTGCCATTTACATTGTTTGGAATACCGTCAATAATACTGAATCAAGAAAATTACTCGCCTCCTACAGTTCATACCTGTTGTTGCGCAGCCTCCCCCCCCCCGTTTTCTTTCCTCGTCACCTTTTTTTGCGGAGATTTTTTTCCGTACTGCATTTGATCTCCCACTTGCATACCCAATGCCACGCTCAGCTAATGTTCATTCAAATATTCATGTAGATGATTTTCAAGAAAAATAATTGAAGGTTGAATTCCCGTAGCCAACTCAAAATGAAAGCAAGCGCAAACCTCAAAATTGTATGACTACAGGTAACGGTGACGCACGTAGATCGTAGGAAAATTTCAAGAAGGTACATCCATGTTGCGCCACCAGGTTGCTCATTTAAATGGGACTTCAGATCAATGTTTCCCTGGCTCTAAGAATGGTCAGGATGCTACTGTTGCAATCTACCTGCATGACGTTCACAGTTAAAAAAAAAAAAATTGTGGTTTTACCTTGTTAAGTTACACAATTATGGAATTTGAATCCTTCTCGTTATTTTTATTTTCTAAAACACGGCACTTTTTTTTGGTTATGTTCATTTCATTGTTTGTTTTTTACAGTAGCAGGGCAATTTAAAATATGAAACTCAGGTTTTTGGCGTTACATTGGTACATAGTTTGATTTTGCCCAACTTTCCAAGGTGTTTTACATACTGGCATACGGTGGTTAAACCAGTCGCGTAATAATAATATACAAATTATACATGCTATAACATAATCTACTACCGGTTCCGGCGATGCGTTGACCACAATAATACAAATCTGAGTTTTACTACACAGTGTAGCTTTATTTTCAAAATTGTTTGCGGGATTGTAAAGTATTTTCAGTAATTTTTCTGATTACTTTACCGTGGACGACACTGATGGAAAAGTATACATGTTATGAAGATCCCATTGCTGGCAGTAGACGGACCGACAGATCCAATTCCAGACAGCAGAGAGGATGGATTGATTTGTTTATTTGAATAGTTTAGTAACGTAATATATAGTGTTTAATGATCTAATGTTGATTCTTGTAAATGTGTTGCCCAAACTAATCCTAAATTTGCATACTAAGCAGTGTGGATTACTTCACCTTCACCTTCATTAAGGATATCACTTTCCATCTTTCTTTAATATTTGGACCAACGTCACTTGCAATGTAAGGTAACGCGTTTAAAAATCGTTTGACATACATTGGGAAAGACATGCTCCACAACTAAGAACACCTCCAGGAGTTGCAAGCTCTTAACGGTAAAAGCTTCCTAGACCACTTTAATCCGTCTTCTCCTCTCTCCTGCTCCAACTACACTGCCTGACATCTTTAAGCTCGCATATCAGCGGCTCTTAATCGTGCTTGCGTGCATTCATGATCGCCTCTGTGGCTGGGATTCTTCCTCTTTTTTCTCTCTCTTTTCTTCAGTCCTCTATATCCTACTAACATAATGGCAGTAGCTCATAGAGGGCCGGGGCGTAGGTTCCGGTGTCTCTTTGGGAATGGGCCTATTGGTTCGTCTACTGCCGCCTATCTAATCTATTCTTATCTAATTATAGTTTTTGCACAAACTTTCATTTTGTACTGTGTAGATTGATTCGGTTTCGCCCCGACCTATTCGGATGAGGCAATACGTATAATCTTATATACATATTCTAGTTTATAAGGTTACTAATGCATGAATCTCATATATTTTAATGCATTTTGGTCACTATGGTTTGTTTTGAAGCCATGAAGTCCATATATTTACACATTATATACGGATCTCAGAGGCCACTTGATGTGTCGACTTACGTAAACCCCTTTGTGCACAAAGAATGCATGATTTCTGTAAGTAAAATGGTTTAGCTAAGAAAATTTGGGTTTTGTGGACAAAGGAAACTTTTTTTTGCTAATTTTATTTTAGCTTGATGTTTTTATGCAGAATTTTGACGTTCTTAGCTGAAAAATTTAAGTTCATTTGTACATAATTATAGAATTTTGCGTGTGTAGTTGGAGCAATATGTTGCTAAACGGTAGACTTACTGAAAATACTTATTTACTAACGCTTGAACTGTCTACGACATGTGAAAACTTAATCTTTCAACATAAATCTTCACAAAATAATTCAATAAATAAGTGGAAAAATATTCAATATACTTTCGTTGCAATGCTCAGTTAAATGCAATAGGTATGTTGATTTCAGGGCAGTTACTAAATTGAATGTAATTCCTGTTGGGTAAGCAAAGTATTTTTGATGTTAAAGTAATAACCTGCCATGTAATGCATAGTTACCTTCGTATTATATTTTAGTACTCTTTGTAGATTTGATTTTCTATCGCATTCTGCACCGTTAGGATTGGTAGTAACCTGTATTGTTAAGTGGGCTTCCTGCCTCCGAATGATCTTGTCAGGATGTACTCTTTCCCTAAAATGCTTTCTCTCCTATAAGAAGACACAAGGAGAAACTACGCTTGTAGCGAAAGAGCACAGCCTGAGTAAGATGGAGCTGAACCAGGATGGAGAGAAGATACAGCATAACCTAAGCGTCGAGATCTGGAAAAATGGTTCATGGTCTTCTGGAACTGTAGCGAATTTGGTTCACTTCAATTTTAATGCTTTATCAGAGTTACCCAAGTGCCTTAAAAGATCTTAGCTTCCATAAATTTGTAGTATGTAATTGAAACCTCTTGTGCCTTATTGCAGGGTGTCTATTAGGTAGTAAGGTAATAAAATATAGTAAAATTTGAAAGGTAGTAAAAAGTAGTAAAATTTGAAAGGTAGTAAGAGTAGTAAATTTAAAAGGTTGTAAAAAGTAGTAA
This sequence comes from Parhyale hawaiensis, assembly GCA_001587735.2. Lineage (NCBI taxonomy): Eukaryota > Metazoa > Arthropoda > Malacostraca > Amphipoda > Hyalidae > Parhyale > Parhyale hawaiensis. The sequence goes on along the minus strand of LQNS02276883.1, from coordinate 22,863,682 downwards.
AATTTTCCCCAAGGTAATTAAAAGTTATGAAGTTTAATAATGCACTGAAAATGCAATGGGATGTACAAAGAGTACATACAAGATCTCTTTTTAATTTTCTTTCTTCAAAAATCAGAAATTTGTTGCAGTTTATGAAAAATGCTCCTGTAAAAGGATTTTACAGCCCCCTCCCCCCCCCCGGTGTCGAGTTTCCAGTCATTTTATTTTTCACTGTTTATGCTAAACTGTTGCGCTCACTGTTGAAAGGTATTAAGATAAGGTATTTGCAGTGTGTTTTTGCTGTGAGATGGCGTGGGTTTTTGATTGCCAACTTAGCATTACAAGCTGTTGACTTGGAGTGGTAGCCTAGTCCATGTATCAGACTCATAATCAGAGCTACCATGTTGGGGACCGTTGTGTGGGAAACGTAGTGAAAAGAATAATTCAAAAGCTGACAACTTCAGGTGTGCTTCTACTGTCGCTATAGCCCGAACTATTATAATTAACTCGTAGGGGTACAGATAGTTTAGGTCTCTGATACATGAATGTCTCAAGTTACTTATGATTATATGCAGCTTGACCTTTTTTTTCTGCAGAACAGGGATTTGAAATCTGAATTTTTAAGGTAACAGCAACTCCATTTCTAACTTCTTCGATGTAAGTCCTCCAGAAAACAAATTAGTCACCAGTTATTAATAAGATGTAAGACCTCCACGAGCACGTATAATAGCAGCCATTCTGGAAGGCAGTGGGTCTATGATGTTGCTAATGTAGACTTGATCCATTTTTTCTTTCGAGATGGTCAAATAAATTCTCAATGCGGTTCATGTCTGCACACAGTACAATGGTTGTTTGTCATTAAGCAAAATTAGTTAACTGTAAACTACCTTGTCGTTAGAATTTGCATCAATGCACATTGTCGTTAGTGATGAACGACTGATGAACTACAGCGTTGTGATGAACAACAGTGTCTTTCACGATTATTTATTATTGCTTTGTAGCTAAAATATTACTTCGTTAGTGATAAGAAACCAACTGTTTTTTTTTATCGTAAAGAACATACTTTTCCGGGTGTACAGACAGCCGGCCATTCTAGGTGCTTGGAAGACTGCCCAAGTAGCAGTTCGATCCTCATGCAGACACTGTGTAAATGGCACAGCTTGGTCTATTAACTAATCAATACAGACTACCCGATTCAGTTTGATGGTTATTTCAGCCAAAGGACCCACTTCCGAGTAATTAAAACAGGCCCAAAACATTGGCAGACGAACCTCCTGCTTGTCTCGCCTCTTGCCCAGTAGCTTCATTGAAGGCTTCATGAATGTGATTTTCGGTGAGCACGACAGCAGGCATCGTCGAAATGGAAACAGAATCGTGATTCATCTGACCAGATAACAATTCGTCAGTCCTCGATAGTGAAATGTGCGTGTGCTCTGGCCCATTTCAGACGAGCGATTTTATGGGCTGTTGTTGACATTGGTCGCTTACGAGCTGCACGACTCCATATGTTCATTGCATGGGTTTCGCTATGAAGGTCCGCTCAGAAATAGCAGAAGGGCTTTCATTGACGTTTTGCAACAATTCCATCCGTGATGCAAAGCAATTTCGCTTTACAAGTCGTGAAATGCGGCGGTGGAGGTCTTATATGATTCTACGATTATTTCTTTCTAAAATTATGTTAGTTTTTGTAATTAGTAAAGGAATGAGAATGCAGGTAATAGTGGTGTCAAATTGCACTGAACATTCGTAGCGCTGATACAAGATGCTGTACAAGCTGTAATCTTTAAGAGGTGTGAACTTTATCATTGACAAATGGATGAAATAGTGGAGATGAGAATGCCTCACTGTCAGGGCTATAATTTTTGACAATACTGAACTTAGACTACCGAATATTATGTAGCAGTTAAATATGAAAATTTTCTATAGTCTCTATCAAAGTAAAAAAACACCTTACATTATCTCGAATTTCAATTTTTTTACTTAATGTGATTTCAGCTTTTTCAAGCTTTCTTGGAACACAGCTGTCTTGAAAGCAATCCCGATTTGCAAACTACTTAGTTTGAGGCAGGAATATAAGCTTTCTGTAGGAGTTACACTTTTACATTTCAGGCGGATTTCACTTCAGGGGGCAGAGGATGGCCCATAGTAAAGGGTTAGGTTAGTGTACGTTATGGAGAGCAGGGATCCCAGGGGGTTTGTGTAGCTTACCTTAGCCATTAGCTAGGCCTTCGGGACGTCTGTCTTTCGTACCCACTTTGCTTCCTTTCGATTTCATACCCATACTGATATCAACTTTGATCTGTTCTTCATTTTCTTTTTCGACTTGCTGTTCACATGCGCGTTGATCCTGTGTGAGAACACCTTCGTCCGTGGGTTCCCCGTTTCTATCGTCATGCTATATGTCCCTTGTTTCTCCCTCTGTTAGATCACCTTGTTTTGGAAACGGAAGCTTAAACTATTCTATATAGCAGTAATTTAGCCCTAGTTTTCTCTTTTCCGAGGAAGAGCCCGGATGAATTACATGATCTGTCCTCTGAAGGTTTTCCAATGTGCAGGTTTAATTGAAATTTACCTACTGATTTCAGCAATAAAATTTTTGAAAAGTATCCACATGCTATTCATTTGTGGTTGTCAGGCTGGTGCGATGGATACGTCCACTTCAATGTTACTGTACTAACAGTTTCATAGGGGAACATAGCAGCTAATATTTTTTAAATGTGGCGGTCTTCTCTGCGTAACTTTTCTCGGCGTTCTGTTGCATACCGCAGGAGCCGAAGTGGTACAGAGAGACGGTGCACCCGGTTCTGACAACTTTAAATTGTGATTGGGATTTGGTGTGATGCGGTGATGTGGGGAGGCCTATAATTGACTGACTTTGATTTTAGCTTGTGCAGGGCATTCCTTTTCTTCTCGTGTATGGCTAATGATCTACTTAATTTGTCTCTAGTCCGCTTTTAAAGAAGCTATGTAAATTTCTTCCTCTCTTTCCCCAAATGTTCCCGTGAGCCCGAGTAGTCTGCCCTTTGGATCGTGGCGTTGAGGACAAGGCACAGGCTTGTGTTGAGAGATGCCAATAGTATAGAGGTAGTTATTCTTTGAGACATTTAGTCGTTATTTTATTTATTTATTTTTTTTTTTTTGCAGATGAGATAGAACGCAGGTCCCGGTGTGAAACAGCTTCTGTTTAGATGACAAGACTTTACTCTAACATTCAGTCAGTGAAGGTAAAGTAAGTCTGACTGCACCCTTCCCTGGGAAACCCACTCTAGCTGGTTCGTAAGGCAGACATAGGCCAACTGGCTCCAGAGGTGTAAATGCAGTTGCAACCGACGAATGAGTCACTAGGATCTATGGTTCAACGACCTGCCAACCCAAATTCTTATAGGTCGGTGCCCCCTTGATTGCTATCCGCACCAATAAAATTTGCTGATTCAACTCACCAAGCGCCGTTGAAAAAGACTGCACCTGGCATAGGGATCGATCTCGGGACTCTCAGCACTAATGTGCAGCACGTAACGTCCGCCGGAGTGGTTACGGTTATACCAATCTTTTCTGGAGTGTACAGTGTGACCCGTTGATCTTCTTGGAGACGTTAGTCGTCTCTTTGCCATAACAATACCAATCCTCCGTGTTTCTATTAAGGGTTTTTAATAAAGGTTGAGTGTACTAAGGATTAGGCGCATCCTAAATGGTTGCCCCTATGCCCGATTATTTATAGTATTATTATAACAGTTGCCGGAGTGTGATATTACTATTCTATAAAACTTGGAACCTGTTAGTCCTACGAAGATAAGCTTAAATATATATTTGCGACAACACATTCAATATAACCAGTTAGTGTTCCTGTGCGTGTGTCGTAGTAATTGTGTGTCTTTTCCCATGTACTTGTTATTACGATTCGTAGTTTTTGTGCTCGTTTGAGCTTCTTTTAGTCTTGGTGTGTCTTCTCCCATGTATTCATTGCAACGAATCGCAGGTCTTTTACGGGTTTTCTCCCAACTCCTTTTCGACTACGTGTTACTGATGAGATGTCTGCTAGAAGGGTGGTGGGTAATGTGGCCTAAAAATTTATTATCAAACTTTAACCCTACTTCCTCGAAAGCATCTTTCTATCTCAATTCTTCTCAGATTTTTCGCTGTTCTCACGCAACTCTCCCTGTATTTTGGTAAGTCTCGTGAATCCGGTGTGGAATTCTTCGGAATGGAGATAAGAAAGTTGAAATTCTAGGTAGACTTCTAGGATCTCTAATATTGACGACGCGTGCCCATTTTTGAGGGATATTGCTATAAGTTTCACGAACCAATGAGAATATTAAAACTGCAATAATTTCCATAACAATAAAATGCTGTGGAAAAAACATCCATTTCTTGGATTAACTTTACTTGTTTTTCGACTGGAACCACTATAGTATATTTAAAATATAAAAAAAAACGTTATTTGGGTACAAAACGTTCAAGTGTCAATGACAAAGCAGTTTTTCGAGACAAACTGCAAAACCTTCAAATTGAATAAGGCTATGGAATGAAGCTAAAACTTCACACTGCTGTCTAATTCTAAAATTCTGTATTTATGCTAGCAAACATCATTATTCTTGGAAGTATTTATTTGGATATTTAGGCATAGTTTTTCTGTTTCATACAAAGCCGAGATTCGAGTTGGCGCTCTAATAGCACGAATGCCGTAAACAATAGTAAAAATTTTTGTTCTGTGAAGTTGAAACGGCTACCTACTGTACTTGTGGAATATCTTCTTCAGTTTTATGCGTGTAAAATGTTCGCAATATTAGCGTTATGCATTTTATTCAATATTTACATTAGGTAGCACAAGTTAACGCTCCCGCTACCTATAGCATCATCTAGTTAAACACTATTTTTTGCAAACCCAGCTTGTCGTTGCTTAATTTTAAAAGTTTATTTGCATATTTTATAGCCAGTCTACTAGTTTTTTTTTTTGTGCTCGTGACGATACAGTAAATATAGCATGATAATCAACAGGCCAGTTTACAGTGAACGTACCGGTACAAGATATACCTATACGTACAAGCGCTGTAGCGACGGTGTTGACCCTATCTTCTTCTGGGTGTGCTGCCTCGCTAACAATGGCTCTCGCTAACAATGGCTCTAGCTGATAGAAAAATAGTGACTTCACAGTCCGAGTGGCGCTCCACCCTGTGACGTCATTACGGACCACGCGCGCTCTAAGTAAAAGTAGAGCTGTCTACCCAGTATGGTTGATATGTAACCATATATTAACGTTACAAATGCAACGTAGGTAACTTTGTAATGACATGTATGTATCACTGATTGCAATTATCTAGACGATTTCACTGGCAGTTTCATATTATCATTACTCCCTGATTCTGCTGAACCTATAGACGTTCTAGTTAGAGCTCAATATAATTCTGTATTGTATTTAGCTTTATTTTAGGCCCGTGATTAATAGGCATTGTTCATCACCTAATGCAGATAAGACCGTCAATGCTGCTTGAGCAAACCACTGGCTGAATAATTTGACTTGAGAGAATGTTAGAAACGTTCTTCATAAGTGAGTTTACTCGACATCCATTTCAACTTATTAGCTCATCCACTCGTCAGAATGAGTTACTGTACCCTAGAAATAGCAGAAAAATGGGACAATATTCGTCTTATTCCTTACTTGAACTTCAAAATTATATAAATATAGTTTGATTCGTTGAGAATAAGTAATTCAGAATATATAGGTCTTTATTTGTGGAAATTCTGTTTTGTTTTCATCAAATTTTCGTCTTTTCATGTTCTTAATAATACTATTGACCCGTCGGAGCGCACTGGTGCTCTAGGTTTGGTTAAATGTGTATGAGCCAAATTCACCCCTCTTTAGGGCTTGCTGTCTGGAAGTTAGGCATAATTCTCTGCCACAATATGTTTGGGCATCACTCACCCAAGGGTCCCGAGTGCCTTCTCCTCAGGGGATGTTGCAAATTACCGCAGTTCCTGCTGACGAGGTTAGTTTTGTACAGTTAGGGAGGCTCTCAATACTTGCCCCTTCTGTTTCGGGAGGTCTAGCTGCTGATCGAGGTGGTTGACCTATTCCCCGCTAGAATCTACCTTCTTGTTTTTCGTTTCCTACCCCTGTGCGGCGTAGCTGAACGAAAGCGTTCAGCCGTGCCCGGGGGTTGGAGATGCTCAACTTGTGTCCTTTCCTGTCAGTTGCGCACTGACCATTCCGAGTCCTACCGGCAGAGAAGCCGAGACAAAAATCATGGACAATTTAAAACGCGCCCGTAGTTCTGCGCGATATATTGGCAGTGTGCCACTGAAGCGCTAGTAAAACTTCTACTACTACTACTAGTTAGGCATAAACCCCTTCCTTATATCGGGCCGGTTAGGTGAGGCGTAGGCTTGGTTTGCCTAATTTCCTAAAAAAAATGGATGTCATTTTCGTTTTCAGCAAGCCTCCATTAGGCTAGAAATCACTTTCTTCTCCTATTACTCGGGTGGAGGATAAGACGAATATTAACCGAAAAGTGCACTGTTTTCTGAGTTTTAGTTCTCACAGAAGCTGAAGAGGAATCAGTAACTTGGTTAGTGACCCTTGCAGGGGAAACTAATTTGACGGTCAACATTTTTTATAACTTTTTGTGGCGTACACAAACTAGTATTGACAATGACGATACAAAGCTTTCCAAAGAGTGGATTATGAACTGATGGACATATACTATTAGTAATTTTACTTTTAAAATTCGCCGTTTTCTTTATTTTTCTTATTTGGGTCTCGTTCTTGGCGACTTTGTATTTCACGTTATGTCATGAAAATGCCTGTGAAATCGTCTAGATAATTGCAATTATTGATTCGTGTCAGTACAATGTTACCTACGTTGCATTTTTACGTTAGTATATGTTTACATATCAGCCATACCTGGTGGAAAGCTCTACTTTTACTCTTAACTTAAAGCCCGCGTGGTCAGCAATGACGTCACAGAGTGGAGCGCCACTCCCGTTGTGACGTCACGAATTTTCAACCAGCTGATGACTGGTCCTCCCGTTTTAATTACTCCCTGCTCGTAGGGATGCAATAGGGATAAATAAAAATTTAAACATCAATTACTACAACTGCGGATGCAATTGGAGATTAGGAAATCCACGCAATTGTGAATTCCTTGCGGTCTTTCAGGAGCTTGTTACTAGCAGTATTGTTTTGTTTACTGTGATACTAGATGTATTTTAAGGAGCTGTACAGTGTATTATGGTTGTAGTCATCGACTGACGGTTTTTTTCCGGAACCACTATTTGCTCTGGCGCAGCATGCTCGGAGAACCGGTGCTCTTCATGAGTTTGTCCAGGAACCGTTACGATGCCGTACGGGCCAGTATTCTCGTTCGTTCGTTCCATCATAAGTAGATTTTTGAAATAATATTTATGGTTCTGCCTTTGCTGGTGCGGACATTGGCTGATTTAAACTGTTTGAAAAGAAAGTGATCCTGTTAGATTTACTGTAATGCTTGCTGTGATCTTTAACTCTCTCTATCATTTTTCTCTTGCTGGGCTGGTTGCGTAACGGACTGAGGGTTGATACCCTAATGAATTTTCCTCCGTTCTCCCGTCACTAGTCCGGTGTATTCTAATAATAGTAATATTTCATTAAACCGAATATCTGTATTGCAAGCGTTTATCTTAGTTTCTATTTTCTAAATACAACGCACTAGCTTCTTTTCCTCAGGCGGCAGGTGATTGATGAATTCACCACAGTTCGACATTTTATTTACGTCGTCTGAAGAATAACATAATAACATTTCGTTCGATTGTTTCTTTAGTTAGCCAAGAGTTTCAACAGGACCTCCAGTTATCATCATGGCGACATGCACTTGAGAATTTCAAAATTTGGTGGACTTACATACAGGGGATGTGCTCTGTACTAACAATACGTTGATGGTGAAATTTTAATTTTTTTCCAGTTACTTCGAATCTGTTCATAAGAGTTAGAAGGAGAAATACTTCATTAGTTGTATTAAGAGAAGGTCGCAGTTCTTTGATATTGAAGGGCCCCCAGGAATTTTAGGCGGAGGCTGTCTGGTGTGGAGCCAATTATGTAAGTACCTACCTTCAAGAAGTATTATTAAGAAAATACACTGAACTGGAGAGGAAATAAGATTATTGCTTGTAATGTAGCTATTTTATTTAATGAAACTTACATCCGTGAGGGACTGAAACCGAATAATAATAATTAATAAAGCGCAAGTGTATGTTTTACCTTTTTGCCTTATTAGAAGGTAAATTTGCCTACTTCATATCTGGGTGATAGCGGTGGGTAAACCAGGAAATTACTACTACTTCTACTACTCTATCGCGCGCACACACACACACACGCACAATTAACTAATTAACGCATCAAGTGAACCTATTCTCGTAGGTATAGCACTACATATTAGCCTCATTTAAACTAGACAGTGTTCCTTCACTATTAGGGCATTTTGTCCTATTTCATTCCTACAAAGTAAAGGCCTTAGTAGCGAGACAATTTAGCCTGACACTGTATATTAGGGTGAAAATCCATCAGAAAGTAAACGACATTCGAATGTTAATAAATGTAGACTTGCCTCTCCAATTTCCTCCGAAGACGAGCGTTTGTTTCGTTTAAATAGCGCTATTTCATTGAAAATGGATGTTTAAGGGATGCGGTAAGGGGTTAATTTTTGAAATCGAAGTACACCACGATACAGTATTACACAGACCACTTCCATTCTCCTCCTTTTCTTTCAAGACCCTCACACCTGCCTGTGATCCTGCTCATTTTCTTTCTGAGAAATTTGATATAGGTATCTAGAGAATCCAGCTTCATAGGACCACCGGTGAAAACCACAAGCGCCGTAATAAAGCCAATTAATTCTGCTGGCATGGAATGAAACTATGTATTACAGACAAAGTAGCATCGTTTATTGTGGACAACGTTCCGCTTACATGGGGAGAATTCGTCCTTAATTTGGTTATAATCAAAGTGTTAAATAATCAAAATGGGGTACTTTTTCAATTGTAAACTGTTCCTTGGAAGGAAGCGCTCATAATTTAAAATTGTCCACTACATGTTGAAATTGATAAATTTTCCAGACGGCTGCTCATGAGGCCAACAGGTGGTGCTCGCATTGCCTCTATTTCCCCGTGTCGCTCAGATTTTGAGTTAAGAAATAACCACCTATTTAGCATTCTTAAACAATTTTTATGAAGTATTTACTTCTGTGATTGATAACTGGAAGAAAAATGACATATGACAAGAAAGTGCTTACTACCATTGACCGCAACAGTACTTGACTCGTAGGTCCAAGTGGCCTCTGACGGTGGCGGCCAAGATGGGATTTTCTCAAGAGCTATTATGAACACGTCCAGACACGGTCATGCAGGCAAGCGCTCAAGGGCGTCCCCGCCGTATCCAAGATACTTTCTCTGCAAGAGAAATGTTGAGTACCTTGAAAATTTTTTTCTTCAGAATTAGATAGGGGGAAAAGAATAGCTCTTGAGAAAATCCCATTTTTCCGTTGCCGACTTTTGGCTGCCAGCGTCAGACCTAAGAGTCAAGTACTGCTGAGGTCTATGTTAATACTAATATTTTAGCACTGACTTAATTTAATTAAGATGTTTACTTCGCTCCTCAGGCCCAGTCGATTTTAGTGTAATTAGATGGGCTCGATATGGACGGATTAGCCGGAATATATTGTAATATGAAACTGCATTGAGTCTCTATGCGCCGATGTACACGATCGCAATAGTTACACAGTCACAGCCGATAACGTTTCCGCGAACTAGGCTCAAGCTTGCTTATTGCCTTATCAGTAAAAAGAATATCGAAAATAGGAGCAGTTTTTTGCAGTTTTGTGCTCTATGGCAAGCGACAATGGTCAAGCTTTGGGAACATCTCCTACTTCTGTGTTGGTTTAAAGTGGCAATGGCTTAAAGTCTTATAACATGACATTCAAGTGCCCCAAGGTGTGAAGTCAACTTTGACTGCACCCTCCACTGGGAAACCGACACGCACTTGTTCGTGCGGCAGACATAGGTCAACTGGCCTCTGAGGAGTAAGTGCAGCTGTAGCCGACGACTGGTCACAAAGAACTGTAGCGCTGAAATGAAGGTTCAATGCCCTATCAACCCCCTACCTTAAGGTAAGTACCCCCACGATAGTTATACGCACCAAGCAAATTTGCTGATTCAGCGCCGAGAGCAATGAGAAAGACCGCGCCTGGCCTGGGAAGCGTTCTCTAGACACCGCACAACTGTACAGCACGCAGCGTCCGCTGCTACCGTGGGTAGATACCAGAACTTGTCAACTTCGAAAAAAGTTCACTAATGCAACTTTTGCGTTAGTGTGCAGCCGATATGCTGCCCTGTGTCCATCATGGAAGAAGTTTCCGACAGAGCGATTCTTACGCGAGACCGAAGCTTCACTTTGTCCTTTGAAAGGTAACGCATACTCGCAATTGTTCTGGAAAGTAAGAACTATAACCTGGACCGTCATCATATATACGGACACTTTCATAATACTGTTTCTACGAGTATTTTACAGTAATACAGCCACTCGCCGGAAAAGGCTTAATACTGCAATTCTCACGAGAAAGGAAGGTCTATTCCGTGCGTTAATGAGATACAGTATTTTGACAAAGATATAATTGTGCATTGCCAATTTTTCAAGTTCTTCAATTGCACGTTCCCATGCTTGGTCCTCAGCTTCTACACCTGAGTTGTATTTCACGGCGAGTTTGCCTTGGGTGTGACGATATCTACTCTACTTACCCCTAACATATATTGGTTCTTATAATTTAAGCATCTTATATTTAACCCCATTCTTGCTAGTTCTTGGAAGTACCTCATCCAACCCCATTCGAACCTAACGTGCAGTACTTCCAAAACTCAAATGTACCTTGTCTAACCCTAATTGACCCAACATTCACCTTTGAAACCCATGTCATGTCACCCCCAAAATGGTCATCAGAATCGCCGTCGTTGTACGCCGCATCTCTCACCCTCGATTCTGAGCTCCTACCCATTTCCCTGTCGTAGTGTTCCAGTGGGCACATCGTTTATTTGTGAGTGCACGAGTTTCGGGATAGGTATGATTTTTCTGTTTCCTTGGTACAGTGGTAATTAAATCTAGGAATGAGGTCTGAGTACTTTGTCTCATTTTCTTTTTGGGATGCCGTGCAGTAGCAATAGAGGCCTAAACTAATGAATCTAAACCAAATCCATAGCTGCATGAAATACTGTCATCATTCACGCCCTATAGTCTAACCTCATTTAATCCTTTAACGCATCACTAACCACTTTTTAATAACAAAGGCTCAACCTCATGCCCCGACTTGTTCTAGTGCAAATTTTCACATTTTTTAATGCACTTTGGTGTCGGGAACTTTTGAATACCAAAGTGCAAATATTTTTTAATGCAGCAGTTACTGCAGGAACAATAGCGCATGCCCTCCTATTGCAGGAGACCTGACCGCTCACCCCTCCCCCCCCCCCAGTCCGCACTTGCGTCCGCGAACATATGGGGGCCTTACCACACGATGGGGCATGGTCGTGGGACTGTGACCGTGTCCGCGTTTGCTTCCACACGCAGTGGGGCAGCACCCGACATGAGGGTGAAGGCGACTGAAATACTTGAACGTCAACGCACCCTTGTTTTGATAGGAACGCGCCGTTATTACAACCACGAGGTGACGCGTCCCTTTTCAACCCGTCTGTGTTGAGTTCACTGACAAGTATATAGCCATGCCCTGCTCTCGAGCAGAGAGCGAATAAGAGAGCAAAATCGGACGTGCCCCTAGGGCATGCCCCATCGTGTGGAAAGGCCTTAAGCGGCTCAGAATGATCATAGGGCACGAATGAAGAAGAACTGCTCGGTCTGCTTCAAAGTAATCATGAGCCAATGATTTTATGACTAGATAGTGGAAGGCACCTGAGCTTCACGTTAGGAAATAAATATATGGGAATTGCCTAATAGCTGAACTAATTCTATTTCTGAACAAACAGTTATATTTTATAGGTTAAAATAATAATCCAATCAAATAATAACAGTTTGCTTGGAAATAGTTAGTTCGGCAATTGGGTAATTTCCCTAAATTACTTTTATACATCCACCCATGCAGGGCTTAAGTCTAATGGCCTTTCCACACGATGGGGCCTGCTCCTTTGTGTCTAGAGGCCATTAGACTATGCAGCTCCATTAGACTATGCAGCTCCATTGTACAGCCTCTGACTAAGTCCTTCAACAACTCAGTATTGTACATAATATTTCCCTACCTAAGGATAGCACTTGGATATCGCAAAACAACTCCTATATGTTCCTTGGAGGTGGAGGCCAATGTTCCCCTCTTCATACACACAGCTTCCAAATATTAACTATTTTCTTTCAACTGCTCAGTTTACATGTCTTCCACGTAAGTCTCAATTAAATCTTACAAATGTAACAATTTCGTAGCTCTTTTCTAGATCTTGCCATTAAAACCTATATAGAGCAACATATACCTTTCTCTCGAAGATTCACATCTATAGTCCTTGCGCCACTACATCGTTTCATTGATGATGCCCCAATCTCTTGATCAGAAATGTCACCTTTGGTCATGAAACAGCTCTCTAAGGATCTCATTCATTCTCAGTTCTCTTCTTTCACACAAGGATATACAGATGGTTCTCATGTCTCTGATCCTTCGTCCTCAACAGGCGCTATGTTTCTAGTTCCTGCTTGTGGCCTTCGTCTGAACTGGAAACTTCCTCCACATGTTTCTTCCTTTGGGTCAGAACTTTCTGCGATTCATGAAGCCTTGCAGTGGGCCATGATCGATGTCCATGACGGTGAAAATTTGATAATCTTTAGACTCCCAAACATTTCTCTTTTTGATACGCTCATGAAAGCATAAATTCTATGTTCATTTATTCTTATGCTATGCAGCTAATGATAATTTATCTGAATAATACTCAGTCAAACTTCAGCAAATACCTGCCCATGTATACCAGGCATTGAGACCGTCGATGCTGCAGAAAAAAAAAAAAAAAAAATCTTTGTTTATTCCGTACAGCGCCCTGGCTCCATTACTCAACGATGATATTGCTACATCGATTGGACGCTCACTGCCAAAATAAAGTGCACCTATCAGGTAAGGGTAAGCTCATATCAACCATTAAATGTAAAGTGGGAAACTGGCCGTGGCCTAATTATCCTACCTGGAATATATAAACTGTAATAACGCGAATCAGATTAGGTCATGCTAGAGTTAGATAACACCACCAGCGTTTTAATTATGTGTCGGTATTTCCAAAATCAAACTTTTACTTACTGGCAGCAATTGATGATATCTACCGTACAAAAAAAAAATACTTTCGGAAAAACTCTAAAGCTCAACAAAATAAACTGACAGGTTTGAGAAAAATAACAAATTTTGAAGTGCGTACTGGCAACATTGTAGCAACATGCATTTTTTTTTTGCGGATTCACTTTTATTTACTTCTGCTGACACCAAATGATTTGTCATTTTTCTACGGTATTCGTAGATCGATCTCAAATAAAGCGTAAGTTTATTTTTCAGTCTTTGTCTCAAAGTTGAACGCATTTTTTCGGCTGCCAGCCTGGCACCATGTTTTTTTTATGGGATCAGTAGCTATACGTTTGCGGTTAAGACGGCTCGAAAAAAAAAACTATTTGTTTTAGAGGTTTTGACCTTCTTGATTGCTAAGCCTACAGGTGCTTTGGTTTTCACTCAGATTTGAATCGGTATAACTGTAAAGGACCCGACCCAAAATTAGGCATTTTTATAAATATCATTGCTTTGTGAATATCATTGCTTTGTGAATATCATTGCTCTATGAAACTTCTGCATGTCATTGTGTGATAAGGTTAATAAAAAAGTGGTTGACGTTCATTATTAAAATATTAAAAGCTGAGAAATGAGACAAGAAACTGTGCGTTCCGAAACTCTGTTATATTAGCTGTGTGTGATGTAGGTTAGACCTGACACAACCATAAGGTTCTACGTAACAAAATCAAATTGTCAAACCATAGACCACACCATACATTGACTGGACACTGGCAGATTTCGGTCCCGCAATTGGGTCTGACTGCACGGTGCCGCAGATGCATTTTTTGTCTGTTCTCCCATTACTTTTTTATACTTTATTTAGCTATTTGACTTAATTATTCAGCATTCAGTAATGACTGGAAAACCTTACGTACTTCTGAAACTTCTATACACAACAAATTCTCAAATTATTAAGGCTTGAAGTGTAATGACATTGAGCAACTATTTATGACATCCTTTGATATTTGCAGTAGAGTAAAAGTATTTCACAATAGCTGAATGTTGAAACACTGGCCGCCATAAAGTGGTGTTGCATTGAACATTGACAGCAGCAGCTTAGGCAACCATTAAGTGATATAACATAGGCAACCATGTAGTGATGTAACGTAGGCAGTCACAGAGTTGCGTAGTATGCCTAGATAGTAATGTGAAACTTCATGGTGCAACTGTAGACGGTTCCAGTGATGAAGGGTTGTATCAGCAACAAAGTGTCATTTTAATGTCTTTTAACGGCTGTCCTAGTATCTTTTTCTCATGGTTAATTATGCAGTTTTAGATCACGGCTACTAATGGGGTTTTATTCTGTGTATTACTGTGGTATTAATCAGGTTTTTCAGTATTAATACGATTTCGTAACCTTACTTTCTTTGCGGCTAGTGGGATGAGCTCTACCGAAAGCTCTACATATGTACATAAATTTCTGAGGTTATTGCTTTAAATCAGTCATTGGAGAATAACTCAATTGAATGTGATATTAAATAAAGTACATCACATGCAGTATCTATGTGCCAATTTTTTCTATAGAATTTTAGTATTCCTAGAAACTATGATAAATTTTCAATAATTCTTGGTGTCCGAAGATATGATAGATTTATCGCTTACTGAAGATAAATAATTGTGAATTTAGATTCCCTGCTCTGCAACACATTCCTTAGGCTACGTCGAAAAAAATCATCTTTGTTTGAGGTCTCTGTGATTATTAGAACTCATTTTATTAACACTTCCGTAAATCGGCCGGCAGGCCCAATTGCGAGAAGCCCGATTTCGGTGTCTAGTCAATGTATGGTGCGGTCTATGGTCAAGCGTATCTCTGAGACCCAAGTAGTGTTTATGAATTTTCGTAACTGGTTAACTTATACAGAAATGCTATCAAGTTTGAGACGGAGATTGATCCATCTCTCGGTAATCTGCCGTTCTTGTAAAAGCGGTACTATTTGAAGTGTTCCACGTACATTGACCACACTGGAAGAAAAAGGGTTAACAATTGAAAAATTACCATGAAACAAATTATTTAGAGCAAACCTTCTTAGCCCGTCCATTAAGCCCGGTACTTGCATACGCCTTTTTAAATTTGTACTGCTGGCAGAGAGCCGGCTCAACTAGGCCGATTGTTCTACCGTGACCGTGACTTCTGCTTTAAGCAAATAAACATTGCGCAAAATATTCGAAACATTAAAAGTCGTTGCAAATCTAAACTTCCTGAAGCCCCCTGCAGACGAGAGTCAGAACATGGGAACGTTTCTCTTTAATTTTCCGATTTTGTGACTACGGGGCACAACTTCGGCTTGGCCAGATATAGGTAACTGTCCAGAATGGCTTAAAATCTAGGCTGCCATTGCAAAGATTCTTCTACGGTGAGTACCAACTGCACAGTTTGGAATATCTCTCTTAATTTCAAGCGAGTTCTAGCTCGCAATAACGTACAGTTTATTGCGATGTTCAATCGCGCTAAGATGTCACAGTCCCACAAAATTTTGTTTCAGGAAAGTGAAACGTTCTTGTTTTTCAACTCTCGTGTAAAGCGGATTTTAGAGTTACCATGAGAAAGTCGAAACTTCACTAGGGGCGTTTGACTCTATAAATTGGAACGGAAGCCACGAATTTGAAATTTTCCAGTTAAATAATGTGCAAGCTGAAGCCGTGCCTCAGGCACTATAGCCTATGTTAATTATTTGAGTTGGCTCTCTGCCGATAGCTCGACTGAAGTCGTATGTCGGCACCAGGCCTTTTAAGGGTTGCCCCTACCTGACACAATGAAGTGGTGTCCCTGTTAACCCTGTGTGGCTTTTAGACAGTATAGCAAATAGTGCTCGTGCTTTGAAATATGCAGTTCAATTCAAATATGCAGCGAATTGGTTAATTGTCGCCATTGTGACAGTGTGCAGGTGGATGTTTTGTGTATCCCGGTACGTGTCGTTCACTGACTAACTGCCATGTTCCATCAATGTAAACACAGCTGTGTCGTCGGTCTCTGTGTATAGAAAAACTTGTACATACTGAACTGCATGGTGGCCGTCACAGCTGCTGGCTTGGTAAGTTTCATCCGTCAAGAAAGCCTGGGATGTTTTTGAAACTTTGAGTAAATTCGGATCGAATGTTGGGTGGGAACACCCTCGTGCATGAGTTCCACGATTCTATCGACAAGCTAAATGAGCCTTCTTTCTTCATTTGTGAGATCGCCTTTGTAGTGGAGACTGAGGTTTAACTGCTATGCCATTAAATATAATCGAACTCGGACAGCTTCACACTTTTCAACTGTTTAAGTGGTTTCAGTGACGTCTTCGGACACGAGGAGTATGTAGGGAGAATGATAATAATAATAATATTTATTACTTTCGGAGTATTATTAAGTCTTAATATGATGCAGGGAATTATAAATATCTAATATTCCCTGAGTACTATTTAATAGAAATATTGTACGATTAAGGAAGAGGGCTCAGCTGCCTGAAGCCCGCTGCACACGAGAGTCGGCATGCGACAATGTTCGTTCCTAACCTTCCGAATGCGCGGCTGGCACAGCTTCGACTTGCCAACTATTACGGTGACCAAATAATTGTTTAAAATCCGAGCCACGACTGCCGTTATTCCAATGCAGCAAGCACCAATTGTACAGTTTCGAATATCTCTTTTAATTTCAAGCGAATTTAATTCGCAACGACGTATGTTTGAAACATACGTACAATGACTTTAAACTCTAATTATGGTCTCAGAAACTTTTTTTCAGGATCAAGAAATTGTCCCTGTGTTCCGACTTCCGACTGTCTTGTACTGCGAGCTTAACGTCGCTGACGTTGACGTTGGATGGTTCAGTTCCAAGAACGGCCGGGTTTCATTGCAAGGTCAAAATTTTGCAACTACAGTATATGCGTCTCACTGACTTGCCGAAACTGTGACGACAAATCCTTTTAGCCCGAAAGCGATGTATAATTACAAAACTGAATGAGACTATAAGGTTAAGTTCAATTGGCTCGTCGAAATTAATCTAAGCCAAGTGCGCTCGTTCGAAACTTTAGACCAGAGGGTTAGTTTCGTCAATCTAAATCCTGGTGCACACTTGATGACTTTCGTCAGGCCTAGCAGCGCAGAGTCAACTCATCTAACCGTTTACGCTACCGCGCCACGGCTTCAGCTTAAGCCAGATTTTACTGTATAAATATGAGTACAAAATCTTAGGGGCTTCTGTTATATTTATACTGTAGCGTGTGCCAATGGTGAACTTTCGACTATTGCTCTTAAGTCGTAATTATAAACAGCTTAAAACTAAAAGATTAATACTTTACGAATTAGAGCGCGATGTTCATAAAGGTCACGCTGAAACCACGGTTACGCAGTCGAGTTTAGTTGGCGCTAGGCTGCTAGCGGCAGCGAAAGTTGTTACGTGGGCACCGGGCTTTAATCCGGTACAAGTGTTAAAAGCAACTCACGCACGCTGGAGACGGCAGGAAGCTCCATTTTACGAAGCAGTGTTGAGTTTCTGAAAGTTTCAGAACTAACCGAGAAAAGGCTAGTACAGTCTCTGAAACTCAGTTCAACCAGTCGAAGCCAAGCTCAAATGTTTGAAAGATCGGACAAGTCCAGCCTCGAAAGCGTTATTTAATTAAGAGCCCAATTGAACGTACCCTTCTTGCGTAACGGGCTATGGGCGCGCTGGTTAAAATTACCGAGACGTAGAATGGCGAAGAGGATCGAACTATCGGCTGTAATTTCCGTCACAAAAAAAAAAAATAAAATAAATGATACATTCTATGGCCTACAATGCACCAAGCCTTGTGTGCGCTGAGGTTCTCCGTCTATTATCTCGTGACATTCTTCTGACCAGTTTTTTGCTACAGAAGAGACGTTTTCTGGAAGCGAGTGACCTTGGAGTGGGAGGCGCTCCATGCACTGGCGATGGCAGTACGCCGTCTGGCCTGTGGTTAAGCAGGCATTTTGTGGATACGTTCTTTTGTTACATGTTGTTTTTAATCGTGAGTCTACAATACTCTATCAGCAGCGATTCTCTGCGTCTTAATAAACTTTAATATTACAAATAAACGCACATTAAGTAAAAGAAACGAACTATAATCCTCGTATATTATAAAATTTACAGTTATATGCTTCAATAGGCAGATATAATATGAGATAGCATTTCGGGTAAGTCAAAAGTAACCCGCGGTGCCGTGCACGACTATAACGCAGATTTTAATTATTACTGTACTTTTCTGGTCAATCTTACGGGTTTCGATTTATTGCGTTTTTTTTCATTTTCACGCGTACCCTTATTATTAAATTCCTGCTTTAGCTTTGCGTACAGCACAGCGAAACGAATTCTTTTGTTCAGTATCTGCGACATGAGATGTATATACAAATTTGTAGCTATAGTAATAAGCTTTGTCAGTACACAACTAAATATTCACAGGTTTATTGCATTTTAATCGTTCTAACCTTAATCTCTTTGCTGGACTAGTCTACATTCACATTTGGCCATAGAAGCATTACGTAACTACTATAGTGTATTTTTATGCAAGGTAGACACTGCCTACGCCATACTGCATGTGTCTGATACATATATATAATATTCATTTATACATATATTAACATACTCGTATTTTCTATAGGTACTCAAAAACAAGACGAAGTTAAGTGCTCGGTTTCTGCCGCAAAGTAATTAACTTCTCCCTCTGTTGGAGGAGGCGTGAGAAGGGACTTTAACCCTCCCGAAAATGTACCATGCCTCCCATAACTCCTCCAATAGTGCTACCAACTAACCAACATACATTTATGTTCGTGTTGTGATGCCCCTCAACAATTTGCTGCAGACCTCCTCAGCCTACCAATACAAATTTCATGGTGCCGCTACCGCGTTGTGAAGACCCGCCGCAACCCGGATATTTCGCCCGATGGTGAGCGTCCTCGACGATAGTGACGTCATCAAGGTAGGCCAGCAGTGATATTTCAGCCCTAAATTTCACCACGCGAATCGGAGTAATTATTGTTGTCGGTGGCGACGCAATCAATGGTTTTACTAAGATTGCTCTTTTTGTCACAACCGTATTAACAGTTTATTATCTCACGTACCGCGGCTACCCGAACCTATCTTCCATTTTGGCCTCAGTTTTACAATGTTAAACATGCGATGGTAATGAAAAATAGAGCTAGTCAGTGTTGATAGCTAATTTGAGAATCTCTTTATAGTACTTCCCTTTTTCTTGCGAACCCCCGGGTGGTGCAGGCAGTGAACATCCTTTGCCAAGTCTGATGAACGAACAGAAGGGATTTGCACTTGGTGTATAAGCGCCAGACCACTCGGCCACTAGTGTGCCCAGTGGCAACTTTCGATACAATGCCCTCTAGATCTTTTTACACACTACCTCTAATTCAATCAATTCCCTGCACAATTTTACCACTTAACACTTACTAAGGCTATAGAACGCAGCTAAATGTTTGGAGCTAAATGATTGCGTGTTTTTACTGACGTTGGTTCCCGGAAGAAGCCAGTGATGACAACAGATAACACAGAATAATTTTCCGTTTTGCTTCTTCAGGGAATTGCCTGATGATATCCGCCAAGCAGTTGTCTCCTGGTTGTAGGTTGTTCGTGAAAAAGTCGAAAATATTTTAAAAAGAGGAATCCTTCAACGGGTTTATTAGATATCCAGTAAGGTCAAGCGTACTTCACACATTTCAAACAGTGCTAGTTCTGTGGCAAGCCGAAGTTTAAGTAGACGTGAAGAACGCTCGAGATAAACGTCCGAGGTAGATACTACTTAAAATTATAGATTGGCAAACGCTTCACCAATGAAGAAAGTCTTATGAGCCAATTTTGAGCCTGCATGACGGGTCCGGTGTGACGTCACTCGAAAGGAGGCCAGTAAAAGTACTGTTTCACCACGAGTTCCTTTTATCTAGTTGGCCTCGTCCGCCTAAGCATCACCTGTGGCGTACACCTGTGTACGTGTAGCGCGCACCTGTGTGTCATGTGTCAGTCTGGTACCTGTTGCGGTGCAGTGTGGTGTCGCGGTACCGTGTGGTGCAGGAGGCTTGTAGGGTACAGTGAGGCATGACCGTTTCTTTCGTGATGCCTTGGGCTGAGTCTCGAATGCATTGTCTGTTGCCTGTTGTTAATAATGGAAACTTTCACGGCCCAGTAATTGCGTAAAGCTTGCAAGGGCAGCTGGTGAGTTCGAGAACTTCGGAATTCATAATTTACACGGGAGAGGAGATATGCGTGAACAGCGTCGAATAATTATCATGCGCTGCATACGCTGTTTTATGTTTAGATCGCTATAGTGTGTGGTGCGGGACGATACTGTGCACTGCCTTTCGTACACGTGTTGTCCACATTCCATGATTATTCATTAACACCCCTCAGGGGGCATAGGATGGGCCATAGTCCATAGGCTAGGGCTAGGTTAGTTAGGTTCGCCCATCCTATGTTATGGGGAGTAGCGCCCCCAGGGGGTTTGTGTAGGTTACCTTAGCCATTAGCTAAGCCTTCGGGACGGCTGTCTTTCGTGCCCACTTTGCTTCCTACCCGTCTTTTACTCCTACTGATCTTTCTTCAATCTGTTCTTACTCTTCTTTCCCGACTTGCCGTTCCCATGCGCGTTGATCCTGTGTGGGAACACCCTCGTGCATGGGTTCCACGTATCTATCGTCACACTATGTGTCCCTTGCTTCTTCCTCTGTTAGATCGCCGTTGCTGTGGAGACGGAGACTTAAACCACTCAGTATAATAATAATAAATTCATTAACACGCTGGCCGCCATGTGCTCCATATGCGGTATACAGCGTAATAGCAATACTTCGAGTACTATTAACTAGCCTAGGCTTGGAATCGTAGTCAGCGTGTTATGTTAATTGGCTAACACGTAAAATTAATTGCGAACTTTGTTTTCGGTTCAACAAAAATGGGTAAATTTTTACAAAAATCCAATATGGCGCCCAGATAATTCACTGCTAGAAATTGATAGTACCTAGTCTATTTGAGAAATGCAGTGATACCCATGTATATAAGTCGGAAATGCATAGTTTTTGAGATAGGCTAGATGACTTTGAAGTTTCTATTCTTTCTCTAAGGAAGAAAATAGCCGGTGTCGTCATAGGCTTGCTAGCGATCCCATAGGAACCTCATTAACCCAATAGGTAAAATTTTACTTTCACTTACACATGTTTTTTTTGGGTTTTTGTTGCTTTCAGTATGTTAATTGGTTCAATTTAAGACAATTTACATGAATAACGTTTCCGTCGCAAATGCTTAGTTTTTGATATATTAGACTTTGACGTTCCCATTGTTTTCCTATGGGAGAAAATAGCAGATGTCATCACAGGCTTTAAATGAACCAAACCTGGCCTTGCCTAACCTAACCTAACCTTACTTAACCTTGTCTAACCTAATCTTACCTAACCTAACATTACCTAACCTAACCCTAATTTCGCTTGTTGGAACCGCTCGGTATTTTCTCCCATAGAAAAACAATGGGAACTACAAAGTCATATATCTCAAAAACTAAGCATTTGCGACGAAAACGTCATTCGTGTAAAATGTCTTGAATTGACCCAATTTACATACTGAACACAAGAAAAGTCATGAAAATCATGTGTAAGTGAAAGTAAAATAATACCACCCAATATAACCTAACCCACCTCAACCTTACCTAACCCAACTGAACCTAACCCAACTGAACCTCACCAAGCCCAATCTAACCTAACCAAACCCAACCTAACCAAACCCAACCTAACCAAACCCAACCTAACCTAACTGAACCTAATTCCACCTAACTTAACACAACCTAACCTTACCTAACCTAACCCAACCTCACCTAACCCAACCTAACCTACTCCAACATAGGCTATTCTAATCCAACCTAACCTTTAAGTTCGGTTTGATTAGATGGGTTAGATTGGGTTGGATTAGATTAGATAGGCAGTAGTAGATTGGGTTAGGTTGGGTTAGGTTAGGTAGGGTAGGGTTAGGTTGGGTTGGATTTAGTTATGTTTGATTAATAGGGTTCCTATGTGATCGCTAGCAAGCCTATGATGACACAGGCTATTTTCTCCCATAGAAAAACAATAGAAACTTCAAAGTCATATACTTATCTCATAAACTATGCATTTCCGACTGATATATATGGGTATCACTGTACTTCTCTAATAGACTACTAGGCTATCAATTTTTAGTAGTGAATTAGTTGGGCGCCATATTGGATTTTTGTAAAAAAATTACCCAAAAATGAATGACTTCTTTTGGAGTGAATGCTCCACAATCGCGAGGTATTATCACAAAACGTGTATATTAGTTAGTAGTGTTATACTGTATCTACGAGGGTGGCATAATAACACCTGGATTTTATCCAAAGCTGAGCAAAGAGAGTGCAAGCTATCTCAATCTTGAACATTGCAGGCAAAGTGGTCAGTAATTTGGAGCTTTTCATATTGATAAAATGAAAGTTTACCTCAGAATTACAATTTTAACTTATGCGACGTTAACACCACACTAACTTATACAGATAGTCATCTTTACTCTCACCTGCTGAAATAATAATTCAGTAATAACGGTATAGCCTATTATTGTAACTCGGTATCTTCAAAACTACATAGCTACTGTAGTTGGGAGACGCAAGAAGCCATAGCCTGTAAGTAAGAAGGTTGTATCATACAAGTTACACTGACAATTGATCATTGTTCATTCATCTTTCTTAATTTCCAAAAATCGATGAGTAGTTCTTGCTATCAAATTTCCTACTGATGATCTTTTTTCATTGCTCTTCCTTTACTTTCTCTGCAGGTAATCCATTTCCATGAACAGGGTTCCTCATGTTGGATGGCAAACAACATGTCCCTGTTTTCTTCCTCTCGCTGTATCGCAGTGAACAATCAATCTTGATCGAAAACCAGCCGTTCATTTACCCATTAACGGGCAGTGCCCGGTGCTTTGGGCATTAATAATCGTGCTAGTGCTACATACTTGAGACGTTAATAGGTTGAAGATGCCATCGAGTATTCGCGGCAATGTAGAGTTATGCTAACGCCCATAAGTTAAGCTTGTCCGGAACTCTAGACGAACGTTGATATCGCCACTTTAGATTGTGCATTTTGCAGTCATTCGAAGCAGCTCAGTTTGGCGGATCGTACTTGGGTTTTCAGCCGTATGAAAGGTGGTCTGATTAGTGTTCATGCTTGAAACTCGATCCAACAGGGCGAAACCAACGCACCTCTCTAAAGTACCGGAAACATCCAATCTTCTGGGCTTAGGTGAACATGACTAACTTTGCCGGGCCAATCGAGGCTGTCTTGGCATCGGTTTGCTTCTCCATGGTGAGGTCTTTGATCGATATTTAGGGTTCCGGTTTTTGATTGGGCGCCGAAATTCAACTTTCGAGCCTTAACTTGTCTGAAACTTCAGACAGAAGCTTTGGCTCCACCAGTTTGAGGAGCAACGAACTTACGTTGAGCTCTCAGATAACTCTATTTTACAGAGCAAGATTGAGCTTCTGAAAGTATCAAAGGTAACCGATTAAGGGTCAATGCCTGAAACTTAATCCGCCGTATCGAATCCAGCCCACTTGCCTGAAATATCTAACAAGTCAAGGCTCAAAGGCTTCATTTACGCGCTCAATCGAGTATGTTCATAGACTCTATGTAGAATTAAACCGTGTCAGCTCCTTTGTAAGCGCCAGGCTTGATTACTCATCAAGTATTGTATATAATTAATTCAGCAAATATTCATACAGCTGCACGAGGTGATGGAGTTAATTACTCTCTAGCTGCAGGTGCTTCAGGCTTCAAGGCCCTACTTGCTTCTTACTGAGGGTAACTCCACTTCTTATCTTTTCGGTAAGCTTTCTAACTTCGAACTTCCTTCAACGTAATTACGATAAATGCAAAATTTCTGCCCTCCGGGGCATGTTGTGGCGGGCCCTTTCCCTGCCACAATATGTTTGGGCATCACGCACCGAAGGTTCCCGAGTGCCTTATCCGCAGAAGATGTTGCAGCTTGCCGCAGTTCCTGCTGAAGAGGTTAGTATTGTAAAGTTAGGTAAGTTCTCTACTTTCCTCTTTCTGCCCCGTGAGGTGGGCTGTCGATCGAGATTGCCGACTATGTATGCGGGACATCTCTAGTCTCTCTCGTGTGGAAGGACACAAAAGGGGCCGACCAATTGAGTGTCTCCTACTATACTTTGCGCGTTGTTTCCATGCCCGTAGTTGCGCACGTGGCCACCACACCTACTCAATATGCGGTATTTGAAAACTGCACAAGTAGTTTCTCTGTTGAAACGCCTGAGTTGCGGCTACGGAGGTTAAACAATATATATAATAATAATGCAGAATTCCATCATTGCTGAGCTTACACCGCTCGTCGATAGATGACGCACCCACAGCCGGTTTTCAGTTTACTATTACCATTTTTCACACTTGTGTTGCAATCAGACGCCGGTGTATGTTGCGCCCTGACGGTGTTACCCGGTGTCACGTGCACCGTGTAACGGTGAATGCGATGTCAGCCCCCGGGAATTTTTTTTTTTACTTAAAAGGAGCCATTCCATTTTCCATATTTATTGTTCGATTGTTATGAAACTCGCACAATATACGTCGAATTGAATTTGAAGAACATTTTATTGATTTAAAATTTTTATTTTCGCAATAGTTTTTGATAACCTAACATAATCTAACCTACCCTAACCTATTCTACCCTAACCTACCCTAACCTATTCTACCCTAACCTACCTTACCCTACCCTACCCTATCCTAACCTATCCTAACCTATCCTAACCTATCCTAACCTACCCTAACCTACCCTAACCTACCCTAACCTACCCTAACCTATGCTAACCTATGCTAACCTATGCTAACCTATGCTAACCTATGCTAACCTATGCTAACCTATGCTAACCTATGCTAACCTATGCTAACCTATGCTAACCTATGCTAACCTATGCTAACCTATGCTAACCTA
>LQNS02276883.1:22816048-22837659 GCA_001587735.2 Parhyale hawaiensis | reverse complement strand
CTAACCTATCCTAACCTATCCTAACCTATCCTAACCTATCCTAACCTATCCTAACCTATCCTAACCTATCCTAACCTATCCTAACCTATCCTAACCTATCCTAACCTATCCTAACCTACCCTAACCTTACGTAAGCTAACTTAACATAACGAAACTGAAAAATCTAGAAAAATAGAATAACATGTTCTTCAAATTCAATTTTACGTCTATTGTGTTTGATAACAATCGAACCATAAATAACGAAAAATTAAATGTTTGTACTGCAAAAATATACCAATAAGAACACGACACCACAACAAATAAAAGTTATACGTCCGCACCCTACAGCGGTGACCGGCAAAATACGAATCACTTAAAATGGAAATTAAGATTTCCCTAAAGGTTGAAATAATTCCCCAAATATTTATAAAAGAAAATAAATAGAAGCTTCACGCTATAAATAAACACTTCATGCTCATCTCAATCTATGCAGCATATACGCGGTAGTACATAATTATTAATTAATTGCGTAATTGTCAAGTATTAAGTTGAAAAATTCCCTAAATTGTTCTAAAAATCCCTGAAACCATCTGAAATTTCGAAAAACTGGGGAAAATCCCACAATAGTTGCAGTCATACACCAACGCGTTACTCAAGCTTCTTATTGGTTGGAAAGAGAAAGTAAGTAAGAGAAAGAAAGTATGATATCAACATTACTTCAAAACTATTGCGAAAATCAAAAAAATTGCAGGAGTAAAATGTTCTTAAGTTTCAGTTCTACGTATACTGTGCGAGATTCAAAACAAACGGACCATGAATAAAAAAATACGGGCTCCCTTAAAGTAAAAAAAAATTGCCCAGCGCCCCCAAAAGTGTGTTCTGCAGGAAACTCCTATTTAAATATTTCTCGTGGAGCCTTACTTTGTATTTTAAGATGAAACGCTTAGAAAAAACGAGCAATAGTGCTTTAAATGCTAGTATTCAGTCAATATTTTTGGCGGTCGTGGAACGGTTCCTTTATTTTCGATCACAGTGTCTACAAACTAAGACAACGTGTTGTGTAAACAAAGGCAGTGTTACCAGCTCATAAGCCTATATTTTTTGAGGTTGTTCTCGGTGTTACCCAACCTGTGTCGCACTGGAGGCCGGGGTAACACAAGTGACACCAGAAGCCTGATTGCAACACACCTCTGGGTTGCGATTGCAATACGCCATTGTGCAAGTGGTATTTTCTCGAGGCATCATAAACGAAACGGTTAGGGTAGTTTAGCGTTTCGCAGTTGAGACTCTGGTGAGTAACGGGCTTATATCTTGCGGTAAAACACGCACATGGGACATCGATTGGTTTGACGAAGTTGAGCCATTTAGCCTTGACGTGTCCGAAATTTCAGAAATAAGCGTTGGGTTCGCCACTTTAAATCGTAAAAGCGAGAAGGTAGATTGCGTTTGCAACGGCTGAAACCTTCAATTTACGCAGCAAGATTAAGTTTTCGAAAGCCACAAAATCAAGCGATTAAGGGTTAAGGCCTGAAAGTCCATCCAGAGGGAGCGAAGCCTAGTCACGTGACTAAATTCCGGGCAAGTCAAGACTATTGGACTGTTTTTTTCGCCAATCCTCGGCAGCTTTTGTATGTTTTTGCATTCTGCCTGCAGTCGAAGATATCTTAACGCAGGTATTTCGACTAATACTTCTCCATTATTCTCACCCGCGAACGAAGTGAGTGAGGTGATATTGTTTTCTCTGAAGATTTAAGTATATTGTATTTATATATATATTTGTCTGTCCACCCAACAAGTGGTCGAAGGAGTTAAGCAATCTTCATAATTTTTTGTAGGGAGTTTGGTTGGTTGACATAGATGTGACCCATGCCAAAAAACTAGTCCTAGCTGGCCATAAAAAATCACGGTGTTAAATTTTCTAAACCGGGGCGAATTTGCCTAAACCCCGGCAGATCGTCTTACGTCGCGAGGCGTTCTATTTTTCCCTATGTTATTATTAAAAGATCTCAAAGGAAGGAGGGCCACTCTGCCCTAACCTTGTTGGACAAAACATCCATATGAAAAATTAGGATTAGCTGGCCATAAAAAATTACGTCCTTGAATTTGCTCCAACCGCGGGTGATGGTCTTACGCCACGAGGCGTTCTAGTTGGTAATGGAATCAGGGTGAAATTTGAGAAATGTGTGCTGCTAGACTACAGTACTTCCTAACATTTTCTAAGCCTGGTGCACTTAGAAAATAGTAGATGTATTCATACACCTCCTAAAATATAATAACTCGTCTGATGATAAAGAATGGAATTTACACAAATTTGTCGACAAATTTCTGGATCCATCTTTATCTTATCCGAGATTTCGTACCCCTTAATAGGTCATCTGGTACCCCCGGTTGGAAATTCCTAGCTGTAGCTTGAGGTAAAGCTACGCGCATTAAATGTCAGGTCTTTGGCGACGAATTTTTTGTTTGATTATAGGGTGAAGTTAAGTCCAAATTATACCATCGCTCCAGTAGTGCGCTGTCCGACCATATCGCTATTTTTGAGGGTCGCTTCCGGTACCGTCTACTTCTAGTTTCCCTGGCTCCGCCCATTTCCAGTTTTCCTGGCCCCGCCCACTTCCAGTTTCCCTGGTCCCGCCCAGTTTGTTTCCCTGGTCCCGCCCAGTTTGTTTCCCTGGCCCCGCCCACTTCCAGTTTCCCTGGCCCCGCCCACTTCTAGTTTCCCTGGCCCCGCCCACTTCCAGTTTCCCTGGCCCCGCCCACTTCCAGTTTCCCTAGCCCCGCCCACTTCCAGTTTCCCTGGCTTCGCCCACTTCCAGTTGCCCTGACCCCGCCCACTTCCAGTTGCCCTGACCCCACCTAATTTCAGTTTCCCTGACCCCGCTAATTTCCAGTTTCCATGACCCCGCCCATTTCCAGTTTTCCTGGCCCCTCCCACTTCCAGTTTCACTGGCCCCTCCCACTTCGTTTCCCTGGCCCCGCCCATTTCCAGTTTCTCTGGCCCGGCCCACTTCCAGTTTCTCAGGCCCCGCCTGCTTCCGATTTCCCTGGCCCCGCCCACTTCTGATTTCCCTGACCCTGCCCCCTTCCGATTTCCCTGGCCCCGCCCCCTTCTGATTTCCCTGGCCCCGCCCGCTTCCGATTTCCCTGGCCCCGCCTGCTTCCGATTTCCCTGGCCCCGCCCGCTTCCGATTTCCCTGGCCCCGCCCCCTTCCGATTTCCCTGGCCCCGCCCCCTTCCGATTTCCCTGGCCCCGCCCGCTTCCGATTTCCCTGGCCCCGCCCGCTTCCGATTTCCCTGGCCCCCNCCCCCTTCCGATTTCCCTGGCCCCGCCCCCTTCTGATTTCCCTGGCCCTGCCCGCTTCCGATTTCCCTGGCCCCGCTTGCTTCCGATTTCCCTGGCCCCGCCCGCTTCCGATTTCCCTGGCCCCGCCCGCTTCCGATTTCCCTGGCCCCGCCCGCTTCCGATTTCCCTGGCCCCGCCCGCTTCCGATTTCCCTGGCCCCGCCCGTTTCTGGTTCCCCTGATCCCCACTGCACCGTAAGTGCATTGGCTGCCCTAAACCGGAAGGTCAAGCGCGAGGGTAAGCTGCCCTAAAAAACAGCGATCTGGTGGGATAACACACTATCACTCCGCCTTACCTATGGTAATTATTTTCTGAAAGCACGTTCTCTATTGGAAATTGACTAGTTTTATTAACAAAATTTGCTTTGAAAATGAATGTTCGGGCAGCAGACAGTACAAAGACCGACTGCCTTCTGAGTTACAGTCGAATGTTATCTATATATACTCGTGGGGAACGTGACATTGTTCATATATCGGCAGTACTCAGAAGCAATATTAAATTATGTTTTACCAGCGTTGGGGCGGTCCTTCAGGACTGACCTCCCACTTACAATCTTGTCTCACTTTTTAGACGTCACTGTGAAAACCCCAGTTATCCGTTCTCTCTTGACCACTTTGAAATTTTAATTTCTATTTCAGATTGTTTTGTTAGGGTTTTAGAATCCCTTTATACTGCTAAAAATCGCCCATCTCTAAATGTACATCAAACAGTCGTACCGTTATATACCATGTATATTCCATTTATAATTAGTTTTTTGAATCTTTACTGTATGAACTATTATCTGACGGTTTTATTAATTTCATTTGCAGATGCATTGAGTGAAAATGACGTATGTCGAAACCATCTGGTCTGAATGCGTAAAACATGATTTTTATCGCTAGTTTAGTGCTTTTATTCTTACTGAGAACTTATGGTGATGTTATTCCTTAGACACCTTTCATTTTTTTCTGGTGCTTTGACTCATTTCTGTAACACACCTCTTTGACTCACTTCTGTTACACACACCTGTAACGCACCTCTGCAACTCTTCTCTGCGACTCACCTCTGCAGCCCCCAAATCCAGGGCAGTCCCAGAGCAGGGCGTCTAGACCAGCGAGACAAGCGCGGCCCCGCGTGCCGACACCTGCAAGAGAACGCACTGGTACGCACAGCGAACGAATCGGAGAAGTACACAGTTGACCATCAGGAAACCATCAACAAACAAAACACACCTGACTGATCTCCTGAGACTGAATCGTGACACGGAGCAGACCAGCTCAGGCCAAACAAATGAAAGCACCGGGCAAACGCCACTACAGCTGAGAGCGCTAGCATGATTAGTTAACTGCCCAACGCAGCAGCAACCCTACACCACAAGCAACACATACATCAGACATAATCAAACAGCACCTCCCCCAAATTACGAGCAAGTCTCCTTTCAAAAATATCCAGGGGCGGGGACAACACGAGTTCCTCCGGTAAACAGTTCCACAGCCTCGCACACCGAGAAGGAAAAGCCCTATTACTTGCTTCAGTATTAAGTACGGGTGAACTACCCTCTGAGGGATAGTCTCGAGTTACTTCACAGTTGGCACGACAAAACAATCCCTGCATCTCGGCACACCCCACCTGGCCAACAAGCACCTTTCAGTACTTTATAAAATCCACACTCACAAACCTTCTCCTCACTGAAAAAAAAGATAAAATTGTGTCAGTCTCTCACCATATTCGAGTCCCTCAGCAGGCCTCGTCCCCCACGTTGAACAGATTCCAAAAGACGCAGGTCACCCAAGTAGCCAGTATTCCACTTTCCTGACAATGGAACAATAGCCAATGAGAGGTCGGATGTGGGCTAAAAATAGGTTCACTATGAACTCTGGGGATCTACACACAGTTGACCGCAAGACTGCCAGGCAACATAGCAGCTCTACCTACTAATTGTCTAATATGGGCATGAAATTTCAATTTTCCGTCTAACAATAAGCTCAAATCATAATGTGACTGGACAATCTCAAGAGTAGTATCTTGCAATCTTTCATTGTATATATGGGTGCAGGTAATAATCTTTGCGTTGCGTACGGCACAACCTCGTTACGACCCTCAGAACCTCGTTACGACCCTCTTCCCACTATTCAAGATCAAATTCCATAACCTTGCAACACCCACTAGAACATCGAGGTCCATCTGGAGCAAAGACTGTCTCTCTCGGAAGGACGATAGATACAGTATGATACAGCTTGATAGATACAGCTTGAAGTCATCCGCAAACACCTTCACATAATAAGCTCAATAGCAAATCAATGGGTCCACGTAATGCAAAAATAATAGAGGCCCAAGTCCAAACCCTGGGGGACCCACTCATAACAGGCCTGCCTTAACTCACACAGCCACCAACACAGATTTGGAAGGTACGGCCTGAGAAGAAAGCCTCATTCTAGCACAAAATTACCCCATTTCTCAGGTCTCTAGTCTTCCTATGAGGACCTCATGACTCGCCTTGTCAAATGCCATGGAAAAGTCTGAAAAGATTATGCCAACAAAATCGCACCGCTCAAGGCCAGTCAACACGTTAGATTAAGCCTACAGTAGGTGATCCTTAGTGCACTTTCCATGTCGGAAGCCAAATTGACTGCTAGACAACAGGTTGTTGGATTCCAGATTGACAAATATATCAGTCACAATCAATAGTGAAACCTTTTACAGCAAACTGACGCCAGACTCCCAGGACGATAATTGCTGCAACTGTAGCGAGAGTTCTACATGAAAATTGGCACCACAATCGACCGCAAGCAACCATGCATATACTGGGCCGTACCCCAGCGGTCCAAGAATTCTCAAATATGCAGTGGAGGGGATAAGTCAGCAATGAAGCAGAAGACTTCAACAGCAGTGGGTGCATATCATCCGGACCCCTAACAGACGACTTATCAAGAAAACATAACAAATCATACACAACACCCACAGAAAAAAAAAAAACCGTCCATTGAGCCCACAACTGAATTCCCTGGCATAAGAGAATTGGGAGCATCAGGAGCAAAAGCCAGACTGAAGTTCTCGGCAAGAAGCTCACACATAGCCACTGGAGCATTAACAAGCAAGCCGGCGTCCTGCCTAGCAGGGCCAACAGAGAGAACACCCACTCTTTTTCTCCTGTGTATGAGTGAAACAGCTTCGGAGCCTCAAGTAGCCTCTGAGCTTGCCGAATCTCGTAACGCGCCCTCTCCTCAATAATAAAGTTGCGATACTCGGTGTTCAAAGCTTTGGACTGGCGAAAGGCATATCTGCTGTTCGGGCATCCGGTCGACCATATTGGCTCCTGACCTTATTATACTGCCGCCTCAGCACTTTCCTACATGTGTCTCTCCAGCTCACGCGGAAGCCGATAGCCGAAACTTCTAAGGGCATGGAATTTGCCCCACCGCAACAGGAACATGTAGCCAAGGGACGAATGATGAGCAACAATCGACTGTAACAATGTTCCAGTGAGCGCCCCCCCCCCACCAATGCACAACAGGCAAATAACCTATAATTGCACCATAATTCCCCCTTGCCCCTTCCCCCTCCCCCACTGAACCACAGTTGACGCAGATTCGAATCTGATGATGGCTCCTTTACAGGAAACTGCGCCCACTGGCAAGTTGGTGCATCTGGGCAATGGGGCGCATACCTCTACAAAGCCAACTCTATTCTGATATCAGAAAAAAAACGAAGACAGACACTACAGTATATTATATTTATTTAGAAAGATACTACCGTATATTATATTGAGGAATCTACTTCAGTTTGATTTAATGTTGGTAAATCTCTTACGATGACAATCATTACTGAACCGGGCAATGTGCTTTTCAATTGCGTAGGTGCTTTAATTACTCACGTTTGTTTTGACAGATCTCATACGATCAGAATCATAATTGAATTAAGTAATATCCTTTTTAGTTACGTAGCCGCTGTAATCAGGCTTTATCTCGACAAACAGTCAAACAACTGGCACCAGCTCATTAGTATTCTGTTCTCTTCTACTGGCGATGCACGTTCACTTATAAAAGCCTCTGAGCACTTTCCTATTACCAGAAGCGAATAACAATTTGTTAGGGGCGTGAAGAACGTGTAGCAGTGTCTGTGCTGCATGACCCTAAAGTAGAGTGCGATTGACTACCTTCGAGAAGGGGGAAAAACCGGTTTTTGGGTCAAGTTGTAAGTCAAGTTCAGATAACAGTTTTTGTGTTGATTGTGAAACTTCGAGCAGAAGCATTGTTTTTACCACTTTGAATCGTGTTACAACTGTTTAGAAGCAGCCCCATCGATTGCACTGAGCCAGCTGAAAACAGCAGTTTACGGAACAAGACTTGTTTTTGGGTCTCAAGGGTAACCGATTATGGGTCAACCTGAAACTCGATTCAGCGGGTCGACGCCAACGCACCGGCTGGTCGCTGGACAAGTCACGCCACAAAGTCTTGCTTTCATTGTCGCATCAAACTATTACTTTTTGATATAATGTTATTATTATTATTATTATTATTGTTATTATTATTATTATTATTATTATTACTATTATTATTATTATTATTATTATTATTATTATTACTAAATCACACAAGACTGGCGACGTAGGAACGGAGAAACTCCGTGAGGTGAACAAACCCCCACACAACCAGCCCAGCGGGTACCCGGGAATATATTATAGGAAGCTTCAACCGTAGACGAAGTGCGTGATCGAAGTAGTTCTTATTTAAAGGAATCACAAATTGCAAGTGGATTCAACAGTTGCATTTGCGAGTTCAAAAATTTGCTGGATTTTTTATTTGAGAAGAATACCAGATAGACCAGCGGTCAGCGGTTACGTGCACTGTGGAAATAATTCGCTATTGGCTCTCTTTGGTTGCTCACTGCGGTCAAATGGAAAAATCCCAGCATCGTGACTCCACACACGTGAGGTGATGTTCGGTAAGTCACCTGGACTTCTTCCGAAGACTCCAATGTAGTGGATAGAAGATGACAGATCCATACTTGCAATTCATTCCTACCACAACTTTCGCCTTTATTCCTGCCACATCTATGCTCATACTGCTGGTAGGAATAGTTCTGTTCATCCAGATCTTATTTGGCATGCAGCTTCCATGCTCGGCGATTGTGTTTTCCAATTTTTTAGATCCACGGTTTTTTCCTTTCTTTCTTGAAATTTGGATACCAGCATATACAGCACCATTTTCTCCCCACTTTTGCTCTTGAAATTTCGTTTTGAAAATTAAACTCGATCTTAATTTAACCCTTCAGTGCCTACTTATGCATTTGTCGACAGTACATGTAGTGTTATTTCTACGAAAAAGAATATTTCATTGAGACACTAATGGGTTAAAACATAATTTTGCAACAATGGACTTGCCATCAGTTAGAAAGACCTCTCTTCTCCAACGAACTTTGGGAACGTGATTTCTTTGAAAAGGATTTGCGAATCTAATAATTTCGGGCGTAAAGATTATTACTCAACGTGATGCTCCATCTTTCTCGGTATATTTTCTAGAAAGAAATTTTGCGGTATCTGCCCTTCAGAAGACTCAGATTGAGCCATAAACAATAGAATTACTAACATCTTACGTTATGGGGTCCTTATACATCACCTAATACTTCATTAGGCAATCACTTAAGCGCATCTTTCTTTCGCAGCCACTAAGCTTCCTCACTTTCTTTGACTTTTACTGGTAATCCTTGTTCTGCTTTTCTTATTCTTTCCTGACTTGCTACTTCCACGGGCGTTGATTCAGTACAGAAGCGCCCCAAGATATGAATTCATGTTTCTACTGAGTTTCAAGTGCGTCGATTGACTCATCCGAGTGGATTCAGGCTAAGTCTACAGGGCTTGCTTGACTGGATGCCAGGCAGGAGCGTTGGCGTCGCCTCTGCTGATCTTATTGCAGGTTTTAGAAGCAGCCAATTCGCAAGAGAGGACTGAGAACTCCATTTTACGGTGCACGATCACGTCTTCAGTAGTCCTAAGAGCGGTCGAGTAAGGGATAACTCTTGAAGCTCGACTCACCTGCTGGAAGCCAGAGCACCGATCGGAAGTTTAGACTTTCACTTGCCACTCAATGACGTTTTGAAACGTCGAACTCTTTCCAGAGATGTTTAACCCTATTTTAGCCGGAGTGGGATATTGTGATAGGAGGGTTCTTCCTACCATCGTATATCTACGGAGAAGAAGCGACTGTCTAGCGGTAGAAAAGAGCCTGGTGCAGACAAAATGGCCTGCTTCGGGCTCGTTCGACTGGATAACGCAAAAAGCTTGCGAGATTTAATTTGTCTAACACTTCAAACAGGTGCCGTGACTTTGACCCGTTACTTCAAGTTTCAGGCGTTGACCCTTCATTGAAAACCTGTGAGACTCCCAAGAACTCCATCATACTCCATAAAATGGAGATTTCAGTCACCTCACCATAATCGGGTGGGCTTCGTTAACGCGATACAAAGTGAGGAAGCCAAAGTTCGTCTCTGTTGTTCCTGACAAGTCAATAATTATTCGAGTGGGCTTGGCAAGTTGGCTAAGATCTACTTTGATGACCCGATCGAGAGCGATCTTACTTGGGCTTTCAGCAAAATTTCATAGGTCACTGTACATTGAGAGTGTGAGATTTCAACCATGTAAGTAGGATTAGGTGAGTTAGGTTGGCCCATCCAATTTTACGGGGAGCAGCGCCTCGTGGGGCGTGTTGCAATCAGGCCTTTGGTGTCACATGTGCTACACCGGCCTCCAATGCGACACAGGTTATGTAACACCGGGTGACACCGGCGACAACCCTCCTAAATTGTAGGGTTATAAGCTGGGTAACACCGCCATTGTTTAGAAACATTGACTATGATACTCAATAAATGGTATTGCAAACCGTATGACTGCCGTATATTGCTTGAATTCTACAAGCAGAAAAGTATGTTCTTTACAATAAAAAACACCTGGTTTCTCATCACTAACGAAGTAATATTTTAGCTACTAAGCAATAATAATTAATCGTAAATGATACTGTCGTTCATCACAAACGACAATGGGCATTGACGCAAATTCAAAGAAGGTAGTTTACAATTAACTAATTTTGCTTTATGGCTAACAACCATTTTTCTTTGTGGAGCATCTGAAGAATTTTTGCGGAGTTTTCTTAACTTTTTATCCTAAAATACAGCCAAAATAATGCTGCGCCACAACTGTATACGTTTAAGCTTGCCGAAAATTCCGCGACACTTTGTAGGGGTGCCGAGATCACACGTCGCATTCACTGCATGCTATACGCGTAACACTGTGAGAGTAACACCGGCGTCTGATTGCAACACGCTCCAGAGGGGATCATACTGGTGACCTTAGCCATAAGCTAGGCCTTCGGAACATCTGTCTTTCGTGCCCACTATGCTTCCTTCCATCTTCATACTCCTACTGATGCTTTGTTCTGTTCTTCCTCTTCTTTCTTGACTTGCTGTTCCCTTGCGCGTTGACTCGTGATTGGGTTCCACGTTTCTCTTGACATCCGTCATATCCCTTCTTTCTTTCTCTCTTCGGATCACAGTGTACTCGGTTTGTAGAGAGGCTTAAACTAGGAGAATACTGCTACTTAAACCATTCAAGTTCGGAGTAAAAACGTGTATTTTCAATTAACCCTTCAACGAAATTACTTTTTTTCAATATCGTTTCAATTTGGAAGACGTAATCTTTTAAATATTAATTGCTGAGGAGCTCTATTCGAATTAGTTCGTGTAAGAAAACAACCAACCCATCTGGCAAAAACTCAGAAGTCTTCCCTCATGAGGTTGAGGTATATGATGTTTGAACATATTCCGACTTTTTTTTTAATAGAAGTTGGTCCATTTTGACGAGCTGCTCTTACTCGAACAGTTTGATTACCAGCAGTTAAGATGAACAACATCTTGAGTGCATATAATGTTTTCTACACAGTCGGTGACATTTGATCCAAGAATCACTAGAAAACGCTTTAAAAAATTGGCAGGATGTTTAATGAAGCTTTTTTTACAGTACAGATACGAGTCTATGCAATCGAATGTTACCTGCCCGACGACCGTGTCTGATTGTCTAACGAATTCCTCCGCACGTCCAGTCCGTAAACTGCAATAACATTTGGAGTTGGACCAACTGGCCAGACTGAGTTAACGCCCTTACGGTGCCTAGGCAGTTAACTGACTCTGCCTTTTAATGGTAACCTTGAACTGACCTCACACTACCTGGCTTGCATACTGACGCACGGACTTTCGTTGTGTCAAGAGTGGGACAACTGTCGACTAACTTCCTGAAATACAGAGTCGCATAAAGGACAGGTTATCGGGTCAGTTATGGCGACAGCCTAGGCCCACACTAACGCAGAAATTTCCCCTTTGCACAACTCCACATCCAATTACGTTGCCTTGGACAAGGTTTCTGCATTAGGCACTGCCACTAAGATGATTATTTAATATATGAGTAGTTTCTTGCAGTTTGTACGCTGCGACAAACAGCACTGGTCACTCTTTGAGTATACATCTCATTTACAATTAGTTTAAAATGACAATTACGCCTAGTTTTGTTGTAGCATCCAAGCACCTTTAATTGTTTTCACGGTATCGTGACCGCGAAAGTGGAAAATTAAGTGACGGGGCAGTTTCTGCGTTACTGTTTACATTTTACGGGGCAAGTTCCCATTTATGATCAACTCCTACATGCTATCCCGACAAACACGTTTATCAGCAGCCCGGTAAAGCGTTAAAGCAAAGCCGAACACCCAAATTCGTTTAGATAGCTAGCATTAGAAAAACCAACAGGTCCAATCCCATGGAGGGGCCGAGGACCATGCTCTGACTCCCTGCGAGCTATTGCAAAAATAATTAGATGTCAAGGAGAAAAATGATTAAATGTCAAGGAGAAAAATAATTAGATGTCAAGGTGAAAAATAATTTGTTCCTAAAAAAAATACCATTCAGAGGGCATTGTTGGATGGGCAATAGGGTTAGGTTAGTTAGGTTCGCCCGGTCTATGTTAAGGGGATCAGCAACTCCAGCGGGACTCTGCATGTTACTTAAGCAATAGCTAGGCCTACGGGACATCTTTCGTTCGTGCTCATTTTCCGTTTTGATACTCTAACTGATGATGCTTTGTTCTTTTCTTCCACTACTTTTTTCATGTTTTTTCCATGCGATCGAGTTGCTCCTGCGTGGAAACACCCTCGTGCATGGGTTACACTCATCAATTGATATACTATTTGCCCATTTTGTTTTTCTTCCTCTGTGACATCACCTTTGTAGTGGAAACTGAGACTTAAACTGCTCAATATACCTGATAACAGCACCAATGGCAATAACCGTACATACATGACCAGTTGTAGCTGATTGCACGGGTTCTGGGACGATAAGTTCGACTGGGATTGAAACGAAAAGTCTCAGATTCTTAGACCAAAAGTCTCCATGACCATGACTGCAACTTAAAGTATTTGAACATCGTGCTAAACTACACGTCGTTGGGAACTGAAATCCGCTTGAAATAGAAAGAGATATCACAAGCGTTAGTTGTAACACCTGGTGTGCTGTAGACACCGCAGTGTTACTGATATTTTGGCCTGTGGCAAACATCGCAGAGACGAACTGAACTTTAATTGGATGTTGGCGGGTGAGCGCATCACGGAAAAGTGAAGGTGCGTCAATCGTGCGTCCGGAATTTCGGAATTTCAGACAGCAGCGGCGGCTTCGACCCGTTCAATGAAGTTTCAGGAGTTGATGGATACCATAGAGACTTGAAAAAAGTCAATCTTACTTTACATAATCAGATTGATTCTGACACTTGTAACACTATTCAAAGTAGCAAAGCTAACGCTCTTGTCTGTGGTTTTCGACAAGTCAAGCCTCGAAGTTTTAATCTCGCCGCCCGATCGAACCCCTTTAAAAAATTATGGTTTCTTGAAGCACAATTACAATAGACAAGATAAAGTGTTAGATGTTATGATAGATCTCGCTTGCTGACGTACCCATTGGAAACGAGAAGAATCTTAGGAATTGAATGGCGGCTGACGGTACGAGTTGGTCCTCTTTATGCGTTTATGGTCGTCAGACCTCCGCTCTGTTTTGTAATAAATTAATAAAAAAAGCTTACAACACCTTGGCAAGTGAGAAAGCGGCATTCTTAAGGGATTCTTGATGCTATCGGTCGCATCTGAAGTGCAGTCGTGGGATAAGCATTGTTGCGTTGAGCAGTCACCGTCTTGTCTTGAGCGTCTTCGGACCAGATCGACGTGACTTTACTTACAGCAGCAGGGCTGAAATACGCACCAGGTTAACCCACGCCCAGCTAGAGGAGTATAGCTCTGCTCATCTCTTCTAGCTGTGACGTCAAGTGGGTTGATAGAAAAGTGAATTAACAGTGAACCTGACCTGACTCTTCTTTGCACTTGCATCATAAAAGCGCTGAGAATTGGCTGTAATGAGTAGAAAATATGGAAAATTACTATCGTATGATAAAAGTCGTTTACTTTTTTGGATAAAATCTGATAAACACGAAATAATGTTGTACAAGTTTATATCAAGTGGTAAGACAAGAAAAACTACTAGAAAAATAAATATATCTACGGCTCTTCATTGATATGGGAAAAGGTTTTGTTTAACTTGATATCTCCTAGAATACCTGAATACTGAATGAGAGAATGAATACTGAGTCAATGAGATCAATAATTAAATTAGCCAAAACTGTAGGTACCTCGCCGTCGTCCTGTTACTTAACTATAAGTTTCACTCGGAGCGACGTCATGCATGGAGATGAGTAGGACCATCTCAGAATTACGAAGCGATGGGTTAACCTGTTGACTGTTCGACTAAGATTTACTTCCCCCCACGTGTACAGTTACGCCACCTCAGGTATATCTTTATTATTTATTACCTTGCCTCACGTGCACAATTGCATGCAGCTGTGTCAGACAACGCGATGGCCTGTTATTGGTCAGGTCTGATGAATTGGTGGAATTTGTTTTTTTTTCGATAACTGTGTTCATAGTAGGCTAATAATTTGCAAAATTGCATTGTCGGTAAAGATGGCAGGCACATGAGACTTAACACTCATTTGCCGAAGTTCATTAGCACAGCTGTATGCAAAACAGTTTAATAAATGGAGGAAGCAAAGGCTACAGAGATCGGAAGTTGAACGGCCCGGGCTAGCTGAGCCGTTGATTGGCTGCACGAGTGGCTACGAGCCCGTGATTGGTGGGAAGGGAGCAGCTATTGAAGAAAAACATTCTTCGGCCACCACCGCAAAATATGACTTTGTTCCCATCTCCTGCCAAACCTCCTAAGCTGTACGCAGGTTTTGCACAACTGCACCCGACTGTTGCGGAAGCAGGGCTGTTTCGGTAACTTCGTGTGTGCTTGTGATTCCGCGTTTGTCGGCATGCACTAGCGGGCAGCCTGTGTCCGGCCGGACCTAAGTTATTTCTTTTTTTTTTCTAAGTACATCCAGCGTTTCCCTGGCTCCTCCATTTTATATTGCCTCCAACCATCCGACG
Source organism: Parhyale hawaiensis (assembly GCA_001587735.2). NCBI lineage: Eukaryota > Metazoa > Arthropoda > Malacostraca > Amphipoda > Hyalidae > Parhyale > Parhyale hawaiensis. The sequence goes on along the minus strand of LQNS02276883.1, from coordinate 22,822,848 downwards.
TCATGGTGAGTTTCGCCCACCGATTATACAGCAGATTTTGTGATCACCTGTGCTTTTGAGACATATTTTTTCGCGACCACTTTACTTCCATTTTTTCGTGCTCCTATTGCAGTTGTTTTAGGGCCGCTTCACACTTGCGTTTTTTAAACGCCGCAGCAAAGAAAATTCGTCGCAATTAAGTTTCGCTTACAAGTGTTTCAAATGAAAGCTTGCACACCTGCGATATTTATACCGCAGCATTTTTGTTTTCTCCATAACGTGGCTCAAGCTCCTGCTAAAACAAACTTGCGGGTATTTATTTAAACGCAAGAACTTTAGCAGGATATGGATGTCTAGTGTATGTATCGCTCACAGTAGCGTTTTTCCGCCGCCGGGATAGCGTGCACATATGATCAGTGCGGTTATATTCGGTGAATTTATAGTTGTTGCACCTGATATAGAAAAGAAAAATTACAATTATAGGAAACTTGTCTAGCATAGGTGAACTATAGCTAATTATACGCCTCTAAAATTACCGTTTGAATTTATTAAAGTGATTATTACTCATTTCTGATAAATGCTAATAGTTAGTGGATTCGAAATTATTAAGTGTTGATAATAAAATAGATATTGATGCAGTGAGTTTATTTTACGAATATATGCCTATACATATACCCTTATTGACAAGTTTATTATTTGCTGCGGCGTTTAAATAATGCTAGTGTGAACACATCTTAATTGCGACGAGTTTTTTTTTTTTTTTTATGCAGCGGCGTTTAAAAACGCTAGTGTGAAGCGGCCCTTAGTGTTTCACTTCTTCTCCTACTTACTGTACCCATGCGTAATGACTGGGGCTGTGACAACAATATCCTAATCGAGCACAATTGTCGCAGCCTCAGTAATGACCCGATGTGGGAATTCCCTCGTACATGGGATCCACGTTTTAACAGCAACGTGTGATGTGTAGCTTCTCCTTGCTCTCTTGATACGCGGCTGTGTGTTTTATGCTTACGTATTATTAGTTGACTTTTATCTTTACTTTTGTAAATGACTACTCAATCTCATCGAAGAAGTTACGTATGGAGAAGTCGACGCAATACTCGCTGGATGCTAGTAGCGTTTTTTTTTTGTCATTTGATAGTTAAAAAAAAACTTCCTCGCGTTACTTTTCTCATTTTCTTCCCCGTCATTGAAATTTTTTATATCAGTAGCTAATACCCTAAAGTGGCCTGCCAGATAATTTTCAAGTTTTTGTTTATATGTTCTCTTAAATTACGTTTATAGATGTGCATAAAACTCATTTTTTCGACTCGGTGTGGAAAAAATGTTAGTTTATCATGTTTTGCCCCTCAGGGGGCATAGGATGGGCCACATGGTTAGATTAGATTAGGTACGCCCATTCATCCTATTTTACGGGGAGCAGTGCCCCAGGGGATTCAGTAGGTTACCTTAGCAGTTAGCTAGACCTTCGGGACGTCTGTCTTTCGTGCCAAATTTGCTTTCTTTCTATCTCATACTCCTACTGATCTTTCTTCTATTTGTTCTTCCTGTTCTTTCCCGACTTGCTGTTGTCATGCGCGTTAATTCTGTGAGGCAGGGGTTCCCATACTGGGCTGCGTAGCCCTTAGGGGTACGAGAGGACCTTTTCAGGGGTGCGAAATACTGTTTTGTTCCTCAGTAACTCACAAATTAACTTAAATTTGTGGCACAAAAGTTAGCATGACCTTCATCTTTCATCATATGGGTACTTAATTTTATGGGGGGGGGGGCTGCGAGAACAATGTAACAAGCTCTCCAAAGGTGCAAAGCAAAGAAAGTTTGGGAACCACTACTCTGTGGGAACACCTTCGTGCATGGGTTCCACGTGTCTGCCGTCGTACTATATGTCCTTTCTTTTCTTCCTCTGTGATATCGCCTTTGTTGTGGAGATTTGAACTTCTGAACATAATAATTCTCAGCTTTTGAAAGATGACTGACCAGTTTTTACACGCAGGAACGTCCTCGTTTTTTCGGTTCTTCATTTCAAATGAAGAGATCATTGTTTTTTTTTTTTCACATGATGAATTGTAATTATTTCTTTTTATTTTCAGACTTAGAAAAACCCGCGTGAATGTATTTTATTTCTTGACTACCACCAGTTGCCTGTTTTATCAACACTTACCGATCATTAGGGAGGTTCAGAGGCTCGAACTATCTACGGTGCCAGTACCTCTTGACAGAAATAATGGGTAAGAAGGGCATATTTACCGTCAATGGAGACACTGCAGACAGTGCAAATAATAATGCAGCTGATGATGGAAACAGTCCCGCAAGCAGAGGAAACTGGGGAAACCAGTGCGAATTTTTCCTGTCATGTTTGGGTTATGCCGTCGGTTTCGGCAATGTCTGGAGATTTCCCTACCTGTGCTACAAGAATGGAGGAGGTAAGACTCAATCTTCTGTTTTATACCCGTTAAGAAAAATTTTTGTTTTGTACTGTACATTCTTGGGTAAAAAGATTGGAGGAGGTAAAATTAGAATTTTAATCTTGTTTAATCATAAAACATGTTTTTGACCTATTCAAATAATTCTGTTATAATTCAATGGACATCTTATTTAACAATGGTATGCATATCATTTCCGAACTTGTCCTCCAGCCAAGTCAATGTACCTCCGAAAGTAATACTCTCCAGCTCTACCTCTCCTGTGTAGAAGTTTATCCTTTCATTTGTGCACCATGCTGAAGTAATTGTTTCTTTCCCGTCAATTGACCCAAATTGTGTCCCTGTCAAATGTACTTTCATTTTGGGAACGCAAAACAAAAAAAAAAAAAAAAAAAAAAAAAAAAAAAAGGGGGGGGAAAAAAAAAAAAAAAAAAAAAAAAGAAAANNNNAAAAAAAAAAAAAAAAAAAAAAAAAAAAAAAAAAATCGGGAGGAGCAAGAGTAGAACGATTGGGATAGCAATATTTCCCATCCAAGTTCCTTACAGACCAGCTCTTTATTCCCTGAAAAAATAAGCGAGGACATTGTCGTGATGAAAACAAATATCGCAGTGCTACTTCCCATTTCACTTTTCTATCACTGAAATCTGCATCTATAGTGAAATATGTTCATAACGTAGGTACTCCCGTAACAGTTCTTTTATGCTCTAGGCAATCTATCAGACTTCTCCCTGGTGGTGAATCCTAGAAAATGTAGGCCAATATATACTAAGCTGCTCTTTCGGCTTTGAAATTGAATGGTCCAGTAAAAACCCATCGGACGCTCCAGTTTCGACTGGATCTTGTTCTCAGGATCGTCGTACGTACTGATGATTTCTGGTCTCGTCACAAGTCATTCCAGAAAAAACAAAAATTCCATCTACCTTAGTAATGACGAAGAAGGTAGATGGACGGGTCAGCTGGTCAGCGCGTTGGGTATGCCGCTAGCAGGCAGCGTATATATGCAGTGCATCATTTTAACACAATATTGACACTGCAGATTCATGTAAAATCCCACGAACGATAGAGATTCTTTGATTAATCTAGGAAATCCAAGGGGCGTGAGGCCCTCCTTTAAACTTGAAGTTTCATTTGTATTCTTAGAATTAATCATTCTTGCACCAAAATTATGTATCTTAATACATTAAATATCTGTTGGCAGAAACAAATGTAATGAAAATTTAACAGTACACACACTATACGGGTTTCAACAGCCCTTTTGATATACTGGGCTAAGCAGTTGCGGCTCATTGAAAGATTAATGCATTTCGAAGCAAGTCCCTATTCCAATACCCGTAGCATAAAGTATATGAATGTATAATTTTTAATTCTCAGAATGCATCTAGGATTAGGTTCGCTCACTGCTTTTCGACACTTACTAGCAGTGCGAGCATATATATATATAGTGGGCTTACCGAACGGCATAACAATGTTTCCATTGTGCTATAGGAGCTTTGCTGCTTAGAACCACTACACCCAATTTTTCTTCGGTATTTAGGCAGGAAAAAATATTTTCATTTTTTCCTGTGTACACTGTTGGCAAAATATTAGCTGGAAATGGTGGAAAGTCCACAAAACAAAAATAATGTTCTTCAATGATGTCTCAGAAACATATCATGCATACAAAGGGTGAAAATATGTCCCAAGTCGGAGAGCAAGTCTTTTACCTATGCCTGCGGGCACCAGCAGCTTAAAAAATAAAAATTTGGGATCTTGATAAGAATACGCATCCCAGACGTTACTGGGGTGCGTATTCTTAACAAGGTTAATTGAATGAATAATACAAACAAATTAGGTCTATTTAGGTCTAACCTAACCTAAAGAATGTAGCACGGATACAGGAAAACTACTGGGGTGCTTATTCTTAACAAGGTCAAACTGGGGTGCTTATTCTTAACAAGGTCATACTGGGGTGCTTATTCTTAACAAGGTCATACTGGGGTGCTTATTCTTAACAAGGTCATACTGGGGTGCTTATTCTTAACAAGGTCATACTGGGGTGCTTATTCTTAACTAAATCCAAAATTTGACTCGTGTTGTTCCCTCCCGACATCGTTTCTTGGATACCCTAATTTTCCCCTATCTAATTCTGATGAAAGCGTCACGGGACTGAGGGACAAGCAGAATTATAATATAGACAAAGTACATTTTGGCAGACCCTATCCCTGTCAGAACATATATATGGGCCTCACAAGCCCTAGGGCTGTCCCGAGTACCTTTTTCGCCGGAGATGTAGTTTGCAGCCCCTACTGATAGGTTAGTTGGCAAAGTTAGGTAGGTTCTCTATACTTCTTCTGCTCGTGAGGTGGGCCGCCGATCGAAGTGGCCGACCTATTCCGCAGGGCTCTTACCTACTCACGTGCGTAGGCAAGGCCTTCTAACGTACAGGCCTGGGTCATTGTCTCGAAAATGGTCCGGTCACGTACAGTCCCTTGTGCAGGCGATAAGTGTGTGTTGTATCGTGGTTGTACCACTTGTACCAGCGTGGTTTACCATGTGCCAGGTACCTCCCCGTACTCGGGTGCTCAACCTATTACTTTGGTCACTGTAAATCTTGTCGAATGTCGTACATTGCCGTATTGTCAGTACCTCAGTGAATAATGGAGACTTAGGTTATTGCTATCCATATATTTGTAGGTTCAGGGATTCATATAAAGTCCGATGGCAAGGCTGTATAACAATAATAGGTCCTGCGGTCTAGGTCTCTATACTCAAAGACTCAGTAAGCACCGTGATCAGTAGGTAGGTCCGCTACTGAAAGGCAGTACAGAGACCTGTGGGCCCCAGGTCTGCACACTGAATGGCTATCGTCACCACTGCGCTGCAATGTTTTATACCCTCAGCAGACAGGTGTGCCAAAGCGGTGGCATACCCTGGACAGAGTATTAGACACAGTCTGACATTTTGGTGCACTATCGGCATAATTCCGAAGTATCTGGAGAGAAAACTTAATTTCAACTACCGTAAGGTTACAAATTCCGATCGTTTTAGTTTTCTTTTCCAGATTAGCTCGAAGTACCCAGAGTAGGTAATAAATTTTTCGGTTGCTTTTTATAATTTCTCTAGGGGTTGTGCCGATCGGACTAGGAGGCCTTGCCAGAGAGCCACGGAAGGGGCCGTCCACACGAGCGTCTTTCTTTTTATCTTCTCCTCGTTTCCTTTTTCATCTCTTTTAGATGCTCGTCTCTTTGAGATGCTTTACGCCTTGTTTCCCTGCCCGTAGTAGCGAACGTGGCCGACTCGAGACAAGTAATGTGTCAGTGAACACTTGGTCGTCCGTGGTGTGCTTGTCCCACGACAGCCGTACAGAGCCTCACTGCTGTGATCACACTTTATTGTGGGTGCGGTGGTAAACCTAGGAGAATACTACTACCAATATATATTAGATTATTTATGGTGACGGTGACGCATTGTGGCGCCTTTCTCTGATAAGACTGGCTTACCACCTCTTATCTGCATTACCTTTCTTTGAATTAAGTCATATAACCTTGTCGTTATTGTTATATGACATCCCTTTACCAACGCAGACGTCCTAGTAGACATCGGGAAGAGACTGGGCCATTCGTTACATGTTACGGCGAGGCTGTGTATGCCTTGGATTTATTCCGAGGCCTACATAGCGCGCTCGTCGTTCCCAAAAGAATAAACTCGGCAGCCTAGATACGGTATGATGAATGACATAAGCGCTGCGAATCATCGCAGTACGTTGTTCATGCGGATGTCGAGTGTGCCCCGGCATAATATGAACACAGTGGTCATCACAACAGAACACACAGCACTCTGGGGTTCAGATAATCTGAATGTGGGGTTCACACGTGAGCCTTTCCCGACAGTCAAGCGTGAAGACTTTACCACGATCTATAATCTAAAAGTTGATAAGCATCACCGTTTTGCAGCCAACGGATTTGACGGCAAACATTTTAAGTCTTTTTTGCCGACACACGGAGCTGGTTTGTAAAATGTTGGCAGTCTGTCACAGAGCTTTGGCAGTTCACATTCCATTGTTCTATTTTGGCAACGATGGTTGACATTTTTTCAAGTTATTAATACATTTCACCTGCATCGTAAGTTTGTATCGATATCCACGTTATATTTTTCATACACAAAATTGTATTTGGCGGCCATTTACACAGTAACAAAAATAGTTTATAACCATGGGTCTCATAATGCGCCAGGGCTTAGTGACGCTTTGCAACATTTCGATTGCGGTGGCACAAGAAGAGCCTCACGGCGCTCTTTGAAATAGCTCACGTGTGAATTCTGCAGCCTTACTCTAATATGGGGAGGAAACTAGTAATATGGGGAGGAAACTAGTAATATGGGGAGGAAACTAGTAATATGGGGAGGAAACTAGTAATATGG
>LQNS02276883.1:22783204-22798799 GCA_001587735.2 Parhyale hawaiensis | reverse complement strand
GGCAAAAAGAAAAGTTGAGTACCTTGGAATCTTTTTCTTCAGTATTAGATGTAGGAAAAATGAGGAAGCCCAAAAGACGGCGGGGGTTTTGGTGAAGTGTTAATTTTTTGCCGTCATTTATAATGACGGCACGGGCCACTAGTATAATTATAATACTTGTTACTCTTCCTCTTCTGTCATGACTTGCTGTTCCCTTGCGCTTTGATCCTGTGTGGGAACACTTTCGTGCATAGGTTCCCCATATTTCTATCGTCATACTGTATGTCTCTTGCTTCTTCCCCAGTGCCTTTATGGAAAGCAATTACCTCCGAAAAGGAGATTATGTTTTCGTCGAATTTGTCTGTCGCTTTGTCTGTTTGCCGCCATGATAACTTAGAAACTTTTTGACTGATCTTTTCGAAATTAATCAGGGTTGTTATGCGTGTTAAGAGTAACAGATGATTAACTTTTTGGTTAAGATCCGTTTAAACGTTTGTTTCTCTGCCTCTTTTCTATTTGCCGTAACTCAAAAAGCACCGTATTTGCACTGACTGCTTGGCATTGTTTCTACTTGTACAGTCGCACAGATTCTGTTAGCTAGCGGCCTTTGTTTGAGCCATGGCTGACGCTTAACCTTTCGATTTGCAACTTCAGAGCTAAGAGTGATCAATTCAATTTCGCCACTAGCCCCAAAATATAATAAAACTCCTCATCGAATCGCCTGAAATTGCTGCACATATATCCATTAACGGTTGGAAATGTTATACATAAACTGAATGTACTGCCCGCAACCCGTTGAGTACTAAAATATAAGTACTCTCTGTCTCTATTCGTCTGAGCAGCACACTCCTTCCTTCCTGTAAATGAGTTGAAATACATTCGCAAAAAATTAGTTTCAAATAAAATGTTGATGTAGAAATTTAGTTACCCACGGCGCCTGTTTCTATGTACCTCAGCTCATTAGGTGGGAGGCTCAAAGTTGGTCAAATTTGAATTGTTGATATTTTTCGAAAAGTTTGGCAGGTTAAAAAGCTATAACTAGTATACAGAGTTTTCCGGAGTTATAAATGCCTTTTTCATTCCAGCAAATATTTCTTCAACATGATATATTGCCCACTGTGTTGATTCCAACATCTGTGCAAAGTACAGACGCACAGATGTCCCGGGGGCGACAGTTTACAGCCAGTACAAGTTTCAAATGTTGACGACAACATTCAATAGCTCAAAGAAGATGGTAGGCCTCTTGAGAGCGTCACAGCGCGTCATGATGCGTAGTGGGTAACTAAATTTCTACATCTGCTTCTTATCAGAGTTTTCAATGTATAGCATAAGCCATCTCAAGACAAAAATCAGTTCATTTATTTGTTTAAGTAGTGAACTAGAAGTGCAGTTGATTAAATCCCCTCCCTCCGCGTATTATAAAAATTGCTCAACTCCTAACTGTTTTTGGGTGGACAGACATATACAGTATATCCTATATATACATACAAACATAATACTTAAATCTTCAACGAAAACATCACTTCTTTCACTCTTTTCGCTGGTGATAAAAAAAAAATTAATGCGCTACTCCACCGAGGAAAATAGTTCTCCTGTACTTCGTTGATCATCTGCTCAATTTGTTCGTCGTGAGCTGGCTAATATAGTTTCGATTTATCTAGAAAATAATGATAATGAGGCTTTGTAGCAGCGCTAAGAGAAGCTTCATATACATTCGTTGTTTGAATGTCAACGTTAGCTTAGCAAAAAGTGCATTCAGATAAAAGGATAAGCATTCCAACTGTGGCCACCTTCTGTAACCTGGTCTTACTTTCGCTTACCGAAATTCATAAAAGCGCAACTTAACTTCAAAATCCGCAACCTGGCCTATTTTTCGCCTATCTTTTCCATTAAGAGCGGGACACGAAGCATATAAATACATATATGAATGTATTAATGAATGAACATTTGGGGGCAAGGCGGTTTTTATTATATTGTATTTATGTTTGTCATGCTATTGAGCCTGTCACCATGACAAGATGAACTTCGTAGAGGATTTCTCTGGCAACTGATTGCTAGACCAGTCTGTCATGTGATTGCCAGAACATTCCGCATGTTCTCACTATAATCATTATTATTTTCTAGGCATATAAATCTAATGTGAACCCACAACTTCGGGTGTAACCAAGAAGATGAAGATACGTAGCAATAAATATTTTCAGCTCCACCAAGAAAAATTGTTTTTTCGTTATGGATATCCCCTAATCCTTGATTCAAAACTCTTTAAGGCTTAGTTTAAATTTAAACTATATTGAATGAATAGAGATGTAACTAATAATTTCTTATTTTGTTTGGTGAGGAGAGGTGGGAAATGCGTGAATATTTATCATAGACGAGACCATACACTGACTGGACACTGGCCCAAAAAAACAGCTTTCGGCCCCGCAATTGGGCCTCACCGCACGGTGCTGCAGACGCATTTTTATGTGTTCTCCCATTATTTTTCATACTTTGTTTAAGCTATATAACTTCTTTTACCTTCAGTGATGACTGGTAAAGCTGAAGATACTTCTAAAACTTCTATACGCAAAAAACTTCAAAAAATACTGGGGCTTGAAGTGTAATTATGTAGAGCAACTGTTTATGACATCCTTTGATATATGAAGTTGCGTATAATTATTTCCCACTATTTAGTATAATAAAGTCTTGTGTTGTGGATTAGAAGCTTCTAAAATTTGGGGCATGCTCGATTTGAAATGATATGCCAAGAAAACATCTAACGGAGTTGTTAACGATAGGTAATTATTTGGTATACACGCTTAGCGACAAAATTCTTGCCAACGGTAGAACTGGAAATCGCGCATCTGGTAGCAGCATTCACTGGACTCTTGCAGTTATTTTTATGAAATTTGCCCGAGTTGTTAGACACCTACCGATCTATCACGAAGAGTAAATGATCAAATTTTTGTGATGAGTATCTTTGTTTGTATATCACCCGCAATGAAAGCGATGACCGGTGATAATGTTTTCGTTGAAGATTTAAGTATGCATATTTGTATAATTATAGATATATTTGTATATATGTCAACCCAAAAAGTAGTAGAAGTTGAGCAACATTAATAACTTTTTACATGGAGTCTGGTGGGTTGACCTTGATGTGACCAATAACAAAAACAATTATTAACTGGCCATAAAATATTACGGTGATGAATTTTGTTTTCTCCGCCAAGTAAGAGGCAGAAGGAGTTCAATAATAATAATAATAATTTTTTAGGTAGTCAGGCTGGTTGACTGAGAGGTGTTTAACTTTGGCAACCATGAAGTGATAAAACCTAGTCATCTATTAAATTATATAATGTTGGCAATCATAAAGTGATGTAACGTATACACTCTTGAAGTGATGTGAGTTAGGCACCCATGAAGTGATAGCTATAATGTGAGCACCCATGAAGTGATTTAACTCAGGCAAACAAAAACCTAGGAAACCATGCAGTGATATGACGCAGGCAACAACGAAATGGTGTAATATGAATAGGCGGTTATGTGAAATGATATTGACGCTCAAGATGTGTAGCTTCAAATGGTTCCAGTATTGGAGGGTTATATCAGCCCTCCATTGTTAGGTTTTAATATCAATTACCAGTGGTCTTAGTATCTTTATCTCATAGTTCAATTATCTCATAGTTCAATGTGTATTTTTAGTTCATTGCAACCAACGTAGTATTTCTGAGGTTTTAATTAATTTCTTCAACATTGCGGGATTTCTTATATGTAACCCCCTTTTGTTGCAGCTATTGGGATGAGGCCTACCGAAAGTTCTACACATATACATCAATTTCTGAGGTTATCGCTTCAAATCCGTCACTGGAAAACACTTGATTGAATGTGATTTTAGAGTGCATTACATGTAGTATCTATGAGCCAATTTTTCAATAAAATTTAAATATTCCCAGAAATTGTGATGAATTTTCAAATTTTCTTGGTGTCCGAAGGGATGATGTATATCGCCTACTGAAGATGTATGATTGTGACTTAAGATTCCCTGCTTTGCAACGCATTTCTTATGATACGACGATGAAATTTATCTTTGTTTGAGATCTCTGTGATTATTAGAATTCATTTTATTAACACTGACGCAAATCGGCCCCCAGGCCCAATTGCGAGAGGCAGGATTGCAGTGTCCAGTCAATGTATGGTGTGGTCTATATATACACACTTAGAAAACTCTGAAAATCATGTTTACGTGTTTGCTTGCTTTCTGGCTTGTTTGTATCACCGTACACTGTATCTTCGCTACAAGATAGGAAGAAATTCGAGCGTTTAAGAATTAATGCAACTGACCCATGATACGGGGGATGAACCTGAATTCGGTTGTATAAACGTGTACGTACGTGATAACAGAAATGCAACTTGTGTTCGTACGTGATAACAGAAATGCAACTTGTGTTCGTACGTGATAACAGAAATGCAACTGAATTTCATCATTTATCCTTTCCTACCGGAAGAGTGGTGAACAGTCTTTTGAGAAGCAAAGAAGATGGTTATGGTAACCAAAGGGGGTGATGGGCAGTTGAGTGCGCTTATAAATCTCTAACAACTTATTTGTTTGCTCGTAGATCTCTGTACACGCAATCTTCGCTATTTTAGGTCATAGGACATAAACTGAGAGCATATTTAAAATTGTAACACTGAAATTTTTTATTTCAAATCATCATTAATACGTAAATGCTCTGTATCCTGGCAGAACTTTCATTTTCCGACAAATATTTCTGTCAGAAGCAAATCGAATACTTATTTATTTTTTATTTACCCGTTGGGTCTTGGGCAGTTAAGTGTTAGATAAAAATGACATAAAACGTATTTTTGACGCTTCCACAGGTTGTGCTGGTGTTCGCCATCTACTTCTACGTCCCCGCGTACTACGGGGACTACGTGTTTCCTCCAGCGGTGCAGGGGCTCGGCTGGGCCCTCGTGGTCATCCCTGTGCTGAGCATCCCCGCCTGGGCGCTCTTTGAAAAGTTCTACCACAAAAGGGTAAGTAATAAAATCAGTTTCCTCTTTTCTCTTATTATTCCCACCTGGGTGCTACACGAAAAATTCTACGGTAAGTTACATGTTTATCACTTTTAGTATCCTTGCATGGACACCGGGTGGAAAACTACCCAATAGGGGAAATTACACTTCCCAATGTCTTTCAGTGTCCTCATACAAGCGTTTCGCTTAGCACTCGGCGGGAAGTATACAACTTTATATGGTTAAATATATAGTGTTGACCCGCTGTGTATCCCATGGGGAAGCAGCTGTGGGTGGTTCGTGCGAGGCAGACCTTGGCAAATCTGCAAGGAAAAATAAACATTGTAGCTAATTTCCACAATATGGGCAGACTTGGAAGGCAATGGTGTCGCCCACGGAAGATTTCAAGCCTGATCATGTGCTACGGGCCGAACAGAGCGGCCAGAAGGATCGATATGCTTACGACAACGACGCTTACGATGTGAAGAACAGCTATCAGGTACGTCAGTTGTTTATATTCTGCTGGTACTAAGTTACCTACATTGTTTTGTTTTTGCGAGTAAGTTTCTCATGCAATTACATTCTACTAATATCTTGAACTACCTTAGCTTTCTACTGCCTATGCACCTGTTTGCTATTGTTTTTGCAAATAAGCACTGCTTGCATATTACGCTCAAACATTAGATCAGACATCGGACTAAAGAGAGATCAAGAAAGTCATTGCCAACAGCAGTCTTTCCGAAATTCTGCCATTATACAAATATAATTATACATAGTTGGTGTGGCTGCGCATGCCAACATGAATCCGGCAGGTAGTCTAGGATTCATCGACGGAGGATCTGTCCAAATCGAAATACTGTTTAATTTTTTAGAAGTTTGGGACAGGCGGGAGTGAATTTTTTATGATCATTTTAGTAGCACTGTAAGGAGGATGATCCTGAATCGCCGCGTTCGTCTAGGGTGGGGAAGCGCTGAATCTATTAACATTGTAAGATGGATGGCGAAGTTTGGCAAGAATTGAAAGTTAAAAAGGTTGCCTCTTTTGATATAATTTATTATGTCGATCATGATCAAGTTCATCACGATCTACGGCATGAATAGTTATTTAAGAGATACCAGTGCTTCCTCAACGCAGTCTTTTTTGGCGATCGGGTAAGCTCGTAAGGCTAGTAACTATAATAAACTTATAATATACTATAATAATAACAACAAAAATAAACTTTTCCAGTTGCAGGAAAAGGTTGCCAACTGGAAATACTCCTGAGCTCGCCGAAAACTCTCCTCTGGATGCGGTAACCAACAACGAATATTTTATCGCGCAAGTGATAACTGCGCCAATTCTGTACAGGCATTAGTTTTAGCCAGGTTTTATAGATAGTCATATATAAACAGGGTTTTTATAGCTAGAGAACAATGTATGTGTAGCCAGCAACGATTTTTCGGTCTAACGGAGAAATGACAAGGATCCGTCAGCAATTTTATAAAGTTTTTGTTTTTTAAAGAAATTTTCTAGTTTGGCTTGTAAAATACAACAATAAAAACAGCTAGCTAGAGAAGTAGAAAGGAGCTATCGAGTTTTTATGGCTGACAAGCAGAACTTTTACCACCTGCTTAGAATCAATAATTTTCTCAGAATGATTTTAGGCCATAATTGTGAATGCTAGAGGAGTGAACAGTTAGCATCAACTGATCATTTTATTACTGAAATTTGTGCAGTCACAATACCATAATGCTTCAACACTACTAATTGCAAGGAGCTTTCTAGTTGTAACTAAGTGCATGTTCGATTGGACCCCAAAATTAAGCCTTGGAGCCATCACTTCTCGAACTCAGTCAGATGCGCTGGCTTTAACCCGTTTAATTGAGTTCGATGCGTTGACTCTTGATTGGTTTTCCTAACATTTCTAGAAAGTCGATCATGCATCATGAAGCGGAGTCTTCAGCAGGCTAAACGTAATCGCGTTGCGTCCAATCGATTCAAAGTGGCAAAGCCAAAGCATCCGTCTGAAGTTTCTCAAAGTCAAGCTTCAAAGACGTAACTTCGGGGCCTAATCGACTGTACCCTTCAGAACATCTTCAGGACTACCTACATAGCTGTATAAAAGACATTTATTTCTCGTGCGAGATTGCATGTATGTAGTGGCAAAGACCGAAGCGAATCGAAGAAAATTCGTTGTGACGTGACCAAATCAAAGCCGCGAGTGATGTCAGAGCCATTCAAAAAGTTGACGGTTCTGGGGCTGAGGAATCGGCCAAAGCGCCATTGGTCGTGACGTCACTGTCGGCTATACTTTGGTAACGTGAGCGTATCTATCCTGTTTTTATCTGCACCTGCGTAGAACGAATTCATTTAGTTTTTGAAACAAAATTATCGTAAGAACATTTACGCTTTGTGTGCTAGGTCGTGATGTATGAATCTTATTCTTTCGGAAAGATTTTCTTACCTATATTCGGAATAGGAGTCTTGGCCTTTCCAGAAGTTTTTATTATTAGTGGACCGCAGCAATGCACAAAAAAAAACATATGTGCCGGTACTTATAAAATTGTACGTATACGTTAATTGCAGTTATTCTGGAATCTAGAAAATAGTGGTCTTCAAGTTTTTTTTTTTAACTAGTTAGCTGCGAAGAGTATAGGTTTCATACCCTCTCGCAATAACATAGACATATAATGCGATGTCGATTGGGATGGCAACCTATAATACTTTAAAACGCCGAAAACTAACCCTATGCAGTGAGCTTAATTTAATTTAATATAATTTCAAAACAATATGGTAGATTATTGAATACACAAAAACGAGAGTGTCTGATATTTCTCCTCCTAATGAAACTAACGTCAGCATTCATAAAAAAATTGAAATTAACGAAGAAAAACTAAAATGTTATTTGAGATTCTAAGCAGAGCCCTCAAAGATCGCAGATCACCGTCAGGCATGTGTAACCAGACATTGAATGTTCAATATCTGACCCAAATCCGAATAGGATCACTTCCAAAAATGGTCCATTTATTCCATGATCGATTTCCATTGGAACGTGCCATAAAAATTTTATGAACAACTGTCCAATAGTTTAGGTGCAAGAAAACGGCGACCGTGACCGAAGATTCGAAACCTCACCGAAAACAGATAATAACCCCAAAAATTGACCCCTAAAGATATCAATCACCAAATTAGACCTGAGATCCCACAAAAAATGAAGATATGAACTAAACTTTGAATAAATGAAAGCCCTTTCTAAATCATTCTATTGGTTATCAAAATAAAGAGCAACTTGCAATGCGAAAGAAGTCCTGATTAACAACAGAAATTGATACTTAAGGGAAAATGTCGAGGGTCAATCCATTTTGGACCGGATAATGATATTGCTCACAAAATTGAATAATTTGATCTTTAAAGTTTAGTTTATCTATCTATTTATTTTTTGGGAGGGATCTTGGGTCTATTTTGGTGGCTGATATCTTTTTTAAAGGTCAATTTTGGAGGTTGACTATCGGTTTTCGGTTAGGTTTCAAATCCTCGGTCACGGTCACAGTTATCTTCCACCTGAACTGCTGGGCGGATGCTCACAAAATTTTCAGAGCACGTTGGAAATTGCTCATGGAACGAATGGGTAATTTTTGGGAGTGATCCTATTCTCAGTTGGATCAGATATTGAATATTTAATGACAGGTTACACATGCCTAGCGGTAGTTTGCGATCTTTGAAGGCTCTGCTTAGGATTTCAATCAACATTTTACTTTTTCTTCGCTAATATCTTGTTTTACAAACGTATGTTTTATTAGGAGGAAAAATATCAACACTCTGGTTTTTGTGTATTCATAATCTACCATATTGTTTGAATTAATTTAGTTGATCATCGTAAATGTCCTTCAAATATTCTTGAGAAAAACACGTATTTAAGGTAAAACTACGTAGAACAACATACTCGGCGCCGAGAATCCAGCCAACGCCGAAAGTTAAGCCCAGTGCGTAGACTTAAGTTTTGGCGTTTTACTAAATAGGAAAATCGCCCAGGGTTTTCCGATGGGTGGTAGAAACAAAGTAATCTGTGAATATTAGAATTGTGTATAAGGGCATGTGTTCTAAGCTAAAATTGTATAAATACTTAGTGTTATTTTAATAAAAATGGCGTCAGGGAACCACAATCATACTGTAAATAACTAGAGTTGTGTATTTTACCATAATGTTTTTTCTCTCGCCTTATGTTGAAAACTATTGAAGAACTGTCAATTTCTGAATCAGCTCCTCCTCAAGGGCACAGGATGGCCATAGCAATAGAGTTCGGTCAGTTTTTGGTAGCAGCGCACCCAAGATGACCCAATAATTATGTTAGCTTAGCTTAAGCTAGGCCTTCGGAACGTCGTGCTCTCGTGCTCACTTTGCTTCTTTCACATTTCATACTCTTATGATGTAACTTTCCTCTGTTCTTTCTCTTCTTCCCCGCCTTGTTGTTCCAAAGCTCGTCGGTCCTGCGTGGGAGCACCCTCTTGCATGGGTTCCACGTTTCTGACTACATACTATATGCTCCTTAAATCCTCTGTTGGTTGATCGCCTTTACTGTGAAAACGTAAGCTTAAGTTGTTCAATCTATATACTTATAAAGCTCTGGTAATCTTGTTTGCGTGCTTGCTTGTTCCTTAGTTGTCACCCTGCGCAGAATCTTCGCTACAACGTAGGAAGAAATTTAAGCGCTGAAGACTTAATTCAACTGTATGATTCCATCCGCGATGCGGAGGATGACCCTGATGTGTTCGGCTGCATAAACGTCTACGTTTATATGTGAAGGTGATACCGGAACTGCAACTGCGCAACGTCATAGATATATATTTATCCTTGCTTACAGGCAAAGTATTACGAATATCTTTAAGAAGCAAAGAAGCTGGTAATGGTCATGAGCAGTCTAGTGTATATATATTTATAGATTGGGGTTTAGAACGACAGTTTTTCCCGCTAGCCTACCCAAATGCCGTGAGGCTGACAAAATTTTGGGTAGGTTATTGAACTGCCTCCTGTAGTCGGCGTCAGGCTTTGATTGGTCTTACTTAGCGTCAGGCTTTGATTGGCCTTACTTAGCGTCAATCTTTGATTGGACTTACTTACTTAGCATCATTCTTTGATTGGCCTTACTAGCGTCAATCTTTGATTGGCCTTACTAGCGTCAATCTTTGATTGGCCTTACTAGCGTCAATCTTTGATTGGCCTTACTTAGCGTCAATCTTTGATTGGCCTTACTTAGCGTCAATCTTTGATTGGCCTTACCTAGCGTCAATCTTTGATTAGTCATACATAGCGTCAATCTTCAATGACGACGCTAGGTAAGGCCAATCAAAGATTGACGCTAAGTAAGGCCTATCAAAGATTGACGCTGAGTAACGAGTAGCTAACAAATAATGAGCTTTTACAGCGCCAACCTTGTAGGATAGGAAGCAAAGACTTGTTTGTCTAATGTCCTAAATACAATCTAAAACAGTTTGAAACACTTAAAATACAGTACACTAGACAAACCAGTCCTTGCCTCCTAACCTACAAGGTTCTCGGAGTAAGAGCTCATTGGGAAGGGCTTCTGTACTAGGGTACTGGTCGGTGGCAGCATCCAAGCGCGCGTTTACAATCGAGAAGACGGCGGAACTGACCCGTAGAATATTTTGTGATAGGTAAATATTGGGAGCATTTTCCGTGGGTTTTTCATATGTATTAATAGGGCGATTCTGCATCATGTGGTGTTATCTCAATTATACGAATATATACATATATATAAAACTCTGACAACAAACGGATCTCGTGGATATTTCCCGGTTAATTATTGTTTTCACTTACCTTAGTTGGACCAGAGGCAGGGCTTCTAACTTACCCCAAGCCCGTCTAAATTGTAATGTTCGCCGCTTAACAGTGTCTACAGTTACGCAGTCCGGCTAACCTCTCTTGGTATTCTGAGTTAACCAGTGTTTGTTCCGCTAGTCAAAAATTCGCACTTCGTCTTGATAAAGGCATTTTGCACGTCTTTTCTAAGCTCTGTTTCCCAAAGTATAGAGATAAGTTAGTCCTTCGTAATCTCAGACGTTTCTTGTCTACACAGAAGTTTGTTAAGGAATAAGCGATCAACTAATTAAGACTTTGTTTTCTTTTTCACTGGTTAACAAAAGGTAGCACAGCTACTAATCAATTGCACCGCTGGGATGACTTTAGAACAATGGCCACATGGTAATTCAGTAAACCAAACTTGAACTAGCTAGTTAAAATTACAGGCTGCATGTTGAAGTAATGTTAAGTGGTTCAATATCTAGCTCCTGGCTAAATTTAGGTATTGCGATCGAGGAACAGAGGATATATAATCGTAAGAAGTCGGTTCTATCCAATAATTCGTATTTGAATACGAACTTCCGGCTATAGGGAATTAAATTTAATTGCTTTTATCTAGATTTTAATTCGTTATGAACCGTTGAAAAGGGAAGCAAGAACAAGCATTAGAACGGCGGTTGTCCTCTGTAGAAGAGGGTTAATTCTCTTCACAGAAAGTATGTTCGGCCACTTAGTTAAACAGCAGGCTGGATAACGGCCCACAATATTCTTGGCGGCCCTCAGGAGGAAATCGAACGTTCAGCACTCTGCCTGGCCCAGCACGCAGCAACTTCCTTTAGTAGGTAACAAAGGAGCAGGGGCGAAGCTAGTCCTGACCCACGGGCAGTCGACTCAAGTTGAGAAACAGATGGCCCAGAAAGGCTGCATAAGCAATGAAAAGCAATGAATGAGTTAAAAGGTAAGGTATAATGAAATAGGAAAAGCTACCGCTGATAAGAGAGAAAAATTAATGGAATAAATAAACGCATTTCTTCTACAAGTTCTAGTTTAAAGTATTTAATTTGCATTTTAATATTAATTAATTGAAGTTCAATCGATAGCTTTAAAATAATAAGTTATAGTAATAGCAAAGATTAGGTAAATGCTTTGCTGAAAGCAAATGTTTCGTGAATTCAAATTATATAGACTCCCTATCAACGACCTTCCTTCGCTCCGAGACAGATCGCAGCAGCCGGTGACTCCCACCTCTGTCTCCCCTACACATCTCGGCGAACATTGTTGAAGCAGAAATTCGAATAACGCAGAGAAGGCCGAGAAGTAGACAAAAGGCGGCACTCAGGAATGCAAGAAAGGCAGCAGCGGCCGTCGATAGAAGTCGGAAATACTGCGCAGATATAATATGAGTAACTAGTATGAAGGACAAGCGATACCACAAAAATGAAATACAACCAAGGCATTTATTGTTGATTTTACCTCATATTGTTATGTATCTCTGCACTATTTTCAATAGCTGTATCAATAATGGCGTTTATCAGGATGTACTCAAATTAGCTAAAATCGTTCCATTACATAAGTCAGGCAGTATTAATTCTGTATCAAATTTTAGACCGATTTCAACCTTGTCAGTTTTCAACAAAGTGTTAGAAACGCTCATCCATTCGCGTTTATCTCAGTTATTTTTAACAAGCATAAAATTTTGTGTGACAGATAGTCCAGATTTAGAAAAGGGAAAAATACGAATGATGCAATTTTTAGTTTTATATCTGATGTTTTACCAGCTTTCCATTGCAAATCTTTTACCATTAGTTTGTTTCTAGATCTTAAAAAAAAAAACGTTTGATACTGTAAATAAAGATATTCTATTGAAAAAGTTGGACCATTACGGTATTCGAGGCTCTTTTAACACTTTACTGGATAGTTATTTGACTAATCGTAGACAATTTGTTGTGGTAGGTGAATCACGGTCATGCACACGTTGTATTAATCTGGGTGTTCCCTAAGGATCCGTGTTAGGACCTCTACTTTTTAATATATACATCAAAGATATGTTCTTTGAAGGTGCTACTGCTTAGCTGTTTGCAGATGATTCCGTTTTTTATGTCAATGACTCCAATTTACAATGTGTAATAGAAAATGTACAACAGTTAATCAACAATCTCAGTTTGTGGCTGTCGCTCAATAGGCTAACTCCTAACGTTAACAAAACAAAGCTCATGCATTTTAGTGCAATAAAAATACCTGATGTACCTGACTTGTATTTTAATGAGGTCAAGCCAGAATGGGTGCAAAGTTTTAAGTATCTAGGAGTGATTATAAATAACAAACTTACGTTTTCTGGACATATATCTGTGCTTTGCGATAAATTGAGTAAAGCCAAGGGTGCAATCTACGCTGTTTCAAAGTACTTAACGAGAGAAGGATTGCTGTTGTTATATTACGCACTTCTATATTCTCAATTAATCAATGGTATTATTTTTTGGGGTGGGGCCACTGACAATCTGGTTAAACGTATAAGTACAATAATGAGCAACACACTTAGAATAATACTAAATGTCAAGCGGGATAACAATAATATACCACGTATGGCAACAAATGAAATGTATGTTCGACTAAAGCTTTTAAAATTCAGAGATGTTCATCGTTACAGTATTTTGTTCTAAAGTTCATGCGGAAGGCAATATCAGGTGAGATGCCCTTTTTTCAATAACATATTAGCCATCTACTCCCTACGGGTCATTATAATACAAGAAATGTTCGCTTAAACTTACCCGCTGTTCGACTAGAGATCGGAAAGCGCTTCACAATGTTTCAATTAATCTGTTAATGCGTATAATCAGTTGCCGGATGAGCTTACACAAGCAATAGCTCATGGAACCTTCAAAAATAAGTTTAGGAGTATTTGCTGCAACAGTATAATAATGAGTAAACTCTGCGTTACTGTGCAGTGGTGAGTAGATAACAGGTATCATTAGCGTTGAGTAAAAAGATGTATATATTGTATTAGTATAAACTCGTGAGAATATCAAATGATGCGTCAATTGAATATTGGTATACCGTGGATTGTCAATATCATGTTTTTTTTTTGCGTCAACACTCGAGTGCAGTACCATGTTCTTGTTCCATGTAAATCTTACAATTTTTTTTTCTTCTGATGCATTGTTCTTAAGACTGACATACGAAATGTGTGAAAATTGCCTGTACTTTAGTAGGAACAGTTGAATTGTGTTTTAGGTAATGACATTACTGACGAGTTTATGACTGATGTCCCATAAGTGTATAACACTTTTAGTAGACCCGTTCTCAATATTTCCTGTACTAGTTCTACTTTGACTGAATGAATATGTATTTTTTAATGTGAGAATAATAGAGGTGTTAAACTATAGTAACATTTAAATGCTCTGTGCCTAATAAGTGTGCAACACTTTTTATGGGTGCGTTTTCAGTTCTAGGTCTTAGTTTTGTAGCCATTGTTTTACTGTATAATGTTTCAATTGGAAACAATAAAGGTGTAAATGTATAAAGTTGTCCTAGGAGTGTAGTTGTTCTCCTAAAGAAATATGTCCTTCTATAGTAAATGTCCTTCTTCAGAGGTAATTGTCCTCTTCTAGAGGTAGTTGCCTAACGAGCGATGGTTGTCTCCTAATGGTAAAATTCATGTGTAAAGTAACCTACACAAGTCCCCTAGGTTCGTTGCTCACATAACATAGGATGAGTGAACCTAACTAACCCATAAAGTTCTCTTCCGTTCTCAATAAGTTTAAAACCTTTGCAATAAATTCTCAATTTTGGCAAAAAAAAAAAAAAAAACTACGATAGTTACGTAAAGAATCAATGCAATATGGTTAATTATCGTGCTTTCAACTTTATAATATTGTATTTTCACTGAAATTTTACGACGAAAAAACGATATAAAAACTTCAAAATCTAACATACCTCAAATGTGTAGAAAGACAGCTTAGATTTATACACCTCTGTATCGTCGGATAGAACGTGTTATACTCTTCTGTGTCGCAGGAAGGGCTGCGTTGATTGCGTGGTGACCACAGTAGCCCCAGACAAATCTGTCCTACTCAGCAGTTTGGCCGAAAGTGACCATACTGGGCTGAACCTAGCCTGTCTCAGCCTAAAATTTCACCATTCAGAGTTGAGTAACCACAGTGGGCTAAACCTAGCCAGTGTGTGCATTGACTAAACTCATACCATGAACCAGATGGGGACAAATTCGGGATGGACGTTATTGGCATTACTGAGTATTGTGGCAATGTGCAGAAAAGCGTCATCAGTGGCTTTGAGGTAGCAAACAATCTTACAACGGGTTGAGGTTGAAATCAAACCACTTCTCAAACCTAAGTTAAATTTCTTTATTATTAAAATTTTAGTGGAGCGAAAATGGGTCTGGTCGCTCGTTGGGTCGGCGGATGAAGTGGTTTGGCAGGTCGGGATTTTCTTGCACTGAAGCTCGACCCCCTTATAGCCGGGAGTAAGGCCTCGCGATGTTGCAAGACGCTGCTCAGCGTGAGACCTAGGAATGGAAAATTAATAAGACTACAAAGTTGGAAATTTTTGGAAGATAAAGTTAACATTAGGGCCCTAATGGGCTCAATGGCATAATCACCTCTGTGCTTAGAAAACTGACGCTACAAGTGGGCGTAATATAGCATTAAGGCCGCAAAAGGTGCAATTACAGAATTAAGGCCGCAAAAGGTGCAATTACAGAATTAAGGCCGCAAGGGTGTAATATAGTAGTAATGCCGTAAGGGCGCAATATAGTAGTAATGCCGTAAGGGCGCAATATAGTAGTAATGCCGTAAGGGCGCAATATAGTAG
>LQNS02276883.1:22754144-22780077 GCA_001587735.2 Parhyale hawaiensis | reverse complement strand
CCATATTGACCCAGTAGAGAGGCATTACCATCAAGGTACTCGTGCAAGGAAATTCTTGTCCAAACATGCAGAGAGAAATGTACAATTCATGAAAAAGTATTTCACCCATCAAGAGTCAAAAATTTCCATTTTTTATACAGGCTGTAAATTTTTACCAAAACATGATTAGCCAAAACGGATAGTGTATTTATACTAACTATACCATGGACTATCACTGCAATCAATAGCAGTGAAATCGAAGGTAGTCAAAAATTTTGTAAAATCGCCAAGGGGTTAAACCCTTGCAGTTTTTTTTTTAGAAAAATCTCAAAAATCAAATTTGGCAGATCTTTCCCATATTGACACAGTAGAGAGGCATTACCATCAAGGTAATCGTGCAAGGAAATTTTTGTCCAAACATGCAGAGAGAAATGTACAATTCATAAAAAAGTATTTCACCCATCAAGAGTCAAAAATTTTTATTTTTAGTACAGGCTGTAACTTTTTACCAAAACATGATTAGCCAAAACGGATAGTGTATTTATACTGACTAAACCATGGACTATAACTGCAATCAGTATCAGTGAAATCGAAGGTAGTCAAAAATTTTGTAAAATCGTCAAGGGGTTACCCTGGCAATTTTTTTCAGAAAAATCTGAAAAATAAAATTTAATGATAACTTTCCGAAAGTTCTTAGACTAATAGCAACGGTATGACAAAATATGGAGTAAATCTGAGACCCTCGATGAAGACTCGAAAATTTTTCCCTGGTGAGTATGGAGTAAATGGAGTATGGAGTAAATCTGAGACCTTCGATGAAGACTCGAAATTTTTTCCCTGATATATATACATCAGGAAAATTTTTGGAAAATTTTTCGGATACAGATTTTGAGTTAACCAAACCAAATGATCGCGTCGAGCATAATGATAATATTTTAGGTAGTCTAAGATGAGTAATACGCTCAGAACCTACTTTGTGACAGCATGAAAAGTATAAAAATTGCCATGCGCGATTCAGCTTGAGAAATCTTGCTTCGCAGGAGCAAAGTGGTGTTTCTTAGGGGGCAAATGATGACTTTCCGCAAGTTCTTAGACTAATAGAAAATTGCCATACGTGAACCAGATTGAGAAATCTTGCTTCGCCAGAGTAAAGAGGTGTTTCTTAGGAGGCAAGTGATAACTTTCCGTAAGTTCTTAGACTAATAGTAACGTTATGACGCAGTATGGAGTAAATTTGAGACCTTCGATGGAGACTCGAAATTTTTTCCCTGATTTTACATCACGAAGATTTTTGAAAAATTTTTCGGGTACAGATTTTGAGTTAACCAAACCAAATGATCGCGTCTAGCATAATGATAATATTTTAGGTAGTCCAAGATTAGTGGGACGCTCAGAACCTACTTTGTGCCAGCATGAAAAGTAAAAAAAATTGCCATGCGCGAACCAGATTGAAAAGTCGTGCTTCGCCAGAGAAAAGAGGTGTTTCTTAGGGGGCAAGTGATAACTTTCCGCAAGTTCTTAGACTAATAGCAACGTTATGACAAAGCATGGAGTAAATCTGAGACCCTCGATGGAGACTCGAATTTTTTTCGGACAGATTTTGAGTTAACCAAACCAAATGATCGCGTCGAGCATAAGGATAATATTTTAGTTAGTTTAAGATGAGTGGGACGCTCAGAACCTACTTTGTGACAGCATGAAAAGTAAAAAAATTGCCATGCGCGAACAAGATTGAAAAATCTTGCTTCGCCAGAGCAAAGAGGTGTTTCTTAGGGGGCAAATAATAATTTTTCGCAAGTTCTTAGACTAAAAGCAACGTTATGACAAAGTATGGAGTAAATCTGAGACCTTCGATGGAGACTCGAAATTTTTTCCCTGATCAAGAAAATTTTTGGAAAATTTTTCGGATACAGATTTTGAGTTAACCAAACCAAATGATCGCGTCTAGCATAATGATAATATTTTAGGTAGTCCAAGATGAGTGGGACGCTCAGAACCTGTTTTGTGACAGCATGCAAAGGAAAAAAATGTCATTCTCGAACCTAGGGGGCAAATGATAACTTTCCGTAAGTTCTTAGACTAATAGCAACGTTAAGACAAAGTATGGAGTAAATCTGAGACCTTCGACGAAGACTCAAAATTTTTCCTTGATGTATAACATCAGGAAAATTTTTGGAAAATTTTTCGGATACAGATTTAGAGTTAGCCAAACCAAATGAACGCGTCGAGCAAAGTGATAATATTTTAGGTAGTCTAAGATGAGTGGGACGCTCAGTACCTACTTTGTGAGAGCATGAAAAGTAGAAAAATTGCCATGCGCGAACCAGATTGAGAAATTTTGCTTCGCCAGAGCAAAGAGGTGTTTTTTGGGGGGCAAATGAAAACTTTCCGCAAGTTCTTAGACTAATAGCAACGTTATGACAGAGTATGGAGTAAATCTGAGACCTTCGATGAAGACTCGAAATTTTTTCCCTGATGTATGTACAGCAGGAAAATTTTTGGAATTTTTTTCGGATACAGATTTTGAGTTAACCAAACCAAATGATCGCGTCGAGCATAACGATAATATTTTAGGTAGTCTAAGATGAGTGGGACGCTCAGAACCTATTTTGTGACAGCATGAAAAGGAAAAAAATGTCATTCGTGACCCTAGGGGGCAAGTGATAACTTTCCGCAAGTTCTTAGACTAATAGCAACGTTAGGACAAAGTATGGAGTAAATCTGAGACCTTCGATGAAGACTCGAAATTTTTTCCCTGATGTATATACAGCAGGAAAATTTTTGGAAATTTTTTCGGATACAGATTTTGAGTTAACCAAACCAAATGATCGCGTCGAGCATAATGATAATATTTTAG
Source organism: Parhyale hawaiensis (assembly GCA_001587735.2). Taxonomy (NCBI): domain Eukaryota; kingdom Metazoa; phylum Arthropoda; class Malacostraca; order Amphipoda; family Hyalidae; genus Parhyale; species Parhyale hawaiensis. Next base: position 22,777,241 of record LQNS02276883.1, on the reverse strand, counting down.
GTAGTCTAAGATGAGTGGGACGCTAAGAACCTACTTTGTGACAGCATGTAAAGGAAAAAAATGCCATGCGCGAACCAGATTGAGAAATCTTGTTCGCCAGAGCAAATAGGTGTTTCTTAGGGGGCAAATGATAACTTTCCACAAGTTCTTAGACTAATAGCAACGTTATGACAATGTATGGAGTAAATCTGAGACCTTCGATGATGACTCGAAATTTTTCCCCTGATGTATAGATCAGGAAAATTTTTCGGATACAGATTTTGATTTAACCAAACCAAATATTCGCGTCGAGCATAATGATAATATTTTAGGTAGTCAAAGATGAGTGGGACGCTCAGAACCTATTTTGTGACAGCATGAAAAGGTAAAAAAACGCCATTCCCGAATCTAGGGGTCAAATGGTAACTTTCCGCAAGTTTTCAGACTAATAGCAACGGTATATTGAAGTATGGAGCAAATCTGAGACCTTTGAAGATTATACATCAAGAAAATTTTTGGAAAAATTTTGTCATACAGATTTTGAGTTAACCGGACCAAATGATCGTTTAAAGCATATTGATAATATTTAAGGTAATCTAAGATGAGCACGATGCTCAGAAAGTACTTTGTGACTGCATGAAAATTTAAAAGACTTGGATGGTACCCTGCAAGGTATTTCTGAAGAATCCCAAAAAAGAGAAAGTTAGCATTACCTTCCCAATATTCAGAGAGCAGAGAGGCATTACCGCTGAGATCACTGTGTAAGGGAATTCCAATCCAAAAATACAAAGGTAATTGCACAATTCATGAAAAGTATTTTGCTCACGGGGCGTCTCTGATTTTAATTTTTTATATAAAGGCCTTATCCGCGATTTTGTGATGCATCACGGCTGAATTCAACAGACTTTGTAATACATTTCTCACGACGTGATCGGCCGTTGTTGATTCGTCGATGAGGAGAAACGAGCCCAAAAATACTATCGTCGGGTACTATAGAGGTACATTGTTTTTCCTTTCTCGCGTGATTGCAGCTTTATAAGTATGTTTTGCTTCTTTCCGGATCTCTACAGTGGTATCCATGAAAGTATTAAGGACAGGAGACTGCGCTACACTGTCAAGCTTCATTGTAGATTGAAGCTGGCGCGGGGAGCAGTCAGCCACTCGGGAGAGCTACCAAGCACTGTACTGCACAGGGATAAATACACGTTTCTGGCTATAACTACACGACCATATCGAATAATTGTTAAGGAACGTAAAGACACCAACCTGAAACATTAATCTACCTGCAAAACAGCAATGCATTGCATGTGAAACAAATTTACTGAAGAAGAAACAGAACAATACTCAAGCAAAACCGAAGCGGCGGCGTCGCATCAAAGCCAGCCACTCAGCCAGTGATGACAAGCGCACACGAGCAGGCACTATGTGCGCAAAGTATCATTTGACCACACGTGTACAGTTCTTGGAGCCGAGCCTACTGCAGTTGCACACATGCTACAAGCCGCTAAAAATTACATTCTTCAGTGCGTTTTGTCGCTCCGAGCGTTGCAACCGTAAGCACAGCATGGGTTTACCATGTACCATGTCACTACGACGGTCAGATTATCACTGCTCACTGGACAGCAATCTGCAGTTCAAGGTAGGCTTCAACCTAGGCCGTCGAGATGGAGATGGTCTCGCTTCAACACAGCGACACGGGCTGTTGAACACAGGTTACAAGAAACCGAGCCAATGCTCCCTCCTGTCCTTTATACCTTCATGGTGGTATCATACCATTCTTCACGTTACCTGTATACAGCATACTTACTTGATTACTTGATGACACTTCGGACGAGGTCCAGGTGGCATTATGCACGCAACCCATCTTTCGCAGAGGCGATGCTACAGTCCGTGACCAGCGGGATGGCTAACAGCGAGTTATCCCCACAGTTCACGTAGCCGCTTACAACAGGTTTATCTGGCACTTTCAGTAAGCATGCGTCCAGTAAGTTTTTATATTTCCCAGTCTCTGTACCGGTGACATTTCGGTTGTGACGTGGCATTTTGTTGAATAATCTCGCCCCCCGAACTGCGAAACTATTAGAATACTTTGTGGCCATTGCGTCACCACCAATTTTGATCGGAATTCGCACGTCACAAGTGCGACCAATACGGTCTGAGTGTCTGGCCTGGATACGTCCATTGACGTTGACAGTAATCCCTTCTAGAATTTTCCAGACATATATGATCGTAAAGCGCTCGAATCTCCTTTGAATGGAGTACATTTGAAATTGAACAAGTCTTTCGTGATACCTAGTTTAAATCTTGCATGTCCTGGATTTTGGCAGTAAACGATCGCTGGATAGCCTCAAGGCGCTCTAAGTCTTTCCGTTTGCTTGGCATCCAAAGCGGTGAACAGTATTCAATCCTCGGTAGTATTAGTTGCTTCCATAAGGTGAGCATTGTGTCTGCCTCTCGTGAAGAGAAAGTTCGAAGCACCCATCCGCTCCACTTCCTGCTTATAGATACATCTCGAGCCACGTGATCTTTAAAAGTGGCATTATCATGTATTCTCACCCCAAGATCTCGTAAAATTTGCTTTCTCTCGATTTCGCTCCCATCTCTCGTCGTGTAGAACGTAGATTCAGTAAGGGAGAGGTTTTTTCCGTACCGTAATAGTTCACATTTTGATTCGTTGAAGGTCATGTTGTTAACCGATGTCCAGTGAAAGATGGTTGTATCTAGTTGCACATTCCGTACGTCTGCCGCTGATTGTACCGCTGCTAATATCCGTGTGTCATCAGCGAACGATGACGTAAGGATCTTGCACATTTGTAGAATAGTAGTAGTAGTAGTGTACGAAAGTTTAAGTCTCCATAAATAAGTAGCTACCTATTGGATCTATTGTTGATGATGACCAGGAAAAAGCGAAATACTAAGCCGTCAATATCAAAAAGTCTTTAGTGACAAAATTCCAAATCCTGAAATCCCAAGAATTGAGTTAAATACAATCTACATAACGGACTTCAAGTTCACAAAACTAAGCATTGAATTAGCCATTGACGAACTTAGCGGCAACAGTGCAGCGGGACCAGATGATGTGCCAGCGAAAATTCTTAAGATGTGTAAGCTAAGCATCTCTTACCCACTATACCTTATGTGGCGAAAATCGATGGACGGTGGAGTGGTTCCACTCACCTACAAGCACACAATTATTTCACCTATTCCTAAGGCTGGAAATAGTTTGGATCTAGCTAACTATAGACCTGTCTCCCTAACGAGCCACGTAGTGAAGACGTTTGAAAGGGTCTTTAGGAAACACCTTGTACATCATTTGGAGAGCAATAACCTGCTTACATCAAATCAACACGGCTTTCTCCATAAACGTTCAACCACCTCGCAGTTGCTTGAGCATTATGACTTGATTATAGACCTACTATGCCAAGGCAAAAATGTGGACGTAATATATTCAGATTTTGCCAAAACCTTCGATAAAATAGATTACGAAATATTATTACTCAAGCTCTTCAACATGGGCATCCGTGGAAAATGTCAAAGATGGATCGAAGCTTTCCAGAAAAACCGAACCCGATGTGTAATTTTAAATAAGAATAGTGTCCAAACGACAGCCGGTACTCAGTGGAGTCCCACAAGGCACAGTGCTTGGTCCAGTACTCTTCCTCATCATAATAAATGATATAGGGCACCAATGCAAGTTTGCCGTTCCCTCATCGTTCGCTGATGACACACGGATATTAGCAGCGGTACAATCAATGGCAGACGTACAGAATGTACAACTATATTAACAACATCTTTCACTGGACATCGGTTAACAACATGACTTTCAACGAATCAAAATTTGAACTATTACGGTACGGAAAAAACCTCTCCCTTGCTGAATCTACGTTCTACACGAGAGATGGGAGCGAAATCGAGAGAAAGCAAATTTTAAGAGATCTTGGGGTGAGAATACATGATAATGCCACTTTTAAAGATCACGTGGCTCGAGTTGTTACTATAGGCAAGAAGTGGAGCGGATGAGGGCTTTGAACTTTCTCTTCGCGAGATGCAGACACAATGCTCACCTTATGGAAACAACTTATACTACCGAGGATTGAATACTGTACACCTCTTTGGATGTCAGGCAAACGGAAAGACTTAGAGCGCCTTGAGGCTATCCAGCGATCGTTTACTGCCAAAATCCGGGACCGGGCAACTACCACGAAAGACTTGCTCAACTTCAAATGTACTCCATTCAAAGGAGATTCGAGCGTTTTACGATCATATATGTATGGAAAATTCTAGAAGGGATTACTGTCAACGTCAATGGACGAATCCAGCCCAGACACTCAGACCGTATTGGTCGCACTTGTGACGTGCGAATTCCGATCAAAACTGGTGGTGACGCAATGGCCACAAAGTATTCAAATAGTTTCGCGGTTCGGGGGGCGAGATTATTCAACAAAATGCCACGTCACATCCGAAATGTCACCGGTACAGAGACTGCAAAATTTAAAAACTTACTGGACGCATACTTACTGAAAGTGCCAGATAAACTTGTTGTAAGCGGCTACGTGAACTGTGGGGATAACTCGCTGTTAAGCCATCCCGCTGGTCACGGACTGTAGCACCACCTCTGTGCAAGATGAGTGGCGTGCATAACACCACTTGGACCTCGTCCGAAGTATCATCAAGGTAATCAAGGTAGGTACTACGCTTTTTTAAAAAGGAAAAGGAAGGGACATAATAGTATGTCGACAGTCGCGTGGAGCCCATGCACGGCGGTGTTCCCACACGGGATTAAAGCGCATTGGAACAGCAAGTGGGAAAGCAGAGGAAGAACAGACGAAAGCTAATACCAGAAGGAGTATTAAAATTGGAAGGAAGCAAAGTGGGCACGAAGGCCCAGCAAACGGCAAAGGTATCCTACGGAGTCCCCCTGGAGACGCTGCTCCCCATAACGTAGGATGAGTGAACCTTACCAAACCTAACCCTATCGCCCATCCTGTGCCCCCGGGAGGAACATCTTGCAGTGAACGGAACGCAGCGAGAGACTTGTCAGTAAAGTTGCGCTCAAGTTCAACGATCCCCATCTCACAGGTTCCGTTGTAGTTACCATCGCAATAGTCCTCAAATCTGATCAAATGCGAAAGCAAAGATTCTTCTGAAGTTAAGTTCATCATACTTTTTCCGAGGCGGCACCATTTTATTGTCAAGTCGGTTGAGAACTTTCCCTGACCGAGAGCGAATCCATGTTTACGACGCTTACTCTTAACTGTAAGCATCTTGGCTATAAGAAGCTTTGTTTATAGAACTGCTAGCACCGGTAGCCTTTACCAACCTGACTGAAGATCAACGTAACGAGCAGTCCAATTAAGAGCTGGAATAATGGAATGCAAGTCCGGTTCAGTTCTATGGTCACAGCACAATTTATATTAGGGATCAGACTTGGCTTCGAGTGATCGTAGTAAATGGAAATTAGCTGTGATCGATAAACCTTTTTACGTAACACAATAAACACAGTGCTCCAAGCTATACTGTATCAATGCTAATAAGAAAATACCTATAATGAAACTTATCTCTACACTTGTCTGCCCTCTATTTCCGAACCAGTATGGATACGATGCTAAATAGCAGGTAAATACTTTTCAATCTCAGGTACGTAAACGAAAAGAAAACTGAAGAAAGACATTCGTGTGGAAGGCCCATCCCTGGCCCTCCGCACGGAAGTAGGTAAGAGCTCCGCAGAATAGGTCGGCCACCACGCGAAGCAGAAGTATGGAGAAGCTACCTAACCTTATAATCTAATCTTCTCAGCACGAGCTGCTGCCAGATGGAATATCCCCCAACCCAGTCTCACAACTGACTAACACTGACATTACCCGAAATTTTCCAATGAAAAAAAAACAGTCCTTGCCTCGCCTAATCTACCCGATATTATACCCGACTTTTTGCCAACTTACCCGAAATTAGTTCGGGTTTTCCGACACTACGGCCTAAAGTGAGCGAAAACGGACAAATGCGGACAAAGTGTCAATTCCTGAATGACTTTTCCTAACCGAAAAGTCCCTCAGGATCCTTTGGAGCATCGAGGCCCAAGATTTTCTGAGTTTCTAACAGGGTTATTGGGTCCTCCAAAATATTTCCCTGAGGGGTTGCATAATGCAGGGGCCACACTAGGCGTTCGTACGAGCAACGGCCAACTCACTCAGAAATCCTTGTTGTGTATCGGAACGACTGTAGGTGACACACTAGCGACGGGAAGCTGCTCATCCGCCTTACAAAGTTCCGTCCAGAATACCCCGCACATGTTCCGCAGAACTTCCTTGCTCATGCTCGTTGATCCAAAGAAGCTGCAGTTTTTGTCACTAGTAATAACCTATCTTACTTCTAGTGTCGATACAACTAGGAATAAACAATCACTTAAATGCAGATACATACTACTTATAGCATGCTACAGCAATACACGTACTGCCGAGTGCCAAGTGAGCTTAGGTTAACATTTTCATTCTTTTCTTCACCACGCGGTAGTGCTTTCGAGAGCGCGGCAATGCATTCAATTAAATGACTGGCTTGGAGGGCAACTCCAAAAATGATCGACAAGAAAAGATAACTCGATGATTTTCTGTTCCCCCAGAGGTAGTGCAAAGGGTTCGAACATTTATTTTATCTACGAACATAAATACAACTATGTCCACAAAACGGCGATAAAATTTTAACCGTCAACTCAGTATTCTCCACAACTGTCACTACTGTGGTGAAATTCATAGTTCTCGTCAAAATTGCAGGGAAATATAAATCAGAGTGGCTTAAAGGCTTTTAAAATGTCTATAAAGAAACAAGAAACCCTCGTGGAACGCCTAATTAATTCGTTTTGCGGATGAACCTGCTTTGTTTGCAGCCTAAATCGCGCGGAAATATCTAACAAAATGAACGCCCGCGAAAACGCACACAGCTGCGATTTGACGGCGGAAATTCGCAGCGATCAGCGAAAACGCCACAATGTGAACAAATTTTTTATTTCATCTCAGCTCGTAGGATAAGTAACAAAAACACTTTACAAATAACAAAAAATGCGGTTTTAAAAAGCACTCAGAATCGCACTGTAAATACAAATTCGACTTACGCGGATGTATGACCAACTGGTTGCCGATAGAAAACCTCAAGCGACCTTTCGCCACGTAGGCGCAACTTTTCTGTTCCTAGCAGCAATTTTGCTGCTCGAAGACGTGCGAGCTGCGCGTCCAGACAGCAAGTTGCGAGGATGAATGCCTAGTGTGGCCCCGGCATGAAGGACTCAATTTAAATCTGGATTTATATCCCTTTAGTGACTCAATAGAACATCAATTTCCGTAGGAATAACACTACATGTAATGTCATCATATGTGTACTGTAGGCACTAAATGGATATTATAAGCGAGAGCGCCCTTATTAAGTTGATGAACCGAACTCAATGCACCGTCGTCGTACTATTCTATTGCCGCAACTTTTGCGACCGGGCTGTAGTTAGCTAAACAGAAGTTAGTCATGGTGAGAGGTTCAAACCTCTCATTTCGCACAAAGGCGATGTCACGAGGAAAAAGATAAGGGACATATAGTACGTCGATCGACACGTGGAACCCACGTGCAAGGGTGTTCCCACGCAGGATCAATGCGCATGGGAACAGCAAATCCGGAAAGAAGAAGAAGAACAAATGTAAGTAAGATCAATAAGAGTATGAAATCGGGAAGAAGCAAAGCGAGCACGCAAGACCGACGTCTGAGCTAAACAGAAACCAATTAACATTTAGACAGTTGTGCGAGAGGAAATTATTCAACTAAAAGGGCAGCCGCTGAATGATGTTAGGCATTATCACTATTTTGAGTGGTTTAAGCCTCCGTTTCCTCACCAAAGCCATCTCGCACAGGAAGAAAGAACGGAAAGATATTGTGTTGTAACTTTGAATCCATGCCCGAGATTGTTCCCATACAGACACAGATTGAACGCGCACGAGACCAGCAAGTCAAGGAAGAAGAGGAATAACACAGAAAAGTATCATCAGAGTATGAAAGCGGAGGGAAGCAAAATGGGTACGAAGAAAAGACGTACTTGAGGCCCAGCCATGATAACCTACTTCGTCTCCTTGGGGTCGCTGCTCCCCATAACACAAGTTGGATGAACCTCACTATATGACCCACTCTCTGCCACCTGAAGGGTGTAGAAAAGTAGTCAGAAGGAGTCTCAAGAGGTTCCTGGTTAATAAATGGAGAAAGAGGGGGGAGGATAAGCCCTGGGTGAAGGTGGCTGTTGGGTGGTTAGATAAGTTTCGAGGGGGGGGGGTTGTAGAGAGCACTCGGCTGCTAAAAAAGCCCCTACCTCAGTTTAGGCTCCGCGTCAAAGTCAAAGAGTACTGCAAATCCAGTTTTACTCATGTCGAGTACGCGGTAATTTGAATAACTTACATATTACGCCATGCCAACAAGCGAAACCTTATTTGTCCCGGATTTCTTAGTTTGCAAGTGGCCGCAATTCATATTTTTTCGTTTCGCTCATTTTATATACAGCGATGAGATCGTCCACGAAGCATTTTCGAGTGTAAGTAGTTGCGATTTCAGAAAAAACATTGGACACTAAAGGCGTCACCGATTAGCTTAACCAATTAAGTCGAGCGGAGCAAAACTTTAGACAGGCACGATACCTTCATGTTCGAAAAAGTATCGTATCTGACTGCTATTCTGTCCAAGGCGCGGAATATCCGCGGAACACGGTCGAACAAGCGCGGCGAAGCGCGCCCTGCTCGAGCGGATCGTCTTCCGCGCTCGTCTGGCGCTGAAAGCCTAAATACGCGCATAGCGACCGAGCAGCACCGGAGCCGCTCGGACGCACGGCTCAGTTCTCGGCCATGTGCGTAACATCTGCCACCATAGTTCCGCCATGTGCGTAACATCTGCCACCATAGTTCCGCCATGTGCGTAACATCTGCCACCATAGATCCGCCATGTGCGTAACATCTGCCACCATAGTTCCGCCATGTGCGTAACATCTGCCACCATAGTTCCGCCATGTGCGTAACATCTGCCACCATAGTTCCGCTGGAAATGTTCAGCCGGGCAATCCTCCCGGGTAAAGCAGCTAGATAAGTAAGACATGATAAGCAGACAGCTTGGCGCAACAACAGTCATTTGTCTCAAGGCGGATTCACACTAGCGACTTTCAACGACGCTTTCATCATCGAGTCAACACTATAGAAAAAATGAAAACCAACTAAACTTAGCAGAGACTTGATTGGGTGCCGAAATTGAGCCCTCGAGATTTGACTTGACTAAAATCCGATCAGACAGTATAGCTTAATTTGGCTTTGCTTCCACCACAGTTGTCTTACATACACCACACGTCATAAGAGGAAACTGAATATGTATTACCTGGAGGTATGGAGTAACCAAGACCACTACGTAAGGTAACCCTATTAGCATAATGCGGAATGACGATAGAAATGGTAAGTAAATGAAGGAGTGAAGCAGCGAGCGCAATGGGCACAAAGAAACAAAGAAAACCGGAGTCCAGTGCTCTAGGGGTAAGGTGCCGTCACACGAGGAGGAAACGTTCCTCCGACTGCGCACAGAATGTGCAATAAACTGTTCCTTCAACATTCTTGTCTTATCACAGCAGACGATTTTTGTAGGAAATTCAAGGATATGGAACAAAAAGTTTTTTCTTGTAATAGCACTTGCATGTTGAGGCAAACATATTCCTTTCTACTTAGGAGCTGTTCGAAGTACTGTAATTTATTCGCCAGGGAGCAGTAACAGCATGTACTCACCGATGAGGGTGCACTGGAAGTTCGACGAGGGCCTCCCGAGCAGCGCCGTCCGTGCATATCGGACCTTGGGAGGGGCACGCATCGGCCGGCTGTCGCTGAAGAGCCCGTTGCCCGCACGTGTTGTAGGGCCTTCATTAGCGCATCATCTGAAAGACAGCCCATTTTTAGCTAAATCACAGCACCTGGCATTATTTGCAATCATCACTGACCCAAATGCAATCACGGTACAATAATTTTAGAAGTTAGTTTGAGCTCCTCTCAACTTAGGTGTCACGAGTGAGGAACAGAATGAAGGCCATGCGCGACAGCTCTCCCGCAAACGATTAACTCGCATAGACACCACAATTTGAGTAAACAGGAGCACCAACAGAAAAACATTGTCTGCTTGAGTAGGGAAACAGAAAGAAGCTACGTACGAAGGCATGAATAGGTTCAATACCTTTGGTAACATTAACCTCACATGGGCGTAGCAGAAAACTCGAATCGCAATGCTGTAGTGAAGACCATTGAGTGTTTAATTGATAATAGTGGTTCTGCACCTTAAATCACTACACCGTAACCTTAGGTTTGAGTGCTCTTCTTGGTGTTTGTGCGCTAAAGGTTTTTTTTTTTGTACTGCCGAGCATGTTTGTATTGTCGAGTTGCTAGTGCGTGGTGCTTAGGGACGTTTTTCCAGGCCGACCGTCCATCATTTCATCTCGGTAAGTGTACCAGATTTTTTCTTTTTTTACAGTTGCAACAGCGAAAGCGACACTGCTAGGCACGTAAGAAGATGGAAAGCATCATTAATAAACCTAAGAACTAAAACCGGATACGCCCGAGTGGTTGGTCTTTTCCGTGCAAGAGCAGGTAGGAGCCCAGCGTGGGCTATGACGCCAGCCACAGTCAACAGCGCACCTCGCAAACCAGGAAGTTATTCAAACTTTATAATAAACACTGTCGTGTGATATTTGTTTATATGTTTATGTTTTTGTATGTTTCGGTTCCCCATCTTGAGAAAATAGACAGGCGAAAAATTGGCCAGGTTGTAGGTTTTGTAATTAGGTTGCATATGCATGGGGATCGATGACCAGATTGTATTTAGAAGATGGCGAAAATGGGATCGTTCTTCCTTCATATCCCAATGCACTTCTCGCTTGAAACAGTTCTTTACATCGAAATAATGAATCTATTTTGAGCTTCTCTTAGCGTGGTTATGGAATCTGATTTTCATCACTTTATCCATACATCAAGATATTTTTGTTCGCGTCATTGAAAACTGAAAGGCAGAAAATAGGCCAGCTTGTAGATCATGGCAATCGTATATCTCAGTACAGTTCTTTCTTCTCCAACGTTGTAGCTCACTCAGTGCAGATACGTACAGCTTCTCTAAACACTGTTGCATCCTGATTCGTACTCGCTTCTGAGATTTCCTTCATTCAAATTTCAGCTGTCTTGAGTTTACGCTGATGCTCTTATTGGCTGCATGACATCGAAGCAAGAGGCACGATATTCTTCAGTAGTCAGAAGGTCCATGGGAGAAGCACATGATTTTCTGGCAGCAAATGATTTTCTCCTATTTGAGTTCAACAGAACATTTCATTTGAGGTAAAACTTTCGAGCTAGCTTATATGACAGCGTTAGAATCCTGGGTACATATCTCAGTAACTATTGATTAGGAGACAATGTCAAGTGTGGGCCAAAAATAACATTCCTTTTCAGCGTATCACCGAAAGAAAGCTTGGTGCAGCTTAGCCCCAGCATTAATAGGAAAATTATGAGCAACTAGTGGAGCCGTGCGTGAAGATATTGAAGCAATAATCGATATGTTTGCTCTCTTCTCTGACTTGCCGCTTCCGCATTTTCCAGCTGACGCTTATTAGCAACTCTTATTCCCTTCCCTAATCTTTCTACTTTGCAAGTCTTTCTTGTCACTGTGCTGCATAGGCGCTTTATCCCTCAACATTTCTAGCACGTCTTCCTTCTTGAGACTGTAGTAGTCTCGTTCATCTTTTACGTTCCCAAACCTCTTTCTTAATTAAACATGCGTCTTACAAAATAAAATCTGGAGTAAAACACTGCAATAAACTTGAATGCCACTCCAGTCAGCTTATATGCAATACATGTAAGTGCACCGTATCCATAATATGGTCTTCCATACTCAACTGACTGCTTCATTGAGGTGCTGAAATTTCGGCCTCTGAAACGAATTCTATTGGCTCAGAAGAAATAGTTGTCCACTGCCAATGAAATAGTTGTCTTCTGCCCGTCGTGAGTGCTCCGTTAATCATCTGCCGAACTTATACGTTGTGACCTAAGAGCGACAGCGACTTTATATGAACAACACCAAGCTTTATTTCGGTGATACGCTAAAAAGCAATGTTTTTTTGTTTTTTGCCCACAGTCGATATTGCTTCTAATAAATGCGAAGCTCTCTATCCAAGATACTCGATGGTGTCATATAACTCGGATTCAGAATATTTTTCCTCAAGAAAAAGCTTGTTCTATTGAAAGAAGAACCCAAAATAGTGAAAATAATTTGCTGCCGAGAAATCATCGTCTTGACGCGCCTGCTGACCGCTGAAGATTATCTTACCATTTGCCTCGATTATCAAAGTAGGAGCATCAATGTAAACTAAGGGCAGCTGAAGTTTGGAAGAAGGAAACTTCAGAAGAGAGTATACATCACGATGGAAGAGATTGCTTAGAGAAGCTGTTTGCATCTGCATCGAGTGGACTTCAACGTTGTTGTCAAAGAAAAACCGGAATCAGGTATGCTAGTGGGACCCGTGGAAATTCCACGGTTGAATAAAGTCTATACCTTCCAAGTAAACGACACTACGTTACGCTATTGCAATTTATACGAGTTTAACCTAATGGAGCTCTTCTAACGTAACGCACCCCATAACGCCCGTCACTCAACCCTGACGACCTCTTTCTAACTCAATAATGTCTGTCAACTGTCTACTCTAATATAATAATCATATTGTATGGATAGGTACGTTAACTTGACCCGTGGGTGACCCCAGAGAACTCTAAGATTAGTTAACGTTCTCACTTTGTAAAATGCAGCAAACCTAAGCTACGCTATCATAACTCATTATAGCTTGACCTAACGCAGCTCTTCTTACCTAATCTACCCCGTAAATAACGCCAGAGGGCCCCGCGGTCAAAAATGACGGCAGTAATTTTGTGATTATGCTTTATATTGTTACGGTTCCTAGTATGGATTTTGCGTTAAAATAGGTCTCATCCCTGCAGGCTTGATCTTACAAAAATGAAACGCAAGTAAGTTGTGCAGGCATGAGTTTTGCAAGAGCAAAATATCCCCCTTGCCAAATCAGGTGCGAATATTAGCTTGGAATCAGGCAAACGTTGAGCAGAACCAAGGAGCTTGTATAGAGAAGGAGGGAGCCAGTAGCCTAGTTCGTTGAAGCTCAAGAGTCTCTTATGGCTGTCAGCCAGTCATCGGGTGCACCAATCGCATATCAGTAAAGAGTCTCTTATGGCTGCAGCCAGTCGCGTATGCACCAATCGCATATCAGTTTCTCGGTTTGTCTGCTGCTCCCTCGTGAAACTCACTGCTCCCCGTGACATCCACCAATGAGATCTCACAGCCATAAGAGATCTGGTTAATTCATTGGCGAATCTGTATTTGGGCCGCAGGGCTCCCTCCTTCTCTATAGAAGCTCCTTGAGCAGAACTAAGAAAATATAGTTCAATCAAAAGAATTCACCAGAAATGCCTAGGGCTTACTGTAACCTGGATACCTGCCAGGGGATTGTTGAACCTGAAGCGTTGCATTTGGCTGAAATGTAAATTCAATATAAAAAGCGTCAGCTCAGCGTAAAATTTCAGCTGCATCGAAGAGATTCAGCTAAAGAAAGCATTAGTGAAATGGATTACGTTCGAAAATAACGAAAACTCCAACAAAACTGAGTCTCTCAAACTGCTACTTGAAGAAATTTACCTAAAAAATATGCGACAGCTTATGTCCGACAGGATTAAAAACTCTATCAAAGATATTGACTAAGATGAATCCCGTCTAACGAAACATGGGAACGTTTCTGTTAGTTAGTTAGTTAGTTAGTTAGTTAGTTATAGTCAGAAAATTTAGGCCTCTGTTTCCGAGCAGAACGATATCACAGAGGAAAGAGCAAAGGACGTAAAGTATGCCGATAGAAACGGGGAACTCCTGCACGAAGGTGTTCCCACACAGGATCGACACTCATGGGAACAAGTCGGGAAAGAAGAGGAACAGAATAACGTTGTTCCGTACCCATCTGATGACACTGCTATGGATGCAGCTGAAAATTGTTCAAATTCAACAGAAAAGAAGCAATGTTCTTCAGTGATATCTCAGACCGTATCATCCTACTGTAATTGCACCTAATACTGAAGGAACCTGTACAATTTCAACAGAAAAGAAGACTCTTCAATTATGATGCCTTCGGAACCGCATCATGCATAGAGGTCGAAAAATGTCCCAAGTCAGGCAGTGAATCTTCTACCTAAGACCTCCTAGAAGTAGCAGCTAAAATTTGAATTTGACTCCTGCAGAGTATTCTAACAACATATCTAGCTGGCTCTATTGAAAACGTCGAGCGTCATAAGCAAAGCAAACATAATATATGAAAGAAATAAAAAGCGGTAGATAAGATAGAAGTGAAATGGTCTTCATGTCTTTGTTTTGAAAGTGACTGAAATTTTTTCAACAAGCACTAAAGAAGACAGCTATAGTTGAACTTTGTTCCAGCGAAAATCAGAGCTTCTTACAAGTTGAATTTCCCCTATCTTATATTGAAAAGTGTAACGTGCATAGACATTGACAGACGGAAGGATGGATGGATTGACGTACGGACCGATGAAGCCTCAAGCAGAATTATAATATATACTGTTCGAGTGCCATCATAGGCCACCTGAAATCTTTTCTACCTATCAGTTTTCTACGAGGCTTGGCAGGATGACCAAAGTCTTCAAGCAGATAAATACTCTGATGAAACCAAGAAGGCCAGTGCTAATGTCTGTCTATTTCGTTAAGAGCGTGACACGAAACATATAATATATAAATATGGTATATAAATATATAAACACATGACGGTCGTTATTAGCCTAAGATGATGAAGACGGATCGTCACAAACTCTTAGCTGTATATTTTTTTAGAGCGCGGGCACTCTAGTTAAGCATAAATCACTTCTACGTCTCAATCAACTAACCGTATCAGTATAAACTGTGGCCAGACAGACACGCAGTTGTGCTCACCGTGAAGGACAAAACATTTAAACACCTTACTGCGAGCGGAGAACCAGAAACGAAGCGTGTACCCAGCGTAACGGCTTAATTAGATGCTTTGTTACCTGTAGCTACTAGATCTCTGAAATTCGAATACAGCTCGTCTGGCGGATTCTTCGGAGGCAGCCAGAGCAATGCGATCTTTGGGAAAAGCGGGGCTCCTCGGCTTTTCTTATCCTGGGGCCGGATGCTCAAAAGCCTTGTTAATTAGGTTACAAGCACCGTAACTGTACGGATGCAGGCACGAATGCAACCACTAACTGCTGAAGTTTTACATTTTTACTCTCCGATTTATTATTGGAGTCTATTATTTAAGTACCGTACTAGAGGGCCCAGCCGTCAATAAATTACGGCAAAAACTTTGTAATTGAGCGTTTTATTGTTCCGGTTCCCATTATAAGTATTGCTGTATTATAGGTCTCATCCCTGCAGGCCAGATCTTCCATTAGTGAAACGCAAGTTGTACAACCATAAGTTTTACGAAAGCAAAATGTCCCCATAGCAGGAAAATGCGTGAATATCAGCTTGGAACTGAGCAAACGCTAAGCTGCACTAAGAAAATATAGCTCAGTGAAAATAATTCACTGGAAATGCCCAGGACTCACCGTATCGTGGATACCAACTGATTATTGACTTCAAGCGTCGAAATTTGGCTGCGATGTAAATTCAATATAAAAAGGCGTCTGCTCAGCGTGAAGATTGAACCGCAACGGCATGATTCAGCTAACGAAAGCATAAGCGGAATGGATTATGCTGGAAAGAAATAAAAACTTCCAGACTGAGAAGCGAGAATGAGGTTCTCTAACTGCTCTAGCTGCCAGGGATCCAGTGCCTGGGATTTACAGCCCAGGATTTAGAACTCGGAATCCAGAGACCGCAGATCCAGAGGCCGGAGATCAAGCGGCCAGAGATCACTAGGCCTGGGATCCAGAGGCAGGAGATTCAGAGGCCGAAGATCCAGAGCCGGCGATTCAGAGGCTGGGGGTCCAGAGCCAGGGTCCTCAAATTTTCAACTACTTTATTCCCATTCATCGGATCGCTACGCCCTCAAATTTCTTACTACCTTTTTCCCATTCATCGGATCGCTACGCAATCAAAAATTTCTTACTACCTTTTTCCCATTCATCGGATCGCTATGCCCTTGAATGTATTCCTATCTTATTCCCATAGAGCGTGATGGAGAGAGACGGACCCACATTGGAGCAGGGGAGCAAGCAAGCGACCTACAACTGTGTTTCATTATATAGTGGATTAGGGTGCCCGCGCTGTCAAAAAAAAAAAAGAAAGATAGCGAACAATTTGCGACGAGGTGTCTTCGTTGATCATAATTTTCTTATTAACTTCCTTAGGTATGTAGGATGCAATGCAACTTTCAACTTAATTGGAAACTTCAAGATGAGCATGCTAGCCTGCACAACACCAAACTTTCTTCCGGTAATACGCTGAAGGGCAACGTTTTTTTTTCGTTCGGAGTCGATATTGCTCCTAATAAATACTGAGCTCTGTATCCAGGATATACTCGCAGAGGGGTTAAACTCGAAAGCTTCTTTTTTAATTAAAAGCTGTTCTATTGAAAGAAGTACCCATAATGGAGACAATTATTAACTACGAAGAAATTCTCGCGTCTTTAGCGGTCTGCTGATCACTGAAGAAGTCTCGGTGTAAACTGCTGCTGAAGTTTGGATGAAGGAAACCTCAAAGCGAGTGGAAATCACGATGCAAGAGAATGCTTAGCGAACCTGTGAGTATTTGTATTGAGTGGACTTGAACGTTGTCAAATGAATACTGGATTCAGTTGTAGAGTAAATTTGCCATCATCTGCAACGCGGCCTAATTTGTACCTATCAGTTTTTAATGGAACTTGAAAAAACGACTAGAGCCTCCAACCTGGGCTGATTTCCGTCTATCCGTTGGGTTAAAGCGTGACAGAAAGTGGATAAACAGATAACTATATCGATAAACAAACAAACAAACCAACAGATAAGTACACATCGGTCTTCATTATAGCGTAGATGCATCGGCTGGAGGTTCAAGCCACTTCGAGGACGGCATTTTGAAGACCAGAACAAGAAAGTGTTAAAATCCTGAAGTGCGATGTCGGTACTTCTTTTGAGGTACAGTAGAGTTAACATTACCGTAACACAAGGCGTTTGTGCATCCAGCCCCTTTAATGCCCTTTAATTTCAACTCCGTGAACAAAATGTTTCTCAAGGTTTGAGCAAGATTAGGGCAATCGAGGTGCCCGTGAGGAAATGGAGCTAGCGCGACTCGTATTGACAGTGGAAGAAAGAGCTCAGGCGAGTTAAAATTTCTCAGCTGAACTATGGTGGCAAATGGTAAGCACATGACCGAGAAACTAAACGGCGCATCTGAGGTACTCCGATGCTCGATTGGTCGCTATTGGCGCGTTTTTAAGGACATGGCAGCTCCAGCTGAGCGCCGAAGAAGATTCACCCGAGTAGAGCGCTCTTGCTCGACCGTGTTCCGCTGATATTTCGCACCATGAAGAAACTAACAGTACACTGATACTCACCCTCCAGCGACGGATATCACAGAGGGGCCCCATTTCTAAAACAGAAAAAAAAACAATAGTAGCATAAGATAGTTTAAGCCTCCCTAAATGAGCACTAAGCTTTTCTAAGAGAGGATAAGAAGGGACATATCGTATGTCAACAGACACGTGGAACCCATGCACGAAGGTGTTCCCACACAGGATCAACGCGCATGGACACAGCAATTTGGGAAAGAAGAGGAAGAATAGACTCAAGTTAATATCAAAAGAAGTATGAAATCGGAAAGCAGCAAAATGAGCACGAAAGGTAGAAGTCCCGAAGGCCTAGCTAAGGCTATGGTAACCTACAGGGTCCCTCTGTGGGGCGCTGCTTCCCATAATATAGGATGGGCTAACCTAAACTAAACTAACCCCATGGCCAGCCTATGTCCCCTGAGGGGAAAAACACAGTTTTTAGTAAATCAATCGCAACTATATATATATATAAATATATCGCTCGGAATCCGTGCAGCCACTATGCATATTCATATTACGTTATCCACGAGAGCTAGGGAAGCATTAGCTAGAGCAATGGTTCCCTATAACTGTTCAGTGTGAGCTGTAGACCCCTGTAAAGAGAGCAGTGCATTGTCGTAGACCCCTAGTGTTGAAAGTATGCATTGTACTACATTTAGGTAAAACCTGTGCTACGAAAGATAAAGAAAAATCACAGTTTTATCAACATTACCTAGAATATTCTGCATTTAGCGGTTATTTAATAAGGTTTTATCCATTATTGCTGCCGGTCATTGGTTCAAATTGCACCAGATTTGGAAAAAAAATGTAATGCATATCGTTAGATATTGTAATTACCTCCGCCAAGGAGGTTATGTTTTCGTCGGTCACTTCACCACCCTGTCGGTGGTGAAGTGACAACGGTTCGGCATCGCATCAACGGAGGCCGGGTTCGATTCCCCGGACGGCACGCTACGGATTTGCACTGCGTGGAGCACTCCAGCACCGAGAGGCCAGGCGATGCACGATGAGGGATCCTAAATTGAGTCTCAGCACGGACTGCTTCTCCTGCTCTTCACACTACTGGATCTTCAAATTCTACAATTAAGGCAAAAAGAAAACCTCGATAGGTATATCCATTGTACCCTGTATACGAGATAATAAATGATATTTGTTTGTTGTTTGTTTGGTCTACCTGTCTCTCTATCTGTCTGTCTCTCTGGCTCTTTGTCTGTCTCTCTGTCTCTGTCTATCATCAAGATAACTCAAAAAGTTATCGACCGATTTTAGCGAAATTTACAGGGATTGTTAAATATGTTAAGAGGAACAGATGATTGTCTTTTGGTGAAGATCCGTCCATCCATTCGTTTGTTCATCTGCCTCATTTTGTCAATGCTATAACTCAAAGTTTTTGACGGATTTTTTATGAAATTTACATGAGTTGTTAGGTATAATATGAAAAGTAAATGACCAAATTTTAAAAAAGATCCGTTCGTTCGTTTGTCATTGTTTTTAATTTTATGCTTGTTGGCGCAATAACTCGAAAAATGATGAATGGATTTTTATGAAATTTATAAGAGCTCTTAATAATGTTGAAAGGCATAAATGATCAAAATTTTGGTGGAGATCGGTTTGTTCGTTTGTACTTTTGACTCATATTTGTCATAATGCTTGTTAGCAACATAACTCAACAAGGTATGAACGGATCTTCAAAAAATTACTGAAGCTGTTAACACTATTGAAAGGCCCAAGTGATTAGATTTTGGTGTTGATGCAGAAGAAATCATAGACTCAGAACCAATTTTAATCTTTCGTGACAGTTACCTTGCTTGACGGAGGTATGCGCTCTCACAGTGCTCTCGTTTTATATGTAAAGAAACCTTTAGTAAGTTGAAAATTACAAAACTAGCGAGATTCAGTGTTTGTTCCATTAGTATTTGCTCTAATGACTAAAAGAAAACGCTGCTTTTGAAGAAAATGTGTTATTTTAATTAGAACTCAGCAGATCATTCCTCACAACGTATGAAAACTATTATATCATGTATAGTGATTTTGAACTTCATTTCAATACTACATGCTTAGGTTATTGTAGCAGAATTTATTTTCCGCCTTTGCTTACCAAACAAACAAACAGAAATGGGGGTTTTCTTTAAATAAATCCCTAAGTAGGTCTATGGCCGAGCCCCTGGAGGTCTACTACTACTGATCTACATAGACTACAGAAAGAGGAATCTAAGAAATTAGGCTCGATGTTGTTCCCTTGCAAAATTAACACGCATAGGAACACTAAGCCGTGGAAGAAGAGCAAGAACAATGACATGCATCATCAGAATGAGCTTAGAAATAAAGGAAGCAAAGTGGGCACAAAAGACAGATGTCCTGAAGATATAGCGTGTGCTAAATAGAAGAACCATTGAAATCTCTTTGTGAGCACTACTCCCCGGCCGCAACGAAAACTGGGCGAACTTATCTACCCTCGTGACTTATTACCCACGTCACGATCCCCGCAGAAACATCAATTAAACTACTATATTCTACCAGTTTGAAAAGCCCGTGCCCGGTGTAATAATGGGTATTTCACTACGGTGTGAATACATATTTCCTTACCCTGTATGCATAGAAACCCAATTTTGAACAGATTGAAAAAAAAAATTTGGAGGTTAGGGAAACTAGGCCTACCCTCACCTAACCTGCACGATATTATTTTCCGGGTTTGTGCCTATAATACCAGATTAGGCCTACCGTTTGCGACAGTGCGGCCAAAACAGGGGCGAATAATTATTGAGAGTGCTGTAAAAATTTGGTCGGAGGCAAGGTCGCCCCTTGCGGCATGTAACAAAAAAAAAATGCTCTGTCGTCAAACCCTTAGAAAAAAGCAGAACCAACGTGGCTAGTCTCACTTTTATATAAGATTTTCTCAACAATTAACTCCCACCTTCTTTCAAGGTCTCAAATTGTGCAAATTAAAGAAGATAAGACGCAGCCTCAGCTAAAATGCGTTTGATTCTCTCGCTCTTGCTTGAAATCTTTTATTCCGACAAGTCTCTCCATTATCTTCAGCGAGAAACCTTACTTTCGATATTTCACGTTTCACTACAATAAATAAAAAGCTTAAGTACCACCTTCAATCATGTCTACATAACACGGTCTTCTTGAAGGATAAGACTTGCGTATTTTTACTAAAAATTATTTTAGGAATCGCTCTGACTTATGTTGAAACTGAAAGTAAGATTTCAGAAGCAATTACCAGCACGCAAAAATTACAGATGCACAACCGGAGATCTGCACCAGAGGAAAATAACCACTTCAATGGTCGCTGAAAATACTCAAGCACATAAAGTGATGTTACAGCACTCTTCAAAAAATGAATAATTGACCTGACCGTTAAAAATACCTGCAGAAGAAATTGCATCGCTCCTCTCAGTTGTTCAAGCTTTCGGTAACGAGAGTTCGTAAGTGTTCGTAGAAAGCTTGCATCCCTACATATACTGTGCTAAGTGTACTGCCATAACTGTAGTACTGCTCATGAAATGCGTACAAAATTTATTTCTGGGGGATTTATTATTATATAAGATGTATAAGCCTCCCTAGACACACTATGGTAAGTCAAGTGAGGACTAAGAATTGAGACATGTAGGGTAACATGTCTAGTACCCGTCCAATATGCTAGTAGCCGTCCACTTGGCACCGAAGAGCTTCCTGTGTGAAAACTAGCAGTACTAGAAAGCCTAACATAGGCTTAAACTGTAGGCTAAGTAGTGCTGCACGATCCCTGAAAATGACGGAGAATTCTGCAAAAAGAAATGGTGGTGGTTGTTTTCACATTTTTTTCATGTTTTAGTGAAAAAAAAATGTGAAAACCACCACCATTCCTTTTTATATAATTTTTCCTGCCTGTCATTTTCAGGGATGGTGCTGCACTACGTGGCCTACAGCTTAAGCCTATGTACGGCTTTCTAGCACTGCTAGTTTTCACCCAGGAAGTTTTTCAGTGCCAAGTGGACGGCTACTAGCCTGATGGACGGGTACTAGACATGTTACCGTACCGTGTTGACAGAAATGTGGTACCCATACACGACGGTGGACCAACGCACATGGGAACAGCAAGTGGGGAAAGAAGAGAAAGAACAGATGAAAGTACGATCAGTAAGAGTACGAACTCAGGAAGAAAGCAAAGTTGGCAAAGATAACCTTCACAAATCCCCTAAAGGCCCTGCTCCCCACAACATAGGATGGGTGAACCTAATTAACCTAACTCTATGCCCCATCCTATATCCCCTGAAGGTTTTTTTAGGGAAGGAGGGAGGAGATGGAGATATCAGCCCCTAACGTTTCATAGCCACGCCTGACACGAAGTAATAGTGTTTATTGCATTGGTTATCTCAGCTAGAATTTGATGCAAGTTTAATTGATCGATTTCATAGGATATCTGAGACTAATCTGAAACACATAGATTGCGAACCGAAATTAAGAATTAATTTCTAGGAAGATGAGGATAGGACCCACTACAGTGGCTGCAGTGTAGCCTCACTGCAGAATCATGAGAAGCATCGACACTGGCGAAACGCAAAATCAAATTTTCCCCAATATTTTTGGTTTCAGCTCAAGAGGCTCATACTACGTCCATGCGATTCGCTCATGAAGTTGATAGAACAAAACTAACAATTACAGCCTGTTGCACGTTCAAGACAACCAAGAGTATTATATGCCCCTCATCACTTGTCATAGAAAAGTAGTCAGACTTTTGTTAGCACGCTCTTTAACTATAGCGCGAAAGCGAGACCCGAGAATTCTCATTATTATGAAAGTATTTTTATAGATAAAACTTTAAACTTTTACTCTAGGTAACCCCTGATTTGTTGGACTCAGCATTATACACTCGGAGTATACATGGGGGAGGGAGCATACCCCTATATTTGAATAGAAACCCCCCCCCTTACGGTGTCGTTGGTGGCTGCCTCCCCTTGATTCCGCCAAAGTTCATATTGGGCGAACCAACGTCGGTTAAAACTGCATTTTTCTCAAATATTATTCTATAAAATAAATACATAAATCGTTATGAGTATATTGATCATATTCTTTCTTTGAACAGCTACATTAAAGAGCTAGTAGAGTCTTTGGAAAGCCATCCGCTGATGGCGTTGGCGTAAAGCATCTTCCACCATTTTCCAGAAACTTATATGGGTTTAAGCTGCACTTTTCTCAAATATTATTTTATACAATGAATACATAAATCGTTATGAGTATATTCTTTCTTTGAACAGCTACATAAAAGCGCTAATTGAGTTTTTACAGAGGGTGCTGTCCGCCATGTCCTCCCACCAATTCAGGGTTGCCAGATGTGACTAATTTGAAGCAAATTGGCCACTTCTATTAATATTATTATTATTATTATTATTAAAACTTCACGTTTGAGCTCTCACGGACAGGTAATACAACCCAATTGAAGCATTTGCAACACCGGGAAGCCCAAAACGCTGCTAAAGGAAATCCAGCAAAAAACCATTAACTGCCGACTTAAAAGCCTGCAGGCCAACACGACCAAAAGCCGATGCAGGCAA
>LQNS02276883.1:22720576-22735649 GCA_001587735.2 Parhyale hawaiensis | reverse complement strand
CTGTTCCTATTAGTTGCCCCATGAGTCGTCTTTGCTCGAGAGAGATCAGACCCAGTTCTTTCAGGCGACGTTCATACGACTTGTTTCTCAGCTGAGGTATCAGTTTCGTTGCTCTGCGTTGGACTCTTTCCATATTATCGATATCTTTTCAGAGATGTGGCGACCAGAATTGAACAGCAATTTCTAAGTGTGGCCTCACTTATGCCTCGTACAAGGGAACGATGATGTCCTTGGACTTGTATTCGAAGATTCTGGTGATGAATCCGAGTACTCTAATTGCCATTGTCACACTCCTGTCAACATACTGACTGTGTTGTAGTTTGTTTGTAATAGTGATTCCTAAGTCACGTTGTTGGGTGACAGTAGTCAATTCTGTCCCATTCATTTTCAATGGGGTGGAAGAGTTCACCAGCCCTACGTGCATTACTGAGCATTTGTCGACATTAAAGTTCATCTGCCACGTTGCGCTCCATTCGATGAGATGGTCAAGGTCTTGTTGAGCAAATGCGTCGGTTTTACCACCGACCTGCCGTGGGCCTCCTGTAACCACACCTACAACAGCCCCTGTGAGTACTTGCTTATTAACTCGAACTCTAATTTTGTATAATGTAATATACTCTTTTCCTAACTGTGTCTACACCGATGGTTAAACGTACAACTAATTAAATAATTAATGCATGCTCTCACATGTATCCAGCTCACTTTGATGAAAATGGTTCAGCCATGCATGTTAATATAAGAGTTTCTTTTATTATTTGATAAATTAAGAACCTATTATACGCTTGGACGGAATAGAACATAATACGTGTAGTCAAGAACCATATAAAAGCTTGGTTTCTGTCAAGGAAGGCTCACACGACCGTGAAATGAACGCGTCTTTTAGCTGATCGTCCCAATATTGTGTTGCGTAATTGTAAACACAACTGTGTATCTACCAAGTGATGGAGTACATACATGAATTAGCTATCAAATTATTTAGTTTTGCGACTCTCGCTAGTAAAATTCAATTTGTATATGTTGAGTGAATTAGAACTCATGAAGAATGCTAGGCACTTTCGTTTGTTTGCATGGGATCAGCAACGCGGAAGCGGTGCAGAGACGATGTCTCCATTTCACTCTTGTTTGAACCCGATGATAAAAATATCGTTTTTTGGAAGTAAGTTCAAGATGTATGCCGCTCCAAAATGGTCAAAGAGGCTCTGAATGAAAGTAGCGCAGCGCAAAGAAGCATGAGGCGCATCGCTTGCGCTGTTCAAAATTTCAGAAGATAAACTACGGGAATTTCATTTAGTACGTAAATTAGTGGTCATCTTTGTCTTCCCCACAGACTGCTACACATTTGACGACAACTCCTACTGCCGCAACATGTCCCTGTACTACTACGGAGGCGACTGCCTCGATACAGAAGCATTCTGCGCCAAAGATGACCTGGAGGCAGTCAACTCCACGCACTGCATTGATAACAAGAACGAAACTGTCCGGGCAGAGCTGGCTGTGAAGCGCTACTCCGCTGCTGAGGACTACTACAGGTACTGGTCCCGTCCCCTATTAACATCAATATTGGTAGGAACGACACCATTCAAGACGTGGCCCAGCCGTCGTTGTGAGTTCTAGGAAGCTAAACTGTTTGGTTTTTTTTAGCTTTCTGTTTAAAATTGGATCAGCTTTTTATAAAACTAATTGATAACTTAATACTTAATATATACGTTCTTTGAAAGCAACCCCCTCAACGAGGCTAAAAATTGACAGCAATGTTGCTAGGAGAGTTACGGTAACACGTGATATTTTATTATAAGTCTAATATGTCATCGTACTCGAAAAATGGGAAATCCATGAGCGAGACGAGAAATTTGTCTTGCTACTGAATATTTACGCATACTTAAACTATGTTTTCTCATAAACTTTATGGTCCGTGAACGTAAAAGAATTGCTGCATGAATTTATTTGTAAAAGTTTCATTGCTCTCTCAGTGTACCGAGTTATGCATATTGAAACCAGGCTTGGGCCGAGCGTTCAGTACTTTTATCTATAAATACAAAAAAATTGCAGGAGTCGGATGCTGGGCATAAACGGGAGGACCTGGTCGGACATGGGGGACATCCAGTGGGAGCTGGTGGGCTGCCTCGCCCTGGCCTGGCTCGTCATTGCTCTCTCCCTCATCAAAGGCGTCAAAAGCTCCGGCAAAGTCGTCTACTTCACCGCTATTTTCCCTTACATTGTCTTGGTGATTCTTCTTGTGAGAGGTAAGCTTTGAAATGTGATTCAACATCTGATAGTAAATAGATGAAATTTTGGTCATGCGGGGACAGAAAAAAAAAACTATAATTAATCTTCTTCTTCCTTGTTACTGTGTTTTCTTGTGCATTGCGTTGTTTTGGTGCGTCTTTCGGTAAGATATGACGCGTAATATGTCATAGCATCTGATCAGCAGCCCTAATGTTCTTCGTTCGAAGAGTAAGTACTAAGTATTTAAAGTACTTTTCTATTTATATATAGCTATATAAGACGTTAAATATAATTTAGATCTTGTAGTAAATTGCTGGAATTTTGTTGGTACGACAACAAACGAAGCAGTAGAATTATTGGTCTATTTTCTTGCTAGTACTGCGTGTGAAAGGTAAGATTTCGAAATATGATTTTGCACCTGGTCACCAGCCGCAATGTTCTCTACACGGAAGCAAAGTATTACTTTTTAGTTTTATTCACTACATTCACATACATTGAAATTTTCCTTAGTACTGCTTCTAATTAGATGCACGCATTCAAAATTCAGTATGTCCTTTGTTCTTTGCTGTATTAACATTACCATTATCGTGTTTAGGAAAGTTGAAACTTTGAGCAGAGCCTCAAATCTCTTTCATTATCTTTATGCTTCTACTGCTTAGATACATGATTGTGAAATGCAGTACCTATTTCCAGCTCTTGTTCTTTGCTAGCTTTGAATTCCCATTGTTAAATCAAACTAATTTCCTATTACTAACTCATGCTGTATCCCAGGCCTGACACTAGAGGGCGCATACAAAGGCTTGAAGTTCTACGTACTCAAGCTCCATTGGTCAAAACTAGCTGAACCTGAGGTTTGGAACGATGCTGCAACCCAGATTCTCTTTTCGCAGGCGATCGGTTTCGGAGGCACATCGTCCTGGCATCTTATAACGATGTCAAAGTGAACTGTATGAGGTTCGTAGTGCAATCACTGCTGAGTTTTTCCTTTTTCTTTAAATTATATTAGACCTTCTTTCACCATTATCTTCTTCTTTACCGCAGGTAATTATGGTGCGGCGACACTGAAGTACTGCTCTTTGTTTTCTGATTTAATTTTAAGGTGCAAGGTGTTCGACTATTCACGAAATTTGTTTGCTAGCGATTAAAATCTAAGACTGACGTAATCTGAAACTGAGAAAATGTTTACAGTCATGCTTTGGTAATTGGGTTCAGCAACTGTCTCACGTCGGTCTTCGCCGGGTTCGGCATCTTCAGCATACTTGGTTTCATGGCCACATCGGTTGGCGTCGAAGTACCGTTCATAACCCTTGGTGTGGACTCTCAGGTCAGTTAACGGTTAGCAACGTTGATTTTTGATTCTGTGGAGCAGATAGTTCTCCATACAAAGACTCTGTCTGGGTTATCAGATCCCTGTTCCTTGAACTCCTTAGCACAATAAGGCACCTTAATTTGCATGCGCCCTGGCTAGACTGTTTAGATCACTTGGCATGTTGGAATGTTTAGCTTCACCATGACGAGCTACCTCCAGGTAATACTAATGTAGCCGCTCCTATCATTTGACATGCTGGAAACTTCGCTTGACTCTATAGGACCTCATTTTATCACGGGTACTCTTAGTATGGCTTTCCATGTCAGTTGACAAGTATAAAAATTGACTTAACCCTGAGGCACTAACTTGATGGTATCTCTAAGCATCTTTTTTCATCTCTCTCTCTCTGAGCTGTGATTACATACCTCCCATTCAGTGGCCTTTTAAATATTTATAAGTGATCGTTCCCAAGCTTTTTGAAGCAGCGTAATTATAAGTTTGTAGCTGACCAGCAGGAATGAAACATATTAATTTCAACCAACACGCGCTCAACAAATTAATTTCAGTCGGCCGAGGTTTAACTACACGTGTATTTTGTATCACTTTCGTTAAACATTATTTGTTAAAAGAATTTACACTATTTTGTTTGCCTTGCTTGCATGATAATGCTTTAACTAGGCAGAACGGGCCGTTGGCCTGTTGTTAAATATTATTAAGTCGAAAAAAATACGTCGAGGGCAATGTATCCTCCATGGCAGTACCACTACCGGGAACAGGAACAAAAAGAGGCGTTAATTGATGCAAATATTTTTCTCCCATTTTACCGCTTGAGTAAAATAGTAGCAATCGATATGATGGTCGGGGTCACGGTTAAAGCGACGTACCTATTAATTGTACTGGGCTTAGTGTTTCTGATTACTATGAGAGTTCGTTTTTCTTCAATTCTAGCGTTTCGATTATCTTGTATTAAGATTGCTCAATAATACAGGGAGGTGATTGCAAAATGGATAGAAAGGGGAGGATGGTTACATATGACCAAAATAAAACCAAAAGTGACGTCATAACCAATTTTCCTACCAAGAGAGGATCAGCTCCTCAGGATGTGACATCACGAGTAGCTCTGTTTGGGCTAAGTGTAGCAACGCTTGTTTCTCTCTATTCTCTTTAATATGTCCGTCAGGCTAGGAGCAAGTGCAAAGTATTTTCAGTATATTCAGCTGTGCACACTGTGAAGAAACGACCCTCGCTCTCTGCAGTGCGAATCGCTATGTTGACGCACTTAATACCATGTGTGCACAGCTACATAAACAATCGGCGCGTGAGCGAAATTTCGTAATCACTTTCTGTGCGTGCGAGTATTTCATTAGGATAAACCTGCTAACGGACAGAAACGAGAAAGCGCAACTTTGCCTGGCGGACGGTGAATTACCAAAAATTTCTAAATATTTAAAGTTCATTTTTTAAAGTTTAAATCTTTTCTTATTAAAATTTGAGTACTAGCTAGTTATTTGGGGTTTAATAAATGCCCCATCCCCAAACCAGTGTGATCCCATGCCATCGAGGAGCAAAACGGGTGATTGACATAAGCCGACGCAAGCCATCATCAGGTTAAAGTACTTGTACAGCAATTAGGGCAATGATTGATAAACTATAGTTGATTTTAGCTACAAACAAGAAAGCCAATGGCAAGCTCTCTATTTATTTTTCTGCATGTTAGTATGTAACAAAATCGAATGCATTTTTATAGTAATAAGCGTAATCAGTGGATTGTAGTCACGTTCTCGATGTATTTGGTAATGACTAAAGTCGTTTTATAGTACTATGACCTAGTGGTAATACTGATGGTTAGAATTGTAGAAATCTAGTTTTTGCAACTTGCCTATGTTAAAAAAAAATTAAAGATGGAAATGGAGACAAGATAATAATACCAACTTTTAATAATAGTGTGGATTTATCTTGGTTGAATACTCTGTTTTCGCTAGAAAACAGAGCTGCTTTAGAACTGATAGACCGAGGGAAAACTTCATCTTCTTGAAAATGCTTCCAGTTGTTGAAATCTCAGGCACTTTAAAAGACACTTTTAAAATTGCAGAAAGCAGCATAAGGCTTTACTTCAATCAATAGAAGTGAAAAATAAGATTCAATAGTGTATGTACAGTAGTACCATAAAACAGGCACACGGACGTTAACTCTTAATAGAAATACCCATTCTTAATATAGAAATTCTTCAGTAAGGACTAGAGTTCCTGCAAATATCTGCAACCGCGGAACATCCGCATCTTTTTTGACATCTTCATCCGCGGATGCTAAGAAGGTAACATCCGCAACCGCAGATGTCAGGTATGTAAAATTTACTAAGGATCCGCAGCAAAGGAGGCGCGGATGTGCAGGTTTATCACTGTACACTAAACTCATCCATAGTGCTCAAAACTGCAATCTCTCATTTTGACTGAGATGTTTGCAAGCGCGGTCCCTGTCAACAAAGCTCCATCTAAGTTTTCTTCCCAAGTGTTGTACAAACTACAAACTGCCGTCGTGAGAGGGGGTGGGTGTGTGTTTGTGGTGGGGCGAATATCTGCATCCGCATCTACATCCGCGGATGTCGAGATGGTAACATCCGCAATTGCATCCCATCCGCGAATGTCAGAACGCTTAAAGATCCACAGATGTCCAAAAAATGACAACCGACCCATCACTAGATTGGGCATCAATATTTTCGCAATTAGTTTTTTTTTTTAATTCCTTGCTCCCGAGAGGGCCTAGAAGAACTAGGAAATTAAGTAGATACGTGCGAGTATTTAGCCGTGCGTGTACACAGGATTCGCGAGTGTTTGTTTATAATTTCTGGATATTAAGAGAAATAACGAAAATTTTTAAGGGAAGAAACTAATGTTCAGTTTGTGTATATTTATTCATTTGTGTTACTGTAGGCATCTGCATGTGGGTAGCGACTGCGTGCCAGAGTTCAGTGGGTCTGCATGTGAGAACAATAAAAGTAATTAATCAATGCTGCTAATTTCAATAATTTGGGCAGAGTTGGAAAGCGATGATATCACCAACGGAAGATTTCAAACCGGATCACCTGCCTTCAGCTAAGGAAAAAGACCGCGAAGATAATAGTTCACAAACGCTTACGACAACGACGCTCACGATGTGGTAAGTCCCTAGAGTAAACATTCTATGCATTGATAGACATACATTTTATATTTTTGCGATTAATTTTCTCTCATGCTTCGTTTAACATTTTTTTACTGACTGTATTTTTATGACCTATGCTTATCAGTTAATATTTTAATTACCATTTTTTTATTTTTACGTTTTTATATTTTCCAACTATACGTATTCTTCCCACTATCTATATTTTCCTAAGTCTAAGCATTTGTGCGCTTCAATAGTGTTAAGAGCTCCAGCAATTTTTTTGGGTCTTGTTTGAAAACGGGCCAGCACTCTTGTTTGAAAACTGGCCAGCACTCTATTTTTGTATTTGGTGCCGTATCAAAGATACGGTTAGGTTAGGTTATATACATAACCATAACCAAACCTAACCTAACCCAACCTAACCCAACCTAACCTAACCTAACCGGGCCTTGTTAGGTTAGGTTAGATTATGGTTATGTATATAACCTAACCTAACCTAACCTTATATACATAACCAATTTAAACAGTATCTATGATACGGCACCAAATACAAAAATAGAGTGCTGGCCAGTTTTCAAACAAGAGTGCTGGCCCGTTTACAAACAAGACCCATTTTTTGAAGATCCTTTCATAACTTTTTGAGTTATGCTGCCAACAAGCATTATGACAAGCATAAGTCAAACATACAAACGAACCGACCGATCTGCACCAAAATTTGATCAGTTATGTCTTATAATATTACTAACAACTCTCATAAATTTCATAAAGATCCATTCAATATTTTTGGAGTTATTGTGCTAACAAGCATAAAATAAAAAACTGTGACAAACGAATGAACAAACAAACGGGTCGTTACAAAAATTTTGTCGTCTACTCTTCATAATAAATTTAACAACTCATGTTCATTTCATAAAAATCCGTCCATAGCTTTTTGAATTAGAGCATTGAGAAAAATGAGACAAATAAACAAACGGATGGACGAATCTGCACCAAAAGGTAATCATCTGTTCCTCTTAACACACCTAACAATCCCTGTAAATTTCAGTCATCTTGATGATAGACAGAGAGACAAACCCGACGAAAACATAATGTCCTTGGCGGAGGTAATTAAAGATCAGAGAATAACTCTGTTCAAAAGTGTTTATGGCTGCCAGCACAACTAAGGCAGAACCATCAAGATCATTCGGAATATCTACACAAGATGGAACAAAGGAACAAGGATACTGGCTTGTACTACATCGTACCGGTCCGAAAGCTGCACCGAAACCTTGTAAACACAACTGTGTATGCACACGATGTTTGCTATCGAGTAGCAGCCGACAAGTGAGATAGCAAGTATCACTCGCAAAGTTTCGACAGTCTTGAAATTTGGAGTGAAAATAAATAGACAAAATTCAGGATAATGTGCACTTTTCTGTTTCATTAAAAGGCTCAGTAACGCATTCGAACGCTGTGAAACATGAACATAACATAAAAAAATTAAAAGTCTATACTGGCCTTTGGAGTCCAATTGCCAAAGACAAGTCGAAGGTAGGAGTCAGTTCAGTATAGCCGTTAGAACGGAGAGTGAGGGGAGCACAACAGCTGATTCTGTGATCTGTATTTTCCCTTTCTTTTCTCTTGCTGGGCTGGTTGTGTGGGGGTTGATAACCATATATTGTTTCCTCCATTCTCTTATCGCCAGCCTGGTGTATTTTAATAGGAATTAGTAAATCATAGGCAATTATTTGAGGTTAGTAAGAGCGGCATCGGGCATATGCGATAGTTGGATTTGGAAGACCAGTGCGCGACTCAGAAACTTCTAGCCCAAATCGTAGATAATAATGATAACGTTTATAATTTGGTATACCATTAACGAGGTTTTCTTTCTACATACTTCAATTGTACAGTCATGGAGGTGTGATTCTGTCAAGAAGAGAAGTAGTCAGAGACGAATGGATGGAACCATTTGGAGTAAGCTGCCCAGTAAAGAGCAAATGCTCGGTGACCTACAAATACTTTGTTGGTGTGACTGTACTTACGAACTTCAATCCTGATTATAATCCCAGATACTTATTGTCCCAGCATTTGTGTCGAAATTGAAGAAGCGATATTTCTTTCTGAAAAAGTTTGGGCAGTCATTAATGAGTTTCTTTTGCGTTCATTTTGGCTGCACCCTAAAGCGAAAGGCACTGGCTTACCACAGAGGAATTGGCTACCTACGATCTCTTATTTGAATATTTTGTGTGGACAGTCAACAAAAAAAGTGCAGTAGCATAATTACGACAACGAGGGTTTTTAGTGCACGCATAGTTGTTATTGCTACCTCACTGCCGTCATTTCGACCGCCGAGCACGCTATTAACTTAAAGCAATGCTATTTGCCGTTGCAGAAAAAAGCTGCCAAATGGAAATACTCTTGAGCTCACCAAGACGCCTCCTTTAACGGAAACGACGGCTAAGTGACTCATCGTGCAAACGAGAACTATCGTGAATTCTCTAGAAGCGCTAAATTATTAGAGCCATTTTATACCTATACTATTTAGATTTAAGCAGGGTTTCTATAGCTACAAGGTTATCAAGGTGGATATGCAGCTGGCATTGATTTATGTATCTTACTAGAGAAATCATTGCTTTGAAAGACTGACTCGCTAACGTCTTAGAGGTATTTTATTTTTGTAAACATTTTTATATTTCATTTTTTAAATATACGCAAAAACACCATATGTAAAGCATTACATGGAAGAAATTGTTTGTTTTTATGGCTGTAATGGGGCGCCTTCAGTAGTACGGTTCCCCAATTGTGAAAAAGCATGTAATTTTCTTCAGCATGTTTTTGCTCTAAGCTGTGAACTGGCCAGAGAAGTAAGCAACTAGCATTTACTTTTTTTTTTTTTCAATAGCATGCGTGCACTCTTCTTTCAGCCCTAGTAGCCATTCATATGCAGCACGAACCAGTTTCACAGTGGAGGTATTTCTTAAATGCGACTTTACAGGTACTAGTTCGCTGCCGTCACGTAGGAGGTGGACATGAAATTTTTATTTAAGAAAATTATTTAAATGTGAATGATGATCTGTGGTGTCAAATATGGCAATACAGAAGTTGGGAGAAAGCCAAGTCCATCCTGGGCTTCGGCTCCTTCATGCAAAAGGAAGAAGTCTTTAGAACCGTCTAGAGCCAACTATCTTATCTAATCCGTTCTAAGTGTGAACACTGTTCCCATAGCTGGATAATTTACTGAAAGCTTTAACCAGACGATAGTACCTTTATGGGAAAGAGAAAATTCGAAATCTGCCGCCATTCTGGAAAACAATGATCGTTCAAGATTTCTGTCACGTCCCTAAAAGAATTTACATAACTGTTTTTAAGAGACAACATAAGCCCCGTAGCCAAGTGGTTGAAATCAAACTGTATAAGTAGCTAGCGCACTTTAAGAGCGTACTTCTGTCAAGTTAGGAAATGCAAACGGAAAATTTAAATTAGTCATGAAACTATAATTTCTTCAGTATGTTCGCCAAAATCTGGTCATTTGTGCCTCTTGCTAGACATAACAGCTTCTGTAATCTTCTTGAAGAACCTTTTTGAGTTATTTTCTGACAAACATTTAACCAAACACACAAATGGGAAAACCGATCGTCACAAAATTTAATCATTGGCGCCTTTTAACATTTTCAACATCTGAAAATTTAATGAATGTCCATTCATAATTTTATTATAGTAATTTCTGATAAACATTTTGGTAGACATTAGTCAAAAATGCAAATGAACAAACTGATCAACACTAAAATTTGGTTAATTAGTGCCTTTGAATACGTTTTAAAATTCTTCAATTTTCATGAAGATCCGCTAATAATATTTGAGTTATGTTACGGAAAAATAGAAAAACAAATACTGAGACAAACAAAAGAATAAGCAGATAAACACCAAAATTTCATCATTTGCTCCTAGTAACAAATTCAACAACTCCTGCAAATTTCGTAAAGATCTGTAAATAACTTTTCCAGTTATGCCTCCGAGAAAAAGGAAACAGAAACAAACAAACGACTGAACGGATCCTTTTCCGAAAGTTGATCATTTGTTCCTCCTATCATACCTAAAAATCAATTCATAACTTTTGAGTTATCTTGATGATAGGCAGGCAAACCTGCAGACAGAAAACTCAACAACACTATAACCTCCTTGGAGGGGGTAATTATCATTAAGGGCACAAGACCCTGAGGGTTCTGTCTTAAGCTAACATGGAGAGTAAATAACTGACAGAGTATTGGCTAATGAATTTACTCTAGTAGATATTCAGTACCACCCGTTTTAAAGAACATGATGTAAGTAACATAATTCTACGGACAGATGCTGGCCTAATTTGTTATTCTAGATATGTAAAAAATTAGGATTTAAATAGAATTATAAAAATTAGAAATGCGGTGTGCATTACTAATTAAACTTAATGCAACTGCTATTGCTACGTAATCAATGTATTTGCAAACTTTTGATAGTGAGAGAAGACACAGACCCGCTGAAGCTTTGGCGAAGCGTGAGTGACTGCCTGCTGCGTCTACCGAGCAATATTTTGACACAATTACCTGAACTTGTCAAAATACGATAGCCTCATTTTGGTGAACTGAATGAAATCAATGGCATCATGTACTGGAGTTGGAAGATCATTCCAAAGATGAATTTTAGAGATAAAAAGTTGTAGTGAGGGTGGTGCACACTTTGAAACAGTTTCACCGAAGAAATCGTCCGCTAATTTTGCTGGTGCGGGTAAACTGCACCACTTCTATTATCCCAAGAGCACCGTGTATTGAATGGAAGCGTATTGAGTTAATTTTAGCCAATTCAGAGTCATTGAAGCTAATTTTGCAAAGAACTGCCTTGATCGCACTTGGTAAGTTTTCCAGTGAGAACGCTCTTAGCCGCAAAGTTTTGCGCATTCTACCTGGCTCTTGAAATTTCTGATGATATTCGTGGTAACCAAGATAAATGGAGAAAAAGAAACGTTAATGCTCGATGGAATTGGTAATATGTTAACTCAGAAATTCGCGCATTGTTCAGAAGAGGTCAAACATCAGTTGTCCTGGACCTGGTGATACCCCCAGCACTGTAATTCGCTTTGGTGTAACTTAAAAAAAAATCGTCGCGTGCTTACGCGTTGCTTACAACAATGTAGCCCACAGATCAGTGAATGTACCAAGGTCTAATAATGCAAGTCTGATATTTGCTGCAAAGTACTCTAATAATTGTCTCATAGTTAGTAACAGGAAATGCGACCTTGATCCTCCAAATTAGAGTTGAGAAATTCAATAACTTGTTACTAAATGTCATCCGCAACGGCCCTGGCTACAAACGATCAAACATGGATCTACGATTGCAGCGCATACTGTTGCCTGACGGAGGCCAAACAATGGGACATATATTGAGATCTAGAATGTAAGACCACCGCGACATCTCCTTTGTTACTTTGTAACTTGTAGAGATAAGCTAGCTTCCTTTGTATACCATGTAATGTTTCGGTGAATTTTATGTAATGTTTCATGAGTACTTAATAAAGTTGATTTATTATCAGTTCTATTACTATTTTTATTAATATTATAATTTTCGAAATGATGCAAAAATATTATTAATAATCCTGCACTTTCTTGCGAAAAATGAAAGCATTTTCATGCTTTACTTTTACTGGAAGATCATCCTGAAATGTACTTCAAGAATTTTTACGAAAATTAGTGGAAAATGAAAGTGACCAGAATGGACTCTTATCTCTAAAAATGATGGTGAAATAAAAGTACAGTCAACTTTGACTGCACTCTCCACTGGGAAATCCACACGCACTGGTTTGTGCTGCAGATATAGGTCAACTGGCCCCAGAAGAATATGTTCAGCTGCAGCCGACCAAGGGTCGCTAAAAATTATAGCCCATTTCTAGCTCCTTTTACTCTAAGGTAAGTACACCCACGGTAGCTATGCACACCAAGTAAGTTTCCTCATTCAGCGCGCCGAGTGCCAACGAGAAATAAATTTTATAAAACTGATGGAAGGTCATCGCCGTGATTTTGTATAAAATTAATTTGAAATTGAATCCGCAAATTGAGCAATGACAATGCACCAAAAATTGAGGCAGACGAATAAATAAACGGTTGAACGGAGCTTCATCAAAAGTTAATCATCTGTTGCTCCTAACATACACATAAATCCGTGTAGATTTCGTAATGATCCATCTATAACTTGTGAAACTCTATGGAACCTCTTGAGTATTTGCACTACCGAAACACCATTTGCATTCGAAGGAACAACCTACCTGCAGAAAAACGGAGTCTCCATGGGCTCACCGCTCGGCAGCACATTCGCAGATTTTACATGTAGGGCCTAGAAACAACGCTGCTGGCCCAAGATCGACTCTCCAATCCTGTATTTTACGTTAGATATGTACATAATATCCTGGCCATTTTTAATTCTAATAACCATGTGCATCACTTTATACGACGATTAGAATCTAACTCATTTCTAAAATTTACCAAAGAACTGATGCAAAACAATAAATTTCATTTCTTAGAGGTTGAGCTGGTGGTCGATAATGGTAGAATTACAACCTCCGTTTACATAAAGTCAACTAATAATGGTAACTACAGTATGTCAATTTCAATTCACATACGCTGCTTGCTTACAAGAAATCCGTAGTAGAAGCCTTACTCCGCCGGGCCTTAAAAATCTCGAGCTCTTGGATAGGCTTCCACAGTGAAGTATTGTTACTGAAACAGGAATTTTAGATTACATTAGATAGGCGGCAGTATATTCGGAGCATACTTATTGACAAGCCTCCGACTATAACCTTAAAAGTTGTATGATAAGCCTGATATGGTTTTACCATAATAGTACCAGTGTCTAATAATGCTAATAGAACTATCCCCAAGTTTCTGTGATTATTGTTGTTTTCGCTATTTGCTTTTAAAGTGGCCGGGACGCACTCGCCGGAACCCTGGACATTTTGCGTTCACGTAAGCTTTCCTGCGCGTGCCATCACTAAAATAAACACTACCTAGGCAAATCTAACCTAGCCAAACCTAACCTACCCTTACCTAACCTCCTTACCTAACCTTCTAACCTAACCTAACCTAACGTAACCTAACCTAACCTAATGTAACCTCTCTAACTTTACCTAACCTTACCTAACGTTACCTAACGTTATCTAACGTTACCTAATGTTACCTAATGTTACCTAACGTTACCTAACGTTACCTAACATTACCTAACCCAACTTAACCAGGGATACAGCGGGCAGCGCGGCGCGCCAACGTGAACGCCGCTCACGCGCACACGATCTGCGCAGAAAAATGTCCAGGGTTCAGACTCCTGCGGCCGGGACGATCGTTACACAGATGCAACCTTGAGTTTGACCTAGGACTACAGAAGTCCAAAACTCTCTGAAAGTACAAATAGATATCTGAATACTTTATATGGGAGTTGTAGATGAAGGATTAGGCTATTAACATGCGCATAGGTTTTGTTAAGTGTAATTACCACTTTCCCGCAGAAGCCAAAGGAGCGCCGTGACGATCGTTACAAAAATGTAGTGACGATAGTTACACTACGAATTTCTTACCAAAAAATACAAAGAAATTAAATTTTTAAGTAGTCCTAGGGTCTTATAACGCATTCTAGCATTAATGTTTTTATATATGAACATGCAATATATATGACTTACTACGATAATAATTATTTCAACTGACTATTAAAAATTTATTATTGGCTTCTAAGTGGAATCGCTTTGTAACATAGTTTTGAAGCATGATATTTACTTAGTACTATGGAAAATTATGAGTTGAAGCTGTTGCATTTTACTGACTGTATTAAGGTTTTTTACAAAATTGTTCATCTTTGACAGTGTTACAAAATTTTGTTCAATATTTTTGTTTTCTTTACAAATTCCTAAAGTAGGTGTCTTCAGCTTTAATTTAAAATACATATAAGCTACTTTTGGTGAATTTTCGCGAATTTTTAAATTTTAGCCCTAGGTTGACACAGCGTGGAATGACCCATTTCTTATTTTTAGTGTCAAGGAGTAAGTGGAGGTTGTTTTTTAGGTTTAAAGATCTTGCTCATGTCCCGTACTAACCGACATCTTGTTGTTTTTAGGACATTTGGAAGGTTAACTGTCCTGGTTTCTTGAGTATTGCCTCCTCACTGAGCGAAGATCACTGGTAGTCACTGTTTTTAGCACTCCACAGTCCGATTGAATCTTTCTGGGTGATGGGTCTACCAAATATTACTGCACATTGTCAACATGGCGGTTGATGGAGAATGCTATCACCTCGGAGTAAGTATAAGGGGAGGGAGCAGGCGTCCGGTAGCAAAACAACTAAAGAGCTCTAGAAGGCTTTTTGGAGGTGTGGCCTAGACTCAGAGGCCTGTCGCATTCAGCGCGCTGGG
>LQNS02276883.1:22687189-22700268 GCA_001587735.2 Parhyale hawaiensis | reverse complement strand
GGATAACTCGTTGTTAGCCACCCCGCTGGTCACGGACTGCAGCATCACCTCTGCACAAGATGGGCAGCGTGCGTAACGTCGCCTGGACCTCGTCCGAAGTATCATCAAAGGTATCAAAGGTAAAGACCATTATAGAGGAGTACATTGTAGAGCAGATGTCCCTTCCAGCGACTGAAGAAGGCTGGCTCCAACTGGCTAATGAGTGGTACGGGAAGTGGAACTTCTCCCATGTCATCGGTGCTATTGATGGCTAAGATGCAAAGCGCCCCCTGATACTGGACCTGAGTACTACAATTACAAAGGCCTCCCCTGTATCATTCTGTTTGTCATGGTGATGTATGATTACAAATTTCAGTGGGTGGACGTGTCTGGTATGACTCTGTTTCAGATGCTCAGAGCAGAGTAGTAAGCAGAGAGAACACCTAGAGTACAACAGCATCATGGGGTGGCCACAGCCAGTGCCTATGCCTAATGACACTCAAAATATGCACCACTTCCTAGTGGGAGATGATGCCTCCAGCCTGAGGACCTACCTGATGAAGCCCTAGAGCGCTATGAACCATGACAGGGAGCACAGAATCTACAACTACAGGCTGTCAAGATGCAAAAGAGTGGTGGAGAACACTTTTGGCATCTTGGCCAACAGAGTCCAAGATCTTCTCAGCAACATGGACCATCACCTTGAGACTGTTGAACTGATCGTCAAGGCCTGTGTACTCTTACACAAGGGATTGTCATTGATTTCTACGTAGTTCATGCTCATATTCGTCTGTGATTTTCGATCACGCACACTCCCCACAATGGTCAATTTCTCCACTGACAATCACGCACAAGCAAACTTTATAGGTGATTTATGCTTGATCGGCTGTGTGACCGGGCCTTCTCAGCTCAAAACCTGGAATCGCGCAGAAACCCGATGCGACGAATATCCACTGACAGCTACTGATGCTCCACGTCAGAAAAACTTATGAATTACGCACACCACCTATGAATCTCGCACGACTCAAAATTTCTGCGCAATCCATGCGTAAATTGTAACTCTTTGCTGTGTGACTGGGCCTTAAGTGGTTGAGTATCAACGCCTGAAATTCGAATCAACGAGTGAAAGCAATGTCTCTTGCCTGAAATTTCGAACTAGTCAGGCAGCTAAGGCTGAACTTTAGGGTCCCACCGAACATAATCCCACTTATTCCTGTTTCAGCCGCCTTCCTCATCCCGTACTTCATCATGCTGCTAGTGGCGGGACTGCCTCTCTTTTTCATGGAGCTAGCGCTGGGGCAGTACACCAGTCTGGGACCTAACATGCTCTTCCCCAAGCTCTGCCCTCTCACTGGAGGTGGGTTCTCGGAGTTCCTGTTCTTCTTCAGGAAGCATAAGAAGTGTCATAGGTTTAGATTAGTTAACTTTTCAAGCTTTATGTAGTGAACAGTCAAATTGGCATAAATGCCTTTTCTGACATGCGTTCAAAAGTACCATACGATATTTAGCATTGATAAAACCAGGGAGACTTGATAACTACAGCTGTCGTATCCATTTACTACACCTTAATGCTCGCGTTAACGGTCTGTTCCATAGACTTAACGTACTTTATCTAGCATACCATATTTTTAAGATATCGATTGGAGATTAGTCAACACCACATCTTTCCAAGCCATATTCTACAACACTGCCCGCTAGTTTTCCATGAATGGAAATTTTATAAAAATGAACATCTTCATCTTTGCATATATTTTTTCATTAATGCCAATGTTTTCCTGAGGAATCGGCTGGGAATGCCCATCACATCCTTCGTAGCCTTGTTTTCTAACATGGTATTAACTCCATGGCTTTTTTCATTGAAGAAATATGTCAACAACTGGAGCTATCGATACAGTTTCTCTGCAATGCTTATATTTTCTAAGGTATCGGCTGGGGGATGGTCATCACCACATCTTTCGTGTCCATGTTCTACAACATGGTGTTCGCCTGGTCCCTGTTCTACACATTTGCCGGTTTTACCACCGAACTGCCGTGGGCCTCCTGCAACCACACCTACAGCAGCCCCAGTGAGTTCTTGTTTGTCTGCTTTCATTTCTCATATTTCAAAATGTTATTTTGCTAACTGCGTCTACATTGATAATGCAATTATCATTACTATTTAAAAAACTAGAATGCCTCGTGGCGCGATGGAAAGGGCGGGAATTCAACGAAGTCATTTTTGATGTCCAGCTAATCCTAGTTTCTTATATGGATACTGTATCCAACAAAGTTATAACACAGCCTATCCCCCGCCCCGTAGCATGAGCTTTCTTAATAATAACATAGGAAAAATAGAGCGCTTCGTGGCGTATGACAATCTGCCGCAGTGGAGTCAAATTCGCCGCGGTGAAGGCCTAGTTTTTTGGCATGGGTCACATCTAGGTCAACTCACCAAACTCCATACAAACACTATGAACATTTACTCAACTCCTTAGACCACTTTTTGGGTGCACAGATAAATATATATATATATTTACAAATATATACTAAATCTTCAAGATTGACATTATCACCTCTCTCACTTCGTTCGCGGGTGATAATTATCCATGTTTGCACTTTCATGCATCTAGCTCAATTTGATGGAAATGATGAAGGAAGGTAATATAATTTAAGTGCTTACTGCATCATTTAATGAAAAAGAGACACTGTCTATCATGAATTAAAGCTTCATACAATTTACGCATATCATTTTCGTAAGATCAAACAAAGCTTCGGTTTCTCTACGTATGAAATTACCCAACAGTCAAATGTTTATTCTCGGGCATCTGATAATTTGAATGTTTTGGAGTGTCTTGGTTAAACACAGTTGTGTGTCTACCAAACGATTGGGTAAACCTGTTACCTGTCTAATCACTTGGCTTGTTAGGTGTCTCTAGAAAAACTTTTTTATCTTTTAAGATTCGGAATGAATTTTAGTTCAGAATACTTGCACTTTCTCTCTCAACACATTCGGCCGCTAAACTGTAAAGATGAATTCATTTACTCTCGTGTAAATCCGCCTTATAATAAGCACTATAATATGAAAACTTCTTCTAGATATATGAGTTTTCTTAATTCACGTAAAAAGATTTGTGGGTGTGTTCGTTTGGGTGGTCGAAGTCAGACTAAGGCAACGCACGAGACCTGACCAGACCTGTCCGGAACTATACAGACAGGAACTTTGGGTTCATGACTTTGAATGTGTCGCAGAGGTCTGGAACAACCCGCTTATGTTGAGCCGGCTGAAGACTCCATTTTATGAGGGGCAAGATGGAGTTCTTGCCAATCTCACAAGCAATCAGTGAAGAGTAAACGCAGGTCAGTGCGTAGAAGCCACGGCACCTGCCCAAAATTTTGAACAGGCTTAATTTTAGCTCCCAATTGAACGTGCCCACCAGACGTCCATGAGCTGCATTGTTTACGCTATCCTCGGTTTCAGAAGACCGACCCCAAGATATTTCAATTAATATTTCAAAGAAGTATACATATTTTCTTCCCCACAGACTGCTACACATTTCTGCTGTTGAGGATGACGGCGTTGTACAGGGACATGATGATGCCTCCGCTGACGGAGCTATGTCTTCGTAAGACGCGGTTTCTACTGGACCTCCGTCAGTTGAGGTGCGTGACGTAAAATAACAAGAACGAGACTGTCCGGGCAGAGCTGGCTGTGAAGCGCTACTCCGCTGCTGAGGACTACTACAGGTAATGCTCCGTCAAGTTCAGATTTAACTTTTCGCCATTTCTAAGAAATATCTATCGGGTGGGAAACATGTTTTGCAATGGGAAATATTTTCATTTGTCGCATTAGAGAAAATCAGAATTCAATAATCTTCCAAGTCATTTAATCTTAGCATGATTTCTCTGCAATTTGCCTGTGGCCTACTCGACGTGACCACCTTTAGCCTTATCTTCAGCCGAAGGCGCTTAAAAAAAGTAATAATCGCTGCACGCCGAACCAAACACAGTATCCTATCGATATCAGCCTAAGCACTGCGAACAGCTTACTTCAGACCATCCGGGTTTTAGTGGGTGAGCTTGGACAAGCCTTTGCCTCAAGGGTGGATCATAGTAAATACGTAGTCCCTTTGGGTTGAGACCGGGCGAAAACGAGGAACACAAAAAGAAAAACTTTATTAAAAAGGATAGCAAATTGCTAATGCACCACCCTTAGGTCCTCCGTGTTATGTGCGAAGCTTTATTATGTTGAAGGTCGACGTACGATTTTTCAAGTGCTGTTGCGCTTCTACAAGCCTCGGAGCCATTATATTGTCGTCAAGTAACTCTGTGTGTTTGTTATTTATCATCACTTGAAAGAACCACTCCCAGCTACGTGACTCGGTTACTTCGTATTTAAAGCGTCTTAAATCGGGCAGTACTTATGGCTAAACGTGGTCGCGTGGATTAGGCAATCGACAAATTGAAGATAAATCATTGTAGAGTTTAATGACTTAAAAGATTTTTGAATTTCCGTTTTCCTTTTATATGACAAATCAACGTCACCAAACGTATTCACCACTCATCAACTTGGTGAGAATAACGCTTTTTATGACGTGAGCGAATGGTCAATTTTTGTAAAAACATACAATTTATGTCGTTTTTGAGGTGTCGTTTGGTCGGTATATAGGGTCAAGCTTTTACCATTATGAAATTTCGTTAAATTCAAAACTGCAAAGTTGTTAGCCGCGGAGAAAATGGGATGAGTGCGTACCAAATATCTGAAGTTTCTGCTTAATTCTAAGTCTACGTACCAAAATCTGGTTTGCCGTAGGAAAAGCATTGCTTGAAACGTAAAGAAATGTTGCTTATCCTCAGTGCGATAAGCCCTGCAGTGTAGGGTTAAATGCGTAGTTTGGTATTTCTAAACTTTTTTCTTTACATGTTCCATAAATGGAACATGTAATTTACGTAAGAATAACATGTTGTTCCGTTGTAAAGAGCATTGGTAGCAAAAAGGTTAATAAACCCATCATAAACCTGTAAATATTTTTGTGCCCAAAGTCTAAATTTTCTGTGAAAAACAGCGAACTCTGTAAATGTAAACAAAAAAATACATGTAAGAGGCGGAGGCTGGATACAGGCGGATTTTTATACCCTCCTCTTCTCTCCATACAAAATAAAGGAAAGGTACAATCCCTAACGTTAGTCGTATGCGCTTCAGCGGTCGAATGTTGTGTATAGGACCCTAGAAATCGTATTTTTGCTGTTATCGCGTCTTCAGTTATGCT
Organism: Parhyale hawaiensis; assembly: GCA_001587735.2. NCBI lineage: Eukaryota > Metazoa > Arthropoda > Malacostraca > Amphipoda > Hyalidae > Parhyale > Parhyale hawaiensis. The sequence continues at coordinate 22,695,043 of LQNS02276883.1, read as the reverse complement.
AGAGGCAATGCTTCTAGCCAAACTTCCTATCTACAACAACTGTAAAAGCGATTGTTAGAGAAATTTAATTTTGAACATAGGCGGTCATTTTACACCATCATCACAATTTATGAGAATATGTTGAAGATACACTAACTGGAGGTCCAACCACATATCCAAATCTTTTGAATTTGTTAGTTATGCAGCAAAAATTGAATGCCTGCAATAAAGACAAAATTTGAATCTGTTGCGAGCTTATCTGCTTGTTGAAATTAAATTTCCTCTAAACTCGATCTTGGTGTAAAAATGCCAATTATAGTTGCATCAGTGTATTAATAAAGACCATTTTCGTGTCTCGACCGAGTTTTTACGCATACTGAAACTAGCTAGACTTGTACCAAGTATTCGGTATTCTAATCTAAAAATAAGAAAAAAAAATTGCAGGAGTCGGATGCTGGGCATAAACGGGAGGACCTGGTCGGACATGGGGGACATCCAGTGGGAGCTGGTGGGCTGCCTCGCCCTGGCCTGGCTCGCCATTGCTCTCTCGCTCATCAAAGGCGTCAAAAGCTCCGGCAAAGTCGTCTACTTCACCGCTATTTTCCCTTACATTGTCTTGGTGATTCTGCTGGTGAGAGGTGAGATATGAAGTACAGGCGACCCTCACTTTAAACTTCACCACGTTATGCAAGCAATGAATTATAGCGGGCTTTTTCAAGTTCCAGAGCGTCAAACTATAACGCCTTGGATCCCCTTTGTAGCGTAAGCATACCTAAGTCACCTCTCTATTTCCAGAATAAGTTTTCTAAGAACCGATGCCTATAAGCTTAGCAATTTAGGATATGCTGTGTAAGAGAGGACACTGTTTGCAAATAAAGAAACAATTCACAGCATTGCATGAATTTGTAGAATGCTTAACTCAAAATATTTTCTTAGACTATCATTCCGTGACCTTTTCCATACGGCATCATGTAGGACAGCATCACTTTTGCCGGGTACGCAAGACAGGGCAGATTGAGCTCACGACTTTTGATACCTACTTTAAATTATGGTCCGTAAAGCAATGAACTAGCTGACGGCAGAAATTAACCATCAAGGAGAAGATAACAAATTTCAATAGGTTAAAGCGTGGGAAAGAAACGGCTTATATTGCACAAAAGTTCAAAATTATCGAATGTACAATAAAGCTTGTCAATAAAAATGAAGGATGTAAACGTATAAGGTTATATCCAAATAATATTTCATAAAAAATGACTGACAATAACGTTCAAATACGTACGTAATCCAATGCATATAAATTTGACCGTTGCCCCAATGAACGTTTTCTACATAATATAATCGTAGAAAATTACCTTTTAAGGCCAAACAAATACCTACCTGGCAACTTGAGTGGCATTCAATTATAGCGAGGGATTCAAACTATAGCGAACTCGTCAGCACTATAAAGTGAGAGCCGCCTGTATAATTGTTTAAGTATTTGACTGTAAAGTACCCGATTTTTGGTCATACGGAGACAAAACAAACAATAATTCATGGTCTACTTCGTTTCTAAGTTTTTTCTTACGTCCTCTAATGATTCTCCTAGTTAGAGATAACAGGTAGTAAATTTAACTAATAAACGATTAAAATTTTGTTCATGCAGAGATTAAACGAACATAAAAAAGGCCTACTTTGCTGCTACATCAATTTTTTTGTGCATTGTTTAATGGTTCTACTGGTGAGAGATGAGATTGAGAAATTTGAGTCTGAATCTGGTTAACGACTGAAATTAACTTCATCCGGAAGTCAATTGTTTATTTTTAGTTCGATTCACATATATTCACTTACATAGGCTAGTGTCTTGGTGCTCTATCTGGCGGGCGCAACTATAAAGTACATTATATACTGTACGTCCCTTGATCCTTGCCGTCTGGGAATATCCATTGTAACATCAGATTATTCATTTATCACTAACTCACGATGTATTCCAGGCCTGACACTAGAGGGCGCATACAAAGGCTTGGAGTTCTACATACTCAAGCCTGACTGGTTGAAGCTAACGGAGCCAGAGGTTTGGAACGACGCTGCATCACAGATTTTCTTTTCTTTGTCTACGGCTTTTGGAGGCCTGATCGTACTGGCATCTTACAACGATTTCAAGGCAAATTGCATGAGGTGAGTGCTCTGACATACATTTGGACGCTCTCTTTTTAATGCATTTCCATGCATCACCAGGTTGTCTCTAAACTGACACAGAAAAGGGCATCATCAGTGTGATGGGTGCGCCATCATGACACGCTTTAACCAAATATACTATAATGTTGATGATGATGGTGATAATAATTGATGCGCATTATTTTACATACTGTAAATACACCCAACGAGGTATTCCTTTTGCTTTAATTATAAAATTTTGAAGCTCTGGTCGTGAAGAGCAGGAACAGCTGGCACGATGAAAATCCGTAATTCGTACACAGCTTGCGAGAGATTCTTTAGTTTTCACACCACAGACTATCTTCTCTTGTGCTTCACACCACTAGTTCGTTCAAATTCTAAAAAAACAATGAGGCATAAGAAATGTAAGTTGTGTCCAACCACTGTATGCAAGATGATGAATGATTGTTTATTACTATCATTTTAATACAGTTCGTTAAAGTGTGTCATGACGATGCATATAGAGGTCTCATAACACACTTGACGCAATAATGATGCACTTTTGTGTCTCGGCTTAGGGATAAGCCGATGATGCATCTAGACGCATCAATAATATGAAAAATTTCTTCCGACAAAGGGTTGGAATTTCAATTTACAGGTAAACAGCGATCTGATGTGGCAGTATGACACCTAAGCACGCTTCGTGCGTGCAATAAAACTAAGAAGCTTTGTTTTTTACTTTCTCTTATCAAACAAGCGTTTTCTGCTTGCAACGTCTATTGGGATGACACAATTCATAACGCATAAATACCATAAAAGGAAATACATACACTTAACTTAGCACACTAATGGACAAGGTGTGAAACACCCATGAACATCCAAATTTTTTTGTGGTGAAACATCTACCTATGAGCGTCGAAATTTTTCCTAATGTGTTGCGATCACCGTTAGTTCTTTCCCTTTTGATAGTAAATCATTTTGAACCACCTTTATTCTTGTTGTCATTCTTTACTAGAGGAAAGTAAATTTTTCTGACACTGAACAACCGCTCTCAGTTCTCTGTTTTACTTTTGAAGCGTAACTGGTATTAGTTTTTATAAAATTTGCTTGCTAATAATATATATATTTATTTCATCTAATCTCATCGCAATCTATGATTGAACTAATTCCAACCTGAGCGAATGTTTACAGAGACGCTTTGGTATATGATTGAACTAATTCCAACCTGAGCGAATGTCTACAGAGACGCTTTGGTATATGATTGAATTAATTCCAACCTGAGCGAATGTCTACAGAGACGCTTTGGTAATCGCAGTCAGCAACTGTCTCACTTCGGTCTTCGCCGGCTTCGTTATCTTCAGCATCCTTGGCTTCATGGCCACATCTGCCGGTGTCGAGGTATCGTAATGGTTAAGTATCTTTTATTTTATTTCTGTGACCATGACTTCTAAATTCTCTCCTCAAACAGTTCGCAGGAGCAGTTAAATGAAGGAAATTTATGTCACTATATTATACATTAATATCACTAGAAGTCAAGCTACGTACACTATTTACAGCAGTACAATAGAAGTTCAATGTATTTTTTCTTAACTATGTAATCATTAATATTTAAACTAGCCGTTCTCTTGACAGGTAACAGATGTGGTGTCCTCAGGATCAGGGCTGGCCTTCGTGGCGTATCCTGCTGCCGTGACTTTGATGCCAGTACCTCCTGTGTGGTCATTCCTGTTCTTTTCCATGTTCATCACACTCGGTATAGACACGCAGGTCAGTTGACTCATAGGAATATTGATTTGAGTCTTTCGACCTGCCAGTTCTCCATACATGGACTCTTGGTCTGAGGTCTCAGATGCCTCAACGTGCTGGAATATTAAGAGAACTCTTTGGCACGGGGACGCACCTCTTGATCTTCACTTTCAAATCCCTTGATAAGCAAAAATGTTACTTGAAGCCTGTAATACCTGGAAGTACCTCCGCGTACTCTTTGTCTTTATTTCTATATCACTTGATCACTTGACATGTTGAAGTGCTCATAGTTAGCATCGCAATATACCCCAGTCACTCTTGATGGTATCTCTCAGATCACTTGACGTGTCGAAAAGTTAATTCAATCACTTGACATGTTGAAATGTTCATAGTTAGCATCGCAATATACCCCAGTCACTCTCGATGGTATCTCTTAGATCACTTGACGTGTCGGAAAGTTAATTCAGCCCTTCGGCACCTCAATGGTATCACAAGTACTCTTGGTATAGACTTTAAACTTTACTGAACATGAATGAATGTTGACTTAACCCTTCGGCATCTCATCTAGTACCACTTTCAGGCATCATTATTTTAAATATAATTTCCAACAAGTCTTTTCTGAGAGCTATGGTGGTAATACTCCCCATCCAGCAGCTTTTTCAAAATTTATGCCCTTGTTACCTTCAGCGTTGTAGGAACGGCATGTTTGCTTCAATAAATATCTTATCAGCAGAATTATTGAAACTGATAACGAAACCCTAGTTAACACAGAGTTTTAGGTTGCGTAAAATTTGATTACATACCGCATGTATTTTTCTGATAGCGTTTCGAAGAAATGAGTTCACTTGAAAAATACGCATTGATTTTCAACTTCGATTGCTCAATGCTGCTTTTCCCGAATGAACTTGGCAGCGTTTCTGTCATTTGATATTTTAAGTCGAAGATAATGTGATCAGGTGCAATGTTTGTTCTACAGAAGACCAACTACCACCTGCAAAAATGTGCAAATGCGTTAAATGCGTTATTGCAGATTTTGTCATCATATTTTCGGCGTGAATAAACTGATAATTCTCGATATGATGATTTAGCTTCTGAGTGAAACCATGCATCTGCTATTTGCACCGCTGTGATGCCTCTCATAGTGTGAATTTCCTGAGGTTAATTCACTTGTTTCCCTGAAGTCTAGCAGCTCTATTATGTAGTAGTAGGCGTTAGGCCTGCTTGATCGAGTGCTAAAATTAAGCCTGAGAGGCTTAACTTGTTCTATACTTCAAGCAGATGAGTTGGCTTCGACCCGCTTAATTGAGTTTCAGGCATTGACCGTCAACCGGTTACCTCTGAGACCTCTGGAAGCTCAATGTTGTCCAGTAAAATGGAGTTTTAAGAAGGCTCAACTTGATCGTATTGCCTCTAACACTAGCAACACGATTCAAAAAGACAAAGCTTTTGTGCAAAGTTTCGGACTAGTCAAGCCGCTAAAGAAATTTTCAGCGCCCAATCGATCGTGTTCTTCATTTGAGAATACAAAGAGAAAATTACAATGTAGATGAAAAGCAAGGGTAGGCGCCCATGACCAAAGCAGAGCCTGTCACACTTCTCTAAATTCCCCCACAAAAAGATGATCATCTCGTCTGATTAGTTGCAGTAGGACGTGACGTCACACGTGACTCTCTTTGGGCCATGTGTAGGGACACTTATAGACTCTCTATTCACTTTCCAGTCCATCAGGCTCGGAGCATGCGTCTTTATTCGCAGTGTGTTCAGCTGTGAACACTACTAGAGAACGACCCTTGCTCTAAGTAAAGTGCTGTACACACCGCTCTGTTGACACACTTGATGTAATGTGTGAACAGCTACATAGGCAATAGGGCTGATGGCGCAACTGCGTACTCAGTCTCTGAGCATATAAGTATGTTAAAAAGATTAAACTAGTTTTTAGACTCAAAGTAATGGTAAATTTAGTACTTGCTTTCTGTACCCACGAGAATGTAAGTAGTAGGGCTGTGACAACATGCTTTAATAGACAGAGAAGTCGCTGATAGCTTCAAATCAACGACAAAAGCTCAAACGTAAAACTATGACTGTAACACAACTTGCAGAAGCAGTTCACTGTAGGAGCCTATACTTTGTAATTGGTTGCTTAGGACTTCTCTGTCTATCAAAGCATATTGTCGCAGTCCTAGTAATAAGAGTTGAAGCAGTTTGTTTAGAAGGATAAAGGTCAGTAGTAAATTTTGAATTACTTTATGTGCGTACGAGTATGTAATAAGTATTAAAATACTTTATATAGTAATGAGGGTAATCATGAAACTGTGGTCACTTTTTCTGTTTATTTAATGATATTTAAATTCATTTTTATATTATTATGGGCAATAATTATCATGTTACAAATTTAGTTTTTACTGGCTGCTTCCTTTAATTAAATAGATTAAAGCGAAAATCGTAGACTGGCTAATATTGTGTACCATAATACCAGTGTTGAACTATCGTATTTGAATCCTTGATTTGACACTCCTACATTTAAATATACAGTTGCGAGCATAATTAAGGGACTACTAGAGCACTCTGAGAGCGCATATCTCCGCCAAGTGAGGCAACGGTAGCAAAAATTCAAATTGGCTCTGAAACCATAATTTTCTTTGCATAAACTCCAAAATCTAATCATTTGTGCCTTTTTATATTAATAACAGCTTGTTCAATTTTTTTGAAGACCCGTTGATAACTTTTTGAGTTATACTGTAAGCAAACGTTATGACAAATATGAGTCAAACATGCAAACGAACCAACCGATCTGCACCAAAATTTGATCATTTATGTCTTTTACCATTACTAACAACGCCTATAAATTTCATAAAGATTCATTCGTTATTTTTTGAGGTATTGTACTAACAAGCATAAAATTAAAAACAGCGACAAACGAACGAACGAACAAACGGACCATTACCAAAATTTGGTCATTTACTCTGTGTTATATACCTAACAATTCATGTTAATTTCATCAAAATCCATCCGTAACTTTTTGAGTTATGGCATCAAGGAAAATGACGCAGACAAACAAACAAACGGATGGACATATCTTCACCAAAAGTTAATCATCTGTTTCTCCTAACGTACCTAACAATCCCTGTAAATTTCATCCAAATCGGTTCAGAACTTTTTGAGTTATCTTGGTGACAGACAGAGAGACAAATACGGTGAAAACATAACCTCCTTGGCGGAGGTAAAAAGGGAAAATTTCATATCTCAAAAACTGTAAAAGGTTTAATATTAAACAACAGTCGACAAAATTAAAATTTAACGTTTCGGGACTAAGAATCCCATCCTCAGAAAAAAAAGGTTAACCTACACTCTATACAATAAAAGAACTTTCTTTATTGACTAACAATCAGGGAGCATTGGTGTTAACGGGGGGAAGTCTAAAAGGCAAATGAACAGAGCTGTGTGCAGACCCGACAAAGGAAGAGGTGTTGCCATCCTAGATAGAAATCAGTACCATCAAAAAATGAATACAATTCTAGCTGCTACGACTAAGTTCATACTGATCCTTTCAAACACACACTTAAATTCATTGACAAAATCCATAGATTCTTGAAGAAACTGTTCGACAAAGGCATCATTACCGATTCGGATTACCGCTCCCTCTACAATTCAGGTGCCTCCCCTGGAGTCATGTACGGGCTTCCAAAGGTGCACGAAACCGGTCCCCCTACGACCAATTCTAGCTGCATATAAAACACCGTCCTACCCCATTGCAAAATTTCTCGTTTCAATACTTGAACCTTTCACAACCAATCAATGCACTTTGCACAATTCATATGACTTTCGAGACCGTATCAAAAACCTTCAATTGCCTCCCAATGCCTACTTAGCTAGTTTTGACATCACCTCCCTTTTCACCAACATCCCCGTAGAAGAAACCATAGATATTATTTGTAACAAAGCCTTCAACGACACGGACCTATTCCACAATATGGATAAACCTACCTTCCGAACTTT
>LQNS02276883.1:22663095-22673928 GCA_001587735.2 Parhyale hawaiensis | reverse complement strand
TCCTGCTACGTCAAGCAAAGTGATTCCTCTGCTATTTCCGCAGATAGCTCTATCACCTTTGTTTTTGTAGATCGTCACAATATTAGCCTGTTTCCACTTGCTAGGAACCTTCTCAGCACTCCAACAATTCAAGAAGAGCTGATGCATGTAGACAGAAAGTTCCTGCCCACCATACTTGTATACTTCGGCCGGGATACCGTCAGGTCCGGCGGACCTTCTGTTACGCAACAGGCTGACCTCTCTGGTTACCTCTTCGAGCCCTGAAGGCGCTGCCATTTCTTCCAGCACAGGATGCTGGGGAATTTCCTCTATGACACTCCAATCGATCTGGTTGACAGTGTTCAGAAGTTCCTGGAAATGCTCCTTTCACCGCGCGGCAATGTCCTCTCCCTCCCTGAGCAAGATCCTCCCATCAGCAGAACGTAGGGGCACGGGGGCTCTTCTTTCTGGGCCACACGTTGTCTTTAATGATTCATAAAACTCTTACGTTCTGTTGTTGTCTGCGTGACTCTGTATGGTTCTGGCCATTTCCCCCCACCGTCCATTCTCGAGGTCGCGTAGCATCCGCTGAGCATCTGTCCCACATCGCTTCCACCTTTCCTCGAGGTTCGTAGATGCTGGGTTCGACAGATACGCGGCGCGAGCAGCATTTCTGTTTTTCAAGCACTCCATTATTTCCCTGGAACTTTCATCGAGCCAGTCCCTGTACTTTCTATCTGAGGCACCCAGACACTCCCTGCTTATGTTGTAGAGACTCTCCGCCGACGGACTCCACAGAGCATCAATCTGTACCTGTGTTAACATATCACCCTCAGGCGGGAGCTCCTCCAACATCTGGATCGCTTCGTGAACACGGGTGCGGCGAGAAGCACGCACTGCCATATTATTTAAGCGCGCGACATTCAGTCTCATTGCGCACCCGCGGCTGCCCCTTGCGCGAGGACGGACCCTCAGACGCAGTTTTGTCATCAATAGACGGTGATCAGTCCAGCACTCCGCACCTCGCATAACTCGCGTTACGCATACGTCACCGATATCGCGCTGCCTCACCAGCAAGAATAAACGTCGACTGTTGATGATACTTCTAATAGTATCAATATACAGTAGCAATTCGTAGTTCACACGATTGCGTCCCAGAAATAGTGTAACTAGGTGCCCTTAGATTGAAAATTATAGTTTGATTTGGAGATGTAGAAGACGCACGAATTGAGATCACGCGCGTGAATTGGAAACTCGTTTTTTACACATGAACGATCGGGAAGCACTCCAAATCTTGGTCCACAGTGATGTCATATAACCATCGCTCTTTTTCTTTGTATGCTTTCCCGGTTCTACTTTTACTATAACAATAACTTCACGGACTGGTCAAAGGTATATTCAATTTTGGAAAATTCTTCATTGTTGAGAGCAAGGAGCGCCATGCATGAGAAACGGAGTACATACGCACGACTAGTCAGCAGAATGGGTACACTGGACTTACACAAGAGTTGTCTTTACAAATATTGCTGATACTGTACAAATTTAAAAGGGAAAATACATTGTTCAGTCATTGCGGGTTCTTATATCGTAAGGATCTGTGGGTTGTGACCGCGTGTCAGATTTCACGCAACCCTGTGAGAATAATAACCAATGTTGCCAATTTCCATTAACTTGGGCAGAGTTGGAAGGCGATGGTATCACCTACGGAAGACTTCAAGCCAGACCACTTGCTTCAGGCTGAGGAAAGAGACCATAAACAACCATGTGCTTACGACAATACCACGGGCGATATGGTTCGTTAGTAGGGTGTATATTCTAGTTATGATTCTTATATGCATATAAGTAGCTGGTTTTAGCGAGTTATTTCCTCTTAGATTTTTCACTGCCTATACAGGCAAAGCTGTAACAACGGCACGGACGCGTGCCGTTGTAATAAGAGACTAAAGTCGTTATAGGATACTGAGAGCGTTACAGCATTTAGGTCAGTCAGGGGGCATATTTTTAGTTTTTTTTAATGAAAATTCACGGAAAATCCTAATTGAAGTAGAGCTATTTAGAAAATTTTGTCAATAAATAAATTGATCAATAATGATGCACAATCAATAATATTTAAATTACAAGCTTAGTTTGAGTGTTATATCGTTAATACAACAGAAGATATTAAAAATGACATTCTGGTATCCCAATAAATTAGAATCATAAAGATGAGGGAATTAGTGTGTATTCTCTCTCTGCTTGTTTGTGTCTTACTTCTCGCAAAAAATCACCTACTTTTTATCAGCTAAATTTTACATTTCACATTTACCTTACCATGAAAATCTTGCAAACGTATCGCTTAGAAATGCATAGAATTTTCCTATACTTAGAACGGAACTATTAGTTTTATCGCAGAATTGACCAAATCTCGACTATTTGGCTATAAACTTCGGTGAAAATTACAGAAAGTCAAACTTGAGACGCCTATAGTTGCTGTAGATTTTCAAACGACTGATCGTGCTGGTTCTAGAAAAATTATGTTTTTGGTCAATTTTACTAATTTCACTAAGCGGCTGCAATAACTTTGTGACTAAAAAAATAGTCACAGTTTTATGTCACCAAAGGAGTAAAAATGAACAACACAAATGAGAATAATATGTATTAAGCAAGAAATCATTAATCAAAAGTTTACAATGACTGGAAAATCTAATTTTCCAACATGACCCTATGACGTTTAATAACTTCAATAATTAATCTTTGAATCCATGCAGCCAGTTAGTTTCTTCCTTGCAGAAGATGGAACAGCCATTGCTGCTGCAACAACAGCATCCCACAAGACAGATTTTGAGTTGCACTGCCTTCCATCTGCCTTCCCTTTTCAGAAGGGCCCAGAAGTTTTCAACTGGGTATAGAACAGGTGAACACGGTGGCCAAACCATCAGTTTCTCTCCAAGGAACCCCAAAGAGTCTAGAGATGCTGTAGTAGTACGGGCAGAGTGAGAAGGCGCATTATCATGAATGAAAATCAAGTTTCGAAGCAACGAAAGGGGCATGTCATCCAGCCATGGGACCAAGGCGTCGTTTAACATGTCACAATATGATGCAGATGTAATTTTCACGCCCTAAGGTACTCTAACCGGACCTACAAGTCGATCCCCTATGTTACCAGCCCATATCATAACACCACCTGCCTGATGTTAACGTTTTACGCCTAGATGACACTCAGCTCCAGGTAGCACCCAACCATTACTCCACCCATCGGGTCCATCAAGGCTTGTCTGGATTTCGTTGGTGAAAAGAACATGATTGATATTGATCTTCATGTATTTCTCTGCCCATTCCAACCTCAAAATTTTATGTCTTGGAGTCAGAGGAGGCAATTTTATAGGAAATTTGACAGAAGCTATGGAGCGAAGGATGTTAGTACTTGTTTTTTTATTTGGCACTTCAGGAAGCCCAGCGGGTATGCGCGGGTATGTTACGTAGCTGACAGAAACATTTCTCGTGTCTCTATCAGCAACAGTCCTTAAATGCCCAGCATCGGGCCGTTCTTTCCTTGGTGAAGGGTCCTTCAAGAATCTTGTCACTGTGCCATTATGGCTTCCTATTTTTTTGAGCAATAATATCAGGTGAGGTGCCTTTAGCAGTTTCTCTGATAATACTTTCTTTCCCCTCCTTAATTAGAGCTTTTCCACGTTCCATTTTAGCAGAATATACATGAAGCTATTATTGTCGTTCACCTCAAAAAGAGAAAAAATGCAAAGAGTTCTCAATCAGGAGACACAGTAAAATGTAAACAAGCCCAACAGTGTTGCCATAAGATTTCATGATTTCCCTGCAAGTTTCATAAAAATTTGATTGCGGAAAAATGAGATATGGTCAATTTTATAATTGGTAGCAGGACAAGAGCTGTGATTAAAGACATTTTCAAAACGTACTAAATTCATTTTTATTTCAAGCTTTCGATTCTTCTTGAATCATCTTTAGGATCGAAAGCTTGAAATAAAAATGAAATAACTACATTTTGAAAATGTCTTTAATTACACCTCCTGTCCTAATTATAAAATTACGCTTTCCAAAAAATAAATCTAAGGTCAATTTTGTGCTAGAGCTATATGTATAGTTTAAGTTGTAATGTAAGCTGTATTTTAATGTGTAAATTATATTTTTTTGCATCTCTGGGTTAAAAAGTCTCTTAAACCTTCGTCTCTCTTAAGGGAAAATTCTGCCACTTTCAACACATCTTTAATAACTAGTAGGCATTGTAGCAGTGAAACTCTGCAGGTCAAATGCTAATTCTCTCTTGTCATGTTAGTATTGAGCATGAATACATCAGGGCTCCGTGCCCTTAATACGAGTATGTTAGACACAGCAACAACATATGGGTTTCTTGTTCATTACATTAATTATTTTTCTGTACTCAGTATACGCATTACTGCATATAATATATCATCGTTTAAGAACACATTCAATACATAATTATGTGAAGCGCTCTGGACAAAAACCAGCAATGGCCTAAAGGCCAGAATATTTGCCAGTTACTGTTAGCGCAGTTATGGTAAGAAATCCTAACAGTGCTAAGATCTGTGAAATTACTCTAAATAGTATAGTACCCTTTAGGAATTGATTCATCAAAGAAAACAGATCAAGGAGGAATAATAAATTAAATTATGTTTGGCTCAAAGATAATTAACTGACTATTATCTATCGTAATTCTTTTAAATATGATCAACACAAATCCAATTGATTGCGAAGTAAATGATAAATATGAAACGTCTGTTGAAGTGCTATAGCCGTTGTAGAAGTAAAAACGCCGTAATGGTTTTTGAAGATCCAATCTTTGTCATTTGTAGGAGACCTCCTTTAAATGTAGATGCAGCCGCATCGTATCAGCTTTGCCTGTCTTTGGTATCACCTGTATTTTCCACTCTTGGTATACTCACTGTATGTGATTATGGTTTATTTGTGTAATTTCCTCTTACATTTGCATTTTATTTTGAGAGGTTAGATTAAATACCAGATAATAGGTGAGCTAAATGCCTGTTCACACAGCAGTATCTTGATCTACGTTCATACTGCAAAACATCCAAATGCTTCCTCGAGTCTTTTCAAAAACAACTGTGTCTGTGCCAAAAAAAAAAAAAATCTGCCAAAATATTAACCGTCAAGTTAGTTTGCTGAACAAGTGTCACTAAAGTAAAGTTTTCAAAGTCCCTTCAATTTTTAATACTAAACCAGGGGGTTCCCAACCAGAGGTGCTCATACGGTGCGAAATAACCGTTTAGGTGGTGCAAAGTCTTGTATTATTTTCCGTCATTCAAAAATAGACTTAAATTTGTGGCGCAAAAATTAGTATAAATTTCGATCTGTCATCATCATATGGGTGTATACATTTTGTAAGGGGTGCGAGTAGAAACGTATAATACAAGTTTTCCAGGGATGCCAGGTATAGAAGAGGTTGGTAACCACTGCCCAAAACCGATGAACCAAGATGAGAGGTCTAGTAGAATTAGTGATATATGAAGCACTAAGCAGAAGTGATACTCGACCGTATCAGGTTACCTAACTTCGTCCTGAACTCAGGAAGTTATCCACTTTCCATCTTCCTTAAACAGACGCAGCAACGAATTCGACCGCTGTGAAATATTAACGTAGCGTAAAAGACAATCACAGTGTGAACAGACATTAACAGGCCCATTGCCGAAGGTAAGTTGAAGCAACGGCTTCAGATCCCTCTGAGGCCTCGTCATGACTCCGGGAAGTGAGATGAGCACCCCAGACTTCATGGACCCTATCAGAAAATCGTAGACAAATATCCGATACACACAGTGGTGGCATCGAATCATATCCGATAATCAGTTTCTTCACCTATGATTTTTCCATTGGGATGACCACCGTACGACCTACAGGCCTCTATAGCGCCGACCTTACGGATCAATGATAATTAATGTTTATTTTCTCACTTACAGTGGATATCAATAACGCTGTTTATCTATTTTCCTGCCTCAATGATAGACTTTTGAACATATGGTAGGGCAGTGTGGAGAACAGGAGAATTATAAAGACAGTGCCCAAAAGAAATAACCATGTGTGATCCCTTGCCCAAGAAACGATTCATAGATACAGCGCTGGTGTGGCTGCACCTACCAACTTGGATGCTGAATGCAATCCAGGATGCAATAATGAAGTTACTGTCTAAATTCGAAGAAGTGATGTGTATTTTTTTTTTTAATTTGGGCAGCCAAGAATGAGTTTCTTTCCTGTCAGGAGGATGACCTTGTTTCACTAAAATAAAATTGGCTACGTTCTCCTCTTCTAATACTACATGTAGAAAATCAATCAAGGAAGTGCGAAGTAATTGCAGAATTATGAAGCGCTGAAAGGTGTAAAGAATTACAGAAGCATTAAACGTACAGAAGTAGCATTGTTACTTCGTTCCCATCATTTTGACTGCAGAGCGCGCTTCTAATGATACTAATAGCAATAAAATTTTCCAGTTGCCGGAAAAAGACGCCAAGTGGAAGTAATCTTGAGCTGGCGAAGAAGTCTTCGCGTCAGAAACGATGGATATTTTAGCCTGCATTCAAGAATCTTACGGGCGTTCAATTATGTAGAACAATTCCATAGTTCGACCGTCAAACATAAACAGGCGTCATATATACTGTAGCTACAGGAGTGTATATATTGCTAGCAACGATACATCTACCCTTCAGAATCAAATTAAAATCTTAGAAGGATGGTAACAAATGACATCAAGTGACTTACTAATCCGTAATATAAATAAAAGAGCCCAGGTTACGGAAGCGAACATAGTTAGGTTTAAAATCTACTAAAACTTTATAAACGTTTCGGGATCTACATGTCCCATCATCAGTATCTGAAATAATAAGTAAAGAATATAAGAAACAAGGACACTACTATCAGTTCTCTAAGACTCAAATAGAAAGACTACCTGGAATCTAAAAGTAAAGAATAAAATACTATGAACAATGTTGCACAGCTAAGAAATCTATCTGTTAGTAATTACTAACAGATAGTAATCACTAACAGATAGATTTCTTAGCTGTGTAACATTGTTCATAGTATTTTATTCTTTACTTTTAGATTCCAGGTAGTCTTTCTATTTTTTTGAGTCTTAGAGAACTGACAGTAGTGTCCTTGTTTCTTATATTCTTTACTTATCATTTCAGATACTGATGATGGGACATGTAGATCCCGAAACGTTTATAAAGTTTTAGTAGATTTTAAACCAAACTATGTTCGCTTCCGTAACCTTGGCTCTTTTATTTATAGAAGGATGGTTTGCTAATGTTCTGCTGATATTTAATGTTATACAATTTTATCATTCCGATATAAAATTTTATCAAAAACACTAACTAGAGAAATAAATGAGAACTACTGATCTCTGTGGATATAAAGCATGCATTCAGAAGCATGGTTCACCAATAGTATATGTACATATAAATAGGTAAGTATGATTATGATTTAATTTTATTATTGTATGTAAAGCCTTGCCTTCTGGAGAATAGTTTACCAATCGCATAGAGCCATGTAATTACGTAAGCATAGTATAATTTAATTTTATTTGTGTATGTAAAACCTTGCCTTTTGAAGTATAGTGCACCAATTATGCAGAAACATAAAATTAAGTCAGCATAATTGAATTTTATTTCTGTATGTAGAGCAGTGGTTTCCGAAGCAGGGTTCACCCATTATACAGAACCATATAACTATTTATGCATAATTTAATTTTATTGATGGATATGAAGCGGTATCTTCAGAATTATGGTCATGCGCCAACATTGTAGCGGTTTCATTTTCAAGGGTAATTTTTAAATTTAAACAATGGAACAATTAGTGACGTAAGCAACTAGCATCTACTAATCATTTTATAGCGGTAACTAGTACAGTCGCAAAATCGTGGAGTATTTAATTCTACTCATATAAAACTTTCTCATCAATATAACTAAATAACTAACTCAAAGACTATTTTGGGGGCAAAATAGAAGCAGATTTTTTTTTGTATTCCAAATCTTAACTAGGAGCAACCAAAGTAGAAATTGTAGTCAGTGTACTCTTATGTTGGTGCCACATAGCCTATGCATTTGTACGACCAATTGGTTACTAGGATGTAAAGCTCGCTTGTCGCTGTCGCTTCGATACATATTTAAAATTGGTTGCATGGATACGGTGGCACAAATTGTGGCCGAGTCTCGCCTCCTTGTATCAGGTTTCTGTGTGGTTGCATAGTGTGTTCTCGCCATCACGTGACCAAACAGTGCATGAGTAACGTCACAACCCGTCAATACCAATCAGAGGAGTCGACTATCTCGCGGTGGGGATCAGTTTGGTTACAAAATGATACGTTGTCTTTATTATAAGTATGTGCCCGCTGCAAACTCGTCTAGTTCTCGAAACCAAAATATTTCTGTAAGTCTACCTCTGCAACTGAGCAAATCATAGCTGAAAATTTGATCCAAAAGGTTCTTCCCATTGAAGTTATGTGGTACCCGAACATCGGAGCGATTTGCCAACCCAAGCCTTACCAGGTGCTTATGAACGGCCCATTTTGATAGGTTGAGACTTTCTAAGAATTCTCGGGTTGTGCAACGCGGATTATTCTTAACTCACGACGTGACTTATTTCATTATCAGTAGAGGATGGTTTGCCTGATCGCTCTTTGTCAACAAGGCTATATATTGTTAAGACGCTAAAATACTGTTTTCAAACTCAGAAATGCTATGTGAAATGGGGAGCGGCAACGTCATCAGCGTTCGGCATGACTAATGGCATACGACAAGGGGGCTTACTCTCTCCAATTCTCTTTAAACATCTTCATTGACAGCATCCACACCCATCTGAACGCAGCTGGAGTGGAGTGTCACATTAATGGTCACGCAGTAAACGCGCTCAGTTATGCTGATGATATGGTCATTTCTTCTCCCCATTCTAGTATGCTGCAAAAATAGGTCTCTATTTGTGATAGCGAAACCAGCAAACTGGGTATTGAATATAATACTGTTAAAACTGTTTGTATGTACATTAAACCTAGGAAAAGTAACCTGCCCTCCTATAAAGTCACTCGTCTTAATGGTGTCGATCGTACTTATGTAGACAGCTTCCTTTACCTGGGTCATAAAATCACCAATGATTTTCGTGATAACATGTGCATAAGCGTAACCGGACAGGCTCATGACAGTCCAATATGAATATACTAGAAATTGAAACGCAAAGATATAGATAAAGAAACGCGAAAGCTCCACGCAGTGGGCAACATGCTAATCAGAAAGTTTAGTCACTGCTCGGATAGGGTTGAACGCCAGCTCTTTCGAAGCTACTGCTATCCCATGTACCGTAACTCGCTTTGGTCTAACTTTAAGCAAAAATCGATTGGACGCCTCCATGTTGCCTATAATGACATATTTCGGCGCCTGATGAATGTGCCGAGGTCAGCTAGTGCAAGTATGATATTTACTCAAAAGTATACTGATTGTCTCAAAGTCAGGGCAAGAAAATGCGCTGTGAGTCTCCAGTTCAGGATAGAAAAATCTGATAACGCCTTACTCAAGGTGATCCGTAACGGGCCTGGCTTCAAACTATCTAACATGTATAGCCGATGGCAGCGCATACTATTTCCAAGCAGGGCCAAACAATGGGCCGCAATGTAGTGTAGTTTGTAATGATGATATTACCTAATCTTAGTATCTAATGTAACTTTAGTATTAAGCTAACTCCTGTGTACCATTCCCTATGTGTACCTAATAAAGCATATTATTATTATTATACGATCTCCAGTTCGGAACCACGCTTCCGTTTCATTCACTCGGATAATGAATCATCACCGCCAGCTACGCATATTTGTATGGTTGCTTGTGAGGTATTTTTTCCTTTATGGAAATAGAAAAGCATCTAGTGCTGAAAATGAATTTTCCAGCTTTCATTTTGAAGAGTTACTACATTAAAACAGGTTATAAGATGTCAAATCTTCTTCCACGAGAAGATTGCTTAAACTGTGGTTTATACACACAGAGACCGGTGAGGGAAGATTTACTAAAATTTTTTAGTTGACATGTTTTGTTGAGTATAAATAAATATTTTAGTTATTATACCAGCATCGAAGACACTTCTTAATTAATAGTACATTTTTATTTAGTCACTATTATTTGATATATATTTTGTAATAATTACTCAATATAAGTATCAGTTACCAAAATTCACTGGCATTTCTAGTGAATTCTTTTGAATGAATTATGTTTTTCTTATAGTGCAGTGCAACTTTACGCTTGATCAATTCCAAGCTGATAATCTCTCCCTATCTTGCAAGGGGGGATGTTTTGCTATCGCAAAGCTCATGGCTATATAACTTACGTTTCACTAATGGAAGATCAAGCCTGCAGGGATGAGACCTATAATACAGCTGGGGTTCCACAAGGTAGCGTGCTTGGCCCACTTCTGTTCTCAATCTACATCAATGATCTCGATCTTAACATCCGTAGTAAAATCAGTAAATTTGCGGATGATGCTAAACTATGTCATCCTACAACGAAAAGAACCGAGCTCCAACAAGACCTTGACCACCTCATGGAATGGAGCGCAGCGTGGCAGATGAACTTTTATGTCGACAAATGCTCAGTAATGCAAGTAGGGCTGGTGAACTCTTCCATCCAATTGAAAATGAATGGGATGGAATTGGCTACTGTCACCCAACAACGTGATTTAGGAATTACTATTACAAATAAACTACAACACAGTCAGCAAGTCGACAAGAGTGTGAAAATGGCAAGCAGAGTACTCGGATTCATCACCAGAAACTTCGAATACAAGTCCAAGGACATCATCATCCCACTGTACAAGGCATTAGTGAGGCCACACTTAGAA
>LQNS02276883.1:22592711-22643538 GCA_001587735.2 Parhyale hawaiensis | reverse complement strand
TTGATTTAGAAAGTCAGTTCCGCGAGATAGAACTAAATATGCGTATGAATAGTATGCATTATATTAACCAGAAAAATACATTGCAATATATAACTTAAGTCTCAGTTGGTCAGAGCAATAAAACCACGTCAAAGAGAACTGCATCGTACCGGCTCGCAGCAAGTCAGCTGGCAACAAAAATGTTGCCACAAAAAAATTTAATGTTGCCTGAGTGCACAACGGCGGGCCTCGGTCCAGAAAAATAGTAAGGGCAAGAATTTGCCCCACTACAACGTATGAATGAGTCCTGAGCTCAAATTTTTGCAGCCATTAACCATCGACGAAATTCCGAGCGGATGGAACTATGTAAAGGAAACTTGTATCCTGTATACCAGCTTATGATGAAAGTAACATGGTGAGCAGTGCGATATAAATCTATAGACACGATTGTCTTGCAAAAATGTTGAAGAACTACCTGTCTGTATCTTCCTGAACTATATGTGCTGACCACTGCCACTTCAGCCAGTTTAAGATCTCCAAACGCCAGCTTGAGTCACGTGACAAAGCCATGTGTTTACTCGCCCAGGGAAGGCTTGCGCGTACTCCTCCCATTGAAGCTCCTTGTCGCAGCCAAAGTTCGACGCTGGAGGTTCAACAATCAGTTGGCGTATTGTATCCACAATACGGTGAGCCTTGGGCATTTCCAGTGAATTCTTCTGACTGAACTATTATTTTCTTAGCGCAACTTAACGCTTAATCAATTCCAAGCTGATGGGGGATATTTTGCTATCGCAAAACTCATGGTTGTACAGCTTACGTTTCACTAATAGAAGATCCGGCCTGCAGGGATATGAGACCTATAATACAGCAACACCTTTACTGGGAACCGGAACAATAAAAAGCTGAATCACAAATTTCTTACCATCATTTTTGACTGCTGGGCCCTCTAGTTAGATTATAGTTGGCAAAGCTTAAATTTCGGCATAGGTCGAGTTTGTGCCTCCTTCCGAAAGCTTTGCCCAATATAATCTAATGTCTGTACCAGTCCTTAATAACCTAATTTGATGAACCTCAACAGATGTCCGGCCACGTTTTTCGATACTATATGAGCCATACAGGAAACTCAGTCCTGCAGGACGATAGTCTCAAACAAAGCATCTACTGCCGATACGTTGATGATTGCTATGTAGTAGTCAGAGACTAAGAACATCTTCAGCAACTCCGTGCAGCCTTCCAAGCAGCATCAATCCTTCACTTCACTTACGAATTGAGTAGCAACAGCAGAATCAATTTCTTGGACGTGAAACACGATGTATCAGGAAACTACAGCGTTATATGTCTACAAGAAACCGACCAACAGTGGAAATTATCTGAATGCATTGAGTGAGTGCCTCAAAACCGGAACAGTTACAGCTCTCATTCACCATGCTTACACCATGTTCAACTTGGGAGTTGTTCCACTTATCTGTTGTGAAGCTCAAGCAAACACTTGTAAACAATGGCTACAGCAACTCGTTCTTCGGTAACGCCCTGAACAACTATCTTCAAAAGATAAATTCCAGCGAAGTTGAAAACCATGAAAGTTCCATCCAGATTTTCTACAGGAACCAAATGTCCTCTGCCTACAAGATGGACGAACGTGCAATTAGATCCATCATCACTCACAATGTTAGCTGCAGAAACTCAGAAGATAAGTGTATGAATGTACGTGCAACGTTGGAAACTGCGAGCTCCACCCCAGCTCAAACAACGGCGTAATCACAACACTATCAAAAAGATTAACCATGCATCTCAGAGGAGGAGGCCCCGCAAACCATGCAAGAAACAACCATAACCAGCAAATTAGAAGAGAAACTTTAGTTAATTGCACCAAAATTCTTCGAAAGAACAACGACAAAATTAGCTTACAAATACGGTAGAGGAAGCTATACTGATCAAGCTCAACAATCCGTCCATAAACACCCAATCGACCGGCCTATCTAGAACCCTGCAGCTGCTCGGAGAACAACTGTCTCAGCGACCGGCGTAGCGGCCAACCAATCGGCTGCTGTGACTGGCGCAGCCGGCTCCTCGGTTGGCCATGCACAGAACAGCGCATCACCGTTCTTTAAGCCAAGAGTTAATGAGGGTTTTTTGGAAACACTATCGTTTAGTTCAGCTCGAGCTCCCATTCTCTTAACATGGAAGACATGTCATCGTCTCCGTTGCCACTACCGCCACCGGAACCACCACCGCCTCCCGAAGCCGTCGAAACGTCAAGGACAACGTTGGCGATCTCTTACATAGCATAGGCAACAACGACTGTGTAAAATGTTTTCGACAACTTGAGAAAGCTAGTAAATGCCTCATTATCGCAGAACTTTCTGTCGCCTTCAATAAAGCATGAATATATATGAGGAGAAGGGTTGACAATACATTCTCTTGTTCATTTAGCGTTTCCTTCGTCATTAATGGAAGATCGTGCCATAGTTACATAATATCCTCAACTGTGTAAATAATTTCTAGAAAGACTGGCAGTTGAGTGCATTTTGCTCATGCTGTACTGTTACCTACAAGAGCTGTCTCTTATTGTAATTCCTAAGGGAGCTAAAGCCCTTTAAACGATGTGACTCAACTTGAGCCGCAGAAGCTAAATTTTCTTGGAACCTCTAGAGCAGAAGGGCATTTGCGAATGTCTCAAGGACAATCGTTTTCGGTTTAATACCAGTTACCCGATTCACCGGTCCAAAGGCAACATACAGTGCCTAGACATAAGTATTTGCACAACTCTATTTTTTATGTATTTTAAAAAATTTAGGGACTCTTTAGGATAATTAATACGGGAACTTTATATCACATATATGTAATAAAATGTTTAAACAGAACTATCAAATGTGCACTTATAAGAAGAAAATTTAACACAAGTAAGAGTAACGAGGGACAAAAGTTTTGATCAAAATAAATATGACGTTGGATCTTTGATATTTAATAGTGTAATTTGAATAAATTAGTTTGGAAATTATTCAAGAACGTTCACGAAACGTCTCGATACAAATGCAATGTAAACAAACCACAGCCGGCGCAATCATTAACTCTCTAGACGTCGTTGAAGTCTCGCACACTCTCACTACAATGCCCAAGGTTAAAGAAATCCCTGAAGCTACTCGTAAACGGATAATTCAACTTCGTAGTGAAGGATTAACTTATAGAGTAATAGCTGAAAGTGTCAATGTTCCTTTTTCAACGGTTGGAGCAATAGTCCGCAAGCATCAAGTGACTGAGGCGGTCTCCAACCTGCCAAGAGCTGGAACTCCGCGTAAGATCATGGGTCGTCCTCGGCGCTACATGCTACGTAGGGTGACTAATGACCCTGCTGACCTTCAGAGTAAACTGGCGTCTCAGGGACTGCATATCAGCAAGAAGCTATTGTTAGGGAATTGGACCGTACTGGCATTCATTCTTACACTCCTCGCTAAACTCCTCTTCTTACAGCAAAACATGCCAAGAGTTGCTTAACATTTGCCAAAGACCACCTGGATAAAGGAAATGAGTTTTGTGAAGGGGTTATATGGTCTGAGGAAACTAAAATAGAACTTTTCGGCCGAAACGAAGCTCGGCATGTATGGAGGAAACGTGGTACTGCCTATGACCCCAAGAACACCATCCCCACCGTGAAGCATGGAGGGAGCAGTATCAAGGTGTGGGGTTGCTTTACTGCCCATGGTGTTGGGGATCTTCATATCATTGATGGCAAGATGAATAGTTTCATGTACAGAGAGATATTAAAGAAGATGCTTCCAAGTGCCAAAAAATTCTACGGATGGCGCAGGTGGACCTTCCAACAAGACAACGACCCCAAGCATACTGCAAATTTAACGAAAGAATGGTTTCAAAGGAAGAAAATAAATGTTCTTCCATGGCCTAGCCAATCACCGGACCTTAATCCAATAGAAAATTTGTGCCATCTTTTTAAATCTTGTGTCCACAAACGATGTCCCAAAATCCTTACTGAATTAAAGGTTATCTGCATGGAAGAATGAAAAAATACCATCAAGTGAATGTGAAAAGTTAATTTCCAGCTATAGCAATCGTCTCCATGCTGTTATTGCCAATAAAGGCCACGCCACCAAGTTAATGTCATAATTTTTTCGTTCAAATACTTTTGTCCCTCTTTACTTTTGCTTGTGTTAAATTTTCTTATTATAAGTCCACATTCGACTGTTCTGTTTAAATATTCTATTATATTTATGTTACATAAACTTCCTGTATTAATAATCCTAAAGCAGTCCCTAATTTTTTTAAATACATAAAAAATAGAGTTGTGTAAATACTTATGTCTAGGCACTGTACCTGCCCGAAGTTTCAAATAAGCTAAGCCTAGAGAATTAATTTTAGCTCTGCTTCCTCTAGCCTATCGATCGTCCCTTTATTCTACATGAGAGAATCACAACACTTGTGTTTGCTCAGCCTAGTCTTGCAACCTGCCACCTGTGTTCTCCCCAGTTTCTGCCTCTCTTCGGTACACAGAACAGTCCGCTCCGAGCCGTGTCGCCCCCCCCCCTCAAAAAAAAGTGATACTTGCTTCAGTGGACGAACTCTTAGGAAAAAGTGATTTCCGAAGTACTGGTTTTAATATAGTTTGCGCAAGTGACAATCGTCCCATATAGTGCAACTTGCGATGTAGGTAACGACGGTAGAACGCTGGAGAACCTGTCGTGCAAAGAACTATTGTCTCATACTTGCAGTGCAGAGTGTGATTTGGGTAGAGATGATAAACGCTGGAGAACCTGTCGTGTAAAGAACTATTGTCTCATACAGTGCAGCGTGTCTTGTATGTATAGAGAGGAAGTTGCATACCGGAGAATTTTGTCAGGCGTAGAACTTTTATCTACAACTGAACAGCTATAGGCAGTTAGTGCCTGAAAGCTCCTCTTAACAGAATATTTTTACGTACACGTTTACCGCCTATTGGTTAACCCTTTACGCACGACTGTGACGAATTCGTCACACTGAAAATTGAAGTATAAAATGGCTCTAAAAAATAAAATAATTCAGGGCGTAAAGGGTTAAGCTGTGCAATATTACGGCGAGTTCGACTGGGCTCCAAAATTAAGCAATCGAAGTTTACCTTGTCCAAAATTTCAGGCAGGTGTCCTGGCTTTGATCCACTGAATCATTTTCAGCCATTGACCCTCAATATGTTTCCCCTGAGACCTTCAAATTCAATCTTGCCCAGTAAAATTGAAGTTTTAGCCAGCTCAGCGTAATCAGTTTGGTACTAGCAATTATGACAAGACCCAGAATAGCGAAACCAAAGCTGCTGTTTGAAGTTTCGGACGAGTTAAGCCTCGAAGGCTTCATTTTTTCAATCTATCGAAGGCGTCCCACATGTACTCGAAACCGGAGGATTTTATAAGCCAGTATAAAGGTATTGTTAGTAAAGTAGAAAATGGTTACGCTATTTAGAGGATTTGATGCTATAAAGTAGACCTAAACCAAAAACATTAACAGTTGCTAACGTTTCCTAATATGAATTACATTTTTTGACACATGGGTTCTTCACTGTCAAAAAAAGAAAAAAATAAACAAGTCGGTTTCATTTTCCTGTTTGAATCAACGTTATTCCTAAAAAATTGTTGTTTAATAAGGACCGATAAAAAGCTTAGGCAAGCGCTCCATCCAACAAGGCAGACCGCAGCAATTTTTCGCAATAATCAAGTTATTTACAGCATAACTCTTAAGTGATGGTTTTCGTAAGTAGCTAATGGACTAGGTGATTTTTTTAACTCACACATCTAAAGTAGCAAATAAGTTTGAGTAGTTGTGAGTTAACACTTCAGTTGATGCTCCTCCCCATCACTGGCGTCGCTAGGAGGGAGAGGTTAGGGGGCTCTGAGCCCCAGAACGTAAGTGCATTTGTTGTGCGCGTTTGGTGGATCGTTCAAATTTTAAAATAGAAAACAAAAAACCAGTCCTTGCCTCCCCTAACCTACCCGACATTAAACCCGAATATAGTCCAACTTACCCGAAATTACGGCCTAATACCTACAACATCCACCAAACGCGCAGCGCGATCGACCGATCGATCGCGCAAATCCACCAAACACACACATCACATTCATTCAATAATAGCCAAGGGTGTGATTATACTGGGAACAACGATAATTTGATGAGTGTAGAACATGTAAATATATTGTTTGGATCCTCTTATTTCTAGTCTGTATATTGTGCAAGTTTGCAATACTTGCAATGGATACATATACTTTAATAAGAACGCCCAAAACTATGGGGCTTAGGAATATTTTAAGAGAGCTTCAGGAGCCTTAAGACCCCTAAAAGTTGCTTGACGACATCTGTACTTCCCTTACGTACAGTGGAGTTAAGCGACTTGTTATTGGGAGATAAATTGTTAGTTCCAGCCAACTCTAGTACGGGATAATATCTTTTTTATTTGTGCTTGCTAAACCTGCATCAGTTGCCTCAGTCGACTTTTACTACTGTTATCGTTCACGTGAAGTTGCACTGACTTTTTTGTTCCCTCTGAATGTCGATAAAGAGAAATTCAAGACATAGAACGATCAAAGAAAAGTAAAAAAAATGGTGGTGTAGTTCAGGATTTGCAGCTGTTGAAACAAGTTTACTAAAGTCTGACCAGAAACTCCACGTGTGTTCCGTCTAGCTCAAAGAAACTAACTTACCAGGGGGAACAACAATAAATCTCATAAGCGGCACGTTTATTTTTCGCCAATGCATCATTCAAGTATTAACAGTACTGCATGTGGAGAACATCCTACACCAGTAGGCTACTTGCTAGGCAGAGAGCACGAACACTTCACAAAGCAAAGAGAACGTAAAATGTACAGTTCCGTGCAGCAATATGCACGCCGTGGCTCAAATAGCTTCACGAAGTGCTTGAAAGTCTCATGGGCAAAGGTCTATAGTTTTCTGACTTTATTAGCAGATAATATACGTAAATTCCACTAGCGACCTTCCCAAACAAAATGCATGGCTACAGCTATGTAACATCATACATTTATTGCTGCGGGGGGCCAAAAATTCTGTTGGGGACTAATTGCTGTAGCCCTCCCAGCTTCTCATACATGAGCCGACCCTCGCTATTACGTACTACTGGCATGGTAGTATCACTTGCAACACTGTGATATGGCGCTGCAAGGCTCTAACTTTCAGCAAGTATTTGTGGTTATTTATTAAAACTTGACAAACGTTTATATCCAACAGAGCCGCTTTTAACCCTCTGAATCAACGAAAATATCTTCTAAATTAACTACCAACTTTACCTGACTCTATGATGACGGAGGAAAATAAGAATTCCGGTCTTAGCTCCCCAAAAGAAGAAAACCCCAAGACGAGGTTAATGGCTCGAGGAGAAGAACAAACTGAGCGGGACCAGTGGGGCCACCCATGCGAGTTCTTCCTCTCCTGCCTCGGCTACAGCATAGGGTTTGGCAACTTGTGGAGATTCCCTTACCTGTGCTTCAAAAATGGGGGAGGTAAGAGAAAAAACTTTTTCACATTAAAGGCTTGTGGAGATGCCCTTACCTGCACCGCATAAATGTAGAAGGTAAGAGAACTTGTTTTTTCTCGTTAAAAGTTTATCGAGATTACCATGAGTGTGTTACAAGAATGGAGAAGGTAAGAGAAGATCTCCTTTCACATTAAAAGCCTGTGAATATGCCGTTATCTGTGCTGTAAATTGGCGAGAGGGGGGGGGGTAGAAGAAGATCTTGTTTTCGCGTTAAAAGATGGTAAAAATTCTATTATCCACTTAACTGAACAAAAATGGAGGCGCAATTAGATATTCATTTTCAGTTATTTTTCTGTGTGGAAATTTTGTACAGATTTCCTATTCGAGTGAGCTGTGCTCTGAACAAAGAGGCAAGGAAAGAAATTTGGTTATTTCTGTATGAAAATGCTCAATAACTTGTCTTAACCAGAGACCACTAGAAGGAATGAAGAATAAATGCATAATTTTTGTTTATTGCGTGCAAAAATTCTAGCGAAAATTGTCTGAAGAAGCAACATATGCTAAGAATGATGAGGTACGAGAAGAACTTCCGCTTTCTTTTACTTCTTTACTTTTCTTTTCATTAACCTTTCCATTTTAGAAGTTATCATGTTAATAAAATTTACGTCGTCGTAAGCTAATGCCGATGACACACACTAGCCAAAAGAACGAGTATCGTCATCTTTACGTCTGAACGTTATGTTGAATTCTTGTAAGCACAGCTTTCAGATGGCCAAGAAACGGTGCAAAAATGTTTACCATCAGTTCATTTTACTCCGCAAGTGCCGTTAGTTAACTTTCGGACATATCATTATATCTGGAAGGATTAATAACTCAAAATTATTTGCAAGCATGTGTTACTTAAATGGGCACATCAAGACCTTCGGACGAAAAGATGACGATACTTGTTCTTTTGACTAGCGTGTGGAATCGGCATTAGATAATCAGGATTAACTTGCTCGAAATTTCAGAGTGGAGTGTTGATTCCGCTACTTTGTATCGTGCTATATCGAGTAGGTGGTATATAAGTAACTCAGTTATGCCTAACATAACTGAAAAGGCTGTTTTTGTTAATTAAGATTGAGTGGTTGGGAGTCTAAAAAGTAATCGATTCAGGATTAAATGGCCTGCAACGTAGACCACACGACACTTGACTGCCTACTCAATTGATTAAACTTCAATAAAAAAATCTTATCCAGTAAACAAAGTAAAGTCAAACACAAATTAAACTTTTCTCTGTAATGTAAGAAACGGGTTTAACAGCAAGGACTACAAATTCGTAGCTAGACATAGACTGTGGACGACGATAACTGAATTTCAGGACACCAAAATAGACTAAAATTAGCTGGAATTAATTTTGCTATTACCCATTCCCATTGGCCATTGCTCATGCATGGGAGCTTCTTTCCAATAGATGCATTCCTTGCATCCTCGACCAGTTTTTTTTTTTTTTTCAGGCCGCTTTGTTGGCTGGACAAGACTTTGTTGAAGTTTATTTATTTGCTTAAATCAGACCCACTTGGGAGGAGTTGAGAGTCAAGTCTCGTGTAGTCTATGGCTGGAACTGCTCGCATATTCAAAGACCGTTTGGATGAAACCAACGCACTTGCCTGAAGTTCCAGATAAGTCTACCGATTGGGCTTGACTTAACCAGACTTTGCTTCATGACTGATGATTTATTATAGCTGCATACCTCAAATGAATCGTTTTTAACATCGTGTTCTCTAAATTTCTTTATGACTAGAATATCTAAATTAACGCTTCCTTTTCTAATGTCTGCAGAGCCGGAAATATATATATTTTTAGTCCTACAAACCATTTTATTACCTGCCAATGAATCGATAGAGCTGAATGGAGCTGATAATGCTGTCGTTTTGTATGCTTTCATATATATAAATATATTATTTTCTTCAGAAATATATATATATTTGCATGCCTTTCCACCCAAAAACTGCCAGCAGCAATTGAGCTATCATCACAAACTCTTCCATGCAGCCAGGCGTGTGCCCTAGATGTAATAAATTTCAAAATGCTGAGCGGCTGATGGTCTTACGTCACGATACGTTCTAGTTTAGGTCTTCGCGGCCAGTGCTCCAGACCCGTTAAGCTCGCTGCAGACGATAGTGTTTTGTCCTGTATTTTCACTTGACAGCGTTAGAATGCTTTGCTGCATCTGTGTAAACAACATATATGAGCACAGCTTTCTGAGATGACATTAATTAAAAATTTGAAAAGACACGAGACACTGCACTAGTGACACTAGTTAAGCCCGCGGATACGACGGTAAACATTTTATCGAAACTTTCGGTAGACACAATCTTGCTTGCCACGACAGTACGAAACATTCGAACCCGTTGAGTGAAAGCATAGGACAAAAGACTATGGCCTGCAGTGGGCTTTATGCAATCACACGCTAAAACTTACCAGCGGACTTTTATCGCGCAAGTCGTCCCCACAACTCAGTAAAAGTCTGTATGCAAGATACTCTACGGATTGATAAACTTTAGGACGTACGAGTTGACCGTCCGTTCATAAGCTGAAATATATAGAGTCCGACCATGTCATCAAGGCAGTTCGGTCGTGGTCAAGTTCCTCTAATGCGGGGCCCATTCTGTGGATTTTTCTCAGATTTCTCTTTATACAAGTAGTGGGCGGGGCTAATTTATGGGCTGGGCAAAATCTCGGAATTGTTATCGTTTAACGGCATAAAAAAAGGTGCTTTTATATATGTAGTGCATTTTGACGTGAAAAATCCAAATCTGATGTCCGTTTTTTTTTCGGACGACCCCAGTTTTTACGTTATAGGAAAAAAACCTATCATATTGTTTTCCTATGGGAGAAAATACCAAACGATAGCACAGTGCAATGGACAACCTCTTAAATGGGTTTTTAACCTAACCTAACCAAACAGGTTAAAAACCTATTGAAAAGGTGATCCATTGCACTGCACCATCGTTGGGTATTTTCTCACTTAGGAAAACAATGGGATAGGTTTTTTCCTTATAACTCAAAACCTAGGGTCGTATGAAAAAAAAAACAGACTTCAAATTTGATTCTGCTCGTCAAAATATACTATATAAGAAAAAACGCCGTCTTTGGATGCCGTTAAACGATAATACCAAAATCATTAAAATGCCGTTAAAATTGGCAACGCTATAGTGGAATCTGACCAGGGCCGAACTGCCTTCATGAAATGGTCAGACTATAGCGATTGCATAGTGTGGCTACTGAATTAATTTTAGGTCTCAAAGAGAACCGCACAGTTGTTACAGTAATAATCCAGTGTATTTTTTATGCGAGTTTCTGAGTCTAAAATTCCCGTCACTATTTATGGGTAAACAAATGACCCTTCTAGCTAAGAAAATAGGCGGCAAGAAGTTTTCCGGCGTAATGGCAGTCTGTGAACCCGCCTGCGGCAAACATTCTAGGTAAAAGGCCGAGGGATGGGGTGAGCTGAAAATCAAATATTTGCTATCAAGAGGCGGAGTTCAATTCCAGAAGTGTAGCCACATTCCTTTCGAGAACTGAAGTTCCCTTTATCGACTTCCCACAGCCGTGTTCTTAATTTCCTGATTTCCGCTACCGTGTTTGAAATTTCTTGATTTCCTTCACAACCATGTTCCTGTTTTCCTGATTTCCATAGCAGTATTCCTAATTTCCTTGTTTCTCTAGTTGTGCTTCCACATTCCTGGTATCGGAAGCCGCATTTATAAGCCCTTAAATTGCTAGTGGTGCTTCCAAATTCCTGGCATCAACAGCCGTATTTCTAAGCCCTTAAATTGCTAGTGGTGCTTCCAAATTCCTGGTCCCCACAGCTGTATTCCTGATTCCATACTGCATCATGCTGGTGGTGGCCGGGCTGCCGCTCTATTTCCTGGAACTGGCGCTGGGGCAGTACTCCAGTCTGGGACCGTCCATGCTGTTTGAAAAAATGTGTCCCTTGGTGACGGGTGAGTAATATTTCCAAAACACTGGCTTTTCTCCTGTTGAAGAGTGCGCAATATTTTCCGAATGGGTCCCCTGGTGACGACTGAGAAATATTTGTACAATGTGTCACCTGCATGGAACGGGTGAGTAATATTTGCAAAATGGGTCCATCCTTTAGGATGAGTAATGTTTGCAACAATGTGTCCTGTTGTGACGGGCGAGTAATATTTTGAATGGTGTGTCACCATGTGACGGGTGAGTAATATTTTGAATGGTGTGTCACCTTGTGACGGGTGAGCAATCTTCCCGAAACTGTGTCCTCCGATAAAGACGCACAATATTCCCTTATGTCTACTTCTAATTAAAGCAAACACGACTTCTGATGCGCCTTCACGGCTACAGCTGGAGAAGTGGCAATGCCTAAAGAAATAAAGACTAAATAATTTGAATGCCGACTTTTCTGGTCGCGCAGAAGGCTAATTCCGCAAGCGATAATATCCATCCTGGTGGATATTTCGCCAGTATAAGCCACGAATTTCTTAACCCTTTTCTCTCATTAACTAATTTACCTTTTTTTCGTGGGAATAGCGCTATAAGAATATTGTACGGAGCCCCACGCTTTGAGAAAAAGGGTTAAGTAGCGAAAATGTCTCACAAACTTCGCCAGGAACTCTAGTCTGTCGGTACAGCCACTGCTGCGGAGTTATTTGACAAGAACTGTAGTCCGTAATTGTCTATGACCTGCCTAACATTCAAGCGTAATATGTGTGGCTTAAAAGTAGGTAAGGTATCGCTTCCAGCTGAGCGGAACCTACATATGCTACTCTCCTAGACTAAGCAGTTTTTCACTAGCATAACCTAACCTGTATAACCTAACTTGCCACCTAACCTAACCTAACCTAACCTAACTTGCTACCTACAGCCAATCCTTGACCTTGGTGCTTTTGAACTACATTATAGTAACCCACATAAACTATTACTCACCATAAAAGCTTAGAAAACCTATACAATAATCTGCTTTAATCGTATAAGATGATACTCGATAACTCGAGGATCCCTGTCCTCAGTCTGAGGTACGGGCCACGCACGTATCTAACTGTATGCTGGAACTCTGGAATTAACTCAGCATTTTTCTCAACAGGGGTTGGCTGGGGTGCCATGGTGGTCACTTTCACGTGCTGCCTCTTCTACAGCCTGGTTCTGGCTTGGTCTTGCTTCTACTTTTTTGCTTCTTTCACCAGCGAACTGCCCTGGGCTACATGCAACCATAACTACAGCAGCGTTAGTGAGTGCTTCAATGCTCGAACTTCAACTTATGAGTATTTTCTTACTATCATAGCTAGGTAGAGGTTGTCTCTTGAAGGAATGCCTAAGTTAGGTATTAGAAAGGTAACATACCGACAAATGGACAGACGGATTATCACATACAGTGGGGGGGGGGGAATAAATATTCGCACACCATGAAATTGTTTTTAAAAAAATCTAGCGAACCAAGTATATAATATATACTTATATATTGATGCAGTATTTGTATTTTCGTGTAAACAAAATACACGCCACAACAAAACAAGTAAATTCCTATATAATGGAAATTATGTAATAATTTATAGATTTTGGGCTTTTGGAAAAAGTATTCGCACAACACAAAACCCGATTTTAAAACAATATTCAATATTTAGTTCATTTCGACGGGAATTGATCTCATTCTATATTTTTTACCAAGCCTTAGTATGTTTCCTGAGGGACTTAAGCCCATTCTTCCTTGCAGATTTCTTTGAGTTCCGAAATGGACTTCGGCCTCCTCGGATTAATGCTTAATTTCAGTAATCGCCACAAATTTTCTATCGGATTCAAATTCAGAGACTGGCTTGGCCATTTTAATTGTTGTACATAATTATCGTTCAACTATTTCTTCGCCGTATGTTTATTGGTCGTTGTCGTGCTGAAAAATGAATTCTTGCGGTAGCCTGAGTTTTTCAACCTACGCATGTAAATGTTCCCTCAAAATGTTCTGATACATGTAAACGTCCATTCTCTCTTCTATTGCTAAGAATGTTACCTGTTCCACATGATGTAAAGCAACCTCAAATCATTACGTTCCCACCATCAAATTTCACAGTGGGAATGGTGTTTTTTGGTAAGAATGCCGTTGCGTCCTTCATTCACACATGGTTCTTTGAATGTCGTCCAGATAGCTCTATTTTACTCTCATCCGACCACAACAAGTTTTCCCAGAACGACTCAAGCTTGTCCTTGTGCTCACGGACGGATTTCAGATGAGCTTCCCTATTTCGCTTCGATAGCAGGGGAGTTTTGCGTGAAGTTCGAGAACTTAAAGGGTTTGGTGCAGCTCGTGGCTTATTATCCGAAAGCTAACGCTTGTCCCTGCTGCTAGCAAGTCCTCCTGAAGCTCTTTGCGCGTAGTCTTGGAATTTTCGGACACTTTGCTGGCCATTTTTCTTGAAGCTGTAAGGGAAATCTTTTGCGGCCTGCCAGATCCAAGTTGATTTTTGGCGGTTTCCGAACTTTTAAACCTTTTCAGAAGTAATCTAATGGTGGTAAACGGTATTTTGACTGTCTTTGATATTTGCCTATAACCTTCCCCAGACTTCCATCCTTTAATAATCAACTTTTTACAGAATTCGTAAGCTCCTTCCTTTTTGCCATAGTTACAACCTTTTTCTACGATGACGCACGAAATAATGACCCCACTCTGTTCATGGACTATAGTAGACATGGCTGAACTACGTCAACAGGTTGACTCACGCGCAGGTCGGGTTGCCAGCCCCGCCACTGTTTCTCAGCTGTGACGTCACGTGGAGAGATAAACTCCAGTCCGCGTTTATTTTTTCCTACCAGTCACTTGCTTTATAAATATATTGAGCGAGGGCTTCCATGGAGGAGAAACAATGGTAATCATTTGCACGCAGTCACAGCTCTTAACTTCACCGTGCAAACATCCGTTTGTGAGAAATAAAGTAATAGACAGTCGAATAAATGAGCTCAACGACGAAGGAATTAAGTGCAGCAACATAGCTACGACTTCTTCGGTATTACATTAACATGGGTTGTTCTTCGTCACCATATTACTGTTTTACATACTAGTGCACTCCACTGTCAAAAATAATGGCAAAAGAACACGTTTTAAAGAAAAACAGCTACATACAGCGCCAA
Source organism: Parhyale hawaiensis (assembly GCA_001587735.2). NCBI lineage: Eukaryota > Metazoa > Arthropoda > Malacostraca > Amphipoda > Hyalidae > Parhyale > Parhyale hawaiensis. Next base: position 22,628,954 of record LQNS02276883.1, on the reverse strand, counting down.
AATAATAATGTCACAATTGAAAGTTCAAATTAGTTTGATTACTTAGATAAACGTGTAGTGAACACTTTGCTCACTAGTTTAATTGATATAGGTTGATTACTAGGGAATCTCACTCGAAGAATAAAAAGTAAAACCAACGTCGTGATTAAGTTAATATATTATCTCTCAACTAAATTAAAGAGTAATAGAACATTGATAAAAAAAACAATTACTAGAGAAGCAGTAGTAAGTCACATCGCCTTCAATTCTCCATGATTTTTGTCGCTGCATTGCAGCCGAAAAGTCTCACTTGAACGCACATTTGGTCGGACGAGACTTGAAAGCTCTAAAAGTAATTTGTAAGTACAAATTTGAGAAGCTTAGCTTTGAAGTTATAATATTAAAAATATTAAAAAGCTTATCTTAACAAGAAAATCCAATTGTCAAGCGCGGATTGGTGTGATTTGAGGCGCTCAGTGTTACATATCTCTATATTCCGAACAGCGTGCACCTCGTCTCTCACGTCGATGCCATACACTATTTAAAAGGACGAGCATCGCCATATTTTCGTCCGAATGTTTTGATTTGCCCATTTAAATATACTGTAAATAGCACACACTTGCAAACGATTTTAAATTTTAATTCCCTCCAGATATAATGATACGTCCGACAGTTAACTAACAGCACTTGCGGAGTGACTAGCATGTGTCATCGGCATCAGCAATAAAACAGTATCCCATTAAACTCCTTTCAATATTCTTGCTTAGATTATGAAAAAACTAATCCATGCCATACCTATTAGAAACGTATTGGCTTACAAACAACGAGACTTTTCTAATTTGATTAATTTTTATGAAATTCTTAAATTAAATGAGTATTAACTGGTGTTACTTGGGTGAACCTGAAAGGAAAATTGTATTGCTCATAACTACTAGGGAGTTCTCTTTTGAACCATTAAAAATAGAAATAGTAGAATGTTGAGAATCAAGAAACCTTTAGTGCTACACCGTGAGGCCTAGTTTCCAAAGCCAAATACCTGCTAAAACGAAGAAGTTTCGCATCATTTGCGGCATCAACAACACACAGATGTACATTTTCAAACTTTAAGCAATGTACTGATAAGAGATAAGCGTTTATCATATTTCTGAGGTGAAAAATAGTTGGAGCACATGCGGCCTACCACAGCGTAACGTGAGCTGGCTCATTTGCTAGTCCAAACCCTCTTCTTTGTAACTCTAGTAGCTCTTTAGGAACACGATGATGATTCAATAATTTGTTATCAACATGTTCAGAACAGCCAAGCATCGAAAAGAAAAAAATCGTCAAAATAAATGAGAAATGATGTCGATGCCAACAATGACGATTTTCACGAGCGTTCTCACCACGTGCCGTCACACAGGGAAAAGCGCAGAACCGTCTCAAAATGGTCAAGCGATGAGTTAACCTGTTAACGTAGTTCGGCCATGATAGTAGACTTCAAACTTAAAATCTAGAAGGTTCTGGAAAGTTCTTGAAGCGTCAAATCAATTTAAAAATTAAAAAATCGTTTGTACGAAGAGGGTTTTTAAACCCCAGATTTGTGAAATATTATATAATTTATATAATTCGGCATAATTTTCGGTTTTGTTGACATATATAAATTGATAATGCTTAAATACAAATACTGTATCGGTACATTTATTTTTGGTTCGCTAGATTTTTTAAATAAATAATTTCATCGTGTACGAATATTTACTTCCACCACTGTAAAGCTTGCCATTTGTTTCTTGTAATGTTGCTGGCCGTTCCTGTAAATTTCACAGAGATCCGTCCATTGCTTTTTGAGTTATGTCGCTAATACACAACAGACACATAAACAAACTAGCTTCTGGTAGTAAATAACCTCAATGACGGAGGCAAAATACATTGTTCCAGTTGTTTCAAACACATTATAGCACATATGATAATTGCAAAGCCTTGTCAAGATTGAGGCTTACTTGTTCACATAAACAAACAACATTACTGGGATAAATTATCATTTTTCAGCACATCTGGCACCCACTGCCTATGGCGCGAAAACGTCGCGATGTAAGAGTCCACTTTCAGGTTGAGCTACAGATGACCTAGAAACATGCCTGTACTGTTTATTTCGTAAATATAAAAAGTCCATTCTTTTCATGCATATGAACGTTCTACTATATCTGCTGCCAATCAACTACAATATAAAAAATTAATACCCTATATAGCATTATGCTGATAATTAGGGTTGTGACTGCAAAATATGCACGCATATGCTATCCGATTATATGACTGAATTTTGATTTCTTACATAATATGTGATGCCTATGCATATATAGTATAAGACTATGAAATTCAAAATTCAGGCATACAATTGGGTAGAATATGCGTGCATATTCTGCAAAGTCACAACCCAAGTGATAGCAATAATAAAATAATCCCATTTTACCATCGTTTTACCGCCATTTTACTCAGAGTCCAATGATAACTGTCACGAAATATTACTATTTTGTCATCGTTTGAATATAATTTTACTGCACCTCCAGACTGCTACACATTTTCTCAAGTCGCGCACTGCCGCAATGATAACTGTAATAAAATATTATTTTGTCATCGTTTTAATATAATTTTACTGCACCTCCAGACTGCTACACATTTTCTCAAGTCGCGCACTGCCGCAATGATAACTGTAATAAAATATTATTATTTTGTCATCTTTTTAATATAATTTTACTGCACCTCCAGACTGCTACACATTTTCTCAAGTCGCGCACTGCCGCAATGATAACTGTAATAAAATATTATTATTTTGTCATGTTTTTAATATAATTTTACTGCACCTCCAGACTGCTACACATTTTCTCAAGTCGCGCACTGCCGCAATAATAACTGTAATAAAATATTATTATTTCGTCATTTTTTTAATAAAATTTTGCTGAACCTTCAGACTGCTACACATTTTCTCAAGTCGCGCACTGCCGCAACCTCTCCCTGCTCTACTACGACAACGACTGCCACGACATCAGCAGTTACTGCGCGATATCTTCCATGCAGCCACGCAACGACACGCACTGCCTGTCCTGGGACAACACATCTGTGCCGGCCAGGATAGCGGTGCATACGATGTCCTCCGCCGAGGATTATTACAGGTTATTCTTCTCATTACAACCCGCGGAGTATCCGAGAAGATGTATCGTTTGCACCGTGTCACTGTGGGTGTGTCCGTCCGTCCGTCCATCCGTCCGTCCGGAAGTGGTGGGTGGGGGACTTGAGAGGTTCAGACATGTTTATAAAGTCAGAGTTACGTATCTTGCTAGTTCAAGCCGCCTCGCCCTGTTACTATTGCTCTGCAATTAATGGTGATTCTTGAGGGTCCTCTACTAGCACCACTAAATTAGTGCTCTCCTTACAACGCCGGCTAACGACATTCAGAATTGAAGAACGCGGCCCGTCAATAATTTGTCTGAATATAGTATTCCGTGCCAGCCTTCAAGTCACTTTGCCACCTAACAGGTGTTACTACTTAAGTTTTTTATAGCTGTTCAGATTTTAAGAGAGAAAAAACATTCAGAGATTTTTGTAGGTTTCTATAGTTTCAACTGACACAATAAATGCATTTGGACGGTCTGATGTACAAACTTTAGGCGAAAGACTAGCGTATGACCACGGCTTTTGGCTGACTCACACAGTGAATTGAATCTTAGTTCCATTATCCGTAGATTTATGGGGAACAATTAATGCAACCTCTTTATTCAATTACGTGCCTGTAAACATAACTTTTGTCTAGCAAAAAGTTAACTGAAGTATGAACTGCCAGTTGGCTCAACGCTTGCTGCTGTGAAAAAGTTTTTTAAGTCTCTTCGAAACTAAGATGAATTAGAACTCATAAACTGTGAGCCTTTTTGCTGTTAGAACGGACCTACGTATGGAGCTAAAATACCATATACGGGGACCTAACTTTGCGCCATTTTCCAATAGCAAAATCTATAACGAAAACTCAACCATGGTGGCTGAAAGAAACACCTAGTGGACAATCCGAATACCCCTATTCCTGCTAGAAGCCTACCGTGCATTGGTTCCTTTTTTGAATTAATTGGCTTCCCTTTATGTTAGGTATCCGGAACTTTTATCGTGAGCATTTCCACTTTCCTTTTGGTTTGGATCAGCTGGTAACCACAAAGAGATTAAGCGTATTATACGTGGCTTCAACCCGTGCGAGGTACACTTCATGATGGCTCTCTTAGGCCTAATAATTACATACTTACACCTTTTGGGTCTTCAAACGTGGTCCAATTGCTATTATTCACACCAATCCGCGTGATTACAGCCGTCTCTGCATTGGTTGCGTTCCATTGGGTCACAGCCTGTGGTCAGATAAGGGACCATATGCGAAATAGCACAACAGTGCTCGTAACCGCTAACGGCTGGTTTTTTTGGCATTTTTTTAAATAAGAGCCCGGTCAACTTGTTAATTCTATAATTTTTACTTGAATGGTATTTTGAGAAACACGTAGTCAGGTGATATCCCCGCACGAGGTAAGCAGCCGGTATCCCATATAGGTTGAGCAGCCAATATTTCGCATGAGGTAAGCAGCCGATATCCCCGTATGGGATTAGCAGCCGATATCCACGTATGGGATTAGAAGCCGATATCCCTGTATGGAGTAAGCGGCCAAAATCCCCGCGTACTGAAGCTTTTAAAGCTTTTAATTATTTAAATTTGAGTTTAACCACATTCAAAGTCAGGGCAAACATCAGCCTGGAGCATGCAGCCGATCGCAGTCTTATGGTTATATCCTTATTGTTACTACGTTACTAATAAACAGCAGTGTTGTCACTATTTGCTAGTTTGATACTACAGTAATTGATATAAGTACACAAATTAAAATTAGTTCCTCTAAAGGTTCTTATTAAGAAGAGAATGGCAAGGGTAAAAACTCTCAGAGAAAGCATGACTGATATCAGTCATGCTTTCTCTGAGAGTTTTTACCCTTGCCATTCTCTTCTTAGTAATTGATATTTTTAACAATTCCAGGGAGTGATGCTGTACTAACTACACAGTGGTGACTTGTATTCACTAATGTGGAAGTGCTATACGATTCCATTCCCGGATAATTGTAACTCTTCCGTAAATAAGACGATATGATAACTGCTGATATTACCTCTAGCATTGACAGAAGTCCTTGACAGGTGCATAAAAGAATTACCTTCAACTATACTAGCATCCATCTGTGCAGCACACCAACTTCAGTATACACGAGATGCCACAGGTTCTACATTATCTTCTCCAGAGAGTAACAAGACTAAGATTTCTAAAGTACAAAGAACTTTTGCTTCTTTTCTGGCCCCTGATGAGCAGCTATGCGTGCAGGAGCAGAGTACTGGGAGTGACGGGTAGAACCTGGGACGACATGGGGACCATGCAGTGGGAGCTGGTTGGATGCATGGCGGTATCATGGATCATGGTGGCAGGGTCGCTCATTAACGGAGTCAAATCATCCGGCAAAATCGTCTACTTCACCGCCATCTTTCCCTACGTCATCTTGGTCATCCTCTTCATCCGCGGTGAGACCCCCACTGAGTGCCTTCTTGGTCGTTCACTTCATCAAAAGTGAGACACCTCTGAGTGCCATCACCTCTTCGTTGGAGGTGAGACGCATGGCTGCCCAATCGGTTATTTCAATCATCACGCGCAAGAAATCCCTCCAAACTCAAAGAATCCTCTATCTTGACTTAGAAATTGTTACACTAAAGGTATTAAAACTCTGCCGTGCGACTGATCGGAAGCCATTTCGTGTAAATCGGCCAAGCAATAACATCTTTACAGACGTTCCACTGGAAAGACCTTACAGCTCAAGTTTTAGCCGTAAAAGCAATACCCGTAATGCTACATGGTTTCTTTATAATTAGCTGTTCATGATACATTCAAATTTGCCTTTATATTCGGTGAGATATGAACTCATGTCTGCATGTGTAAGATGTCTAGTTGATTACCATTTAAAATGAATCTCAACGGACGTTCAGCAACATTTTGATTAATTTTTTTTTGCATATGAACAAATTTTAACCTATATGAAAACAATTACCTCTAAGTTTCAGGCATTACCCCTAGAGGAGGGGCCTGCAGAAGGACGGTGATGTACATCGTTTCGACACAATTTTTGTTGGAAAAGCATTGAAATTTTACGACTTCATTGATTGTAGGCTCTGCAAGTTCAGGAAAGCAGTATCCTCTAATTTCCAGGCATCACACTCGAAGGGGCCTACAAAGGGATAGAATTTTACATCATGCGACCCAATATTTCAAAGCTGGCGGAAGTCGAGGTCTGGAGCGACGCTGCAACGCAGATCTTCTGGTCCCTCGGTCTCGGGTTTGGCACGCTGATCGCATTGTCGTCCTACAGCGACAGTCGAGCAAACTGCATGAGGTCAAGTTTGTCTGATGTTATTCTCTATTCTTTTTCTATGGTAACCTGTTCCTTAATGGTGAACAATCTATGCACCGCTCGCTGGTGTTATTCCTTAGAGAAAAGACGCATTAAACAAAAAATAAAGAAGAAGAAGAAAGGAGGGGAATCTAGTACTCAGAGAAGAATGTGGAAGCCGTGCAAAAGAATGTTCCCACAAGAAAGGGTACAGGATGTTGACCAAAATATTATAACGGTACACAATAGCTCGAACAGGAACATGAAGAAGAATATAAGTAAAATGGGACGAAAGGTAAATGTTCTCACGGTCTATAGTTAAGACTAAGATAGCTCATATTAAGACCAAAAATTTCCGTCTTCAACAACGATCCCCACGAACATTCAACATTTTTTTTAATGAACACTGATGGTTCAAAAAACCTATTGATACATTCTTTAGGTATTTATTGTCTTTACTAAAATATTTCCTACTTTCTCATGGTAATTCGTGTTTTATTTCGTTGCCAGAGATGCTATCGTGCTCTCCGTGTCGAACTGCCTCACCTCAATCTTCGCAGGCTTCACTATATTCAGCACCCTAGGCTATATGGCCACAGAAGCTGGGTTAGAGGTCAGTACTCTGCTTAACTGCTGAAACTTTTGTCATTGATAACAAAAATGTATTAGACACCAATTTACATTACAAAGACTAGAATTATGGGAAGCAATACCGCTTTTATGGTTTGTGTAAAATATGTCAATTCAATGCAGTCTACATTTTCATTGGTAACAATAACTTTGTGTAGTATATATCAACCACATACGAGGAACTTACTTTGGGGCCAACTGTGTCATTGTAACGCTAGTACCAAGTAGTTTTATCACGATGGCCTACAACTTTTTTTCATAACTTGGCCCTATATGGTGACCACATAGCTTCTAGTTACCCTCATCTGGCTACCACACGCCATTGATCAGTGGTCACATGGTAGCCGCATGGCCCCCACCCGGCAAATGACACTTGACGCCACATGGGGGTTCCATCTAGAAAGAAGGTAGTTACCTAGTTTCAAGGGCAGGCAAGCTTTTGAATTAATTTATTAAAATCGATGACTTTGACAGCACAAACTCACAAAAAAAGAAGTAAAACCTTACACTACAATGATCGAATTTATTGCTTAATCAGCACCATAAAATTTAAAAATACGGACAGTATGAATATTCTTCATTTTCAGTTTTGATGTTAGAATTACCTTCAATTTTGTCATGTCGACTAGTATCCACGTTACTAAAAAATTTTATGAGGAGACTATCAATCCTTTTCAAACGAGTTTTTCCGTCTAAACACAAAATTCCTGAATTGCCCCGAATATTGTTTCTCTGTAGAAACGTGACCATTACTAGTAGAATTTTAGGTTAGGATGCTTAAAATCATAGGCTAACCTCTAGTTATGCGGTACCGGCTTTTACGATCAAAGCACAGGTAGTATATAGGCGCTCCGAAAATGATTTGTAAAATAGTAGAATAGGTATAAGGGGTAACAATAGTGACGATACCAATGCCTCCAATAAACGTTTGTTGTGTTCTAAGTTACGTAGTCCTGACCTATCGTATCGCCTGTATCTTCGTTATATTGATCTTCTGGTGCTATGAAAATGAGTTACTGTTAAGGCAACTTCACTACAAGCATGAAGAGAAAGTCAACGATATGAGCAAACGCAGCTACACCAGGTGCTAGACAGATCCATTAGTAGGATATCTGTAATTCTTCGTGAACTAAACGATGGCTAATGATATTACTATACAGCAATGCCAGTAGCTGCCCTTTAGTTCATGAATTGTTTTTGTAAACAAATATCCAGGTAGGGAACTGTGGAAAATTCCCGCACTTTAATAGCCACAATCGCCCTCCCCCAAGGTGCCATATAGGAAAAAGTACACAGCTGCCTATTTTCATACACACTGAGCTCACACTGGTATCTACACAGTGAAACTCCTTTGACGTAGACAAGCACAGTGTCTCCGGTTTGAGTGGAGTCACAGCTTCGGGATGACAATCTCTACTGTCTGTTTCGTTTTCCTATATTTGTAAAACTTTTTCCGTAGCTAATACCCATAATATAACTACGTAATCGGAACTATGGAGTAGCCAATTTAGTTTTATGTGCTACGCCTCACTATCAGTCACTCAATATATAGGATTGGCTAGTGCCGCAATTCACGACTGATGGGAATTGTTTACAATCTGCGTTTCTGGATTTTGCAGATTCGGGAAAATTCATTTTTAGGAATATTTTTTGTTTAGGAGTCTCTGTTTGGTGAGAAGCTCAACTGTGTCGAGATATTTAAGTGCGTGTGAGTTTTCATAAAATCATATCATGATGAATGTTACCATGTTTCAGGTGTCGGATATGGCGCTGTCAGGATCAGAATTATCCTTCATTGCGTTTCCATCAGCACTGACCCTCATACCAGTGCCTCCTCTTTGGTCCTTTCTCTTTTTTGCCATGTTCATCACGTTAGGTATTGACTCGATGGTAAGTATTAATGGTATTAGTATTATGTTCCTTAGAAAAAGAATCCCTCATTTGCAAAATTGGACAAATGCGCAAATGTACCACGCGCTATTTTTCGCTCCATGCAAGACGTTTACGCTTTGTGCAAATGTCGAGAATTGCCTCTTTTTTCTTCCCACTCCACATGTTTTCTACGCCCGCAGAAGTATAAATTTAGCCATTTCTTTTGCTGTTTAACTTGAGCCGACAGCATGTTTCACTTGAGTGTTATGTATTTTGCTTTTCCTCGTCATATAAGATAGGTTTAGATCTGCTGTAACTCATTAAATCGTGTTTGCTGTGTTAGACAAAGACCTAATACTGATAAAAGTTTCGTGTTATGATTCGAAATAGACATAAGTATGCACATTGCCAATGAACAACATTAAAATGGATGGTTCGATTATGCCCTACTTTTTACTAATATAGGTACCTATTTGAAATTGTGTACTATGTCTGCATTAATTTATAATAAAATCTTGAGCTGAGTAAATGATTTAAATACTGTCAACATCCAATCGTTCATACAGTTTATGTAAATTTAACATGGACTTTTTCAATACAGAGACAAGGCTTACCGACTCGGGTTTATGCGTTAGGAATTTGCTCTTCTGCGCCACCTTTCTTCAAAGAATTTGCGCTTTAATAATAATAACAATTTATTGAAACTTGTACTGAATTTAAAACCTAATACAGGAGGTATCAAATATTAGCAGCAACTCAAAAAATCAAGACACAAGTCTCAAGCCCTTAGTTAGTTTAGTTCATAGAACTATTTGGGCAGGATAAAATTGACGAGGGAAGAACAACTATAACGTCACAGTCTCTTACGCATACACTCGTAAAATAAGAGAACACTTAGAGAAACCCATTCAGTTCCAACGGCATACAAGTGGTATGTAGCATTTCGTGTGCTCTCATGAGGGAAGCAGAAGGGGAGGCCAAAACAGTAAATCAACAGAAATCTACAATCCAATTTGAAGGCGCCCCCCCNCCCACCCACAAAGCACACTATGATCCAAAGAGAGGAAGAAAAAAAGGGACAAAGCATTTCAAGGAAGACGCGGAATCCATGCACGAGCGGACTCGATGAAAACAATGACACTTTGCGCTCCGTCCATCTCCGCTCAATTCTAAATAGTACTTTTTGCTAAATTCAGCACAGTAACTATGTTGACGGAAAGTGCCTCGGAAAGTGTCGCTAGGTAAGTAATGAATATCTCCCCATATTTGAAGTGAAGTAAAACAAAAGAAAAACACAGGGCACTTTTCTTATGTATCCACAACTCAGTGACACATTCAGACGAGTGGTTGCGTGAACATGTACAAATGATTAATGTGATTAAAGGGCGTTCTTCATTATGGAAATTTGCTAATCGTTGTCTTTTTGTCCAGTTTTATCGGTAATAACGGAAACCTGAATTTATATTTTTCGATGGTTACTGTGTCTCTGTTCTGTAAAAATGTTTCAGAATATACGGGGAAAGGATGACCAGTAAAATTTGCGTTTTTATGAGGAGGTACCACTCCAACTTTTAATAACTTTTGTATTCTCAATGACAAGCGTGTATTTTCACTAAATATTTATGGGATACGTCAAGGACCTACCCCAAGTTTAGTTCACTTTTTGAAATCCAGCTTTTTTGAAACATGGGCAATGTTTTTATTAATTTTTTGAATAGTGGAAAACATAACATCAGTATCATATTACAAGCATTCTTTGCTAGTATTAGCATTCCAGTGCAAATCGTAGCCATTAATTTATTCTATGCAAAATTAAGTTCTAGGTAGACAACGATTTCCTATAGTTCGTTTTAGTAGATAGGTTACTCATAACAGCTTGTTACCTACACACGTTATTGCTGTCAGTCTGCCTTACATCAATATCGCTATTTTATGATGAGTGAAATTAAATTTTAATACTTGTTTTCTATAGCACAGTACGCTAGTGAACTTGTAGTGACATACCAGCCACACCTGTTGGTGTGATCAACCCATTACATTAAAGCACTATTGAAATATACTTTTATATAAAACTAAATTTAATCCATGTAGTTTTTTCTACATCATTCTTTAGACTAGATAGCTGACAGCAGACGCTCCAACAGGCCCATTTAAAAAGAATGACCGTACTCACACTGCTGGCCTCTATGAGCTATTTCTGTAATGTCAAAAAAACGATTAGATGTAAGACCTCAGGGAAAGAGATAACTGAGGAAACGCGATCAGCTCCTTCGCTGAGGATTTCCATCTAAATCAGTTTTTTATATGGCGGCAATGACTCATAGAGGGTCAGAGCGTGAGTTTCGTTTTCCCTCTGGGAATGTTAGTCACTCTACTACCACCAGTCTAATATAATTTCAGCATTGAAAAACATGTCTAAACTTAAATATAAGTAAATTTATGCTACAGAACTTGAGATGCAATACCCAATTAAAATTTTACTGTGGAACAAGCGCGGCGTATGGTGTGCAGCTGGTCGCCTTTTTGATCGGGGCATCCGTGAGGCTCGGGTACTGCTCGGTCGCTGTGCGCGTTTTGGGGGGTGACACTGGCGACCTCGTTCCGAACATAAATCACCCATACAGGGCGCGCTTGCCCGACCGTGTTCCACGGATATTCCACGTCTTTGCCAAAATAGCAGTATACTGCTATGCCACGGTAGTTCCACAGAAAATTTTGATTTGAGTACCACCATCACCTCATGCTTCCATCATCCTATTATTTAAAATCACGGTCCCAATTTCCTTCCGCGGAAATCTAAAATGCATTTTTTTTTTTTTTTTTTTACAGTTTACTATGACAGAAAACCTGCTCTCCGCTGCGTACGACCGCCACCCCGTCCTTAGAGACCACAAGTCCGGTGTCGTGTGCGGCCTGTGTGGCTTCATGTTCCTTGGTAGTCTTTACTTCTGTCTGCAAGGCGGAATTTATATTTTTGAGGTATTCAACATATACTCGGTCTGGCTGTCCCTGCCCATGATTGCCATATTTGAAGTGCTGGCAGTGGTGTATATTTATGGTGAGTTTCAGTCAGGAGCATAGAAAAATGTATGATGGGTATGATGTGTTTCAGTCGAGAGCATAAAAAATGCATGTTTGATATGGTGAGGTTTAGTCTAGAGTATAGAAATAATGAATAATGCATAATGGATATGTTGAGCTTCAGTCAAGAGCATAGAAAAATGCATATTGCATAGGGTGAATTTCAGTCAAGTGAATAGAAAAATACATAATGAACATGGTGGGTTCAGTCCTATGCATAGAAAAATAAGTAATAGATATTGAGTTCCAGTCAAGTGTACTGACAATTTTATATGCAAAACTTTCCCATTTAGCTATTTCGAGCACGATAATCAAATCTTGTTTTCTTTGATTGATGTGAACTCCATCTACAGAAATCGGTGGCACTTACAATGTATGAACGAGTTTAAGGTGTTTATAAAATGAACGGTTCTGCCAAACGTACTCGAATTAAAACTTTACTTTGCTTGTGTATGTAGTAGAAGATAGAAATTGTGAAAAAGATAAAGCTGAGAATATCTCGCTCAAATTGGGCGAATATGAGACACCGAGAGTCGAACTCGAATTTTAAGCTGGAAACATATCTGTCTAAGATCATGGACACTGCTGGTATGAGTACTGATAAAAAAATGTACGTGTTACCGCACTAGTGAAATTAGTCGCCCCTCCAATTGAAGTTTGAGCTGGCATCAGTGATGGTTTATTTTCAGGTTTGAAACGCTTCATGTCTCACTTAACTGAGGACATGGGCTTGAATATGCCCCGCCCTCTGTACTGGTATTGGGTAACATCCTGGACCTTCATGGCACCGGCATCTCTTCTGGTGAGTAACAAGCATGATTATTGAGGTGCAGATAGGCCTGAAGGACTACCAGGCTTAATTTTAAACAATTATGGAGTGATCAGGAAAGGACAAGTTTGAGTGGGCGCCTAAATTAAGCACTCCAAGCTGGACTTGAAGGTGTTCTGGCTTCGATCCGGTCAATTGAGCTTCAGGTGTGGACCCTTGTTCGTTATCCATGAGACTTTCAGAAGCTCAATCTTGCTCCATAAAATGAAGTTTTCAGCCTACTCAACGTAACTGCGTTGCTTCCAACTATTGCAGCGCTAGGTATTCAGAGGGGCAAAGCCGAAGTTTCTAACTGGAGTTTTGCACAAACAAAATCTCTGAGTTTTAATTTCGGCGCCCAGTCGAAATTGCCCTAACGCATCATTGCAGCCTACGTAGGCCATTAATTGGTATCTTGCTTCTGCAGTGCCATCGTCTCTATCTAGCGAGGGAAATAACTAGAGTAGTTATCGCTGTTACGTCGCGTCTGGTGATCTCTTTACACAACATTTCAGCTTTGCCAATAGCCGATTCTAACTAGACCTGATCTGATCTCACCTAATCTAGGCTAACCTATTGGAAGATTACTTATCTAATCTAACCTTATCTATCCTAACGAGCTTCAATGATCATATTGTAATCTAAGAGGGGGGCGCGCTACAATAAAAGAGTAGCGACGCTACCGCTACAACACAATATAGCGGCGCTACTATTAGTGCTACTTTTTAAAATAAATTTTATGTGGTAAAACTCTAATATCAACATTGTTGTCTTAGAAAGTCACTTTCTTTTCATTAGTATGTGTGCTTTAACGACAGACAAGATGTGAGGCAAACAGAGCTTCAGAAGAATCTTATGTGGGTATGCGTAGAACGAGAGAAGTAGGAATTCTCCAAAGAAATCTGATAGCGAAAGACTACGTTGTTTTCATTGAGCTTCATAAACTCGTAATATTTGGATATAAACGCCCACGGGTCGCACTGTTTAACACTTTTTGAGTGCCTGATTCACTATGAAATTCTACTTCAGTATTTACAACTGTATCAGTTTCAACTTCTACTAGAGTTGCTTCACTTTCGGATCTTTTTGTAATGGCAATTTAAAGCGAGCAGATATACCTGAGAAACGTTACCTAACGACGTCAACCATATCACACTGCTCTGCAAGCGAAACTGAGCGGTGCTCCACTCCTTTCTGTGTACTGTGCTTCACTATTGCGGTAGTAGATTTGCTCGCTCTGCCAGTTGCGCATCACCAAACGGAACACGTATGATACTCGTTCCAAACGCGTTCATTCCTTATTAGAAGACTTTTGAGCTATGAGTCGGTACGGCTTAACGTCACTTAAGTGTTAAGCCTTATTGTTTCAGTGCCTCCGCTAAAGAGGTTATGTTTTCGTCGTCTTTGTCTGTCTGTTATTCTGTCTGTCACCAAGATAACTCAAAAAGTTTTGGACGGATTTGGACGAAATGTAGAGGGATTGTTAGGTGTGATGAGAGGAACAAATGATTAACTTTTGGTGATGACCCGCTCATCCGTTTATGGACGGATTTTTATGAAATTTACATGAGTTATTAGGTATATCATGAAGAGTAAATGACCAAACTTTTATAATGATCCTTTTGTTTGTTCATTCGTTTGTTACTGTCTTTGATTTTATGCTTGTCAGCACAATAACTCCAAAAATAATGAATGGATCTTTATGATATTTATAGTTGTCATTAATGTTAAAAGACATAGATGATTAAATTTTGGGGTAGATCGGTTGGTTCGTTTATATGTTTGACTCATGTTTGTCATAATGTTTGTTAGCAGCATAGCTCAATAAGCTATGAACGGATCTCCAAAAAATTACTGAATCTGTTAACACTGTTGAAGGGCACAAATGATTAGATTTTGGTGTTGATACAATGAAAATCATGGTCTTAGAACCAATTTTATTTTTTCGTAACCGTTGCCTTGCTTGGCGGAGGTATTATAACTTTTGTCCATCTTAAAACATTACTTTCATACATTATTATTCACCATCCTGGGTATTTAATTATTTACCCTTTCGCCAAGTCAAAATTATAATATGAAATGTGTTTTCCCATAGATTGACACGTCCTGCATCCAAAACTCACAATTGCCCTTTGGGAAACGCCCACTTTTCGAGATATTTGACTTCGAAGTTCTATTTTTACCCCCGCGAAGGATGTTATGTTTGCGTCGGGTTTGTCTGTCTGTTATTCTGTCTTTCTCTCTGTCTGTCACCAAGATAACTCAAAAAGTTATGGTTGGATTTACACCAAATTTGCAGGAATTGTTATGTATGTTAGGAGGAACAGATAATTAACTTTTGGTGAAGATCCGTCCATCCGTTTGTTTGTTTGTTTGTTTGTCTGCCTCGTTTTTGTCAATGCCATGACTCAAAAAGGTACGGATCAATTTTTATAAAATTTTCATGAATTGATAGGTATATCAAAAAGAATAAATGACCAAATTTTTGTGATGATCTGTTTTTTATTCGTGTGTTTATCGCTGTGTTTGATTTTATGCTTGTTAGCGCAATAACTCAAAAAGTTTTGATGAATCGTTATGAAACTCACAGGAAAACTGTAAATGCTGCGGAGTAGCGTGGTATGTGAAAGAACATCTTGGCTCACACGTTCTACAGAAATTCTCGAATAGCATGTGTGAAATTCTAATACTAAAAATAGAAAAAATTAAACTGGTTTCTAAGGTCCGCCAAAATGTTCTTCTGAGATATTTGCGTAGCTGATCAACAAAATTCTCATACATTTCAGTAGACTTGATAGTAAGTACAGAGTAATCATTACAGGTGACTTCAACTTTCCATTCCTAAAATGGCTACACCCAAACGTGCCCCGTGAAACAGGTAGTTTTATTTTTAACAAAAAGTTTTCATATACAATAGATGAGAGAGAACAAGCACTATCTTTACTACAGGCAATGGAACAACTTTCGTTAGTGCAGATAATTACTTCGCCAACAAGGAAAGACAACATCTTATACTCCCTCGTTCTACAGAATACCGAATCTCTAAAGAATATCAGCACCCAATATACAACTTTGTCTGATCAAAACTCACTGATATCACAACCCAGTTCAGTAGCTATGAAGCGAATGACTCAAAGAATAAGGGGCAAAATGGTATAAATAGTATCCGAGATTTAAATGCTTTCAATAATCAGATAAATTGGGAAGGTTTCAACGATGAGCTGCGGTCGGTGAATTGGGATGCTCTTCTAAATGACTCAACTCAAAGTGAAACACTGAACGAAATCTTCGAAAACGTTCTGTTGGAAAAGTCCATGAAATACCTACCACCGGCTAGGAGGAAATGTCCTAAAAATCGCCACTATAAATTCCGCAAAAGCTTACTAAAGAAAAAAGCAAGATTGATCAATACCAATCAAAAGTCATCGTGTGTATTACAGCGACGAACTGAATGCCGGCAAAAACTGGAAGAGATTGAACACAAACTTGCAAAATTTCATGAGGAAAAGAAACAGGAAAAAGTACTGCAAGCCATCAAGAAGATAAAGGAAAACAGTAAACAGTATTTCTTCTCTTTTACATCAAATTACGCCTCTGTGAAAACAAAAATAGGACCATTATTGGACGAAAATGGATTAATGACTGGAGTTGATACAAAGAAAATCATGGTTTCAAAGCCAATTTGAATTTTTCATTGCCGTTGCCTTACTTGGCGGAGGTATGCGCTCTCAGAGTGCTCTAGTTCCCCATCTAATACTGGAGAATAATATTCTGTCGAGAATCCTCAACATCCTAATGCCATACACAGGTAATAGGATAAACTTTAAGACGTTCCACACGAATCTCCGCTCGCAAACGCCCAGCTTTCCAGATATTGGACTCCGCAGCTACCACTGCTTTCCTATGGGAGAAAATACCCGGCGGCTCAGCAATAACATAAACTGTGTTAACCTAACGTAACTTAAAGAAAACTATTAAAAGGTTTCCTAATCCCCAGTGCCATCGCCGGGTATTTTCTCTCATAGGAAAACAATGGGAACTTCAAAGTGAAACATCTCGAAAACCAAGCATTTGCGAGCAAAATGTCATTTGTGTAAACGTCTCTAAATGTGTCCTTCCACCCATCAAAACGTTGAAAAGTCTCGACCGAATCCCTTTCTTTAGTATTAGATAGGGAAAAGTGGAACTTCAATGTCAAATATCTCGTAAAGTAAGCATCTCCCCAAAAAACATTGTCGATTCCTGGATTCAGGACGTGTCAATGCATAAAGAAACACATCTCATATGCATCAAACCTACAAGACGAAAGGGTAAATATTAGCCTTAATTTTGCCTGATCGAGGCATGTTAACATCAATTGATATTTTTGTAGTCTTTTTTATAAAAGTAAAGTAACGGTAATAAAGTAGTGCTACAAAGTAAGTAACGGTAGTAAAGTAGTGCTACAAAGTAGCGGCGCTACATATGCTAGCGCTACGTCAAACATGTAGCGGCACTACCGCTACTAAATTTATAGCGCCGCTACGCCCATCTCTGTGTAATCTTACCTATCCTCCGTGCCCTGCATCGCCTAACTTAACCTTACAATAGTTAGCCCAACATAATCTAGCCTAGCCTAACCTACCCTATACCCTAACCTTACCTATATTAACTTAGCATGTCCTAAGCTGAAACAGCCTAAGCTTGCCCATAATAATAGTTTTACTGAGCCTTACTCGACATAAATTAACCTAACTTCAATAAGCATTCCATAATATCCTAACCTGTATTATCCATTGTCATGGTTTGTACCTTTTTTTCCCTGGATGTTTCTATTTTGTTAATGCTTCAATTTTGAATTTTTTTTCTCCGGATTTGTTGATTGATTTTAAATTTTGTTTCAATCTGTCCATGCCAAGCACCCAATCGCTTCCGGCCAATAAATTCACTGCACCCAAACGGCTTCACCCAACCTAACAAAATTTTTGCCCGCTCCTGAAGTTGATCTAAGGCTGGAACTGCTGGGGCGTCCTAAACGGAAGCGCCCACTAGTTTCCCACTTCCATTCTTTTTGTAACTAGCTATCAGATCTGGTACAGTTCGACTTACATGAGTAGAATGGTGCCAAAGAACGATCTGCAGCCCATTTACTAAGCGTTCTTCACAAATTCATTATAGGGTAAGACAAGGATTCAGGATTTACTGTGTGATTTACTGTAGTTGCTACTAGGGAAGTATAGTGCTTGCAGTAGTCGTTATTTTAAAAAAAGTACCAGTGTAACTGATATAATGGTGCATGTTCCCAACAAAACAAAGTCGCAAAGTTTGGATTGGTTCTTGGCAGTGCATGACAATTTACGGAAGATATTACATCATGAATTTTTTTTTTAACTTTGTATGGTAGCGATGACGACTATATACGATAACTGCAACAGTAAGCGCTTATGACAACGAAGAAAACAGCTATGCACGATGATGATAAACTATGCACTGTACCAGTGATAACTACAATGTATGTAACTCTGCATCCATTGATCATCTTTGCAGGTCATCATGATTTTCTCGATTTACTTCTACACCCCCGCGCGGTACGGGGACACAGAGCTGCCCCCGGGGGCGCAGGCCCTAGGCTGGGTGCTGGTGATGATCCCCCTGCTCAGCCTCCCCGCTGGTGCCCTATACCACGTCTGCGTCAGGAGGATTGTGAGTACTGACATAATCGCTTCCAATAGGACAAGTGCGGTAACCCTGTAACTCTCGCCTAACCTATCACTTGATTCCCGTCAATATGACAAATGCCATTATTTGGATGGCTAATATGCCTAGTGCAGTAAGTCATTGGGTACAGTCTAAAGCGTTACTGTACTTTCGTATTAGCCCTCCAATTCTAGATCTCACCCAAATAGTCACACGATTTTCATTTATATGTCAAGCGCGGTAACCCTGCAAATGCTACTCCGAATCAATCATTTGATTTTAGTCAGTTTGACAACTGCAGTAAATTCAAGTGTTGCCCATTAATACGTCACGAGTACGACGTGTGGGGCAACTCTGTAAGAGACCCACCCAAGCAACCAGTTGCTTTTCATGAATATGACAAGTACAATAGCTGTGAATCTCAAGCAAGCAGTTACATTGTTCTCGTAAATATGGCGTGTGCAGTAACCTTGCATATCTCCCCCAAACTATCAAGTATTGATTCTCATCAACCGAATAAGTACTTCAAGATAAAAAAAAAACACCAAAAAATGGTTCTTATGAAAGTATTTTCATTGTGGAATTTAGTTCTTCAATCGTTGAAAGCCAATACGACAAGTGCGGCAGCCCCGTAACAATCACCAATGTAGTGTAGTTGTCTACGGTAGTCTAATTTTCACGGACTAGACCATAGTTTGCATTACATTAAAAGTTATTTCTATTGTAATTTCAACTCTGTTTTCCAGATATTTAATTTAATGGAGTGTAGGGTGTTAGCTGAAATGAGGTTATTTGGCTTGCTTCTTTGTCTCAAGAAACCATAAATATATGTAGGGTGTAGTACAGTACGTGTAGCACTCACACGCACAGAGAACTCTCTATAACGGGAAGTATATATTTACCTTTGAAGAGCCAATCTAAACAAGGGTATGATAAGATTTACCTTTTAAAAGATATTATCAGCTAAGCTGATGTTAAAGAGATTTTTCTGTGGGTAAATAGGAGAAATAATTAGGTGCCAAAATCTTCTGTTTTTTTTAAATGGACACAGTACCGTATTCAGTCTCTGGGTGGAACGTAAGCAGTCATCGAAAAATTGTCATGCGAAACCGCCGTCACTAAATGAAGAGATCCAATACAAGGTCCCTTTTGAGACATGCGTTAAAATATTAATCCACTCATTGTTTTTATCAAGTTATTTCAGTTTTTCCTAAATTATTTGGAGCGCAGTAGTCTTTGTATTATGTATTTATGTCCGTCTTGTTTTATGCAGGATTTGATAAGGGTTCAAAATTTTCAGTTTCAGGTATTCGAAATAAGTATGTACCTTGTTGACGATTAGCGTTTTGATTCCAGCAACAGAGTTGTTGAGTTTCCAGTGGCGTACTCGCCCATCTGTACTATTTAATTGACTTAGTTTAATAAATTTACACAAATCTACACATATCAAAGATATTCGGTGATATCCATGGATTGCAACTTCAAACTGATACTTAGTTATTTGCTAGGTATTAAGATAAAAATATTTTTATCCGTTTGATGTAGTGTTTGCCTACGGAAACATAGAATTTACTTCAACAAATTTAGGATAGCGCTCAAGCGTTCAACTTACCGCTTAAGTCTATCTGTAGTTTGGTCTTTTGAGCGCGTTCACTCATCCAGTTGTCAAAATATTTACCTCCTCCAAGGAGGTAATGTTTTTGTCGAGCGTGTCTATCTGTCTGTGTGTTTATCTATCTGTCTGTCTGTTTGTTGTCTACCCGCAAGAATACTCAAAAAGTTATGAACGGTTCTTTACGAAATTTACAGGAATTGTTAGGCATGTTAACAGTAACAGATGATTAACTTTTGGTGAAAATCCGTTCATCTGTTTGTTTCTTTCTTTATTTGTTTATCTCCCAATTTTTTCTAATGTCCATAGCTCAGAAAGTCATGGACCGCTGTTCATGAAGTTTACATGAGGTGCTAGGTATAATGCGAAGAGTAAATGACCAATCTTTGTGATTATCTGTTCCTTCGTTCGTTTGTTTGTTGCAGTGTTTGATTTTTTGCTTGTTAGCACAATAACTCAAAAAGTTTCAATATATTTTATGAAATTTACAGGACTTGTGAGCAATGTTTAAATTTTAATAAATTGTAAACTGTAACAGAACATTTGTGATTATAAATGAAGTTAAAATTCACCCCACCCAAGATAAAAAAAATAGAAAAAAATAGTCTCACTAAGTTACCAACTTTGAATCTTATTCATACTTTAACAATTTGACTTAATATTAAAGCGACAAACTCTCGCATCAGCTAATCTTC
This sequence comes from Parhyale hawaiensis, assembly GCA_001587735.2. NCBI lineage: Eukaryota > Metazoa > Arthropoda > Malacostraca > Amphipoda > Hyalidae > Parhyale > Parhyale hawaiensis. The sequence goes on along the minus strand of LQNS02276883.1, from coordinate 22,608,179 downwards.
TAAGCAGCGAACAAAAAAAATGTAAATTTGGTGTGTTTATTCCCCAGAGCTGGAAGGAACTTATCACACCGGCGGAGGACCTCAGGACTCCGAACTTTTCCCCATCTCAAGATACGGAAACTGAAAAATATGAAAAGCTTCAGTGAAAACCTTACTAAATATGGAGAAAATCACCGAGGAAAGTGTAGCCACATTGTGCATTCACACACAATGCATGCGAGGTTGCACATCTTGCATGTCGTTCCGATACGTATTTAGAGTCGTTGGCATATACGGTAGCACGAACGATGTGCGATATGTAATTCCTTGCATCAAGTTGCGCTTGAGAATGTACAGTGTAGCCCCGGCCCAATGCGCTGTAATGAAGCCTTTATAATCGTCATTAATTTGATATAAAATATTATTGATTATATAATATATTTATTAATTACTATTCCACATCGAAAGATTTTGCTTTTATTTACATATCGCGCCCGTTATATAAATGTGTAACGCACCTGCGGTAAAACTCTATATATAAATATAACTTGAGTAGCTACATATATATTTATACTAGTGTTGTATACATGTGTGTATGTATCAGTTGTCGTTCTTGGACAGTACACCTTAAAGTCTTTACTGCCCAATCGGATATTTATAGGCGTTTATCCGATGTTATCCGATACCGCTCACTATTTACTCGTAAGCAGCCGATAATTGCCTATAAATGCCGATAAATGCCTATCAATTTCCAACTGGGTATTCGGTGAGTGCAGCAGAGAGTCGGTGAGTGCAGCAGAGAGAGACCCGCGCTCACGCGATAAGAACATTTACGGCTAAGTTCAAGCACCCCCTTTCCCCAGGGAAATTTCCTAAGTCAAATAGGCATGAGTGGGAGTCAACTAAGTATCAAAATAGAAAAGTTATGCGAAGTGAAGAATGATATTCTAGTCGAGAGCATCTAGTAATAAATTCAGCTGTGAATCGTGAGCCAATATCACAGTTAATTAAAATCTAAGCATCATTATCATATCTTGTATCGCTACGTAGGGGTATTACCCAATTGGTGAGCTAACCCTATTTCCGAAAGAAACAGTTATCATTTGATGGGATTATTACTGTCGCCTATCAAATATAACTGTTTGTTCTGAAATAGAGTTAGTTCGGCAATAGGGTAATCCCCATACTATGTAATTCTCTGCTTCTTTAGTCCATCTAAACTGAGACGGTAGACTCACTGTAACTTCTGAAAACATAAAAAATATTTTAACGCCTATCTTCACTTTATATTAGAAACAGAATGAATGTAATATTTTTTAAACTAAGCTTATCAGTTTATGTTGAATTACTTGCCTCCAATGACGTCACAGCCGTTGTTCGCGCAACCCACCCCTCCCAACAAGTCTGCAAATTCTTCTTTACCTTACCCTTTGGTGTTTTGATACGCGGGTTCCACCGTATCGGGAAACAGCCTTTCCATCCACAGCATGAAACTTAGTCCATTAGATCCATCGTACTATTAAAAAATCAGCCAGTTAGGTACTATACTTCTTCCATGCTAAGTAGTACAATTATACAAATAACGTACACGATCTTTGGCTTGTAGCATTCACTTTGATCAATGCTGATAAATCTAGCCTGGACAATTATCAATCGGCAGTCCTCAAGATAATTCAAAGTTAGGGTACTGTTAACGTGCATTTATCTATTCCTTATTTCACGCATTTATAGTGCAAATAATCAATCTAGTAAATGAGCTCATCCCTACATGATAATATCGTGCCTTGGCTCGGTGATTAAGGCACGCGCATAACACCTAACTGTATTCAATCCTAATTCAGATTCATGTGAGATTAACTTGTCTGGTTCATACACGCTGACATTCCAGTGTTACATAAAGTCCCACGCCCGGAAGGTGATCAGGCTTCCGGCGAACATCTGAATGCAACTGGAATCATCGACACTATATATATATATATAAGGTTAATTATGACTTATTGGACATCACTTTTAGTCTTCTCTATATACTCAGTCGTAGCAATATATATATATATATATATATATGTATATAGCATCAGGCAATCTTCCAGGGCTTTCCCAGCCTAAGGTGCTCGATACCAGTGCGTTTCTATTGCATGCTTTTTTAATTCTATTTTGTGGTAATTATGATAAAGCTACCTTTCACAATTTTTTACTTCCGGACTTGATTTATATTTAAGTAGCTATGGCCGGTATTGGGGCCTTCGGACCAGCGGTCCGACCTCACTGGTAAACGCTGGGGTTAATAAAGTTTTTTTTTTTAGAATAGGATAAACTTATTTGTAACGGCAACAAGGAGAAGAATGGGGACGTTAACATTATTCGATTTTGAGCAGCACTATAAATGTTGCTGACAGTAAATATTATATGGACAAATTAACAATTCGATAGATAAATAGATAGAATCGTCTGACACCAATGTAATAGAAGCAATTCTTAGCCATAGACATCGTTTACACAATATTGTAAGAGAGTAATTCAATAATTATGGCGCGGACCTTCTGCAACCTATTAACACAACGAGCGGCAATAAACTCCCTTACATCTACAATCCTACAAACGCTACACTGTTATTCTACCTTACGATACACATAGGTAATAGTATCAGAATGGCGGTGGTTTGATTCTCCTTGCGAATTAGACTAGCGCCATTACTTCCTATAAATCTTCATCACAATATCAACCTACTTACTTTCAACTGACACTACCTCCTTAACATACCTACTGCTTAACCTATTCCTAGAACATAAAGTTCTGCAAGATGAGGGTTCAAATCTAGCTACTCAAACCACTACTGCACAGACCTTCTATTATGGCGGAGATGCTGCGATAGAAGCGCGAGTACGACGGTCGCAATATTATTGATCTTAAGACTGCGCTTTATATAGCTGTGGATTGAGCCCTCCTTACTGCAGCTTGTCGCTGCGGGAAAGCTTACAGCTTATGTATTCAGGTTACTTATCCATCGGAAAGCCCGTTATCGTGCGTCACTAGCTGCTTGGCCTCTTAACTCTTAGGGAGCATATTTTAACGTTATGCGCGTGTGATAATATGGCTCGCCTTGTTTGTTGGAAAACCGGATATTTTCCAGCAGCTGACCCAGTAGGAGTCACTCACACCACGTGTGAAGGGCTCATATGTATCTGTTAAGTACACACTGAACAGCAGAAAGTACCTAAAAGTATTTAAAGATACTTGCGCAATAATAGTAAAGCTATAGCAATGGAATACGCCTATACTACAGGAATACAACCTGCATATATTTCACTAGTATTGTTAATAACCATGTCTGCTGATAACGCAAGTAAACTGTTTAAGTAGTAAGCAACCAAACCAAAGAAAATGATACACAGGAAATTTTCATAATGAAAAACTTGAAGTAATTACACACGAAAGACAAAATATATGCCTGTCAAAGAAATCCTAAGTCACACAACTCTACAACAAATACGTACGGAACATTTCTGTTCCTTTTCGCAGAACACTTCCTTGTTATTGCTCAACACAACATGGGTAGTAAGTTTCTACATTGAAATAGTATTTCTGGCGACAAGTGCTGATACGTGATAGTCAGCATTACAGTATATCGTATATTATTATCATCGATGCTAGAGCGGTTGTCCCTATCACATTTCTCTGACAGTTTCTCGATATTAGATATTAGGTTAATAGATATTAGATTAATTCAATTTTATCAGTATACTTCTACTAGCATCGGAGGCAGCTGGTACGACAATAATTTGATGTGCGAATCTCTTTCATTCTTTATTTTACCCCACCAATGATGAATTTATCATCATCCGAAACCTGATGTGTAAATAAATTTAGCATGTCGCTTATCAATAGTGTATTTTTTTACGGTACCTTAGTGAACAATTATTTCTATTATGCATCTATTTATATATTTATGAATACGAAGTTTTACACCTCTGACATATCTCCATGATTCGTGATGTCCTTCATAACACTCATTACTGCAGGCAAGCAACCTATGACTGTTGTACCGGGGTCACACTATAGATTCGTAGGAGCAACGTGATGTCAGGATGAGCAGCTCGCGTGTCGTTCATGCTACCGTATCTATGCTACAGAGCTTAAATACATTTCAGAACGACGAGTGTGCTGCCCACTATCGCTTCTAGTTGTTCCTGTGAGTGCAAATGTGATCTTGGCATTACTGACCTTCTATGCTCCAAGACGCACAACATTTACACCGGGTTCTTATTATATATAAGGTGGCTCTTCGCAAAAATGTTCGCATCAGGTGCATTTGTCTGTATCAAACCTATCTGTATATATTATATGACGAGGGTTACATGCCATGACCTATTTTATGCCCCCTAAATATGAAACCTGGCACTGGTATAATAAAAATACCGCCCTAGAGCAGAGTTGAACTACAACACTAATGGTATATTAAAACAATCTGTATGAAAAAAAAAACATTGTAAACATGAAAAAACAAGAAAGTGTATTGCGGCGCGGCCTCTTCAGCACACCTCGCATTTCCGCAAGGAACGCCGCACAGGTTGGCTAAGAGCGAATTTTCTCTCTTAAAGAGCATCAGTCACCACAGTTATTGTTGACTCCAAGATTATTCCGCCATTAAAACACCCCATAACTACTGGTTCCTGAGAACGAAATAAGGTAACATTATTAGCCATCTACAAGCGTGGCCGAATTAGAGAGGGAACATTGGGAGTAATTGCCCATGGCACGGCCCTTGTCAAAAAAGGAGAGCCCCCCCCCCTCTCTCTAGGAGAAAAGGTGCCTAAAAATGTGGTATGTGCTTACTTCACTATATTCGCAGCCATAGTTATACATGCCTTGCTCGTGATGAAGGGCTCCAGCCTAACTTGTCCCGGGTCTTCCTTGGCGTAATTAATTACGTCTTGTTTGCAAGCGTCCAAACTATAGCAGCCGCCGAGCTATACATTCAATTGCTGATCAGTTGGGACCTTACCAATGAAATTGAACTAGAATTCAGGCATACAGATCGCTAGAAAGTGCATCATCACCCTGATAAAAATAAACATGCAGAAACACAGACACGCAGTCGCTGTTCTCAACACAACCATGCTTTCGCTCATACTACAGCGAGCTGTAGTCAGAGGTATGCTGTATAGAAATCGATTGAAGGTACGGAAAAAATTACATTCAAGTGCATGGCCCTCTAGTTCAACTACAGCGTCCAATTGGAGCACACAAAAAATCTTTTCCTAATTAGAGCAAAATTGAGCAATATTTTTTTAACTTACTGTATTGTGAAACGTAAAGCTTGTGCGTGAAGATATCCATGCACTTTCAGGGACATCACTACAGACAATGAGAAGAAGCGAGCATTCAGTGTTTCTTTCTTTTGACTTAAAACAGGGGCAACAAAAAGAAAAACAAACAAGCACCAACACAACATAAAAGCAGACTGCATCTGCAATTTAACACAAAACAAACACCCTCAATAACAGCTAATCTGATACTAAGGGGTTAGGCAACGCTCGGAGACACAGGAATGGACCTACCGTAAGTGTTGCCAGTACAGCCGCCGTGTTCACTTCATCATCACGGCTGTAAAAGTCTTTGTTTAACAAGTATTTTCTTTGGTAAAAAAAAAACACTATAATGTTATATTGGGCTGCTCTCACTTCGTTATAGCGGGTCACAAAAAGTTATAATGTACACTCATTTCAACTGACGCTTTAAAGTTGTATTACGTTCAACCCAGCTGCTTGTGCCTCCTCATAGGGTATTAAAGCATTATAATTCACATCCAACTTCCCTGATGGCCAAAACGCTATAAAGTTATATTCCACAGCTGACCATTAGTGACCTCAGAAATAATTCATAAAATTGTTCAGATGATACATGAGGCCGGCAATTACCGGTGAACCGGGCCATTATTTACTGAAAAATATCACTGAGGCTCCCGCGGCGGCCCGGCGGACACATTGGATGTCACACAGCTGGGCCACTTAGATGATGAGCTGCACGGGCCGCCATAGAGCAGGGCTGAGCCAACACAGGGCGGTTCGATAGTGTAACAATATCAAACAAATTGGTGATTTCCCAGCCAATTCCTGCTGAAGTACAGGCTGGGGCCTGTGTCTCGAAAGTGGTCCACTTAGTTACAATTCCTGGACAAGTTATTAGACGCAGACTGATATTTTTGGTACCTATGCCGCATATTTCGGGCATATCTGGAAAGAAAACTTATTTCAAATACTTACAGATTACAAATTTCGATACTTTGAGTTTTCTATCAAGATTAGCCCGATATTTTTCGAGTACGTTACGAGAATACCAGGCTACGTTTTATAATTAGTCCAGGGGTTGTACCAATCGGACCACCTTTGTGACGTACAAAACCAGGCCTGTACTTTACGAGGCCTTATCTCAGCCAGAGAATGTTAATAGCAGGATGTAGCAGTGGCTATCGAGCTCGGAAGAGAAAATTCTTCTCGAGGCTAAAGCTTGGCTGATTCCCTGATTGACTGTACGAATGGTTGGCAGACTATGATTGGTGGGAAGCGATGGCCGGGAGCCTGTGATTGGTGGGAAGGGATGGCTGGGAGACAGTGATTGGTGGGGAGGGATGGCTGAGAGCCTGTGATTGGTGGGAAGGGATGGCTGGGAGGCTGTGATTGGTGGGATGGGTGAAGCTATTGAGTGAAAAAGAAATGTGCTTCAGTTTCCTCCTTGTAGTAAATCTCCTAGTAGGGAATCTCCTTTGTCACAGTCACTCAGGGAGTCAAAGTTTCTTGGGGTTGGGAGGGCTGACGTCGCTGATTGGCTATGACGAACTGTGAAGCCAACTTATCTGTTATTGGCCGGAGATGGGATAAATTTATCTTACTTCAGCCACCCATTATGGAAACCTCATGCAGATATGTCCCATAGCACTCAAAAAAAAGCTGTCCCGAAGCCGGCACGCGTTCCCGTGCGGGGCCAAAAATATCTGAGCTAATGTGATCTTGTAGCAGAAAAACTGCACTTTGCGTGCTGTAGGGGCACGCCATGTCACTTTCTGACGTGGCACGTTAGTGCTTGTTGGTTCTGGAACAGCATTTTTCTCAGTGATATTTAAAAGAATTCCTTGGCCGCCACAGAAACTACTGAAATTGTGAATCAGTCTCAATGAGAGTCGCCAAGAATCCCGTGAGGGTGACCGGGTTGCAAGCGATGATACATATACATAAATTTATGTGGAAGGTGGCATATTTATACTAAGCTAAGGAAGAGTCCAATACCTTGAAATTGGATCCAGAATGGTGACTTGAACGCTCAATATTACGTTGCTCAAAAGTTGGCTCTAACCTGATAAGATTGACTCACTTAGAGTGTTAAACAGAAAAAGTAAATTGGATGCTAGGAGGGGAATTGAAAGATGAAGATTGATCATCCATACAGGTTCACCGCTAATTTAATTAGTTTATACAGTTCAATGTACAAAAACTGAAAGAAAGAGATTCGATTAAAAGTGGAGAACTGAATCCTAAAGACCGTCAAGGCAGAACTTTCACACAAGTTGATGCTAATCGGATTAGGTTAAGCAGTTCAACGAGGGAAAATCGAAAAACAGTCCAAGTCAACGTGAGAAATTCAACGCTCAACACTGACCTTGCTGACACGTTAACACTCGCTGGATTAGATTGGATATGAGAGATAGCTGGCAATAAACTAACAAAAGGCCCATACCCAGAGAGCGACCGAGAACCATGCTCCGGCCCTCTATGAGCTTTTATCGTTATGTCAAAACGTTTGTAGTTAGATATTTGAGAAAAAAACTATAAGTTGCAGCAGACCAACGGGAGTTGGAGACAATAATTTAGTTGAGGCATAGAAGCTAATGGGTTAAGGTGGCCCCTGAAAATTTGGCCGGTAGGAGTTGATGAATCCTGGCGAAGTTTGTAGCTATAGAGGGTGTTGCTCCCAGGGTTTGCCAAGACGATTCATAAACGCACTTACTGTCCTTACACCGACAACTTAGGAGGTGTGGTTATTCCATATGTTCACTATGAAGTACGGGAAAAACTGCTGGCTTAGAGTAGTTCTTCGATCTTTATATTAAATAGAAGTCGACAAAATTAAAATTTAACGTTTCAAGAATCAAATCCCATCTTCAGAAAAAAAAACTATAAACTAACAACCAATCAATAAAAATTTTCCTTTATTTGCAAATCGATTAGGAGAGCATGGATGTTGTCGGGGAAAGATCTAAAATGTGAATGAATAGAGCTAAGCGGTAGGGGCCCGGTGTCAGCTCCTGTACAGTCGGCTGGTGTGAGGCTAAGTGTGGACAGTGTGCAGTGGTACAGCCGAGGTCATGATGTTGAGGTTAGGTCTGGTTCTGTGGATGTGGAGGGACTCTAATGTTGTGAGCTCGATGGGATTGGAGGAGTCTATGATGGAGAAGTCATTCCTGCTGATGGGATGATTGTTTTGCTCAGCATGTTGGCGGGGGGCTGAATGTGAGGGTTTCGCCAGTAGTAAACCGGTACGACTGGATACACCTAAAAGTTGGTCAATACGGACTTTGAAGTGTTGTCCACTGCTACCTATATATGAGGCACAGCAGGCCTGGAATCGGTAACGGTATATAAAGCTCTACAAAAGTGCTGTGGGAGTTTGTCTTTAAATTTGAAGTAGGACCCTGAGGTAAATGAGTTTTTGTATGAAAATTTGAAGTTGATATATGGGTAGGCATCAGTGAGGAACGTTTTCAAAGTGTTTAGTGCACTGACAGATGCTTTGTTGTAGAACGGAAGCGAGTGAAAGAAGTCCAACTTATTGACCCAGGGTTTGCTAATGCCGGGGTCGAACAGCTTATCTAGGAACAATTTGCAGTGGTGGTCCAGAAAATGGTGCGGATAGCCGTTATTTTTGAAGAATGTTCGGAGAAAGTCAACTTCGTTTGAAAATACAAGGTATGAGGAGGACAAATGGTACGCTCGAAATAGTAAAATTTTTATTGCACTGATTTTGAATTGATCGCAGCAGTGACTGAAAAAACTTGTCCCGAGGCCTGAGAATGTGGATTTTCTGTAAATTTCAGTAGTCAGTGTGGAGTCTTGGTTAGTTACTAAAACATCGAGAAAAGCTAAAGAATTATTTTATTGATGTTCGGCGGTGAATTTGATATTTGGATATTTACTGTTCAAATACTGCAAAAATAGATCAGAATCTGATTGATTGTTGAATATGAGGAAGGTGTCATCTACAAAACGATTATAGTGGATGGGTTTGAAGTCACGTGGGCAGTCGTTAAGCCAGAGAGTTTCGTGATGGCATAGAAAGATATTTGCCAGTGAGGGCTATGTGGGGAGCCCATGGAAACTCCGTCTATTTGCTTGTACAGTCTATTGTTAAACATGAAGAAGGAGTCTTTGATGGCAAGGCTAAAGAAAGTTCGGAAGGTGGGTTTATCCATGTTGTGGAATAGGCCCGTGTCATCGAAGGCTTTGTTACAAATAATATCTACGTTCTTTTTTTTTCTACGGGGATGTTGGTGAAAAGGGAGGTGATGTCAAAACTAGCTAAGTAGGCATTGGGAGACAATTGGAAGTTTTTGATTCGGTCTCGAACTTCACATGAATTGCGCAAAGTATACTGATTGGTTGTTAAAGGTTCAAGTATTGAAACGAGGAATTTTGCAATTGAGAAGGACAGTGTTTTACATGCAGCTAGAATTAGTTGTAGGGGGGGGGGCATCTCCCTTTTCACCAATATCCCCGTAGAAGGAACCATAAATATTAATTGTAACAAAGCCTTCAATGACACGGACCTATTCCACAACATGGATAAACCTACCTTCCGAACTTTCCTTAGCCTTCCCATCAAAGACTTCTTCTTCATGTTTAACAATAGACTGTACAAGCAAATAGATGGAGTTTCCATGGGCTCCCCACTTATCCCTCACTGGCAAATATCTTTCTATGCCATCACGAAACCCTCTGGCTTAACGACTGCCCACGTGACTTCAAACCCATCCACTATAATCGTTTTATCGATGACACCTTCCTCATATTCAACAATCAAGCAGATTCTGATCTATTTTTGCAGTAATTGAACAGTAAATATCCAAATATCAAATTCACCGCCGAACATCAATCAAATAATTCTTTAGCTTTTCTCGATGTTTTAATAATCAACCAAGACTCAACACTGACCACTGGAATTTGCAGAAAACCCACATTCTCAGGCCTCGGGACAAGTTTTTTCAGTCACTGCTACGATCAATTCAAAATCAATGCAATAAAAATTTTACTATTTCGAGCATACTATTTGTCTTCTTCATACCTTGCATTTTCAAACGAAGTTCACTTTCTCCGAACATTCTTCAAAAATAACGGTTATTCGCACCATTTTCTGGACCACTACTGCAAATTGTTCCTAGACAAGCTGTTCGAACCCGGAATTAGCAAACCCTGGGTCAGTAAATTGGACTTCTTTCACTCGCTTCCGTTCTACAATAAAGCATCTGCCAGTGCACTAAACACTTTGAAACCGTTCCTCTCTGATGCCTACCCATATATCAAGTTCAAATTTTCATGCAAAAACACATTTACCACAGGGTCCTACTTCAAATTTAAGGACAAACCCCCCACACCACATATATCCAGTGTTATTTACCGTTACCGATGACAAGCCTGCTGTGCCTCATATATAGGTAGCAGTGGAGAACACTTCAAAGTCCGTATTGACCAACATTTAGGTGTATCCAGTCGTACCGGTTTACTACTGGCGAAACCCTCACATTCAGCCCCCCGCCCAAATGCTAAGCAAAACAATCATCCCATCAGCAGGAATAACGTCCCCAACATAGACTCTTCCAATCCCATCGAGCTCACAACATTAGAGTCCCTCTACATCCACAGAACCAGACCTAACCTCAACATTATGACCTCGGCAGTACCACTGCACACTGTCCACACCTAGCCTCACACCAGCCGACTGTACAGGAGCTGACACCGGGCCCCTACCGCGGAGCTCTGTTCATTCACATTTTAGACCTCTCCCCGACAACATGCTCCATGCTCCCCTAATCGATTTCCAAATAAAGGAAAATTTTTATTGATTGGTTGTTAGTTTATAGTTTTTTTTTCTGAAAATGGGATTTGTATCCCAAAGGTTGAATTTTAATTTTGTTGAATTCTGTTTAATATTAGACCTTTTGCCTTAGTGTAGTTTTTAGTTCGATCAATATGTTTGAGTTTTTGGCCGTTGCTTCGGAGGCGATCAATAATATCTTTGCCAAAAAGTATCGTCGTAGGCACGTCGTTGAAACCTTAAAAGTACTTGAAAATTTCTAAAAGTTGCCCCTTGAGTCGTCTTTGCTCGAGAGAGATGGGTCCTACTTCCTGTAAGCAACGCTCGTACGCCATGTTTCACAGTTGAGAAGTCAGTTGAGTTACATAGGGTTCTTTACATTTATATTGCCCCAACAGTATATTTACAGTTTTAGCTCCGGAGATGGCAGAGAATTGAGACAATTAGTAACTGGAACTTGTGGAAATCCCACAGAATAAATTTGTGGTTTATCAGTGATATTAGAAACCGACTCGTATCGTGCATGCGGAGTGTGCAATATTTTTTAAGTCAAATAGCAAATCTTGCGCCTATAACCTGCGATCGGTAGTAGCTTAAATGTAAACCGACGCCTGTTGTTCTCTCACGAAACGATATCAAGGATACCCTAATTATCCCCTATCTTATACTAAACATGTTAAGGGCCGTACCAACCAAAGCAAGAACGCAGGTCGAAACGGAAGAAGGAAGAAGAATCGGAATTTTAATCATTACCATCATTATTATTTTTTTCATAATATTATTCTGCTTATGATAACATCTATCTATCCGTCTGCAAGTTACTCTTTCAGTATTACATAGTTGAAAATCGGGGTATCCTTGATCCGGTCTCGGAGTCGGTTTTAAACTGCTATTGCTCACAAGTCATAGACGTGCTGTCTTACTCGGGACATATTTTGACACTTGGTATCCCTGTTACGGCTGCAGGTATAAATGAACAAGGACACTTCTGCGCTGTCGACTTTCCACGAGTCGCCGCCAGCTATACTTACCGTGCAAGCTCTGGCCGCTGCTGCGGCTTCCATTATTACTGGAAATGAAGGCCTCCCTTCCATAACCAAATTATAGCTGAAATTCTAAAATTTCTAATCAACTCTTCAATTAATTATGCTCCGGTCCAATATGCCTGGGCGCTTTAAGTGCATAATTTGCTAACAATCGAAAGACTCTTTCATCATAAAACTGCATTGAAAAAATAATAATAGCAATAATAATAATGATAATCATTCGCAAAGTGCTCTGAGCCTTAGGACGCGGGATGCGACCCGGCGCCAGAGTGTAGAGCTGAACATCGCTCAACCGATCCAATTTGGGTCGTGAAATCCCCTCGATGATAATAATAATCATCTTAATAATCTACTATACAACAATTTCCATTGTATATTGATGTATGTGTTTTTTATTTATATGTGTTTATTTCTTTGTTTGTTTCTCTGTCCATTTTATGCCATTCTTAAAGAAAACGGACAGGTGAAAATTAGGGCAGGTTGCAGATGATAGCAAACGTATGGCAATCTTATATTTGAATGCACTTCTTACCCTGCCAACGTTGAAATCGATGTACTGAAGATATCTGCAGCTTCCCTTAATCAGCACTCTCACTCATCCTAATCCTTTTTTTTTTTTTTCTTCTGTAGGTAATTTCATTTGGTCACCTAATCTTGTAACTTGATTTCATCCATCGACGAAAGAGCATTTCATTGAGCGAAAAATCGGGTCCTATGTGATATCCTGGCTAATATCTATGATACTGATTGGAAATTGATATTTTGAGCAATGACTGACTGCCCATAAACGCAATTATTTTTTTTTTTCCACGTCCGAGAAAGCAATGAAGAGTTCCGCTAGTCAGCAGGGTTGAGGTTGAGAGGGCTCATCTCTTAAGAAATAACGTATATAATTATGGTTTTTCAGTTAGCAGTTGTATACCAACGAAATTGTGGCAATACAGAAATATCATCTCATACATTTTTGCTGTAGTTTTTGACGGTCAGGTACACTAGTAATAATAACTAGCTGGACCCGTGAAACTTTCACGGCTTTGCAAGGCCTTTCAGACAGACCCGTGAAACTTTCAACACTGGGACTTGATGTGTGATATATTAAGTCCATCCTCTTGGTTGATGATATCCATAATTCCCTGCAGTGGAGTAGCCAGGGGAGGATCGTGGGGAGACACTCCCTCCTTAAAAAGTTACACGCGCCCTTCACAGGAAATGAGGTCTTGAAAAAATGTACAGCTTAGGGCGTAGCTTTTGTGTCTCACTGCCGTCTCCCCCCCCCCATCCCCTTGAATTTTGCTAGCACTCCAAGTGCCCATCCTCACATGGAAATTTTCCAGGCCCTAACCCGTTCATTCAGAAGAACCCAGGGGCATAAAAATTATTAAAAAGACCTTCCCCAGCTGCACAGAACTGCAGACTTTCGCGTATGATTGGATCCGTGGAATATTTATGTAAGTTAGCAGCACCAATCAAACGTTCACGCTGTGGCTTAAGGCGCTTCAGATAGATCAGTGAATTCTTCGCATTGTACCATGGCTATTCCCCGGCAACATTACAATCAACACCAAGATTCGATGTATGATATCTTATACGGCCAGCCTTTTTGCTGATAATTACTGAAGCTGCCCACGTCTAAGTGGCCCGTGGATTATATTTATAAGTCCCTCTGTCTAACTGGACCCGTGAAGTTCCTTTGGCAGTAAACCACGGTACAGGTTCCCCAAAATTTATTCCTAAAACTTTCGGGCGTAAAAACAATTAAAAAGACCTGGCTTGTGGCCGAGAGATTAGTCACCAGCCGTATCACACATACGCCAGCTTCCTGAACTCAAGAAAGCGCAAAACTATGAAGAATGAAGGACGAAAATCGCCAATATATTTGCCTCTCGCGTTAGCTGTAGCTCAGATACTGGATTTCGCATGTTAGGCCAAATGCGAGTTGAACATTGAATTCAGGCGTAACACACGATGGAACGAAGGAACGAACGAACGAAGGAACAACGCTATTATTATTATAGATTGTTGCGTGAATTTTTTCACGCACGGGTCCACTAGTTACTTAATAAAAGAAGAAAATTTTAAAGACAGCATTATGATAAAAATACCCTGCATGCATGACCCATGTTGCAGCTTTTTCAACTATATTTAACATTATTATTTCAACTGTTGATGAACATGAAATACAAGAAGATATCGGCAGATGACAGAAAGAGTCTGCGTGCCTAGAAAGAAGAAAAAATTGGAAAACCCTCGCCAAAAGTCTTGAAATCAGCCTGAAAACAGCATACCAATGGACTGCTAATAAGCGCGGCTGAGCCGTGTTACGGGTGGCTCGGTGCACGCCCCATCTGCCCCCTCACCCCGTAGGACTAAGATATATAGTGACTTGTGGTCGGATGCCCTCCAGTTCGGAGGAAAGGGTCTGGTAAATAAATAAAATAACTGTTGTTGACTTTGGTGTTATTTACTTCAATAAATTGGAATTAAGCATTTACGGAGAATTGATCTCTGTCGAAAATTATGTTATAAACTTTTTTGATGTAAATATATATGATAGGAAATGTGAATGCAAATTTATAATGTTCTGATCATATTTATTTTCTGCCAAGTCAATTAATATTTCCTCTGGATTAAATTTAATTTGCAGAAAATTCAATTTCACCTTCTGCAAATATTTAATTTAATCAAACAATATTTCACCGGATCAAGTGATATTTCCTTGGATCAAATTCAATTTCACATGGATTAAATTTTATTTAATTTGAATTAAATTTAATTTCATTTGGATCAAATTAAATTTCATTGGATCAAATTCAATTTCACATTATTCAAATTTAATTTAATTTGGATGAGATTTAAATTTCATTTGGATCAAATTCAATTTCATTTGGATCAAATTCAATTTCATTTGGATCAAATTCAATTTCATTTGGATAAAATTTAATATAATTTGAATCAAATTTAATTTCATTTAGATCAAATTCACTTTCATTTGCATCAAATATAATTTCATTTGTATCAAATTCAATTTCATTTGGATCAAATTCAATTTCATTTGGATCTAATACAATTTCATTTGGATCAAATTCAATTTCATTTGGATCAAATATAATTTCATTTGGATCAAGTACAATTTCATTTGGATCAAATACAATTTCATTTGGATCAAATTCTATTTCATTTGGACCAAATTCAATTTCATTTGGATCAAATACAATTTCATTTGGATCAAATTCAATTTCAATTAGATCAAATACAATTTCATTTGAATCAAATACAATTTCATTTGGATCAAATTCAATTTCATTTGGATCAAATATAATTTCATTTGGATCAAATTCAATTTCATTTGGATCAAATTCAA
>LQNS02276883.1:22575995-22589099 GCA_001587735.2 Parhyale hawaiensis | reverse complement strand
CGAGAAAAATGACGCAGACAAACAAACGGATGGGCATATCTTCACCAAAAGTTAATCATCTGTTCCTCCTAACAATCCCTGTAAATTTCATCCAAATCGGTTCATAACTTTTTGAGTTATCCTGGTGACAGACAAAGAGACAGACAAACATACAGACAGACAGACAAACACGACGAAAACATAACCTCCTTGGCGGAGGTAATAAGCGATCGACTGAAACCGGCAGTTAAGCTTCTGAGTTTTTCATAATAATGCTAAAGTCTCAACTCGATTTTAGAATAAACTGCTTCGCGGAAACCCATAGCCTGCAGCATATCATAACTTCTTGCAACGAGAATCCGACAATCTGACAGCACTCAGCCATATCTACCTGAGTGTCAGGTTCGCTATTTTAGGTCAGGTTTCAGGTGTTGATAGCAAACGCTTGAAACTATCGAATCCACTCACCCGCTCCGCAGAAATACCTATCTGCTTATTCTTAAACGAAATGCAATTATTTTGCCGCACACGAGTTCCCGTTGTGTTATTTAGGGAAAGTACGGACAAAAATGCCGTGTGTTGGAAAGTAAACAAAATACAGAAATAAAAAACTAATTAATATGTAAACAAATAAAATAGATTTAAAATAAGAAAAATAAGAAATGAGTAAATAATGAAATAATGTCACATATACAAATACTAATAAACTACTAGGTACAAATATATTGCTACATACAAATATCTGCAATATAATAAAGACCGACGTGTATTTATCTGTGAATTTATTTGTTTATATATTTTTTGTTAATTCGTTTGCTTATTTGCCGTTTTCTGTCACACTTTAAGAAAACTGATAGGTATTTTCTACTAATAATATACTATACATTGCAATATTAACGAGTTATATTTAACACGACTATTCCCACTGTTGATGAGCTGGACGTGTTTCTAGCTTTCCGGAAGTGATTATCCAAAATATCAACTTAGCAAATTTATTCACCCCTACTGAACATATACTCGGAACTATCGAATGTTTTCCTCTTATTCGCAGTCGCATAATGAAGTGCACATGTCTATGTACAATGGTCAGGCCGCCTCTTCTCAAACAGAAATATTATTACCACTAAAAATATAGGTCCATTAGCCCACTGTGGTAATTTACTCAAGGGTTGAGAAACACTGCATTAAAAGAAGAGTCTATTCATAAAGGAAAAACACCAAACTGAAACGCACTCCTCCTTCCAATCCCCAAAAGACAGCCAGAAGTAGACACGGAGCCGCTGGCCCAAGTCCCCAGGGCCGCAAAGAAACGGACTGCCATAGACTGACGTTTATGTGGACGCAGGCAGTGCTTGGGACTGCTTTAACTTATCTTTATACAGCTGCAGCAGCTGTTAAGGCGCGGGTGGTGCTGCGACGCTGCAGCAACTCTAGAGGCCGTACGGCTGCCAGTTGCACGATACTTCTCCGCTGTCAGCCGTGACGGTAATTGCTTCAATTCCTTCGATGATCAAAGATACAAATCAACTCTCACCAGAAAATAGTATGACGAACTTGCATCCCGATTATTCTTGTATTCGTTCTCAATTAAAACTTCTTTTACTCAACTAATTCATAAATTTAAAATAAAATTTTCAGCGTGACACACTCCATGAAAGAATAAAACAACAGCATCGTTTGCAATCATCTGTCCAAAACAGGAAATATCTCCCCACAGAACGAAGCTCTGCGAGAGGTACTTGTTTCTTAATAGAGTTTATTATCAAAGGTAAATTAAAATAAAATGTACTAATGCTTCAGATTTGATTGTTTATTGCCCAAAAATTACTTTAGAAGGAATACAACATGCCATCCTTAAACCAGTTTCGATTCGGTGACTGGCGGTGCAAGCGCCAAGGATCATACCGCATCGTTGCCAAGTCAGCGACAAAACCGCTAGCTTACAAGACCGGTTTTGAAATAGAGACAAAATTAACTATAAGAAACTATAAGAAAAGTACTAGCTCACTACAGTAAATCTAAATTATTAGTGATTAAAGGCGAGCATTATGTATAAAATGCACATTTGGGAGTTACGATCCCAATACATCGCAGCTCTCTGGGTAGTAGGAAGCTTGATGAAGTTACACAAAGTTGTAACTGTACATTGTGTGGCTGTTTCTGGCCAAATTATATTGAATTTGCATAGGACTCATAAATATCAGTAAGAAAGAAATCTGGCAATAATTACTTGTAGTTTAGCGGCATTTTTGAACTCGTTTAGCGAGATTTTGAACAGCGATATTTGGCAACGTTAAGCAGGATTATACGACGTTTCTGACAGTTGCTTCTCAGCAGTCGAAGGGAAAGTATGTCAGGCGCTATCTTCTCCTAGCCTGCACCCTGCCTCTCACCAGGGTGTAGGCATGGGTCCTCCGTCCTCGCCTAATATTGTTCTCTACAATTCTATAACTCATTCATTTCTTCGCTGTCTGTTCTCTTCTCCGTCCTCAAAACTATCCAAGCGTCGGCCGTTAGAATTACGCCAGTTTGTCAGAATCCCGACAGAATCCTTTTCGGTGCGGCGGGATTCTCGCAACGTGAATTATCGCTCAGTTGAAAAATCCGTGCCATTAATTGGCGAGAGCGAAGCGTGCGAAACTGAAACCTCTGCTGGGACCAGGCACTCGCTGAGAAGAGGTAAGAACCAAAAACGGGTGAAACAGAAAAATGGGGACACGAAATCCCTAGCAAAATTATTAATGCTTGAAAAACAGAAAATTTAAAAATGAAACAGTTTGGGCTGCAAAATCAATTGTTCAAGTTATTCTGCTGGAAAGTTTTAATTGTATTGAAATTATATATTTCAACGCGAATCGTATTTTTATATTGATTGCTCTATTCTCGTTTTTCTGTATCACCAAAATTGTAATGGTACCTGCTGTAGACTTGTAGCTAGATTTGATTAAAAACGTGTCGTTTTAGTGGGTTCAGCTGTTAAAATAATTACTGCAAGCAATTTATACAGAAACATATTCATAATTTATGCTCGTTGAACTTGTACTCCGGCAGATACATTGTACCTGGCTGCTAGATTTTCTTCTTATAATATCGACAGACTTTGGAGTGGTCGGTTCAATGCTTGCACCACATTGCTATTGTCCTTTCCATGTGACTAACGTGTAAGGCTGAGCACAACGATCAAGTTTTTCAACTGACAAAAAAAAATTCTCCAATCTCGTTATTGTCGAACGTTCCTAACGCCAAATAAAACAATGTGGCTGTTTGCGTCTAAATTAATTGCACATTTTTAAATATCTTGGATGACATCTGTGTCCCACTCCAGTATTCGTGACTAGGGAGACGTAAGTTCATGCTTACCTTCAATATGATACGTGATGATACGCTTTTGTATAGATATTTAAATAATGGGAGTAAACTCCGTAGACGTTTTAGAGAAAAATTGTTTCTTTTCTATAAATAAATTGATTCATTGCTTATTTTCAAAGCGAACAACTTTTTTCATTTTTCAGTGGCGAAACTTTTTTGCTATGTATGAAATGTTTCTGAGGTGAATATACTTATTTCGACGCAATTTAGGCACATCAGCGGCGATCGTACCTGTTTAGTTCTGGATCAGCTGGATACTATGTTTTATGGACGAAGATACTTACCTTCGCCAAGGAGGTTATATTTTCATCGAGCATGTCTGTGTGCTTGTCTGTCTTTCTGTCTCTTAGTCTGTCTGTTACCAAGATAACTCAATAAGTTATGGATGGATATTTATGAAATTTTCATGAGTTGTTTGGTATATCACGATGAGTAAATGATGAAATTTTGTTATGATTTGTTTGTCCGTTTATTTTTTTATTTGTATATTTGCTTGTTTATTTGCTTGCCGTTGGGTTTAATTTTATGATTGTTAGCACGATAACTCAAAAGTTATAAATGGATTTTTGTGAAATTTAAGGAAGTTATTAGTAGTATTGTTAGAGACGTAATGATTAAATTTTTGTGATGATCGGTTGGTCTGTTTCACTAATGTTTCTCAGAATATTTCTTAGTAGCATAACTGATAGTGTTGTGAACGGATCTTCAAGAAAATTATTGAAACTGGTAATACTATCAGAAAGCACAAATGATTGGATTTCGGTGTTGATACAAAGAAAATCATGGTATCAGAACCAATTTGAATTCTTCGTTACCGTTGCTTTTCTTGGCTGAGGTATACGCTTTCAGAGTGCTTTAGTTGTTCTATGAACATACCTCCATCCCTGTAGATTCTCTGCCTCAGAAGCGGCAGTATCAGCTTCGTTATTCCCTAGTGATGAAATGTTTCATCAACAGCAATTTCTGTTTCATTGCGGATGTAATCTTTCGCCCGCTGAGCTCAGCTGCTAGAGTGATGTGCTTGTATGTTGTAGTTCTCGAGTTCGCTTCGCCCACCCACTAGGCAGGGGCGTGCCGGCGCTGCTTGGCTTGCGGCATCAGCATTTCTGGTGTTTACACTTCACTGTCATGGCACTGACCTTCGAGTGGGGGTCACAATTGTCGCATGAGCTTCCTGTCTCTAGCGCCAGAACACTGACAATTTCTGATAGACTGTAGAAATACATTATTCTGAAATCTAGGAAGCATCTATCTGCGTCAGGAAACATTGAATATGGATTTTTCACTTGGGGTTCATGGTGGAACTGACATTATCCCTTAGTTCTGAAATATCTGGTTTGTTATTAACTGTGGGTTAGAAGTTTAGTCCTTTCCGTTTCATTTCGTGTAAATGTTTTTGAAAAGTTTAATAAAAACTAATTAATCAATAGTATGTTTTCCATTGTTGTTTACAATTTTCGTGACGTTCAACAGGCAAAAATTTATTGCTCGTTGATTTTTGTTGCTGTCACTGATAGCATGAGGAACCATGGTCCATACTTCTGAACCTTTCCCATCGAGAGAAGATCTTGCTTCTGCACAGCAGTTACAGAGCATTCCATTTTCTCAGCCTGTTTCCCGGTAGTTTGACAGAGATTTTAGTGCAAAAGATGGTTTAATCGTTACTCATCGATCTCAATTAGACCACCAGGACAAGGTGAATCTTTCAGGTCAAAATTTCCATTTTTGAACTCGGCATATCCATAACCAGGAGTCCTTTCAGTTAGAGCACCCTCTCCATACCTAGCACAAATATCGAGAGCAGCTTTTGTGGCCTTAGAACCTTGTTGAGAGCATAAAAAAGATGGCGAAAATGCTTATTGTTTCTCCACTTAACATTCCATTTTGGCGAGCTGAAAACAAATAAAAATTAACTAAAAATACTTGAAGAATAAAATGCAAATGTTTTCAAAATATAATTTAGAAGACAATAGATTCCAATATTGGAATCATTATACATTCCATAATGTAAGCAAACATGAAAAGAACTTGGTTTCGAACCCAATTGATGTTTCTGTTGTAGAAGCATCTGTTTATTCGTGAATTAGCTATTTTAGTCTGAGCAAGAATACGAGTTAACCATAACATAATATTGGGAGAGAAGCGAGCTCAATAGCTGCAGTACAACCATCTGATCCCTCAACGCTCTAGCTATATGAATTTTTTTTCTTTCTTTTTTTTTCGTGGATGAAAATGGGCCATATTGTATAGAAGTTTACCGTAAACGCATATTAGGCTACAAATTCACTGGGCTACGTTTTTAGAATGTAAATATTACAAATACATTAGTGAATCTATAATTTTCTCATCGTTCTGGAAAATATGCCACGTTAAACTGGCTAGGGTGTTCAACACTTTCGTTGTCAAACTTTAACATAAGGTAGGGATCGTCGAAATGAACACCTTTTATCCTATGAAGGTATGGTCTAAAATGTTTAGTAAAAGAGCTACAAGAACTTGAAGTTGGACAGTTATTAAAGAAATTGTGGCAAGGAAATGAAATGCATGAAAGTGGCAGGGGTTTAAATTAATTTTCACCCGATATTCTGAATGCTCCTCGACATCAAAGATAAAGATTAGTTTATTACTTTTAGTTCTTCTTCGGCTGCAAATGTATCACCGGCAGTGGAGGTAATATCCAATGCTGCATTAGCGGATATGCACCTATCGAATGGTGCAGCAAATGGAAATGCTAGGGAAGTAATTCGAATTTACACAGAAAGGCAACCCAACAGCCATGTTCCAGCGTGTCAAACATTCACAGCCATATACCGGAGATTACGTGAATACGGATCGCCATCCATACGGAGGACGCCATAGGAGAGTAGCAGATCCAGACAAGAAGGAAGATATCTTAGAATATTTTCGAAACAATCCAACTGCAAGTACTCGTTCTTGTGCACGTGCTATACCTTCAAGCAAAGCTACAGTGTGGCAAGTACTACATGACAGTTGTGGACATCCATTTCACTTTCAGCGTGTGCTGGAATTGCATGGTGAAGATTTCCAACGTCGTGTTGAATTGCCGAGGTGGTTTCTACAGAAAACCGTTCAACAACCTCGTTTTCCATCACGAGTCTTATTCACAGACGAAGCGTCACTCAGTCGAGAAGGAATAATTACTCTCCATGACCTGCACATGTGGTCTGTCAACAATCCATACGTTACAAGATAATGTAAACCTCACGTTAGATTCGCCGTAAATGTTTGGGCAGGTATTCTCGGTGACCATCTGATAGGGCCATACATCTTGCCAAATGACTAAATGGACGTACCTATTACATTATTCCTGATGAAGTATTGCTAGAATTACTGGAAAATGTACCTTTAGCTGGCATCAGAGGAATGTATTTTCAACACGATGGTACTCCTGCACACTTCGCTGTTGCTGTTAGGCAATTATTGTATCATTGTATGCCCGATATCCCAATCGCTGGACTGCATGGCCGTGGCGGTCCCTTCGCGTGGCCACCAAGATCTCCTGACATTACGCCCTAGATTTCTCCTTATGGTGACACTTGAAAAGTTTGGTGTATGAAACACCGATTCAATACGAAGAGGACCTGATCGGTAGATGTTGAACCCTCGGCAAGGATTCGTTAAACTCCTGGTGTCTTAGCTCGCGTCCGCCAATCATTGAAGAGGCGTTTAAACGCCTGTATCGCAGTAAATAGGGGCATTTGAACGATTTTTGTAAACATGCAACCTAATTTAAGATTTTGTTTCTTGTGTTTCTAATAATTAATGTCAAAAATGTTTTTTTTTTTCTTATCGGAACAATACAAAATTAGTGTTAACTAATAATAATAATAAATCCTACAGATACGTACCTGACTTTTCATTTCGTATCCTTGCCACTGATGTAGGCCTACCGCAGCTTAGCGCCTTAGAAGCGTCTCCGCAAGACAAGAGAGTGTACGAATTTGTTTTTTCTAATAACTGTCCAATTTCAAGTCCTTGTAACTCTTTAACTAAACATTTTAGACCATACCTTCATAGAATAAAAAGGGTTCATTTCAACGATCGCTACCTTATGTTAAAGTTTGGCAACAAAAGTGTCCGGCACCCTCTATATAGAAAGACGTTGTAAAGATTACAAATAACTATGGTTTTTTTTCATCATTCATGGAATTGGATAATATCAGAAATTCTTAAACCTATATTTCAGCAAGGTTGTGCTACATTGCATTCTTAGTTTCTCCCCCTCACGTACATTCCATGAGGTGCTTACATTTTATGACGTCGTGAATTCCATACGTACGTAAATTCAATGACGTACGTACATTCTATGAGGTACATAAACTCCTTGACCTACGCAATTCCCGTGACCTACGTAATTCTCATGAGATATGTAATTCACATAACGTGCCTGTATTCTATGACGCACGTAATTTTCAAGTACCGCCCTGAAGTTCCAGGTTCGCATCCTAGCCACTGGAGCGACACTCGAAACAGCAGCGTTAGCGTTCCTGACACTCTAAGTCCGCTGGACGGGCACTGACCTAACCTGCAGTGAGAACTGTGCCATGAAGTCGCTCTTGTCGTGTAGGAACCTTATAGTCTATGATTGACTGCAGCCGTGCAAAGAGGGTTTCAGTCTATTTTCCTGTGCTGACTAAAGTAAGGTAAAAGTTTCGGCCTTCGAACTGGCTTCAAGCTTTTATTATTAAGTGTTTCGTGTTATAGCCGCGTCCATGATATAAATAAACTGGTTATGAATACTGTATACCGTCCATGTAATTTCTTCAATTGTGACTGAAATAAACAAGCAGTCGATCTAGTATATATACATATATGGTCTCTATAGCAATAATATATTTTTTTCAGTTCAGCCAAACAATGGATGAAACGCTATTA
Source organism: Parhyale hawaiensis (assembly GCA_001587735.2). Lineage (NCBI taxonomy): Eukaryota > Metazoa > Arthropoda > Malacostraca > Amphipoda > Hyalidae > Parhyale > Parhyale hawaiensis. Next base: position 22,580,855 of record LQNS02276883.1, on the reverse strand, counting down.
CTGCACCAGTTATATATTATAGACTTTGCCTTACAAAAATCACACATTGTAGCAATTTGCATCATAACTTCAGAAGCATCGATTGTTATTATTGATATTTCGCTCAAGCAAGCAAGAGCGAAACTTTTCGTTCTTCTACTGATGATCCTTTGCTCTATTTTGCTTTGCTTGCCGTCTTACTGTTTCCATGTGGGTTGATCCAGCGTAAGCACGCCCCCCCCCCCCCCCCCNGTAATACTCCCCCCCCCCCCCCCGTTTACTTTCTTCACATTTCTCATGACATACTACATGTCCTTTTCTCTTCTACTTCTTCTTCGAAGCATCGGTTGCTCGTCAAATGAAGCTCAGTTAATCTACAAGATCCCTTTCGGGAATTTTTAAGGCTGTTGTATGATATTACTCGACACCGCCCCTATAAACCTTAAATAAATGTCTATGATTTTCTGACCGAGATCGAAACGTGATATGTCAGTAGAGGTCTAGCTTGCCTTTCGGATATGATATTCTGTACTGTGGCGTCATCAGTGACGTCAGAGTTGGGAATATCATATGCGAATACTAACTAGATCTCAATTGTCTTTAAGACATCCAGAAAGTAAGATAAGTAAATGAAAGTAAAGCAAAGTAACATAAAGGTACATAAGCACAGACTGAATTTTATGCTTTTCAGATAATTACTTCTAGCTGTAGCTCAATCCACTTGTCTCACTAGTACTATTCTCCTCAAGAAGGCGCTGTGAAAGCCAGGTAGCGTGCAAATTTTTATCATGTCAGTTCCTCTCAAATACGACACACTGACCTTAGCCAAAATGTCGAGAAACGTCACTTTTGCTCTTCCTCTACCTACAAAGCAATATGGAAACGTGAATATTATTAACTTTTTACTCCTATATGTATATATTTCTCATGTAAGCAATGTGGAAGTGTGACGGTCTTCGCCCCTCTTCACTGTTACTTATATTTTCTCAAGAAGGCGACTTACAAACGTCATTATCTTCAATTTGTAATGATAACATTTCACTTTCCCCCAGGAGAGCAATATGGAAACGTGATTGCCCTCATGTTTTGCATTGTTTTGCTTTGATTATCTACAACATTTTTCACGATGTTTTTTTGTTTCTCAAGAAAGCAATATGGAAGCGTGATTGCCTTTAACTTTTGTATCGCTATTATTTTTTCAGCAGAAGGCAAAAGAAGCGCGAGTGCAGGAAGCACGTAATTGCCTGCAGGCAGATTCTGTGCCTCGGGGAGCTCCTGCCTCGAATTAATGAGAGGCCCTGAGATAATTTCACAATTTGCCTAATGGTTTCACTGCCACGGTCTGTCACGCAATAATTTCCATGTCACAAAAGTATTTACGTGATGTGTACTAATTAAAGAAATATGTTTATATTTTGAATGGGAATAGCTTTTGCTGAAAGGTAACTTCAATGTCGAGATAATTTATTGAAATAAATCCTCTGAATAACTAATTATCGTAGCTACCTAATTTCTGTACATGAGAGAAGCTATTGAAATAATTATTATACTAAGGATTTGGGGAGGCTTAAACTAGGAGAATACTACTACTACTCTACTAAGAATCTTTCTCTGATTTACCCTGAGCGGTTGGCCTATACTTCATTATTAATGATATTTTGAAATAGCTTTTAATTATTTTCAGTCGTCGATGCAAACTATCTTAACAGTCAATGGATGGTAAAAGAGCTTGAAATTAATATTAGTAGTAAAGATAAAGTATTATAACAATTCTACTATGTAACTAGTTTGTATTTAATTTGACAGAGTTAATACGGTACCTCTTAAGATGAAATAGTTTACCTTCATTTAAAAAATAGTTACTTCAGTTTCAGTGCTTCATACTTTAATTATAGGTAATAAATTTATGATAATGAAACTGCCCGCGCAATAGAAGAAGCTGTTTTGTGTATCATACCTAGCCGTTGATTTCCGTTAAACTGAATCGGTCACATTATTAGCTGCTGGGTGTAACTGGGAGTTCTACAGAATTAAACGATGTCGACTGTACTGTAAGAGTTTCCAGTAACCGCATACCAAACAAACTCCGTATTGAATTAAGCTGGAAAGAGAGATTACATCAGCTTATAGCAACCAGTAAACTGTGTTGGTTGTTTGCTTGTTTTCTTGGTCCACTGCATGATCCCCCTCCTCTTCTGATTGTTATAATGATACGAGTATTACGTAGTCATTAGCAAAACGGTCATCGATTTGCCAAATATGAAGGCTAAGCTCGTAAGACGATCGATCTTTTAGCGGAAGTGTGGATACTGAAATTTACTTCCCTTAACACAGCAAAGCTTTTTTTTTGCTCTGAGCTACTATGTGCAAATGGAATAGAAGACGAACGAATGAAGGGGGAACGATATTCTTCGGAGTAGCATCACGAAGAAATCTAGAGAGCCCTTCAAGTAATTATTTTCATGAAGACCCGCGGCTCTATTTATTAGGCTACTATAAGTCTTGACGTTGAGCATAGCAAGCATTTCAGCGGCCCTGCAATAAATAGGCCCAGGGAGGGTCTAACGCCGGCCACACAGGGTCAGATTTAGAAGAAATGACCCAGGGCCTGCAGTAGCCAGGGGCCATTAAGGCGACGACAGGGAACGGAGCGGCTTAACCCTTTCTCTCGCAGACATTGTGAGGAGAAAATTAGTCGTAGTGGACTAGTATTTATTTAAAGTACAGATGTATTGTTTTAGAAATGCTATTTAACATCTCAGAACATGTTATATATAGTCAAGATAATTTGAATGAACAAACGCACAGTCGTATTGTTTTTATTTGATGGTAGTAAATGTTGCTTTAATCATCACGGAAGTGACAGAACATGATATAAACAAAAAACTTAGAATAAAAGCATAATCGTGTTATTTTTATTTGATAGTGGCATATGTTGCTTTTATTATCACAGAACATGATATAATCAAGAAAACTTGAACAAAAGCAGAGTCGTATTGTTACTCTTTCATGGTGGTGCACAGTTTACCCGATTGCCCGCAACACAAACTGCTTATTTGTTGGTGGTCCGTTTTCTGGTAGCTCATAATTTGTACTGCCACGGTAGCAGCGTGCTTACGTTCGCAGCTCTAACTCCTAGTATCGCTGGTTCGAGGCCAACCCAGGAACGCGATCTCTTTGCTGATCTAGGTGAGATGACTCGGCAGTTGTGCGTGCAGAGCGCCGTGGTGGAACTTGCCTTCCTCAGAGATGAGGGTGGTGGGGGTCGCAGATCACTTGAACCTTTCGTCAAATTGGCGCCACAGTTCTTGGAGACCCGTGGTCGACTGCAGCCGCTTTTACTGCTCTGGGGCCAGTGGGCCAATATCCGCAGCACAGTTGAGGGCGCAGTCAAAGTTGACTTTACCTGAAAGCCTTAGCCATACCTGAACCAGTCTGTGCTACATCGCAACACAGGTTTTTTTCCCGTAGGAATTCTATAGGATAAAGTATCCTCGTAAAAAATAACATAACCTGAATAAGATAGGTCTTAATAGCGCCTGAAATCTTCGCTGTATCCTTGTAAAGGCAACTGCGCTTATGCATAGAGGTGTGCTGAAGCGGTGCCCATCATGTGAGGTGACTTAACAAGTATCGACAGTAAAGTTTCAGATGTTTCTTCAACTTCTGAGTGAATAACAAACGAATCAGAGAGCAGTGGATTTTTTGCCGCTTAAACAACAGAGCGTCGGACGATGTGACGCGAACGCAGGGCGCTAGACTGCCGCCTGTTGGTTGCCTTTAAATAAAAAATAAATAACTTTTATTAGGACCGCATGTGTTTACAAATAGGCTTACAAGTACAAAGTAGCCAAAGTTCAAACTAGTGATTAGGCCCCGTCGCATATATTAGTGAGTTAATTGCGCCCACACAGGTGGCCTTTTTTTCGCTTATCTTATTTCCTTCACAGTTTTAAGGTTGAATTACAAATTTAAATGATTAATTATTCCTATTGAAACAAATTGGAATATGAAAAATGCTTCATTGATCTACGCTTCCGGTGACAATGAAGATAGGAATCGAGTTCATATCTACATAGAAAGATTAGGAATCGAGTTCCTATCTAGAGAGATTTGCAGGAACATCATTTGGAACACCAAAACTAAGGCTAACAAGAGCAGAGTTCTCCAAACCCAGAAAGAGAGCGAGAGAGACGTGCAAGATCCAAGAATGACTCGCTAGAGCCGAATTTTGAATGCCAAAAGAAAATCAAAAGCACTGACTTTCGGATCTATGAAAATTAAATGTCTCTTTGGTATTATTCAGATAAATGGAAATGCCATAAAGAAACTTGTAAGACATGAGTTTCGGGCGCCAAAAGAGACTGAGAAGAGATGAGTTTCGTTTGCGAAGGACTTAAATCAATCTCACATTCCGGAACCGTTAAATTGCAAAACAATGGTGATGGGCTGAATTTGGAGCTCCCGAGAGTTGAGTGGCAGACCCTGATATCACTTGCTTCACTGAAAACGTGAACAAAAGTTTCACAGAATCTAAGTTTCGGCTCCCAATCGATACTTACTTACACGATCTAAGTTTCGGGTGCCAAGAGCCGAGTTTCGGGTGCCAGGAGAGACTACACGAGCCGAGTTTCGGGTGCCAGGAGAGACTACACGAGCCGAGTTTCGGGTGCCAGGAGAGACTACAAGAGCCGAGTTTCAAATGCCAGGAGAGACTACAAGAGCCGAGTTTCGGGTGCCAGGAGAGACTACAAGAGCCGAGTTTCAGATGCCAGGAGAGACTACAAGAGCCAAGTTTCAGATGCCAGGAGAGACTACAAGAGCCAAGTTTCAGATGCCAGGAGAGACTACAAGAGCCAAGTTTCAGATGCCAGGAGAGAC
>LQNS02276883.1:22564692-22575220 GCA_001587735.2 Parhyale hawaiensis | reverse complement strand
CGAGTTTCGGGTGCCAGGAGAGACTACAAGAGCCGAGTTTCGGGTGCCAGGAGAGACTACAAGAGCCGAGTTTCGGGTGCCAGGAGAGACTACAAGAGCCGAGTTTCGGGTGCCAAAGAGTTAAGTACGAGACCCCAATGCCCGCCAGGTTCCACCTCCTAACTTAGCCGGGCTGTCAAAGCCCTGCCAGCAACTTAGTGCAACCGATGCCGGCGCTGCGCCTGTAATGGCCGATATATCAGCAGGCCCAAGTTTGAATTGGAAAGACCTCTCACTTTTTGCCGCGTTCTGCCTTTGGAAAAATCTTATAAAGCGTTTCTTGCCCGAGATTTAGAGGCAATTCAGTAGCCTTTTGCCCTCTGACACTGATGGTTTTTCTGTGGACCCTCGAAGGAAAACTTCGCTCGCTATAAAACGCTCTCGTTTTAAAAGGCTGAACTTGAGCGAGGTGGTGCTGGAAAGTCCGTGGCTTTTAGGAAAAGTAATAAAGGAAAATATCGCTTAAGAGAAGAAGCGAATAAAATATTGGCTTTGTATAGAGGAAAATACAAAAATTACCAGTCATGCAATTTACGTGGTAATAAAAAAAACTCTGAATAGCAAATATTAAAATACATCTTGTGTCAGTTTACATTCAGTTATATATATCATTATTGAGGCTCCTCGCCAGGGCTTCAAAAGACGGGGAATAAGGACCCAAGTGCAGCATCTTTCGAAAAGGCAAGAAATTTTCGGCAAGAAATTTTCGGCAAAACACTACTAAGAAGAATCCCTCAAAAGCCATTCACGGCTGATTTGAATGCCTGCAGCCCCAAACGGCCGAACACAGATCTGGGGAAAGATTTTTATGCCAGTATAGTTTTGGGTATAAAACATCGACTGAACTCAAGAATTTGGCATCTGACAGTCTCCAAAGTCAAGGGATGGGCCTCGGCTACAGCTCGTGTGTTTCTTCCAAAGACCCTCGGAGCAGGAACGCAGGAATGTAATCAATGTCTTTCTTTATTGAAGGCTTTCTAGAATATTCGTTTGGCAGTAACACTCCGTCTATGGAACAAATTTACCGGATTACTCTGAGCGGCCACACACACTGAATAGTGTATCTATTTCTGTGTAACTATACCTTTTGTGTATGTTTACTATGGTTAGAAGTATGCAACTGGATACGTTTGAGGCGCCGGAGATATTGTGGTGAAAATTTCTTGCCTCTTCGAAAGATTCGATTTTACTTAAATGATCGTTTTCAGCTACCAAATCAAAATATACGCATTTCTGTTATAATAATGCTTTTCGGCAAGAAAATGAGGACGGCAGGTCCTTATCCAAGTGGAAATAGGCGATTTTAATTGCTTCTCTCCATATTTTGCAGGAAGAAAGTACATAAAATGCACCTTTTTGCTATAGAGTTCCCGCCACTAACATGATAGATGCAAAGGCCCTATAGCGACGGTTCGAGTGCGCTAATAGTAATGATAATAGGTTACGTTCAGTGGCAAATTCGAGTTACATTAGGTAAAATTTTCCCCTACAAGTAGTAGTTTGAAAATACTGGTGCTGCCGCCGCTGCTGCAGCTTCATATAGCAATAGCCTGCTTCCTATATCATACTAATTAGAATGGATACATCTGCTAAGTCTTTGCTGCAGGGAATTGGCTGAGTTGTCAGAGCTCGGCACCCAAGCAGTGTTGGATTAGGATGCTGTATTTGGACGGAGGCATGCGTTCATAACGTGACCTGGTGGTTCTTCTTTTATTTTTGTTTTGACAGTGTTCCTGTTTCTGTCAGGCATAGATCGCCTGCTTGATTTTTGTTTTGACGGTGTTCCTGTTCCTGTCAGGCATGGATCGCCTGCCTGATTTTTGTTTTGACGGTGTTCCTGTTCCTGTCAGGCATGGATCGCCTGCTTGATTTTTGTTTTGACGGTGTTCCTGTTCCTGTCAGGCATGGATCGCCTGCTTAATTCCTTTTGTTTCTATTTCAGTCCGGGCTCTTTAAGGGTGTCTGTGTACATTTCTCTTGTATTTTCATATTCCATATAATGAGGACAGGAAAAAATAATCGGGTAGAACTTTCACAACTGGTACATTTTTGAGGGGGGGGGCACAAACATATCAATTGTGGACTGATTGTTTTGAAACTTGCTCAGAATATGTATTTTTCAAAAAGAAACATATTTTGTTCCTACAATATTCGATTTAGGCGTTAGTTCTTGAGATAATGGGGTTTGTAATAAATATCTATGTATATTATGGAAATTTCAAACGAATAGAACTCAGTGATTTTTTATGATAGAATAATAACAATGACAGTTTTAGAATCCTTGAAACATTCTTAACAAAACTACAGAGCTGGATTATCCATTTTGCCCTCATAATATTTTTTGTCACATCTCAAAACCGAATCCCTTCATTGTTTTTTCCATAAATTTTAGTATGCGATCCCAACGAAATAGAAAATGGAAAATCCAGCTGTGAAAATATTCTATTGTTATGGCATTTTGAAACCCACACCTACAGTAACGATGTTGTGTAACAGGTCTTGCTGGATAGGCTAATACGGAGCCCTATTGCAGCAATGGTAATTGAGTTCTTCATTAAGATCTTATCATCATTCTTTATACTTATATTTTTATCGTTGGTATTGTTATTATTAAGTATAGAATTATTAACGTTACATCAGTTATAGAAGGAAGGTGAAATGACTAGCCGTCACTGATACAAAAGCTTTTGCACAAGCTGCGGTGCTGTTTGAACCGCCAACATTGCAGTAAGAACCATTCCGTGGCCTCAGAACCGCCCCGCACAGCTGTTTGTGCCAAGTAAACAGCTCTTTAGTCGCAGTACGACAGAGCAAACGATGAATGTTTACGTCGCTGTTGACGCTTTAATGATGAACTCACTAGATTAATATTTACCTGAGCCATATGAATCATAGGGGCAAGTTGTAGGTATAACTTGTACATTTAGTTGCAGACAACAGTTCACTATAAGCCCTATTTGATATTTTTGTTTATTTATGTGTTAACTGAGCTACCTATACGCATGTTTATTTACATATATTAATTTATTTATTTTAAACTCGATGTTGAGGATGAAGTACTTATTACACTCTTCCATATTAGTCTTTCGTCTACGTTTTAAAAAAATCAAGCATGAATTTTAAAGTCAGTCCCCTTGCCCAGTTTCTACCTTCTGTACCTCTCCCAAATTCTGCGATCAGTTCCTTTACCGAAATTCTGTGATCCTTCTCAATCCTTCCTGTTACCCTTATTCCAGGGTCAGTTCCCTCACCCAAATTGTGCTACCAATACCATCCCCCAAATTCTACTTCCAGTACCCTCACCCAAATCACCCTGTCAATGCAATCTCCACACCCTCACCCAAATTCTGCAGGCCGTCCCCTCGAGCAGATTAGTGCAGAAGAATATTCGCGATTTCTTTTTGGCAACGCCACTTTCGGTAATGGCGGTTGTTTGCTCGGCCTCGGGAAGTCAACAAATTGGCCGAGCACCACGGGGCTCATTACGAGGGCTCAATGCTATCATTACGCACTTATCGATTTATCCTTAAGGAACGAGGCTTGCTAAACCTCTGTCCATCACACGGCCGGGTCTGAGGAACATGCCGCTGGGAGAGAATATTGTTGTAGTGCTTTATACGGTACCAAAGTCTGCACACGGTCGTGTTGTGTGGGTGTACGTTGTAGCTCTTACTATGATACGAAATTAGAGCTAGAAAGAGGATGAAGGGTTTTGATTCTTGCTAGAATACAAATATTTAGCCCGAGCAGTTTCTCTGCTGCTGCATACGTTGTGGCAGTTATACTACAGTCCAACAGTCTCGCCAAAGCAGCCAGTCCAGTCCTGGAAGTATCGTCGTAAGTCTCAATAGCGATACGATCGAAATTTCAATGCGACGGGTTCTTAACGCGGTCGTGAACGTGAAGAATAATGGAAGTATTGCCGAGTCTATGAACATTTCTGCCAAGGCTCATTCTCATGATTTTCGATGAAGAATCATGAGAGTTTGGCCCGTGGGAAGAGGCTTTTGAACTGGACAGGCACGCACAGATCCAGTGATGGATCGAGTTTGCCGGCCTCCTTCCTAAGCTCAACAAATGGATCTGCTGATGGACGGATGGACGCCAGGGCAGGGTGGTTGATGGCCAACCTACCTGCTTCCTTAGAGCTCGTCTTTCCTTATTACCACACGTTTGATGGACAAATTCTGGTTCCTAAGGGTCATTTTTGTTCTTTTTCCTTCTTTTTGATGTTATTGTATTAATCAAAATCCTTTCGCAAAGTTTTTTTTTTCTTTTTCGAAGCTGCATAATTCTTATCTGCCAAATTGTTCTTTGCTAACTGCCCTAAATTTTTTTTTTTTGCGAGGGGGGTTTATATTTTCCTCCTGCCCTGCTTAAAGACTGAACTGTCTCCCAGAATGAAGATCAATATTATTCTCTTCTCACAGAATGTTATTGAAAAATATCTGCTGAGGCTTAGTCATCAGTGTGAAACGTGGGAAACAAACGTTAGAAAATAGTCTAGATGAGGTAGTACCGTGGCCAATTATTTTCATCGTGATACTAAAGTCGTCTTTACCGTATTCGCAAACTACTCACATGATGATTCTTCGGACGAGGTCCAGGGGGCGCTATGCACGCCACCCATCTTGTGCAGAGGTAATGCTACAGTTCCTCACCAGCGGGGTGGCTAGCAGCGAGTTATGCCCATATTGCACGTAGCCGCTTACAGCAGGTTTATCTGACACTTTCAGTAAGCATGCGTCCAGTAAGTTTTTAAATTTCGCAGTTTCCGCACCAGTGACATTTCTAATACGACGTGGCATTGTTTTTAATAACCTCTCCCCCCGGACCGCGAAACTATTGAAATACTTTGTGGCTATCGCATCACCACCAGTTTTGATCGGCATTCGCACTTCACAAGTGTGACCAATACGGTCTGAGAGTCTGGCCCGGATCCACCCACTGACGTTGTCAATAATTATTTCAAGAATTTTCCAAACATATACAGGTGATATTAAAGCTTATACGCACTTGTTCATGTTGCTGATCAATCCCCTCTAGCGCCCATAGGAGCAGCGTACGGCTGCAGTCGGTCACAAACTGTCTGAGCTATGGCGTCATAGACGGAAGGTTTATACGACAACAGTGTCGCTGATACGACAACCCTAAATTCAATACCCCTCTCTCCCAGGAGACTATCAATAACAGAATTGTCGACGCTGTATTGTAAAGTACCTAGGCTTTCCTTCCTTTCTTGGGAATAGAACGTCTGACTTCGTAGCAAGGAGCGTGGCAGCACTCCTAACCACTGGGCCGCTATGGATATAACTGACAAGCGACTGAGATTGCTCACTAATACTGCACATGGACCGCACAATATTTGACTGCCCGCTCAAATTAATTTGCAAGTGGGGCAAATTGCAAACTGATTAAACGTCCGTAAAAGTTTTCCAGTTAACGGAGAGACCTCAAACAAAAAGTAAACTGTTTCCGCTAAAGCAAGAAATGTGTTTATCCGTAAGAAACACAAATTTGTTGCTCGATATCAACTGTAGACGCCGATAATTGAATCTTACAACCCCAAAATGATCTAAAATTTGCTAAGACAAGTTTTATAATTACCAATGATTATTTTTCATGTATACGTGCCTTTCCAATAGATGCATTCCATGCTTCTCCAAAAACAGATGCTGTAATTTTTTCGTTTCAGGTCGCCATGTTAACTAGAAAATCTTTTATCCCGGTTTTATCAATATACCGTTAGCCCCACGTGCGAGGAATGAACAGTCAAGCATAATAATGTGGTCTATGTACTGCATGTACTCATTGTTTAGTCTCGCTTGAAATGTTATGCTTCAAAATATGATTTAACTGCTTCAATGTCAACCATAACGCAGTTCTTTGAAGGTGCACTTAACATCACACTGACGTCTAGGTCAGTGCCAGAGATACCTTGCTGAAGCAAATAATTTTTTGACGCTGCCTGTGTTATCTTTGTGTTACTCAATCAAGCCAGTCTTCACATTGCACTTCGCATATGAATTTCCATGTAGCAGTAAAATGTAATGCATAATTTTTTCTTCTTGAAATCTCTTGGATTTTGTCAACTAACACTATGTAGCAATTATAGAATTAACCGCCATCGATAGTCCTAGCAATGGCTGGACTAAGGAAGTTACGTAATCCAGCCAGGGGACTGGCGTCTGACGTATTCTAACTATCCTTATGCAACAGTAACTTAGAGTACAAATACACATTCTATTCATATATGTACATATACTATATTCCTAATACGCACCTACTTTTTCATCTAATATGTTTATTATAAAATTAACTTTTTATTTCATTGTTTCATCTGTTTGTGCTTTTTTCAAGATTTGTTTTCTTTTTAGTTATTATCATAGACCACACCATACATGTATGGTGTGGTCTATGAACCATTTTAACCTCCTTGTGGACTTTCGGTAGTTTCTGAGGTTCACAACAATTAAATATGCTATCTCTCCTAATATTTCATCGTTCAATATAATTTTATTTTTTCTGACCCTTAGAATATCACTCTCAAATACCGGAAACTACTCACTGATAGCCTAAAGGTATCTTCGAATCCGACACTGCGACGAAGATAATATTATCTGTTTAACCTTAACTCTTCTGCGACGTCAAGCACGGGCCTTGGATCCACTTTGGGGAATCGAAGAACTATTTTCTATGGTCCTCTAAATCTGATGTGTTTCTAAACCTACAGAAGGTACGTCTACTCGTACGCAGCTAGTCTTACACCAATACACGAACCTAGACACGCGCACGCGACTATTTACGTACACACCTACAAACACCTAAACACACCAACATACACACACGCTCGCGAGAAGCTGCACAGACTTGGCTACCGTTTCCTTTGAAGTGCCCCAGCGCCCGACAAATTGCCCATAAGCTCCAGGTGCTGACGAGGCCCAAAATCCATTAAGACCAAACTTTTGATTGTGATGAATATCCTCGAGTGTAGCAATTGCCACGTCGCTCATTAATATCCAGGACATTACTTCGTTTACCGAATGTCCGGCAGAGCGGGGCTGAGAAGCAGCGAAGAGGTCTGCTTTAAGTTTCCTCTGAACACCTCCCTGCTCGTCTCCCTCTCCCCCCCACCCTCGTTTTCCCCTCTGATGTTCTCCACTGTTCTCTATTCTCGGTCCCAGCGCAACCTAGATACTCTCGTGTTCCCTATCATTCTGAATATGTCGTAACATGATAAATAAGTTACCTTTGGATCCTTTTTAGATGCTTTCTCCACTGTTCTCTCCCCTCCTTATCCGTGCATTCTAGCTAGATACCCTCGTCTTCCCCAATGACCTTAATACTTGGTAACGAGATTGTAGAGGTGCTTTTATGCTCCGTTCTGATGCTGTCTCCTCTGTTCGCTACCCTCCGTTTCGAGAAAACCCAGCTGTTCGCCCACTGTTCTCTATATTTCGTTCTAGAACAAAACACATACCATTGCAATCCCAACAGATGTTAATCTAGATTGTTCTCTATTGACGGTATCGGAGCAATTCATGGATACTCCTGTGTTTCTTCTCTATCCATTTGTGTTCCTTCTCAATCGTTCTGTGTTCTTCTCTCTATGCTTTTATGTTCCCTTTGCTATCCTTTTGTTTCCCTTCTATATATATATATATATATATAAATACAAAGCATCAAGCCAGGACTGGACTCGATCTGGGGACCTAGAGATTACCAAGCCGATACTCTACCACTAAGCCACAGCAGCTGAAAGCAACGCAGGCACACGAGGTGCTTGTGCTGCCCGCTGCATTCTGGCAAACATATTAAGGCAGAGCCGTAGGTGAATATGAGGGAGCTTATCCGTCTTTCCTGAATAGTTAATAACCTGGAAGATCTTACAGTTTCTCGTCCCGTCAACACCCGGAATTATCCAGACAGGGGGCTCATATATATATGTTCTCTTCTCTTTCCTTTCATTTTCCTTCTTTCTTTTGTGTTCCCTTCTTTTTCCTCTATCTTAGGGCAAACCCGTAAATAGCTTCGGATGTTCCTCGGTGTTCTTACACTTCTCTGTCCTGCGTCTCAAGGTAAACTGATCATCGGAAGCTGCATCCCAATGTCGCCTACTCGTTGTTCGCTCACCCTTTATTAAAAGAGAAAGACACCGGTATCCGGCCGGTGTCTCAACTCGACGCTTTGGAATTTATTCCAGTACTACTCGCATACACTATATCCATGACACTTATATATATATATATATATATAATTTTCTTTTCACGTGCAGACAAGTTTTTCTTAGCATCTACGCTGAGAAACTTCTCACGGCACGTGTCTGATGTATATTATTATATATGTAGCCTATATATTGTTTGGGCAGTGTTTAGCTGTTCGAGAGCTTGGGCAATAAAACCAAAAACTCAGAAGCTAGTCTAAATTAACCCCTTGAATATATATATATATCTTGTATATATGGTTCCGGAGGGGATATCAGTCCTATTAATCGTTCACAACAGTGCACCCTGTTCACATGCCCCCCAAGATAGGCCCACAACAACAACAGCAGTAAGAAGACACTGAGGTAGGAGAGACATAGCGGCATCACGTCGGCGGCCGTCGCATGTTTTATTCCCTGGATTTCCTGTAATTTTCCGCCGGTGTTTTGGTCCGCAACCGCGTGCTGTGGCCTGCCTGCTGCAGCGCTGCCGTGCCGCAGTGCGTCTGCTGCAGTGCTGCTCCCCCCCTTCTTCTTCTTCTTCTCTGGGTACTGCACTCGTGTTTCGTTAGTCGAATTTTGCTCGTTTCTTGAAGCGGACCGATTAATGCGAAGTTAGAGTATAACTATACGTATAATTGTGTTTGCGAGTTAGTCAGAATGTTCGTGCATTTTCAACCAGGGGCATTCGAGTAATGGAAATGTGCTACAGTAGTAAATTTGCAATATTTTATAGCGATCTGTTTGAGTGATAAGTTATTCCAATAACGGGATTGTGTATGTTAACAAAGACAATTAAAGTAACACAGCCAAGCACGAAAAAATATTTTTTATTGGATAAGCCTCTCGCTGATACAGAAATTTCATGCTTGCATGCGTGCGAATAACGAGGAATTTTCCTTACTTCGAATTACCATCTGCTTCTCTAAAACCGGGTTCAGACTTTAGCCTTTTACTCCCCGTACACAATACAAAGCGACTGACTGAGCTGTTAGCTTCTTGTAAACAACAGCAAACCATACAGTTGCCTAAACAGCTCCGCTTCTGCTGCCCTACAAACTGGCTGTACCCTGTTTTTTTTTTTTTTTTTTGCCCATCATAACTGCCACTGCTTTGCTTTCTACAGATTACCACTTATTTTTAAACGAAAGGCATCGTATCTTATTCTCTCTTTTTTTCAATTTTTTATTGTACCCGGCTAAGCCTCCAACAGACCTACTGTTCGAAGAAGCTGAGGCGACCACGGAAATGCCAATGCAAAGTTCATCCTGTTGCTGGCATTTCACTGCCCGGTTGCAACCTTTAATTGTTGTCGTATTATCCGTGAGATTTTCTGCTTCGTACTGGAACATCAGCCTAGACATTCACGCGTCTGAACAGCTACGGGAACATCGGTTGTGATATTTTATTTCATACTCTCCGTATCATTTAAAACACGTGTCTGAAAAATTACATTTATATCATTAGTAACGCCACTTAAAGCTAGGTGCGTTGTTTCTAGCACTTGCGTCTTCAGCGTTAGGATAAACACAACGCTGAAATGTTTAGTTTAGTGCATCAATTCCAAACACTTAAGTGCATTGCTTAAGAATTACGCTGAATGCGTTTTAAACTCTTGTGTACGCTATACGTATAGCGTGAAAATGGCATTAGACAATAGCTGTACAACAGAAAGGCTACTACATAGTTTGGTGCATCTCTGTTGATTGATGAAGTACATAGCCTCAAACTTATTTTTTGTAGATTAAATAGAATTTAAGTGCACTTTAGTGGGTCATACTTTCAGTGCAGTCAGTACCCTTTTGATGCATTTGACTGACTAGATGTTATGCGTCAGTCGGCTCCTCGACGCACATTAGTAACTCTAAGTTCTGCATCAGCAGAATCTACGGTCAAGTACTTAGAACGTAATTTTAATAAAATCAACTCCAAATATCCATACATTTTACATATGCAATTATGCATTATACTTAGCTCAGCAAAGGCATGCTTTTACGCACAATGAGGTATGCTGCGTTGATCGGTCTGCACTAAAGATTTACTAGTACACGACGCGCCCGAACGTTTAACACGGTCTCACTAACGTTTCCTAACACGGTCTCACTAACGTTTCCTAAGACGGTCTCACTAACGTTTCCTAACGCGGTCTCACTAACGTTTCCTAACACGGTCTCACTAACGTTTCCTAACACGGTCTCACTAACGTTTCCTAACACGGTCTCACTAACGTTTCGTAACACGGTCTCACTAACGTTTCCTAACACGGTCTCACTAACGTTTCCTAAC